>OX359267.1:58866791-60119291 GCA_947179155.2 Hedera helix
CCATAAAAAAAGTCAATAATTTATATTTAAATCTAAAAAAACTGTTCAGAATTCCAATACTCCCTCTATTCCGAGATATAAAACTATCGATGTTACGTGATCACCTATAAATATTATAAAATTTAAGGTTAATATGAATTCTTTAGTATTAACTTTAATCACATTAATTTTTAATTTAAAAATATCAAATTAACTTCAAAAACTTGAACTTGATTTTTTATTTCAAAACAGATAAAATATTTTACAATTTAATCAAAAAACATATTTAATTTTAGAACCAGAAACTATATCATATATTCCTCCTACATCGCGATACCTGAGGTAGTAGTGCTGTTGATGCCGACAATAAATATTTATGAAATGTATCATAATATTATTAAAAATAAGTTTAGTTGAAAAGTTTACTTTCTTCGTTAATACCTAGTAACCCTACTACGTTTAACAGTCTAAATAAATAATACAGCAAAACATAATTTGGTTTCAAAAACAATAATAAAACATTATATATATATATGAGAATATGGAAGTACACGGCTGTGTAATGCACTGTCGACTATGGCGACGTTTTTTTTTGAATTATGCCAACGGTTGAACCGTCGGCGTAGCCCAAAAATAGTTATGCCTTGGCATAGTCCAAAAAAACTATCGTCATAGTCGACTGTGCACTACACAACTGTGTACATACATTTTTCTCATATATATATATATTACTTTCTTTATCAAAAAAAATGAATTTAATTCAGACTGCACTGGCAGGAAGAGAGACGGAGACAATTTTTATTAATACGCTCATCAGGTGCCCAACTCTAAACAGTGTATCCCACTAACTAGAGTTTGCAACTTGCATTGCACGACTCAAGGAAATCAACAATTAAAGCTTATTGTACTCCTACTAATTAAAGCAGAGATTTAGAACTATAATATAATGCGTATAGATAGATTACTCTTACTCAATTATCTTCTTTTAACTCTTTAATACTGGAGTAATAAGAAAAAGGGAAACTACGCCGCAATCAGCTCCACTGATACAATTCACAGACATCACAACTCTTTGTGAATAAAGAAGTTGAAAAGAATACAACACTCCAAAAGGGATGGTTGAAAAGGGAAGAGGGAAAAGAAAAAAGAAGGAAAGGACAAATTATATGCATAATGCGACCTGCAATCGTCTATCTGAGCTCTTATACACACACAACTATGGAAATATAGAGAAGGTACAGTTACTGTAAATATACTGGAGCTCTGAACTATCTTCCTTGAACAAGGCCACTGAATACTTGGCTGTTCCCGGCTAGAGTTGCTTCCCACTCCACTGAAGACAAGAGGATCTGAGAGAGGGATATCACTACTTGCTTCATATCTGGACGCAAAATGGGATCGTCTTCCACGCATCGTTTCGCCAGCATGGCCACCTATGCAACAATTTACATCAATGGGAATAAACCAATAGGTGAGTTACCGAGGTTCATTATTCAACTAGAATATTCAATCTCTAGCATCATTTAAGTGTTTTTCTCTTAACTATGATGTACACAATACCACTCTTTTTACCACTTATCTAGTTATGGCAGGGAACCACAAACCAATTTCCCTGGAGATTATAATTAGGAGCTGAATTGATTCTGCTGCGAAATAAGCTTTTAATCATTATAGTTAATATGCATCATCTCCAGTTTCTTAAAGAAAATTTCAGGCAATCCAATAACCAACCTACTCTCCCCCCCCCCCCCCCCACCCAAACCAAAAAAAAAAAACCTTCAATGAGATCTATCATTATTTGATTCCTGTAGATAACCTAGAGGGTCCTATCCCAAGTTTGGGATCAAGGACGAAGTCGGAAAGTTTTTCGTAGTGGCCACGACATAATTGTGGTAAGGCAATGAATAATTTGGCAGGGTTCAGGGGCATCGTCCCCAGCACAAATCTTGGGGAGCCTGGAGTAAGAATATCAATTTTTTACAGGCATAAAAAAAATCAAAATTTCTGGGTAGCCCTAGAGCCCCTTAATAGCTTAATTTATCCCTGGTCAGGATTAAAGGCATTGCAGGGTTGAGGTAGCTTAGACGGCATGAGGCTTCAAGAGTCAAGGATATAATCACCAAAAACATTAAAAAATAAAAAAGTATATTTTACCTTGAAAAGACAATCATGGGGATACAAATCCATCAGATTAGGATCAATATGGTCTTTCAAGCTTGACATACTCATGGAGTCCGGTGAGTTCCGAAGAGCTGCCAGCATCTGCAATTTTACAAGCATTACAGGATGGCAATATAAGAAAATAATTATTTTATATTCAGGTTGGCCGTCCGTCCAAAAAAAATAAGGTTTGCTGCCATGAAAAAAGTTACAGTTAAAAAGTTGCATCTGAAAAAAGAGATGTGAGGTGCAGAATAGTAGTGCTATAGTTGCATTCCAACATGTACGACTATTTCCATCATTCTGATAGATTTCTTAGTTGTCTATTAAACATTTTGAGTAGCAGGCTTACAATTGACGCCAGGGATCGCCTTTCAGGATTTTTCATCACAGTGCCTTCAGTTCGTGTAATGGCCTCCTTCCCTGATATAATCTCAAAGAGAACAACCCCAAATGCATATACATCGCTTTTACTTGTTGCCAGGCCATCCCTTAAATATCTAAAAGAGGAGAGAAGCAAACGAAAAAAGAATTTAGTCAAGGACTAACTGAAGTGTGTGACTGTTCATTGAGGTATATAAACTTACTCCGGAGCCAGGTAACCAAAAGTTCCGACAACTCTTGTTGTTGATTCTTCTCCATCATTGGTTTTTCCAACAAGTTTCGCCAACCCAAAATCTGAAATCTATATTCAAAATTAGGTAAGCATGCATAGAAGTTGATCAGATTCTATAATTGAGTATTTTCATAATACAACTCATTGGGCAGAATAAAAGAGAACCTTTGCCCTAAATGCACCATCGAGTAAGATATTGCTCGTCTTGATATCTCGATGCACATAGTGAGGCTTAGTGTGCTCATGTATATATTCCAGACCTCTTGCAGCATCAAGTGCAATTTGAAGTCTCATGATCCAAGAGAGAGATGTATGACCTACAAAATAATCAAGACAAATTACTCGCGTAGTCTGAATAGAATTCTCATGGCTAATAAACCTCAGATATTATCGCGTCTTAACACCTAACTTCTTGCATTTACATTTGACAAAAGTAGCACTGTAGCAGTCAGGTACTCTAATCAACAAAGAAGGTTACACTATTCCCAAAACTTAAATCGAAGAGATCCCCATGAAATGCCTTTAAATTACTTACACTACCGAATGACAATAATGGCAACAATTTGACGACATAGTTATGACTGATGCACCAAGTCGGAACGTAACGCAAATAAACTAATAAAATGGTCAGACCTGATCTGACCAAACTGATATAGGGAATGCATTACTAACTCTACACAAATGTATGATGTAAGCCAAGGCTTCACCTCCTTGAGCTGGTAATACGCTATAAGAACATTTAAAAGATAATAATTACTTGCTTCTCAACTTCCTTACACAAACTAGTAATAAAAAAGGTTGAATCACACAAAAAAATGATACACAAACAAGAACTTAGTTACAATACATAAACATGTGACTTACCCTTGTTCTGAGGATCGTGCAAGTGGCTTCTTAGAGAACCCTTTTGTGCATATTCATAAATTAGAAATAGTTCATCATCACTGGCAGTATAGCCAATCAATTCTACCTTAACAAAATTAAAACAAAAAATAGTTTCAAAGCTTTAGAATGCTGCACACAGTGGCTATAAGCTTCAAACAAAAACAGAATCAGGTGCCATTTTAAATCGCAAAAAGCATTACCAAATTTGTATGATGAACCTTGCATAGAACTTTCATCTCTAACATAAATTCCTTAGTTTTCGTAGCAGTCATTCTTTTGATTGCAACTTCCTGAAAGACTCCATAATTATGCCCCACAATTGGTATGATGTTAAATACTTCAAATAGAAGAGCAGATAATTACCAGCAACAAAGTAGCAGCTACTAACCTGGTCCCGAAGGAGACCATAATATACAGAGCCATATGTTCCATGCCCAAGAAGATTGGAATCAGAGAAACCATCAGTAGAATACAGAATTTCTTCATATGTGAGAACCACAGGCTTCTCCATGTCAAAGACATCAGTTCCTATAACTGCGAGAAATATGAAAGTACAAATATCATACTCCCTAACCTAAAAGCAATAGAAAATCACTGTCGTGATACAAGATAGTATGCAAATAATATCTTAACTTAAATACGAGCAGCTGTCTCCTGAATCTATTATGAATGCAGAAATCAATCCCTATTACCTTCTTTTCTTTTTTATCGTGCGCATACAGCATACAGAAGTAAGGCTGATCCCTAACTTTATGTAATCTATAGATAGGACAGGGAACTTCACGTACCCTGGCATCAAATACTAAACATTCGAAAATGTTCGCTAAAGAGTAATTTGAGTCTTTTAAATCCTTAACTAAAGTAGTTTAAATTTTCAAACAAGAAGAACTCATTTCAGTTTCAAGTTTCAACATAATCAAAATATAACAAATAAATAAAAAGAATCGAAGTTCCTAAATACTATTTTGTAAACGTATTGTACAACAACTGGAGAATAAAATCAAAATCTCTAACATCCATGTTATAATAGATGGAACTCCACCCACATAAATGGAGACTATAGTAGTTAGGATATCCTTGATGGGATGGCTTTCCTCAAAGATATTGCATTGAGCAACCATAAAAGATGTCATTATATCAAAGGAAATAATGTTCTGGTTTCCTGCCTCTTCTGAACTTAGTATACGAATTAAGTTTGTTGATTTGATGCATAAAAATGGTACAAATGTAATGCTTTGAGAGTATGTAATTCTTAGTTCTACATAATAATCGAAAACAGTACAACCCAGAATCTAGTACAGTTAAAAAAACAAACCTTTAGGAATGTTTATCTTCCGATCACTAGATTCCACATTAGATTGGTTTATATCCCCAGGTTTGCAGCAACTGTACCTCCCTGAACCGCAACAAAAACTCGAGTTTCGAAGAATATGGAACTTATGAGAACTCTTCTCGTCATGATCTTTTGAATGACTTCCTTGGCCTTCACTAAATAATGATGACTTTAAGGAAACAAAAATAAGTACAAATACAACGATCAGAGCCAATCCAACCCCCAAACTTCCCATTATCCATCCATACGGCACATGAGCCTTGTGATGTTCCACAATCGCTGCAAAACAAATAGATATCAGTCATTAGATATCCTACAATGATATAGACAACATATTAAATGACATAATAGGTACTCATACGCAATAGGTATCCCTAACCAGTTCGTTCATTACATTTCTATGAACACCAAAATGGTTTATACTTCAAGTTGTTGCATCTCTTTTGTCTATAACATCTCTCACCAACCATAACAAAACGGAAAGACATGCTTCCATGAATCACTTTCCATTAGTTTTATGTAAATAAGACATCCAAAATGCAATGCAGCTAATCGTTCGTGATTGCAGCAGAATGGCTTTAATACTTCCTTAGCTAATATAGAAGCAATTAGTACCTGAAATGTTGTCTGCTGTTGGTGCTGGGACAGGAGCTGGAGGAATGTCATTCTCTAAAGGATAAGGTTCGCCAGGAACTATAACAAAATAGATAAATAAATTAGAAAAAGAAAAGAGAAAGAAAATCAGCCAGAAACAGAGGATAATCATTGTTAATACGTTCACTATGTATTAACAAGGCTTAAATTTTGAAATTGCCCATTGCATTTAATTCTCTTGATATTGCAGAGCTTTTGTTATTAGGAATAGTAAAGAAATAGAAGTGTCACAGAAATTAGTAACACTTACCAGACAAAGAAGTGAAACTAGTCCTTCAAATCCAGTTTTATTTGTAGTAGGCCCTTGTTAAGACAGATTTTTTTCATATTACCCAACCTAGTTTTCTTTTTTCCCCTAGAGTACATTAATAAGTCTTACTTAATGTAGTGCATATGGAGTTTCCATCGAACTGATTTTCTTATATTTGTAAAACTCCTTATTGACAATAAATTGTAGTGCCATACAATGACAAAGTTCTGCAATTTTCGGGATTGGAACAAACATTCTCCTTCTTATTTAACTACAAACTGTCCAAAAAGAAAAGGTAAAGTGTAAACAGCTAAACAAAGACATAGTTCTAGAATGCTTTAAACCCTTACTAATATCTTTACGCAGCTTCAGGACCCAAGCTTAGGTTCAAAGGTTAATTCTTTGGTCCAAAGTATTGACACATAGTTCAGACTTCAGGTTCCCTAATTATTTTTTTAGGATATAAGAAGAAGTTATATTAGACAGGAGAGAGAGTACAGAAAGGAATGTTAAGAAGTCCTCCAAAAAATACAAGACAGGGAAAAGAAGATTGCTTCTTCACATTTTAATTTACTTTCTCTCTGTGTGGTAATTTATATGGAATTTATAGCACAGGCACCAGTAAGTTAAGGAAAGCACTTCCCCATTTTCTTTAGCAACAAATATTGACCATTGCAATGCTACCGTGTTAACAAAATCATGATCCGAAAGCACTCAATTACATGTCTTACCAATGATCACAGTCAGTAAACAACTTTAGCAAATTTAAGTCAACACCATTTATCCTTTCCCAGAATCAAGATATACTAATAAAAGAAAAATTAACAATTTCCATATCAAAAGGAATCAAGCATACCTGAATTGAGAGGAATATAATACAATGCACCAACAGTCACATTATCAGGATCATGAATCCCATTCACAGTCTCGATACTATCCATACTCACTCCAAACCTACTTGCTAGAGATTGAACACTATCCCCGTCTCTCATCACATAACTCATCAAATAATTCCACAATCCACTCGAACACCCACACAACAACTGCAACGATACCACCGCGCCCATTCTCGCCGCCCGCGTATTGTTAGACAAAAAGGCCAACCCATCATAGGCCTCAATCACCAAATTATATACCGATCCCCCATTTTCTCTCACTGTAAATGTCGTGTTCGTTAAATACTTCTTTATATTCGAAGCACAGGAGCAGTTTTTCTTAATGAAAACGTAGTCCTGGCCGTTGCCTTCGGAGTAGACGTCTTGCGGTAATACATCGAACATGCTTTGGATCACGGCTAGGGTTTGGTTTGGGTTTGGCTTGAAGGCTAAAAATGATGTGCAGAGGCGAGATGCTTCCGTACAGTTTAATGGAGTTGGGTATGAAAAACAGAGAAGTTGTATGTTTGAAAAAACTAGTAGGACTAGAATTGTGAGATTTTGGCAAATGGGTTTCATTGTTGAAATAGAAAGAATATGGTTTTGAGGTTTAGAGAGAGTGGAGGGGGTGAAATGAATATGGGAGAAAGCTTGTGCGAAAAATGGAAGCCGTAGAATTTGATGCAGAGAAGTTAGAGGTGGCTTAGTTCAGTGGAGGGGGTATAGGGGGGGGGGGGGGGGGGGGGGGGGGGTGCTAAAGAGAGCAGAGAGGGTTGGATTGAGGAAGAAGAGAGGGAAGGGTTGGGGTTTGACGGACAGAGAGGAGTGTATTTGTTTTGCTGTTTGCTCGTCTCTCGGTGACTCAGTGACTGATTGACCGCTGGTGAAGTGTTACGACAGTATTTAGATAGAGAGACCACAACTCTCACCTAGAGAGACTTTCAATCACTAAACTGCCCTTCAATTAGCATTGCTAAATGCTAAACATAACTTATCTAAATTAGTCTTTTCCCCATTTATAGTTCCTTATTTATTATATATTGTGATTTGATTTGATTTGACAAGAACGATTCTTTAAAAAAAACACTATTTTTACGTATATTTTTTTATATTTTTATATAATTTTCTTTTACATCAAATTGAATCCCACTTTATACTCATTTAAAAAAAAATATATCAAAAATATATATAAAAATATCAATTTCTTTCTTAAAATTGGGTTATGCATAACGTTAAACTATTATTGTGAATACTTACAGCCCAGCCAATCGCATGTCTCAAGGGTTAACATATTACATCTTATTTCATTCCATTTTATTAATCTCAATATTTAACATCTAAACAATTTCAATAAGTTAAACACGTTTGTTAAATTCAAATCTAAAGATAGGTTTGTTACAGTTATGGTTAATTATTTGCAATTGTATTCTAATATACTTAATGAATGCCATAAGTAAAATATAATGAAACCAAACCAACATAATAAGACACAATTACATTATTGATTTAATCCAAACATGTGTATTGAAAAAATGTGAATAACTATGCTACCTCCATTTCAAAAGTATATAAATACTTGCATTTAGATTTTATAAATACAAATTGCAATAGTTCAATTTTTACATTGTAACACACAAAATAATTTGATACGTAAAATTTTAAATTACTATCAATAATAATTTCAGATATAACTTTTTAAGTCAGTCTATATTAGTTAAAAAATGATTCAAAAAATATTATTGAGACACTAAATTGGGTATTTAATTCGAACTTGAAATTGAACTAAAGTTATAATACAAATATTCCGGTATCTTTGAAACGAATAGAGTACTAGATAAATTGTTTTGTTATAATTGTGTATTAGTTCTTTGAATAGTTATTTAACATGATGAGTATTCAAAATAAATATAATTAATCAAAAAACAAACACAACAAAAAAAATTGACATTGAGAGGTGTAAATTGTCATCATACTTTAATATTTTCTCAGTTTATTTTTATTTAATTTTTGAAAGAGAGATTTTTATTTATTAAATTTTGAAAAAATATTAAATATTTAATTTATCCTATTATTTTTTATGATTAAATTGATAATTGGGAAGGGTGAGGAGGACACATTACTGAAAAAGAGTAAAAGAAAAGGTCATTATAGGAATCCAGTTTTACGGGGCTTACCAATTTTGAATAAAAAAAGAAAAAAGAAAGCACAAGTTGTTTAGGGGGATCTGGGACCATGAAAAGACAGTTGGTGGGCCCCACAACGTTGGCGATAATATCTGACCCGATGAATTGCAATAAGATGAGGGAGGAACCGAATATAGTCGTTGACCCAAATGTCAACCGACGCTAGCAGGCAGCGTGAATTGGCCAATACGCGCACACAAACCAAACAAGACCATGTGGCACATGAATTGCCCATAATGCACGATTACTTAGTGTGGAAAAATCGGGAAGTTGGGTTGGCCCGGCCCGCACATGTACAAAAAGACAGAAAGACAGACAGACAACTGTAAAACCATTTTATCCAGAGAGGCAGAACAACGAACCAATAACTACTACAACAGCACAGCTATAACTGTGGGTCCCAAACCCCTCGCTATTAAAAATTACTGCTGCTTGGAAAATTGCAAAACAAATTTTGTTAAGTAGCCTAGCCGTGATACAATGAATTTATTTATTTATTAGGAGTATTCTTATTCGAGAATAGCAGTAATCCAAATAGAATCTTGTTTTTTTAATTTATATAAAATAAAATTAGACAAAAATATATATATATGAAACCTCAAAATGTTATCATAATTAAAGTACTAAAAATATATGATAACTGTATTACTTAATATTCAGGTTAAAACTAACAAGAAAAGAGACTCTCATGTTTAAACACATAAAATATGTGCCTAACTATATGCATGTATGATGACTAACAAAGAAATATAATGCTATATATATATATATATATATATATATATATATATATATGTTGTCAACAATTAAGGATTAAATTAATCCCACAAACCAAGGAAGAAGAAAAGAAAGACATCCTTGTATTGGTAGCAACTCTAAATTCTATACATTATTTGTGATTAATTTCGATCTTACCATAGGTTTGATGAAAAATTTATTCAAATATATTTGATTGCTATACCCGCAACACAATATATCATGATGGGAGTTTAAAATATTTTACTTACCTCTCATTTTTATATAAAAAAATAAATAAAAAAAGAAGACAAAGGCAATAGCATGTATATAAGTAATTTGGAGTTCCAAATCAAGCAACTTTGCTCGACAAATAAAATTAATCATCTCAAAATAAATACATAAAAATAAACGGATAATGTTATGAGTATTAAATTTTTTACTCAAATAATTTTTTAAATAATATGATATTATTATATTGATTGAGTACAATTTTTATGATTAATTATGCTATAAAATGCTAATTATTTGATTTAAGACAAAATTTAAAAACTCTTAGCATCACTTAAATCAAAAACAAAACAAGACCGGAAAAGAAAAGGCCAACCAGTGGCCAGCTGACAGTTTGTCTGGAAAATAAAGAAAGGGCATGTGGATATTTTATGGAATGGGCATTATAAGATTTTTGAATAAAGAAAACAAAGCAGTACGCCAAAGGCCGTCTCTTCTAAAGATTTACTCCGGTGGTAGTCTATCGCTGGACTAACTTTATATGACTATTAGTATTAATATCATTTACAACTTGGTTATATGCTGCAGCCCTACTCCTTTGTATTGATGTGAATTTGTTATTACTATTATTCTTAATTATTGGTTCATTTTTACTAGTACTAATAATAAATAAATAAATAAATGCTCTTCATTTTGGTGCAGCAGTTGTGTAGTAAGTAAACATCACCTATTATTATTAGCCAAGGCGCACTAACCCACCTGTATTATTGGATCTTGTCGTCGTCGAATTTGGGCTAAATTCTACGTCACCGATTCTGTTACTTTCAATTTGGGTTTCTCCACTCAAGTTTGATTATTTTTTTATATTATAACGGTTAATAATATATTTGATTATAAAATTATTAAATTATACTCGTAAAAAATGGAATTAAAAAAAATTAAAAGTTATAAGATTATAATTTGAGACATATCAAACTCAAAATTGAGATAATTTATCAAAAATTATGAAATAGTAATAAATTTGACAATAAGTATTAATTTTCAATAAAGATAGTTTATGATTTTTATTATTGTATTGATTTAAATTAAATAACTCTATTTCAACTTTGAGTTTAAAAATATCTTGAATTAACTTCAAAAATGATTTTATAATTAAAACGGATGAAATTTTATGCGTCCGTTTTTTTCTCTTGAATGTTATAAGTTTTCTCATTAATTATCCTCGCTCCACATTTACATGGCAATTTGAAGCGCAGTGTTGATGCCAAATTTGTCTAATTTGCCAAATCATCAGATAGCAAGTCAATCTGCACGAGAAACAAATAATAAGCATAGCTTAAAGCGTCAACAATAGAGAAATTAAATTACTTAAGAATAAGAATAATAAATTGTTCACCTTAACTTTAATATATGATTGTATTTATAATTGTTCATACCACCTTACCATAATTTGAACGAGACCAATTAAAAAAAAAGTCTTAGCGTCATACAACTGAAACTTCCATAGCTGAATTAAAATCCTTACACCATATAAATTAAAAATCAAATAGGCTAAAAAATCATAATTCAATTTAGATTTTCACCCTTCTACAATACCAAGTCACCAAAATATATTGCAACGGGTCACCAAAAACTAACTGAACCCGGCTCAATTGTTTCTGCCCCAACACTCGGTTTAATCAAATATTCGTTAAGGCAAATGATGGAACAACGTCTCGTAGTTTAGTCTAAAGATGACTCTTATTTTGGAATTTTAGGAAAAGTAGATATGATACTCATTTTGGGACCCAATTAGCACTAATTATTATTAGTATGAGTTTGTAGTTACTTGAATAAGTGGGTTTTTTTTCATGAGAATAATATTCAACTTTGTCCCAAAATGACTCTGATTTAAAAAACCATGCCATTTTTTCTACAACTTCAACATTGCCCTTCTAGAAATGGGAATATTATTTACAGGAAAAGAAAAATAAAGTTATTATTCAATAGTTCGAACTCCACACCAAATTTGTTTTGGGCCTGTTCTTTTAGGTCCAAAAGTGAAGCGGCCTTCTCTTTTTCTGTCACCCCTTATTGCTTAGCAAAATACTCTTTTCCTTTTGGAGAGTTCACTAATATAAAGAGGCATTCAATATAATTAGCTTCCGCTGTAACCTCCTCCTAACTCAACTCGTATAACAATACTTGTATTTGCTAAGAATAAATTTGAAATATCACGTGTTATTGGAAAAAATAAACACTTTTCCTATTGGTTGGGCTTGCTGTCACCGGGTCCTGGGCGAATGTATCACAAATGACAACTTTCATTTCAGGGCTACGAATCTGCTCATGTTCATAAAGGGCCCAAGTTTTACACAACTCAAATTTTCATTTTAATTGTTTTGACATAATTAAAAAATGCTATGAGATTCCTATGATGTTATATCTTAGAAGAATCCAAGTTAGTTCCAAAATGAGGCATTTTATCTTCCTTCCTTATAAATATGACAATTCACCAGTAATTCTTCTTACCTCACTTCAAGTAAAATAAAAATAAAAAGAAGAAGATATTTTCCACAAATGATAAATACTATTGTTAGATTTTTTCTATTGGGTAATAGCTTTTCCTTTTTGCCAATGAATGATTAGGAATCAAACAAGATAAGAATAAAATAATAAAGGAAGATGAAAAGTGATCTCTTCCTTCCATTCTCAAGAAAATGTAGCTAGCTATAGGATGATGAAGTTCGTATCAAATGAAAATAATAAGATCAGGATATATATATATATATATATGCAGAGCCGGCCTTGGCCATGGGCCACCGGGAGTACAGCCTGGGATCCACAGCTAAGAGGGGCCCAATTTTTTTTATAAACTTATGTATATATGTGTATAAAAAAATAAAAAATAAAAGAAAAGAAATTGCCGAAATTAAAATTAAAATAGGCTAAATTAAAATTATTGATTTGTTGAAAAAAGTTTTTCTAAATCAAAATTATTGAAATCTTACTTGCAGACCACCATGACTCAAGATAGGGCTAAATGGATTAGCGATATTACGTATGTTAGAAAACATGAAATATGATAGTATAATTGATGATTTTACATCTAAAAGTACAACAAGAAGACATTTTAAATGATGTTTTGTGGTTCAGATTTCATTGCTATTTTTATTTTATAGGTACATGTGATGATTTTTTGCTTCGATTAATTATGAAGGATGAAAAAAAAGATTGATTAAATCAAGAAATACTTATGGAGATTCGAGATGAAACATGTAAACTCAAATATGTAATTTTCATTTTTTAATGCGATGTTTACAATTTGAGGTACTATTTTTCCTTCATTTAGGGTTTTGTCTCATTGGGTTTTTTCAAACAAGATTTTAATGAGACCTCAAAGTGTTCTTCTTTATCTTTTGTAAATTCTTATAATTTTAATAAAATTAACTAGTTAATAATTTATTTATTTTTTTATTTAATTTGTATAAAGGGGCACATTTAAAAAAATTTGTCTTGAGCCTTAGAAAACACAAGACCGGCTCTGTATATGTGTTTGTATGTATGCATGCATGTATATGTGAGATTACTAACTCCATTTACTAAAACCGGCAAGGCGTGCGCGGCTTCAACATAAAATAATCTTTGTGGATAAAAAAAAGGCAAAGATCGAATCAGTTCCTAGAAGAAGAAAGGTGTTAATTGTTAGTAATCATTGTTCAAGTCGGCTAACAATTCTTCTCCTCAAAGGAGTTGGACAGAAATTAAATATTGTTAATAAATGAGATAGTAGTTTCTGCCACTCATATTGTAATAATAATAATAATAATAATAATAATAGAGTAATAAGTATAATTTGAACAATTAGTAATAATAATAATAATAATAATAGAGTAATAAGTATAATTTGAACAATTAGAAAAATGTTGTTAGAAGAATTACAAAAAATTCTACGAAATGTTTATCATTTTCTCTCCATCAATATCAACGACATAGTTAGTTATTCTTTTTTTTTTTCAAGCACCATCTACTCTCAAATTATAAATATAATGTTCCATGATGAAGACGATGGATGATGAGGAGAGAATCTATACTTTTGCCGGAGAGTGTATAAATTAGATTTTGCACTTTTTTTGTGTGGGAATGTAGGGAACTTGCTTATGCTTCTAGTAGCAAGTGAAGTGGGTAGTTGGGGTTGGGGTTTAGAGGAGAGAGAGAGAGAGAGAGAGAGAGAGAGAGAGAGGAAATTGAATTCCTTTGTTGTGCTATGAAATTCTGTTTTTCTTTCGTGGGTACCTTGAAAGTGAACTTTGTTGTATGTCTAGATTAATTATCCACGTTTTAAAAGGAAATGGAAACACTGCCACGTCTATCCTTAGTATCATTTTCAAGATATTCTCTTTTTATTAAAGAAATTCTACCAGTAATCTATTGATTCTTCTGAGAAAAATTAAAACTAAGAGTACAATTAATTAAAATTAATGATCTGATCTTATACCTTGATTAAAGTTGTTTGATGAAGTCAGCTTATCTCATCATCAAAATTGGAGGACGGCTGATGATCTGGTGGTTGATAATTAAATCGACAATTTAAATCTAAAAAATTACTATTATTATCATTATTTAGGAAATGGAATTGCAATTGGAAGCGGAATGATTCCCCTCGTATTCTATTATTCTTAATAACACGTACTAGCTAGTACTAATATTATTAGTACCCAGTTACATGCACAAGTTTTTGAAAAAATTAACGGAGACCTGTTATCTGTTATACATAATATGAATCTTTCATGACACGGTACTTTAATTCCTTTTAGGTTACTAGTTCAAGTTTACGAACCATTTTCTACGCAGGTCTAGCGTATCGAAATGTGTCGTATATAGAGATAATCTTAACAAGCATATACAAGGTTAAAATGTTAACGTGACCAGTGATGAGACCGTAGTATTTATTTAGATACGTTCAAATGATTCATTATAATGAAAATTTATATAATTTTATTATGATCTGATTCGATATGAAATAAACCTATAATCATGAAACTCGATTATAGATTATAAGTTCATAATTCTAGGCCATTTCCTTTTTGGTCCGAACAAATCAACTAATTATTTGATTCCAATTAGTAAGAAGGATATTTTTATCTAGTGGAGTCAAAATATTATGAGGCAATAAATAATTTGGTGGGGGTCAAAATTATTAATAAAATAAGTAGTAACATTATATATTATTGACCCCCAAAATGCTTTTTTAATTACAAATATATTCATAAATACTTAATTGTTTTAAAAATAATGTAAATTAGATTATTATTTATTTTAAGAAGATTAGAGGAACATGCATATATAAAATAGTAGAAGTGATATGAAATTGAGAAAATTATAAAAATTTCAATTTGACCCTATATATTAAAAAAAATTATAAAATTTCAATAGAGTCAATTTGTCCATTACACTTAATTTTGTTTTAAATTTTTATCATATATTATAAAATAATTTTTTTTTCAAATGGAATAAATTGTATACACGTGGCTTTGTCTCTGAATGTGACTCTCATTTTAGTGCATAGGATGGGATGAAAAATTTGCCGACATTTTCTCATTCAAACATTATTTATTGCATTGCATCATTAAAGTATTAGAAGGAGGAGTTAATAGTTTGTTAATGAGTGTGAGATTGACTAATTAATCCCATAATCGGGACTTAGAAAAGAAGTCATCATCAAATTAAAGGAAGAAGACTTCTTGTTATTTTTAATTAATCATGGGGGTGGTGGGCTGACTTAGATAACCATTTTAACAAAGTGAGCGAAGAGGATGAAGGAGGGATCTTACTTTGACATAAAAGGGAACCCTTGTGGATACATACGTTGCATCATTGCTAAAGATATATGCTTTATGTAGAGGTTGTGATTATAATCCACCTTTATTTTTGCCACCAAACCCACGCTTCTAATCATCACAATCACAATCACCATCTCAATTTAATTAATTATATTTCTTCTTAGTAATTAGGCTTATATATATATATATATATATATATATATATATATATATATATATATATATATGTGTGTGTGTGTGTGTGTGTGGGTGCAAAGGCAAAGCAAATGGAGTGCATATTTTGGATAATTGATTGAGGGTGGAAAAGGTATGAATGGGAGGCTTTTCTTTTCTGATAGGGCCCAAATGTGGATGGATTTAGAATCAATAATAATAATCTTGAGTTTTCTCCAAGGCTCTGTCGTTAGAGATTGAATTGAATAAGTTATTAACAAGAGCAAGTCTGTTTGACTAGCTAAATATACAAAGAAAACCTATTAATTACAAGTTGGTTGGAGACTTTAAGGGTACGTTTGCATTGAATTAACAAAACTTTAAATTCAAGATCAATTTTAATTTAGTTTTCATATCAATTAACATTTTAATTTAATTTTTTTTATTTCTTTCTTAGTGTGACGCTTGTAATTTTTCTCGCGATTAGTTTGAATTTACTAAAGTGTTGTTTTGAATGAAATTTTGATATTAATCATAATGAAAATTTATTATGCAAATTTTTTATAAAAAATGATAATAAAAAAAGGTAAAATTGAAGGGAGAGACAATTATATATGCATTGTGTGCGCGGATGAGTGAGGGACCAACTTACCCACCACAAGTGACCATACTTGTGTTGTTGATAGACTTATAATAACATGTATGTGTGAAGGGGAATTGAAAATGTGGTATAAATAAAACTAATAGTAGTAAAAGAAAAATGCGCGACTTGGGAGTTTTGTTTTTATTACGATAGAGAGTGGAGTTGGAGAGCACGTTGCGAATAGGAGGAATACAAATAAGATTTTGACAAGGGAGGCTATTTTGTCTAGGCCTTGTTTGGTTGGCTTCAAGGCAAAAGCAGCCTGATGGGTACGTGTTTCGATTCACACTCGTTCAAGTGAACATATATATACATAGGTTAGTTCTATAAATAGATACATATATTAATTTAATATATTATGATATTGTGTGCAAATTAATTTAAGATTGTACTTATAATGAAAAAAGTAACAACATAACTAAAGCGAAATAAATATTATAATGTACCTCAAACATATTATCAATACTCTAATGATGTGATTCGAGAGTTTACAAAGAAGATGAATAAGTATAAATACGTAATATTTAAATATTATATTTATTTTAATTATTAAAAAATTAAATATGAATAAGTATAAATACGTAATATTTAAATATTATATTTATTTTAATTATTAAAAAATAAAATATGAATAAATATAAATACGTAATATTTAACTATTATATTTATTTTAATAATTAAAAAATAAAATATTATATTAAAATTTATGTTATATTTTATTTTTTAATAATTAAAATAAATATAATATTTAATTTTATATTTAAATATTATGTACGTAAATTTGTTCAAAGAAAATTCATACGGTTAGACTGTTGATAATGCGAAAAGGTGGTAGTGCGGCGGCCGTTGTACGCCGAGTTCCTCCTATCCCAATTGCGAGTGGATGGCCGGATAACTATACCTGTCACAATCCAACTCGTGGGGGATGGATGGGATAAAGAAATTTAATTACCTCCATAACTTCATTCTATCATTCCTAATAACTAAGTCAGTTGAATTATAGATTCAATAAGATGATTCCTCCTCCTCCTCTTTACTTGTCCTACAATTTTTTAACTACTTAATTCTCTTAGATATAATTATAAATGAAATTAGAGCCTCAGTTGATCTTTGTCATTCGCTTTAATCATTACACTAAAATTAAGAATATGAATATTTGAACACTAATTTTAGTAATTTGTGTGTATTTATTTTTCATAAAGTTATTTAAAATACTTTTTTATATTTATTAAATATCAAAAAATAATAACATTGTAAATTTTATGAATTTTTATACTTTGATGTTTATTAAATATTTAAACTAATGTTTTTAATTATACATTAGTATTGTAATTGATTTAGTCAACTAGTCACACATCAAATAATGGCGCGACATGTCAAATTAAGCATGAATAAAAATTAAAATTAAAATTAATCATTAGATTACGAAAATTTAAAAACAGATCATTAAAATAGAAAAGGCCAATAATTGATGATAGTAATTTATAAATTAAAATACAGTTTGCACCCCACCCGGCCACTCCCAAAGTTTATAGGGTTATTAAGATTTATTTTTCAATGTCTAAAATTATTTAAGTGCTTCCTCAAGTTATTTTTGAGATTTTAACCGGTCAAAAGTAAAAGTGTATTTTATCCGTTTTTTTTTCTAAACAAAAAAAACTCTTATAATACACATAAATTTATGTTTTATATAATTTATCTGTCCCTTTTTATTTGTCTTTTTAGAAAGAAATTTTTGTTTCTTTTTATTTATAGTTTGTAGACTTCAAAAAAATATTAAATACTTAATTTTTATATTATCATTTATTATTAAAGGTTAATTTATTTTTATCTCATCTTTGCAATAAATTTTTAAAAACTAATATTAAAATTTTAATTTAATTAATTAAAGAAAATATTAATTTTATTTTTTAATATATGTGTGTGACATTAAAATATCAATTTAAAAATCGACAGAGAAAATATTTAAATACAAAAGTGCAAAATTTTTTTAAAAAAAGTTGCAGTAAAATAGAGAATTGAGGTAAACATTGAGCAACCCAAAACAAATTTGACCTCGTTCCGTACAAGTTCACGCCCCACAAGCGTGCGGAGGTGAGGCGATGACACTAAATTCAGTAAAAGGTAGTAGTCAAATAAGAGACCAGGACGTCGTAATAATTCCACCCAAAATGAGCACATCTTTCGTCCTTCCCAAAGAAAAAAGTCCAAAGTGCAAATATCAAGGGAAATAATTGATATTTTTATGTAAAAGTAATATTTATTTTATGAATTTTTTTATATTAAAAGCAAGCGAATTATATATTTATATAGAAAGGATATTATATATTTTTTATTTGTAGAAATATTAAGTTTTAGCATCAAATATTTATTTTATTTTTTTTGAAATTAATAAAATCAAGTTTAATCTTTTTTATATATTAATAAAATTAATGATATTATTTTAATTTACACTATAATTAATTAAAAAGACAAGTTTTATTATGTACGTGTATTTTCTTTGGAAACGGAGGGAGTTGGCGTGTTAAGGTTGGAACATGTTGGGTGGTCGGAAGCAAGACCAGAGTCCCACGGGCGAGAGGGTGGGTGGGTTGACACTTGGCAGTCGGCGTGGCAAGCCGTATATGGGGTCCACTGCCGAAAGAAAGGCCCAACAACAATACCAACACGTGGCCGTTAGTACAAGTTGCAATGGGAGGATAGCGTTTCTCAGTATCCAACCAGAAGACCAGACAGACAAACAAACACAGACTGACCCCTATCTCCATTCCTATGCCTGTGGATCTTATTACTATCCCTATTCCCAATCCTCAAAAATAATAAATAAATAAATAAATTGGGGACTGCGAATTACACTGCAATACTGTATTGGGGCTGCTTATTATATTATTTTAATTCATCAATATTTACATTAAAAAATGTAATAATAACATGCATTTAATTTTATAATTTAGAATCTCCCTCAACTATAATTGCCCGTGTGGTCCGAGACGACCTGAAATAGTAGTATTTGATTTTGGAGTAGATAATATTAATTTTAAATAATAAAAATATCTCTTAATTAAATTTGAGGAGAAGTTGGCACATTTCATCTGCTTTGAATGACATTATTATTGAGGGGTTGAGGTGAAGTGAAGGACTAGCTAGCGAGAAATGGTTTCTCAGTAAAATGGATCTTCTGATCAAACGGTTCCCCCCTTTGAACGAGATATCACAAACAAGGAAGGAGTGTCTACTTCATATATATATATATATATATATATATATATACATACATACACGCGCGCGCGAGTTCATTCAAAATAAACGACGCTAATTAAACATATTATTTTAGTTAGGAGAGAGTCTAATCGCATGTAAAAGTAGGAGTCAAATCAAATGACTTCGTTTTTCTGGTTGAACCTCCTGCATACTGCCAGGTCAAATTCAAAATATTTTTATTTTTTTATGAGATTTAATACATATATTTAAATTATATACATGTAGAATGTTACTCCTAATTTATATTTATATACTAAATTATTTTTAAATTATATACATGTAAGAAAGTCTAAATATCACATTAATTATAAATTTAAAATGAATTAATAAAATTTAATTTGAATTATATACATGTTATCTATTGTGATTTAGATACTCATGATTTATGAGATTAATCACTTCCATAATCATTTATTGATTTAAAAATAATAAAATTGTATTATAGTTTTTAATTTCTATAAATATTTTAAAATTTCAAATCACCAACTTTTATAAATCATTTATTTTTATATATTCCTTACTAAAATTCTAACAAAATAATTCATTTATTTAAAATAAGATCAAATTTAATTTTGGTAATTCATTTTAAATTTTAAATTAATATGATATTTAGTACATGTATATAACTTAGAAATAATTTAGTACATCATAAATTAGAAAATAACATCCTACATGTATATAATTTAAATGTATATATTGAATCTCATTAAAAAAAATGAAAGTATTTTTGGTTTGGCCTTACCGCATATAGGAGCTGCATGTAACAAAAAGTGACGTAGTTTGCCTGGCCGCTAGTAGGACTAGCAGTCAGGCAAAAAAAAATAATTTCTTCCTGACTGTTAGTAAGACTAACGTCTAGCGATCATACCCTCTCTTAGCTATTGATCCTGTAATAAAATGATGAGAGATAAGCTAGTCTCTTTAGCTAGTGTTTGTTCTGGATCAACTTCCTATATTTCCTTAAGTAACATATTTTTATTGAAACGATGTCGTTTTGAATGTTTTTTTATGGCATTTTCATAAAATAAAAGGAAAACAGGTGGGGCGGCGAAATGTTACATCACATCATATTTTTTTTTAATATTATTTTAAAAAAATAAATTCAAAATTACATCATTTTGATACATATATATTATTTAATAGAGATATACTTTAAATCCGTCATATATATATATATATATATATATATATATATATATATATATAAATATATATATAATGTAAATATATGGGGAAATGTGTGGAAGGCATGAGAGAGAGAGAGAGAGAGAGCAGAAGGTATCGATCCGTATCAAATTAAGCTAAGATAGATAGCTAGCAGACAAGATCATGGGATCTGCATGTTTTTATTACTCCTGCAAATATGGATCATGTAAATCCTCCTCTTTTACTTTCTCTCTCTTTTCCCTTTCTATATGGTATTTAGTTTCTACAATTATATAAACTAACTACTCTAGTAAAGTTCGACTCCTCCACTGTATACGAATCTTGTTTTCAAAAACGACTTGAGATATATCTAATTTAACTTAATTAAACTCAATCCATTTAAATTTTAAATATAATAAATATTGCATTTTAGTTTTACTAATTAAGTATTTTTAAAAATAAATATTTTTATATTAATTTTAAAATTTTAGTTTGACCTTACAAAAATTAATATTGATGGAAGTATAACATACATTACTTTAAACTATTTTTTTCAGCTTAATTATAATTAAGGAAATTATTGAAACAAGTGAAAGTAGTGTATGTGATTAAGGAAAAGGGGATGTTTTGCCTTTTGGGTAGTGTGCTGGGGTGACTATGTGTGTTTGTCGTACGGTAGTTTAATGGACCAATTAAATAGGAGTATATATATCAATTCTCTACATAAAAATTGATATTTTTATAAATTAATTTAATATTTTTATAAATAAATTAGAATTAATTTTATACAAATATCGAATTAATTTATTAAAATATCAATTCCATATATATATATATATATATATATATATAAAAGATGAACGAGGAAGAAGAGTCATGAGGCCAACGCTTTGCTTCCTGAACCAAAAAAGAAGAACATCATATTTTTTGGGGCGGGCCAACAGGGTAGCGTGCGCATGGCTCTAATTCCGTTCCCATTTTAGGGCGTCCTTTCTTTTGACTTTGAGTGAACAAGCAAAGGGAATCTCTCTCTCTCTCTCTCAATACATATTACTATTACACATAACTCCCACTTCTTTTCTACTACCTCCCTTCCCATTTTCTTCCAATATACATGCCTATTATTATTAGCTCTTCCCATTTTCAAATCCTCATATACTACTAATCCTCCTATATATAACTAGGAGCGTAGATTCCAATCTCATATATAGCATAGCTTAGCTTACTGAATATTTCTCCTCCTTTTTATATACTCCATCCATCTTAGTGGGGGGTTTCTCTTGAGCTGTGTGTTATATCATAAGTTCCATTCTCAAGTTGCATTCTTTTTCAAGTAGTCATCTTCCCCCATCGGGTTTTAGACCAAATTAAGCGCCTGGGTTATCTTGATTTCATTTTCAGGATGTTGATGGGTCTCCATATATTTAAGCCTTGGTTGAACATTTAAGGTATGTGGTCTCTTAATCTTCCATGCCTACCCAAACACCAAACATTCATACATGTCTCTCTCTCTCTCTCTCTCTCTCTCTCTCTCTCTCTATATATATATATATATATATATATATATATATATATATATATGTTTGGTCCTAATTAATAAGTTCCAAGATTTATAGTATATTTATGTGTCTTATACTGCTTTTTCTTGTGTTAATTTCTAATATGGGTATGTTTTCATTTTCATTCTGCAGTTAAGCTTTCTGTTATCATACTAATTTCCACTTTAAACAAATATCGATCATAAACCACTTTTCCATCTAGGCTCGTTAATCTTGTGTTATTCTTAGTAATATTGAAGTAAAATCCATGGAGGGATATTCAAGAAAGGCTGAGGTCTGTCCTCAGTTGTTAGATTTGATTCCCAAAGGGAAAGAGTGGCTTCTGAATAGGAACCAAGAAGAAGATAAAACAACTTCAGAGGAAAAAAAGCTGGAGCTAAGGCTTGGTCCCCCGGGTGAAGAAGATTCAGTTAACGAGTCTTCTTCTCTTCTCTCCCTTGGCTACTTCTCTAACCAAAACACTTGGGGTTCAAAGAGAGGATTTCTTGAGAAAAGTAGTTGGATTAATGCAAGTCAGACACACAAGTTTTCTAATTCCTCCTCAGAATTAAATCCTAAGGTCTTATTATCATCTGCTTGGTCACCTAATTCACAATACCAACAAAGCTTGCCTCCTGTTATGGGGAAAGAAACATTGCTACACCAGCAGACCTGTAGCAATAAACTAGCAGTGGTAGACTTGCAGAATGCAGAAAAGAAACCATTTTCACCAGCCTCTGTAAATAATAATACAGCTGTGCCCAACAGTTCACAGAAAAGGTACCCCCAGCTTTTCCTCTATTGTTTTTCCTTCTGGACAGAGTATATTCACTCTATTCTCTCCACATTGTTACATCAACATACTTGTGGTCCATGCCTGATTGATTAGATAGAGCTTTCACTATTTTATGTTTCTCATGCAGCAGCGTATTTACTCCTCTTACTTGGATTTCATTTGTATGTTCTGTTTATTGCATCTGTTTCTCTGAAAGTATCCATCTTTTTCTTTTGCTTTTCAGATAATGCTGTCACTCTGTTGCTAGGATTTTAATTTCTTTTCTCCTTCCTGCTTGCTCATTAATTACAAAACTTTATTATATTTCAATAGTAGCTATATAGCCTTAATCCAGCTGTCTTGTAGCGAACGGGTATTATGTATTTATGTTGTCTGCGTCTTTTACATTTTCCATTTACATAACATAGAACTTGGACCACACCAATAAAATCAATATTTTCACTTGATTCTTCTTGGACTTGTAACTTTATGAAATAGTTGTGGACTGTTGTGTGTATACTAACTTTTATTCCTCTGTTTTCTTGGAATACATTTTGTCCTTAGTATTTGTTCTGTTCTAACGTTGAGTTACAACTTTGTGTATGTAATTGTTGCTTTTTTTTTTTTTAATAAATACTCTCCTCTTCTTTTATCTATAATCCTCTAGACAATCCAACCTATTTGTGACTAATTTTCACTTGATGATCCCAAAATTAAATAATAAAACAACAGAACTGCTCCTGCTCCAGTTGTTGGATGGCCTCCAATTCGTTCATTTAGGAAGAATCTTGCAAGTAGCAGTTCTTCAAAACGGCCTCCCGTGCCTGAGTCACAGCATGTGGTCCCAAAGGAGATTACGAGTGAAAAAAAGGTCGAAAATTGTTGTAATGGATTGTTTGTGAAGATCAACATGGATGGAGTCCCTATTGGAAGAAAAGTGGATCTTACAGCATATGATAGCTATGAAAAGCTCTCTTTTGTTGTTGATGAACTCTTCAGAGGCCTCTTAGCAGGTTTTTCCATATCATTGGCTAATTGTAAAATTATTGTTATAAATTAAGAAACTATCCTCATTTGCTTGAGGAAGCAGGGGCAAGTGAAAAATTCTATCTTAGCAGTGGCAAGTATTAGCATCAGTTTAATTCATTAGTTATATGTGGTTGAATACCTTAATATGTGGATATAGTCATCCTAAATTATATTACTATCAATCCTTCACACGACCAAGTAGTTCTTGTAACACTGTATCACTGCAATTATATTCTTGAATCAACCCACAGGGTCAGTCAATCTATATACATGCCTATTGTAATTTATTGTACTTATATTAAAGGCCTTCCGCTAGTCTAGTAGCTGTATCTGTGATAAATGTAATGAGAGTTTTGGTTCTCACATGTTTTGTATTTTGTTTATATGTTTTAGCTCAAAGGGATCCCTCTGCTGGCAAAATCCAGAACCATCAAGAGGGGGAGAAAGCAATTACAGGTTTGTTGGATGGAAGTGGGAAATATACCCTTGTGTATGAGGATAATGAAGGAGATTGGATGCTTGTTGGGGATGTCCCATGGCAGTAAGCATCTCAACTCTGGGGATTTGATGCATTTAATTTATTCTATGCTTTTTAATATCCATCATTTGTTCACTAGTATTTTATTATCCCTAGAATAATATTTTATGCTTATTGGAGTATTTTATGTAGTCCAGCATTTAGAATCCCAACCACTCTCCATAATAATTCCTTTTCTCAAACCATACTATATTGTATGTTACTTATTTGTACATATCTCAGGACATAAAAGTGATCCTGCCGAACTATGTTTACTCATAAACAAATCAAAGTGTGTATTCTTGCATATGACACACTTGATTTGTTGTGTAATACGTGTAACATGCACCACCTTCATAGATTCTCTGCTCTGTTTTGTAATTTGATTGCAACTTGTTATATCCGCAGCATGTTTGTATCTACGGTTAAGAGGCTGCGTGTGTTGAAAAGCTCTGAACTTTCTTCACTATTTCTTGGTGAGTATTCTTTTGAATTTAACTAAATACGATTGTATTTCCATAGTTAGTTTTTATAATCCATCCACTTGTCGTCTAATATTCAATAATATTTGTAGCCTGATAATATTGTTACTCCTCCTAGGTCGGTCTAACAATTGACGTTGGGGGATTTTAGTCTTTGCGGTTGGTGTAAGCAAGAAAAGAACCCACTTGATGACGCTGCGCATTGATATGAATGACAAAGAGTTGTAGTAATATTTAATGTGAAGAGTCTTGTTGACAGAGATCATTGGAGGAGTCTTGACGACATTTTGGATTTTATTTTGTCTGTGTAAGGAAAAAGGAAAGGCATTTGTTGACTATTTATAAACTACCTTGTATTTTGGGAATGATGCGTGTAATTACTTTCCTTGTTTTTGTCTTAAAAAAGACTTGTAATTTAACGCAACTAATTAATTGGGCTGTTTCGCCAAATCTGTTAATCTTTCCCCTGTTTGACCAACCTCTTGAGGTGCCATATGTCATCCCACCTAATGTGAGAAAAAAGCTCACGACTTTTAGGACAAAATAATAGGCCGACTTGGAAGTGTAAACTCCTCAGAGCTACTGAGGCCTGAAGAAAGGCAATTAGCAAACGGGTAATATATGTTGGCATTGCTCAACTTTCTAACATTTCAGCATCCATCTAATACTTTTTATGTTCCAGGTTTCGAATATATGCTCAAAATGCAATTGCATGCCCAACTTTAAATTATGTACAAACCATTCTATGACATATATCTTAATGATAATATTTTCACAAAACTTTCTTTACATGAATAGTAAATGAGGTTTACCTCGTATTTGTGAAACCTTGTAAAATATCAATTTTTTTATCTGAATAACCCAAAAAAGCACAGAAATTTTTTGGGGATAGTAGACTCTTGAGTTCTCTTTTTTATTATATCCTAGTAGGAGGTAAAAATAATAGGCAACCATCAAAGCAAAAGGGCCCTTCAAGAGTTACATACATAGTCCAACAGATAAAAAGACTAGATAGATAAGGGGTTCAAAAAAATTAATATCTTCAATTATGAGAAGAGAGGAAAATACAACAGCTAGAAACTAATAATCTAATTTGAGACGAGGCATAAAGTAGTCTTGAAAGAAAGAATGGGCAAAGAAACAGGGAAATAATGCAGAATAACGAAGTATCCTTCAACAAAATTCAGTGTGCAGTATTTTAGTTGCCCTCAAGGTACCGGGAATGAGAGGCAGCCAAAAGGGCAGCCCCAATGCCCGAGCCATCATTGGATAGCTCAGCCACTATGCTTTTAGAGATTTCTTCTCCAAGTAATTCTTTTAAAGTGTTCAATAAGCACTCTCTGAAGGCGGAGTAGTGCTCATACAAGCCACCATCCATTGCTATAACTGTCTTCTGTGTTTCCCCATCTCTGAAAGTATCTCTACCCACTTTCTTCAGGATGCCCAAGATTCCAGCAGCGGCGAGTCGGGCCGCACGTGTGGCAACAATGTTGCACAACTCTACCACAATTTTCCTTGTTTTCAGGGTAGTAGTAGATATCTGAAATAAAAGAAAAATTATATGAAATACATGCATAAATATGTGAAACAGAAAATGGGCAAATAATGTTTGACCTCTTTCTGGAAAGCATTAAGGGCATGGTTTTTTGACCATTTAATCTTTTATATCCTAAAATGATTTTATCCTTTGATACCCTTCATTGGGACAAAGATGCAATAATGGTGTCACTACAAAATATGGTTTCTCCAGCTGTTGGATTATTATTCTACGAGAAACCAGAACTTGTAAACACAACTAGCGTTATACTGATTGCAATCGCAAAGATGAAGGACCCTTCAACTGATCTAAATTTCCAAATTAGAAGGATTTAGAAAGGCTAAAAACCATATAGGGCCTCCAGATTATCTTTTAAATAGAAGCCTTGCATGCCGCAGAGTCTACTACTGAGTTCAGCTAAATATAGTAGTTAAAATGCACATGAACATATACCTCCAATATATCCTTCAATTTGTTCCCAACCACTTTGAGGTCTGGAGATGTATCATGATGCATTGCAGACATTTCAGGTGTCCTGCATATTACACAGAAAGTAAATAAATGTCCTGTAGCTTCTATTTTATGTGGTTAACTAGAGCCATGCAGATGGAATGTTCCAATAGAACAAGGCACAGTTAATACTGAAAAGAAATAATGTTTGTACATGGGTCAGAAGACAGAAAGAAGAGACTTTCATTATGAAACAAAAAGAGAACTAGAACTACACATACAATTGATTAGTCGTTAAAATCTCAAACAAGATCATGGTAGACAGTGGATCAAATACTTGCAGTAGTAAATTGACTGAATATAATTAGTCTCTTTCTTGATGCAACTGTTTCGACAAATACCTCAATATGAATGGAGTCTCAAGTTTAGGTGGAATCGTATCACCGAAAAGGGCAGCTTCATCAGCCATCCTACATAGAACTCTGCGGACAATCTCTCCCAGATACATCCCAGAAACTATCTTTTCAAATATCTTCACAACATAATGAAAAATGTAGAAGACGTACAACGGACGTTAATTTCAAAAGCATACTGAAAGTAAAAAGAATAGTATGTGCATAGACAAATGATCACCTGTTCACCAGGGTTCAGACTTTCAGCATCCAGTGCATGATCATACTCTGTCAAGGGAAGATGTGCTGACCGAAAATTACCCCATTCCATGTTTATAACCTACAACATTATATAAAAATGCAGGACTTAATTCCTTTCACACAGAATCATATCTTTATCAATATCAAAACAGTTATAAAGAAGAAACAAAAGAAGTAATCACTAGATACTGAAGAAACTGCTCACCATCTCCCCCGATTTAGGTGCAGGGCCATGCCATTTTGGTATTGCTCGAGTACGTTCCACGTAAGCAGCATTTGTTCCAGTACCCAAGATCACTGCAATAACAACGTCCTTATTGGTATATCTACCTCCAGCTAATGTCCCAATTGTATCATTAACCTAGTGTCAACATAGTAATCAAAACCAATAATTCATAGAACAAGAAATCTGCCTTGGACCAGAAGACTAACTAACACCAACAAAAGCCACATTTCTTGTAAAGAACATGATATGTCAATCACGAGTAGCAAACAAATTTAACATACCAGAGCAGACACGCTCATGTCAACACCTTGTCTTCCCATGGCACTTGTTAGTTCAGCTACCACATCTTTCCCAATCTAACATCCAGTAATTAAAATAATTCAGGCACAAAAAGCAAGGGTCAGCTAGGCATGAGTGAACAGTCTTTAGCCATATGTATGGACTAAAATGCAAGCTAAATATGCCATTAGTCTAATCACCAACACTTGTACGCACATATATTATATTATGTTCTATGATGTTAACGTTATATTACCAGCCAGGTACAGAGTATGTAGGATCTCACTTTCATTTGAATAGGGCATCTGGTTCGATATTGCATAAAACTCAAATCTCTACCCAAGAAAGTGGTCATGATTAATTTATTATACCTTGGGCATTATATTGGATTTAAGGAATTGAGCTTTCACTAGGTTCCCACTCCACAAAGTAATTTCATTTTTATGACAGAGATCTATCGGTTAGATATAACTTGTGTAAACATCTTTACTTAGAAATCAGAAAATCGCTGTTCAAAAATTTGTCTCACATAATTATTCGCAGTCAGCTGCTTATTCAAACTGGCAATAGGTGACAAGAATATAATTTCAAACCCTTGTTTATTTTCATTTTTTTTTAATTATACAATTTCCAACATTGTAAATGCAAGAAAATGACGTTACTAATCTACTACTAGAGGACACTAACAGAAGTCCTTGTGTTTTGTCGGCTGAAGTTAATAAATGGCTAAATGAGTAAAAACAATCACTCTTGGGTTAGTTTTGATTTTATAAGTATGAAATCTAAAAAAGCCATTCAACATTCTTTTACAAGGACTGACTTTCATGCAAACCTGACAGGACATAATAGTTAATAAACTACAGCAGCAACGTTCATGAAATGGTTATTTAGCCAAGCAAAGAAAAACGTTCATGAATGATGACATGATAACTAAAAAGAGAACACAAAAACTAACTGAATTCATAGGATGGAATAGAAAATGAGAATGAATTGAAGACAAACATGCAAGTTCCACACCATATTCCGAGCAAAAGTAGGTCATTTTAGAATTGAAGCAGCATCAATTCCTTTATAGGAAATGAAAACTACAAAATGTGGCCTAGGCAATCAGGACTAACCGCATCATCAATAGAAAATCCTTTTGTCCACCTCATAAGATTCCCAGAACCAATTGACAATTGCAACACAGGGAAAGAGAAGGTGAAACCTAGTTCCCTCTGGCGATCAGGAGGAAGATGAAATCTATCACCTTCTTGAGCAACAAATTTTGAGAGTTCTGCAGCAATAAAGTCAAAAAGTTCCTGAAAACAATAAGTATTGAGGAGTTTAGTCATTATACGCGTGGACCAATATGGAACAGGGTGAATACTAAATCTCAAAAGGACAAAGACTTACCTCTGATGTCCCAACCATCAAATTTGGAGGAATCGACACCTCAGCAAATTCCTTATCAACAATACCACCAGTTTTCCCTCCCAATTGCACCCGCAAAACCCGGAAGTTTGTGCCACCAAGGTCCAATGCATAAAACACTCCTTCCTCATCACTGAAATAGGAAAAATGGAAGAGAATAATGCTTCAATTATAATCATTCAACAGATACATTTCACAGAAAAGTGCAATGTTAAAAAAATTACTTCAAATGCCAACTAAAGAAAAATATTTATGCTCTCTAGTCCGCTTAGGACTCTCTGTCAAGTATATTAACAGGAAACAAACACTTTTTTCTAGAAAGCGCAATGTTTAGCATCTATTAAAATGATTAGGTGAAGATTTAAATCTCGAACTCCAACTCCACCCTTGGGTATAAGAAAGAAGTGTTGCTATATATTCCTTATCAGATTTCCTAAATTCTAGAGACAGCATTAATGTTGGCGTAGAAGAGATAAGAGTACAGAGGGAATTTGGCTACTTTTGCCATCAATTATTCTTGATTTAATACCTAGAATACATATATTGCAGTTTTGAAATGTCACAACCAATGTTATTTGTTTATGAAGCACAACTAACGCATGCTCCCTTCATGGTAATTATTGGATATGTTTGCCAGCCGATAAGATAATTACAACTCCAAATCTTAAACCAAAATAAGGAAAAAGGATGATGGTGCAATAATAGCAATTAGCAATCATTCACAATCACATTAATAAGGAAGATGATGCTATAATAAAAATCCGGAATCATTCAAAATCAAAGTAAAGTGTATATTGAACAGACATCACAAGAATAGATCTCATAGTATGAACGCTTATAAAGTAAAACCACAAGAATGTTGAGATTCTATTAATAATCACATCAATTCATGAACTTTCAGTTTAGGAATTGAGTTCTAATCAATAGCCAAAGTACCAATAATACAAGTACCATCCATTAAGCAAAAAGCCCCTTAACAGGAGATCATATGGGTACACACTCATAGATATACATGGATAGAGAAAGAGGGAGAGAGAATCAAAATTACATACCCAGTAGGGAGATTGTCTACGTAGCTGATGAGCATTTTGAGTTTGCTACCACCTTCGGAAGCGAGACCGGCGTGCATCTCGACCGTCATGGCGTCAGCCACCTGCTTCAGCTTGGAGCTGGAGGTCCCACACTTGTCTTCCAATTCCTTTAGAATAGCTCTGGCGCGGGCCCACCGGCTGGAGCTCCGCAGTCGGTGGCGCACGATCAGTGCCACCGCAGCACACACAGTAGCGCCGCCTATAACCGCTGCAGTTACTGCCACCTTCCCCATAACGAACTAATAATCAGATCAACCAAAGATCTCTAAGAAATTGAAGTAGCAGAGTCAGATCAGAAGCTATAGAAAGGTCATATCTTGATGAGCTGTAGGAACCCTAAGATTGATGGAAGGAAACAAAAAGGGAGATTGTCGTCTGGGAGACGAAAATGATGGAAATAATTTTGGAGATCGATAAGAAAATTAGAGCGCTTTCAACTGGGAGGGAGACCAATGGGTACTCTTTATTTTATCATTTTATGTAATATTTATAATTTAATGACATGAGATCCTTAGCAGCTAAATTTTTTTGTGTCCAGGTCTATACAATAGTTTTTAGCGTCTAGGATGACAGTACGTCTAGTTATTTCAGTCTTACAAAAAATTAAGATTACGACGATGATACATACCGTCGCATGTATCGTCACCCTAAAAACTGTAGCGCATAGGTTTCAATACAAAAAAACAGAGAATTTGATTACGGAGGACACACCTCATTTAACTATTCCCTGCGTTCTAAGATGAAAGTTTTTATTACTATTTTAGATAATTTTATTTAAATATTTACTTACTTTAAACAATATTATATAATTAAATGAGAATTTAAATATGGACAATTTTTTTATTTTATCATCTTTATTAATATGCGCAAAAAGTCAATTAGAACTTTTATCTTAATACGGAGATAATATTATTTACGTGATAGTCTAAAACTGTTCTATTTGATTTGAATACGGATAACTAACAACATGTGCCTTTCACAATTGAAAGGCAAAATCGACCATCCGATTGTATTATTTTTATAAAACCCTTCTTCGAAATATTTTTTTGATAAATTTTTTTCTCAAATATGTATTAGTTAGGCAAAAAGAAATCTAAACACTCAGAGTGTTAAATGAGGAAGGGGTAAAATTAGTAGAGAAAATGAGATTAGAAAAATGAGAGAAATGGTACTCCTTCCATCCAAAACCAACTCTCCCTAGCCATAAAAGAGGTCAAACTCAATTATCTACCAGGAAAAAAAGAGAGTAGGGATAGAATAAGAGAAGCAAAAGAAGAAGAGTCATGGCGAAATTGCATCATTTTTACCTTTGTGGACAAATTCAAATCCAAATAGAAGATTTTACCGATGTGCAACTCGAGGAGTACATGTTATACATTATTGTAATTCCGACTTTGTCTTTGATTTGTACCTTATGGATCTCCAATAATTATATGTAGAAAAATAGACGTGATTTCTTTATCTAGATGGACCCTCATACATGACCATCAACTGCTGAAATCATACATGGACTGTTGAGAAGAAACGATGTTTTGGAAGAGCAACTTAGACAACGAAAAGTAAGGGAGAGAAAATTTCTGATAGCTATCGTTATTGGGGCTATAATATGAATTTTATCCAAAATGACAAGTAAAAATGAATGTCATAATGAGTGATCTACTTATGTATAAAACTAAGCTGAAACTTAGAATGCAATGCAATAGTAATGTAATATTTTCATCAGTGAATTAATAATGAAGGCAGTGCTTTAATTTTTTTCTTGCAGTGGTTGTTAAATAAATGTTGCTTAACCAAAACGCACAAAAAAAGAAGAAACAAAACTGTACATAAATATGAGTTTCATAACATATTAGAAGGTGACAGTGTCTTAAAATATCATTTACAACCATAAACCATTAATTTAATAACCAAAGTTGTCGTTTACATCCATAAATGATATACAACAAACTAAATAATTTCCAAAAACTTTCTTCATCAAATCATACAATTCTTAAAAACTTACATGAGTAAACTATATAATTCCCAAATACCACATAAAATCATATAATGCTAAAAAAAATACCATGTAAATTAACACACACATATTTTATCTACTTTATTATCAAAAGATTCAAATTAAGTTACTTTTAATGATTCATAAAAGACTTCATGCCTTTGGTGACATTTACTTCAAATTAAATTACTTTTTATGATTTAGAGAAGACTTCATGTCTTTGGTGATATTTGCTACATAGAGTTTATCATCATCTTCAACACTGTCATTAAAGTGTATATAAGAAATATCATTGTCATCTTTATCATTGCAATTTTATTGTAAACCAACCATCATTAATTAAGATCTATAAAATATGAGCAAAACTAAGTAAATAATTACCGACTAATAGAGTAAAATGACTTATTATTATAATAATTTAGTAACATATAGTAATTTATACTATGTCTCAATCTACTAAATTATAGTTTATTAACACGTAGCTTTAAATGTTTTAGCTTAAATTATCTTTTCAGGTTTCGTATTTAACTCGTATTGTTAACAATGATATAAATTAAATAGCAACATCTCAACAAATATAACATATGTAATTCAAGAGCAGTCACAAAGCACTAGATAACATACACAGCTGAAAACACAAATTAAATTGTGCTGGACACATGCACAGAACCACAACAACATCCTTTTAAGTTGAATTGTAATTTTTTTGTTTTAATCGGGTATTTGTAAAGTTTGTTAGAGAGGTTGGTTTCGCTTGTAATCAAATAGTTACTGCAATTATTAAGCGCATTTTAATGTTTTTAATTCTCTATTTTAGTATAAATATGTAAATAGAGCTACCGTGTAAGCTTCTCTTAAGCTAATACAATGAATACAATTTTCTCTCTCTAGATTCATTGCTCTTATTAGCTTGGAGATTTCTGACTTTAGTGTCGCGGGATCAGTAACTTTAGTGGGCTAATATCTGTTCAAGGCAATGGCCTAATATGAGATTAAATTACCTCTAGTTTTGTGCATTACTGACGAACACTTTAAAAATATACTACGACGTTTTCAAAATATAAAATCACTCATCTTTTCAAGTATTTTTTTTTTTTTTGGAATAAAGGAAATCTACAAATTGCTCATGTATTGTCAATTTAGTAATGGCTTTGAGAAATACACACAACCATTTCCAGCATATAAGCCAAAAAAGAAAGCCAACAAAATTCATACTTTAAAAAAATCATTTGTTGTGCATGCAGTAAACTAAAAATTACAGGCCCAGACAAAAATAAATAAATAAATAAAATCATACTTTACATAAGAAAGGAACACTACCAACATACAAAACAATAAAGAATACCTTTTATTTTAGAACAAACAAATACATATGCTAAAACAATATGTACTCACTATGTTTAAGAATGCATTCGCACCTTATAAACATCCCAACCGTAGAAACAAAAATCTAACTATAAAAAATTCATTATTTATATACCCGCGATGTTTAACAAATAAATAAATAATATTTTTTGTTTTGAAACAAATAGATACACACCAACTCTATAAAAAAAATATTTAGTCATTTTAAGATACTCATATCATATATTGGTGTGCTATTTTACTCCATAGGTGTCAATCGAAACTTTCAATCCTTCACTTGATAATTTTTGACGTTAATTATAACACTTATTTGATTTCACTCAAAAAGTTTCCAATTAGTAAAAATAATTATCAAATTTAGAACCCTATATGCTTTCCCCACGTCTCTCTCACTGTGATCAGTCTTAAGCTAATTTGTGAAACGAAGTTATGATGTCAAACGAAAGTATATTTTGTATTTCTAATGTTCATGTAAAATATCTATTATATCCTTAGCTCTACACGTTCTAAAGTGAACAAATTATTTCGTTAAAAATTATGTCATCTTTTTCTTACGGAAAAAGTGTTAAGTTCTTTTTGTCTAACTAATACATTTTAGAAAGAGAATTTTGCTAAACAAAATTAATTTTTTTTATTTATAAAAATAGTACAAACTGGAGAGTCAATTTTACATTTCAGTCTGCCTTTCACTTCTCTCTCTCATCCTAATTCATAGACTGGAGTAATATTGTTGTCATTTTCCTTTTTCACAGTTATTTAGGCCGACTTTTATACTCATGCTTCCTATCTTTAATTACCCGTATAAATTAATCAATTAACACAATCTTATACATGATATATTTGTACTATAACTTTTAAGATTTTTTTTTTTTAAATGTATGTCTAACACTAGCTAAATGTAACAGTGGCGCATAATAATACTAGATCAGTATATAAAAATTTCATACCAATTTACAGTCAAAATTTAATATATAAATGTATATTTCATTTTGTAATCAACAACAAATATAAATCTTGTTAAGGTTTTTCTTTTTCTTAATTTTGTTTTGGATAATAATTGACACAATGCTTCAACCATTTATTCTTGAAGAACGAATGCTATTCTTGTACGTTAGTTTGGTGGATTTTAAACATGTAATTAAAGTTCAACTTCAAATATTAATGTCATTTTAAAGTAAAGAAAATGCTATCAATATTGTGAATATTTATATTAATTTTTTTTATTACATACATGGAATAAGTACTATTTTCGCAATTATAATTTGATACGAATTTGTTGCAACACATAGGAAGGTTTTTATAGTAATTAACAAGTAGTAGTGATTTATTAGGGTTGTATATTAATGTAATACAATGGCATGTCATTAAAATCTCATCGATGTTAAATGGCTAAAAGAATTTTTTAATAATATAGTATGAATCTCTGTTTGCCCTCTAGCATTTAAGATTGAAAGTAGTTTAACGGTTAAGTTTGTTAATCCACTCTCAAGCATTACTCTTCGTGTAAAAGGTAAGCATTACTCTTCGTGTAAAAGGTACGTAAAGACGGATTTAAAATAAAATAAAATATATCAGGATAAAAACTACATAAAAAGATGGACTTTTAAACTAAGCATTACTCTTCACGTAAAAAGTACATAAAGATGGACTTGTAGCCTTGTAGGAGAGCTTAGATCCTAAATAAATTAACATTGAAGATGATATCTGGGTGTATTAGTGCTTTAATTAGTAGGGGCATCATTGTCAAAAATGGCACAATGTGCCAAAAGTCTTTGACCCTATGTCCAGCTTACTGAAAACAATGTTTGACTTGTATGACACCAGTCATATTGCTTCGATTCGTTTTTTTCTGTAGGTAATGCAACAGCGAAAATTTTGATTTGAGGACGCTGAATACGAAATTAGTAAGTAGATTGACTGTCTTATATGTTTCCACTAGGCACTGGCCAGTGGGGCAAGAACCTCACTTTAGACTGATAATTTAACTTATCTACAATAGTACTCCAATAAGCCAACACATATAGTGGCATGTGGTCAATGTCTATCCATAATGGCGATGTACGCATTACTCACAAATGGTATTTACATAGTTTCGCCAATAAAGCATTACATCTTATCAGAGTCTGATTCATCATCTAGCTGTAAACAACTAGATAATGGTGAATTAATGTAAGTTAAAATAAAAAAAACATGACAAAAATGCTACCTTATTATGTATAGGTGTCAGGTCCAGTTAGTAGCTTTGAGAAAAAACTAGCTAACCATAGTGTAAACGTGGGGTCAGGTTTGCATGATTTCAAGTTAGTTCCATAATACGTGTTACAAGATTAATCATTAATCTTTGTACTGTATTAGAATATTGGCCCAAATGAAAAGACTTGACCCACATCGGTTGGGTTTACACTCAAATACTATCGGATTACAATTTGCTCGGGCGAAGAGTGCTGAAAAAGATAAAAGTACATTCTCTAATTGAGAGATTTACATAGTCGGCGTTACAATTGTCAACGCAATAGAACACTTCCTACCAAAGCTTTTATCCACGTGATTGATTAGACATGCCGAAAAGAAGAGCACATAAATTATAAAAAGAGGTTCAAAAAAATAAGATATTAAATATTTTTTCTGTTCCATAATAAACGTCTTACTTCAATTTTAATGATCAAATTAACTATTTTAAATATAAATAATTAAAAATATTTATACAAAAATTTTAAATCACGTAACTTGACAGTAGTAATACAGTCTTCGTAGTTTATTATAATTATAATTTCTCGCGTATAGATTGAATTTTCTTAAAGATTTATTAATTTTAATTGTTAATTTGATCATAAAAGTCAAACTAAGACGTTTATTATGGGACAGAGGGAGTACGATTTTACACTTGAAACCCACAATTAATTGATAACTTATCTCTTGACCATATTTATTGATCACTTACACCGGAGGCGTTCCACAACGACATTGTCGTTGACCAATGTGAAGCACATAAATTAACAAACCATAGATTGAATAAATTGTCTTATCACTCCAAATGCAGCAATAAATTAGCTCACTGAGGCCAAAGAACGTTTGTCGTAGTGTTTCAAGTCTTAGGAGATGTTAAAAGACTTGAAACATTCGATGGGGGTACCCTTTTACTTCACAGTCTTAAAAAAAACTACATGCGATAAGATTTGAAGGTGATGCAACATTACCTGTGGGGATCCTGGAGGTTGCGATAGTTAGTTGGAACCAAGGCCAATTGTCAATCGGTAGTCCCAGAAGAAGAGGACCCCTTAATGTATACCAAAGAAGCCAATACAGCAGTGTCCAAAGGACCCAACGAAAAAGGTTTATTGATGAGGGTCGGGCCTTTGAGAACAACAGATGCATCCTTCGTGGTAGTGCTAGCCTCCTTGGAGCCCCCTTATTCGTTTAGGCCTCTTTGGGGGGTCCTTGTTTATACCGCTTAAGGGAAAGAGGTGGAATGACTTCAACACTCTTCCACTTGAGAGGATTTCTCTTCGGGAACACTCATTCGATTCCTTTTGTGATGCCTAAATTCTTTTTTTTTCCTTAAGGTTTCTTTAGGACAAGTTTCGGGGTCGACATTAGTACGGAGTGGCCCATGGTAACAAATGTTTTCTTATCTACTTTAAACCTTTTACTCACCATATTTAGATCATCCCAAATGAAAAGAAAAGAAAGACAGACAATTGATTAATACTGAGCAATGTTAAACAATATATGTATATTACAGTATAGAAGAGGGGGGGGGGGGGGGGGGAGGTTGTCTCCTTACATATATGATCATAGAGAAAGTATTGCTCCCGAAGGTCGTTCAATGACCAAGGTTGTTCGAGGTATGTCTCACCGAAATTGTTATACTAGACTCGATCCTTTTTAGGGATAAAGTATTCAATTGCTCGAAGCGCCTTAGGATCATTTGGGCTGATGAATCATGGTAGGCTCATGATTTCATTGCTATTAACAAAAACCCATTTTTAATGTCAATCCTTGTTACTCGAAGGAGGCGACACCGACCCGAACTTTCTACCTTGTTAGTAGATCTGATAAAATCCCTTCGTTTGGGATTTCTAGACATTAAAGGTATAAAAGAACGGTCTTAAAGTTGATTTAAGCTTCTTCTCGACACAATAGGCCAGGAAGACAGTTAAAATGAGTATTGAATTGGGCATTAATTGCCCGAAGGAAATTCAAAGGAAATCCCTTAGTAATACACAGATAAAACGGTTTAAGGGAAGCTTAAGCCTGTACCTGAAGTGCATGCCTAGAATGTCGACCCATTCATTTTTAGGGATGTTATAGATCTGCTTGAAGGCGTTTGGCATTCTTAAATCATACTCCTCGGGGTAAGAGAATGACGATTCTGAGTTACTCTAGATAGGCGGGTCAAACTTACATTCCCTATTAACAGTGTCATATTCAGCTTCAGTAAAGAGCTCCTTAATATAATATGGGAATGGTTGAGGCATGTTAATCTTAAGGGCTTTAAGCTCGGGGTTGGTGAGAACAAAAGACAAATGGTCAATTCTTTTTTCTCTATGAATGCAGTTCCTCGTCATCCCCATCATAGTAGACATCGGGGGCATCTTCCCCACCTTCTTTCCTGAAAGGGAATCGCCATTACATCATCGTTACCTCCGTTGGGGGAGGCAACATAATTCAAATATTACTATAAAAATCCCTAAATATCACAAAAGGTGCTTAAAGGACACAACTTATGGGCATATAAGTGAACAAAAACAAGACAAAAAGAAGTTAAAAAGCAAAAGCAAGTTTGTTCAAACTTACTTGGGAAAATTACTAGCAAGGAAATCAAATTCGATAGAAAACGATAATTTTGGTCAAAGAATCAATAACTTCAATAACGGCGGGTAGAAAGAAAAGAAACAAAAGTGGTGAATAGAGGATTTACCTTATAATTAAAAACTTTACAAGCGCCACATATTTCAAACCCCAATTTAAAATGGATGGTGGAGATCAATTCGTGTTTGGGATATTATGGGGCAACCAAATGTCGTGTGTGACATATTAATGAGGCATGAAACCCTACATCTGCGTATTTAGAACGAATAGTTATTGGAGGTAGTTTTATAGCTTTATTGCTTGCGTACTCAAAATACCATCGACCTCGGGGGACCCCTAAACTCAATAATGAAAAACGAAGCTTTCCTCCTTTAGTGAAAAGTATTCCTCGGGAGTGATTCCCCTCAGATATATATCTAAAAGCATTATTTTTATTCTCCCATTTTACTGAAGTAAAATAAAGGAATGGATGCAATATTAGGATATAGGCCCAAATGGAAAAACCTGATCTATATCAGTTGGCCCTAAGCCTAAACATTGTCGGATTGCAATCCGTTCAAGTAAAACATATCGGGGAAGGTAAAGGTACATCTCCTGATCGAGGGATCCATAAAGTCGTTCCTTGAACAAGTGCAGTTGTTAGGCGATGTGACACCCCCTATTAAATCCCTTGCCCATATATTTGATTAGACAAACTGAAGGAACGAGAGCACATGATTTATAAAAGAAGATCAAAAAAGATAAGAAGAGGTTAAATACAAATTTTCACTTGAAACCTATTTTTTGACCTTGTTCACTAATCGCCTATACTGGATGCATCCCACAACGACACTTGTCATTGATCAAAGTTGATATTTGTGCAGGTCCGAGCGAGCGAGAACTCACAAGCTACAGACCACACTTGAGAGTTAAGTTGTTATACACTTGAGAGTTAAATTATTATTAGACTGTTTAATAAAAAATAAATATAAAAAGTTAGACCCAAAATATGTATATATTTATCCAATTCTGCATTTTCAACGCATTTATCACCAACTAGTATCAATTAAATCAACAGTGTCTTAATTTTTAAATGAAATACTACTAAATTTGTTGGAAGACAGAAAGAAAAGAAGCATGGTCCGGAATGGGAGTCCCATTCCAAATTAACATACTATCCATCAATCGAGATGGATTTTATTTTCTAAGCTTGGGCCCTCGTTACAGTCCCCTTGACGATGTACTTAATTAAAATTGGACTTTATGTCTGTACCAGTTGTGTTTATTTTGGTAATAGTGATTTTGATGATTAAATAATTGTTATTAAAAATAAATGTAAAAGGATGAATTTGACTTCCATTATACGTGACCATTAATTCCATCTAATAGACCACCTTTATTTTATTTTAACCTTTTTGTTAGTATTGATTCAACCATGTTAATATACATTTAATTATAATAAGATTATTTTTAATGTGTATTTAAAATACTTTAAATTTATTAAGACGATTCATTTAAAATTTTAAAATTTTAAAATTTTCTATTAGTGATCTTTTTTTATAAACTTAATTTATAGTATTCGAAATTCTGTTGACTAAAATCTAAATGAATCATATAAGTTTTTAAATCTAAAAATATATTATATTGATTTTAAAATGTCAAAAATAATCTTACTTTTTTAAACAAAAGAAGTAATAATTTTATATTTAAATTTATAAAATTATTGAAAATTTATAAGATAGATAAATAAATAGTTAAAAAAGCATGGTCAGGCGAACATTTATTCTATAAATGGAGAAGGGGAGGTTAACGCTAGTTGTGAGGCTGTGCCACAAATTTCTTTTTCTTTTTTATCCCCTCCAAGTTTGGTTTTATTATAATATCATCCCTTTTAATTTGTTTTTTTCTTTTAATTTCACCTCCTAATTTTAATGAAAATTCTATTACATCTTTATGGTAATTATACACAACTAATATAACAAAATTTACTTCACGGAGTTGTATATCAGCAAGTACTAGGGGCGGAACTACTAATTGGTTTCGTCGGCTGTAATTTGTTCTAAATTTATTTATTTTTATTAGATATACTATATAATTAAGTAACTTTAAGTTGGAATAGTTTTAGCTAGCCTAATCCAAAGTAACTTTAAGTTAGAATAAACTTGGCCAGTTCAGTCTAATTTAAATTCTTGATTTTGTCCCTAACAAGTACATGAGTCTGTCAAACATTTCATGGAGTATAAATTTGACCAGCTATGGACTAATTGGTCTGATTAAGTAAGAGAAACATCACAAGTTTATAACTACAATTAGATCATTATGTTATTAAATACTCAATAATTTAGGAATGAATATAAAACAAAATATAAGTCTAAAATTTATAAATTTTACAAATAAAACTCCTCTACATAACAGATGGAGTATTTTTTGAGGCCTCACACTCAATAAAAAGAAACAAACAAACATGTAAAATTGTTACTTAGTAATATTTAATATTTTAAAATTTTCAGTATCCGTCTCACAAAAAAAAATTATCTGTCAATTTTTATTTATTTTAAAAAATAATCAAAATGATAATAAAGAACGTGACAATGTTTTGGAATTTATCGTGATAATTATGTTATTACTATTATACTAAAACACGAATATAAAATAAAAGCACATGTTTCAAATTTTAAAAATGAAAATCTTTATTTGAAGCATAGAGAACAATATTTATAACATTGTACCGAGGATATATTTTGACAAAGTCTCATGAAGGGCTGAAGAAGCAGTGGCCAAAGGGGCCATATGAGATATGACACACAAATTAATTTATTTATTTTTGTATTTGAATAAGGTATTAAATTTCATATTTAAAGGCATCACAAAACTTAATAGGATAAATTTATAATTTACTAAATTATAAGATCAAGAAAATTTAAATCGTTTTGAATAATTTACCCGACAAACTAAAATATATACTCATAAAAAAACAGAACAATATCTTTTGGAATGAGATTTTTACAGTTTTTAGAATGGACGGAGTAGAAATCATGATCCGTGGCCTTATGGTCAGCTAGAATTGTAGCTATCTGCGGCTGGTAGAAATATTATTGTAGCAATCACGTATAATAAGAGTTCCTTTAGTTTAGAAAAACTGTCTACCGCAAGGCCAAAAACTAAAAAAGCAAACAGTTTATAAGTCAAAATGTCATATTGACCTTATATATTCAATAATCAGTTATTATGAATAAATATTATTTATATATATATGTATATATATAAAAGTATATATATAATTGTCTCTCTCCTCGCCGGAGTTTATGGAAATTGAAAACAACACAAAATCAAACTCAGATCCTGTTCCGTTTGATTTTAGGGCATGTTCGACGTTAACTTATAAGTTGTCAACTTAACTTATAAGTTGATTTTGTTAAAAAATTGTTCGTTTGGAACTTATAAGTCAACTTATAAGTCATTTTTTAAGTTTTGGTCAAACCTATTGAAATGTCTATTTTGTCCTTTTTTATTTTAACATGTTATTTTCTTTGAGTTTATTTTAGTAATCTTAACATTTTATTTTAACTTATAAGTTATTATTAGCCGAACACATCCACAACTATTACTTATAATTCTAACTTATAAGTAAAAATAATACCGAACACTCTTACTTATAAATCTACTAAAATTTTAACTTATAAATCGATTAAAATTTTAACTTTAAGTTTAAAAAAAAAAATCACTCTCGAACGCCCTTAAACCCTTCTCTCAATTTCCACCATAAAAGATAAAAACCCCCACCCACCCACGCACCTAAATATCATATCTAATCTAATCTCTCACAGAGATTTTCTGGACAAAATCACACCAAATTTCTAAATCAGAAGATTTTTCTCTAAACAGCCTTTTCACTGATACACCAAGGAAGCAATCAACAGCATACACTTACTTTTGCCAAGTACTTTGCTTTAATGGCCACCTGTTAATTTCACTGAGAAGAGCAATCATAAGCTCAGACCCATACGCCATCTGTCTCAGTCTCAACTTTAAAGCTTGGAGAAAACAGAAGGCTTTATGAAGCGAAGAGGCAAACAATAGCAAAAACTCAACTGGCTCTATGAGTCTGGAGAGAGAAATTGAGAAATATATAATTTGTTTAAAGATTTTTTTTTTGAGACAGGTACGTCAGCATCTGAAACTCTTGGTGGGCATCTTACATTTACAGTTTTACACGTTGCTCCAGAAAGTTAAGAGAGGGGGATAATTTTATCCGTACTATAATTAAATAGTATTTTAAATATTATATATATTTTAATTATTAAAAAATAAAATTTAATATAAATTTTTATATTAAATTTTATTTTTTAATAATAAAAATTAAAATATTGTATTTAATATTATCATTACTGTGTGTGCGGTTATACTTATCTTTTAAGAGAGGAAGAGAAAGTTTTCTGAGTTTCTCATTGGAGGAGGAAGTAGAAAATTTTGAATTTTGAGAAGCAGGTGAGTTGAAAACTATTTGACTTTTTCTTTATCTAGCAATAGACAAATGATTATGCCTTTCAGGAACCCTTTTTTCTTTTTGAATTGTAGTTTATTATCTAAAAAAAAAATATAATTAATAATATTTTATAATAATTCATATAATGATCTTTGTAAAAAATGATAGGACATAAGTAACAGATTTTACTATTTTTTACAAAAATAAATATATGAATCATTACAAAAATAAGTGTATATAACAAAGCTCTTTATTATCTCATCCCACTGTGATTATTACTTATCAATTATTTTTCACAGATAGCTGTAAATTCTGTTTTCTTTTTCTTGGCATTGGCAAACTTCAATCTTTTAACATCCCTAATTTTATTGTATAAACCCGATTCTTTCTGTGAACCCTTTTTGTCTTAATACTCATCACGAGGTAGTGTCAGATGTTTTTTTTTTTTTTTTTAATTTCAAAAATGGAAAAAGAAACATCAATCTCTCTCTCTAGCTAGAGTATTATTTAAAGATTTGATACTTTTTCTTAACCTTTTCCTCCACACCCTGTACTTGTTTCTCAACAGTGTCTCTTCGCAGTTCTAAGTGTCCTCATTGTTCTTTCAGTAAATAACATAGAATTTCACTTCAAGTTTTGCGAGAGAAGATGGGAAAAGCTACAAGATGGTTAAGAAGTTTGTTAGGGATGAAGAAAGATAAGGAAAATGTGGATGATTCCAATTTGAGTGACCGGAAAGAGAAGAAAAGGTGGAGTTTCGCCAAGTCTGGGAAAGATTCCGGGCATGTGGGTCAGATTCGGGCAAATAATCCGGCCACCGATACTGAGTGGCTGAGATCTTATATTTCTGAGACAGAGAAAGAGCAGAACAAGCATGCAATTGCTGTGGCTGCTGCCACCGCTGCTGCAGCTGATGCTGCTGTTGCTGCGGCTCAGGCGGCGGTGGCAGTTGTTAGACTTACTAGCCAAGGCAGAGGAACTCTATTTGCCGGTGGCAGGGAGAAATGGGCTGCAGTCAAGATTCAAGCTGTTTTTAGAAGTTATTTGGTAAGTGAGTTCATTTTTTATTAATTTTATAGATTTACTCCAAGTTCAGGAGCATTTTCTTAATCATTCTTAATTTTGATGCTCTAAATAGCATGTTGACGTCTTAAATTTCCTATTTCTGATTTGTTAATGGTGAGAAGGCTTTTCTGCTAATTCCTTATGTCAATGCAAGCATTGTTTAAGCGAGCAAATTGTAACTAATTAAACATTATTAGTTTGCTCCTTGTGTTATTTGTTATGGTCAACGATGATGTCTTTTCATTATGTCCTGTTCCGAGTCTAAAATCTTTTGAAATTTGAAAGTTTTGGTGTTTTGAATTTGGTTGGTAGTTTCTCATGTTTTGTGGATGATGTTGTCCCCTTTGTCTATACATGGTTATTTCTTTGAGGGGTCAATTGTATACTTGATAATTGATGCTTCCTTTTCTGCTGTTACTTTTATTTCTTTCATCAGAGAGTTTGGTGGAGTATCAACTTTCAGCCAATGTTGACTTTCAAGTTTATCTTTCCAAGTTACATGAATGTCTGAATTTCTTTGTTTGTATTCATTAAATCTTTGTTTTGTTTCTTTTCTTGAATGCTGTATTTCACTTGTGTAATCATACACTTTTGGCTATCTGACAGTCGCGGAAGGCTCTTCGGGCCCTGAAAGGACTGGTAAAATTACAAGCTCTTGTTCGAGGTTACCTTGTTAGGAAGAGAGCAACTGCCACTCTTCATAGTATGCAAGTTCTTATAAGAGCTCAGGCCGCAGCACGATCTGAGAGGGCTCGCCGTTCTTTCAATAAGGATCATCGTTTTCAACAAGAAATCAGACCCAGAAAGTCCATTGTAAGAATCAATACTACACTCCTTAGACAATAGCTATGTTCTTTGTGGCCAAATATCACATTCTCATCCACTTCATGTTTTTTACTTTTTTTCCAGGAAAGATTTGAGGAGACGAGAAGTGAATTCCATAGCAAGAGGTTATCCACTTCTTATGAAACTACATTCAATGCCTATGATGAGAGCCCAAAAATAGTTGAAATGGACACGTTCAAGCCCAAATCAAGATCCCGACGGATGAACATATCTGCTTCAGATTCAGGGAAAGACCCATATTATTACCAGGCTACCTCTTCGCCTTTTCCATGTCCAATTCCTTCCCACGTCACCATCCCTGATCATCGACATCTTCCAGATTACGACTGGAGCTTCATGGGCGACGAATATAGGTTTTCTACTGCTCAAAGCACTCCTCGGTTTGCACATGCTGGCCGGTCCAACGCCCCCGCAACACCGGCCAAGAGCGTTTGCGGAGACAGCTTCTTCAGGCCATACTCCAACTATCCTAGTTATATGGCAAACACCCAATCATTCAGGGCAAAACTGAGGTCTCATAGTGCTCCTAAGAAAAGACCAGAGTCGGGGCCAAAGAAGAAACTATCACTCAATGAAATAATGGAATCAAGAACTAGTTTTAGTGGTGTTAAAATGCAGCGACCATCTTCACAAGTTGCGGAAGATTTGAACTACTTCTGATCTTCCTCCTATCCGATCCTATCCTTTGTGTTTGACAGAGAAACATGAATCTTTAGTGAAGAATAGAGAAGACGCTGAACTAACTGGAACTTCTTGCTGTCGTGTTTTCTTCCGCTAGTAGCGTTTACAACAACGGGATAGAACAAAGTGTTTTGTGTACATTCTTTGACAAACTTTAATTGAATCACTCACTCCTCATGAATGAAACTGTAGTTTTCGTCTCTTTGTTGCTCCAAGTCACATTTTCATAGTTTTAGTTGTATTTGTATTTAAGAAAGAAATTTGGGGTGTGATCTTCAATTATAATTCAAAATGTTTATGGAAATGGTGGGAATTTATTGGAGATTTTTTTTTCCCAATTCCGACTAAACTAACTAACTTGTATGAAACGTCAAAGATTTAGCTTTTGCTTGTCAATGTGAACGTCGTACTCCTGTTTAGGGAGCGGTACAAGAATATTCCCCTGCCCTGGTTTAGGAGTAAAAAGGCACGAGCGGTAAATTTGTGAAACACCTTCTATAACAAAATGCCTTGCATAAAAAAGGTAAACAAAATTTTTACTTTGCTTAAACCAACCATTTAAAAGATAAATAAATATTGGGGGGTCGACAATAACTTTCTTTTCCAGAGTTGCCCTCCTCCTTTAAATATAACCCCAATCCGGTCCTTGTTTGAACGGAAGAAAGAGACGTGAAACCAGGATTAAACAACATTAAGTGGTCTGTCTGTCCCTCCTGTTTCAAACAACTAGATAATATTATTAAAATATGAAGAAAGAAAAAAAAACTAGACTAGGGAACATGGGATCTGCTTTGTGGTTTGATAAGCCTTCGTCATCAAAATCTCAATTTCAAAAAAGAGCCTACTTACAATACTACTTAATTCTGAGATACACAGTTAATTAATCCCAAATCAAATCAAGATTAATTAATGCAAATCGGCTACTTATTAAAACTAATACTCGCCCCCCCAGTTTGAACTTTGAAATTTGAACACAGTTTATGTTTTTTGATCAAAAGGGAATTTGAATTAATTTACTAGTCAAATAGTGCATTATGATTAACCACAGTTTTCGATTCCTGAGGGGCAAGCAATTCCATGCACACCTTTTATTGTAAAATGGGATATTTTGGTTTAGATAGAAATTTGAAGCCAAAAAACTCCCACTTTGTTGACCATCTTGGGAATGTCGCTTTCTATCTTGATAGGAGGAATATTTGTGGAATTCTAAGGACAGCCAAATTGGTGGCATAGAATTGAGTTATGATGAGAAAATAGTTAGGATTAGAAGCTCAAGAGAATTTTCTTAATTGTCCCATACATACATGCATACACACATACATACACAGGTTAGCCTCTCCTGTGAAATGCACTATTGTTCTATAACAACAAAGTGTTGTTTAATTTTATCAATATTTTTTGTCTTTATGGTGCGGGGATTAATAATATTATTACTCTGTGTCATCGGTTTTGGGTTAATTATTGAAAGATTTCTCATCGTAGATAATTTTTCTTTTTAAAATAACATATACCAAGTAGAAAAAAAATAATAAAGAAAGAGTAATGTTATGTATTGCGAATTTTTTTTCAAATTATAATTACGAAATACTGATCAATACATAAGAATGTTAGATAGATTTATAGAAGTGACTCATCATATTACAGATATATTTAATAGAGTTACTGTTACTAATATTTATCCACATATTGTGAACAAAAAAAATTGATACATAAATTTATAAAATATATCATTTTCGGTAACGAAAAGGCTAAATCAAGACGCTCTAAAGCCACAAAACTTGATTTTTGATTTGGTTTGATTTCCCAACGGACTAAATGTGAATTTTATGTAATGACACTGTCTCATTGCCAGAAATCTTGCTGCAAAATTTTATTTACTTAGTGGCTTTGCAATTGAAGACTAGAAATTTTCAAAACCTGCTGAATAGACCTGAATGTTTTACATATAAAACTTGTATAAGGCCAAACTTAGGAATAATAGGTTTTATTTTATTCATTTTTCTTATTGGAAAAATAGTTTGAATGCCACAAAAATAGGTAAAGCAAGTGATCTTATAAGCCCACCCCCAAAGTGGCATATCCCAGATTTGGGTTTAAAGAGGTTAATTTCCGAAGACGCCCAAGCCCACTGAATCTAGCAATATTTTGACTGAAATGCAAAATCTTCCCTTCGATTTGTATTATTTTTGTAAAACTCTCATTTGAACTTTTTTTTTTGGCAAAACTCTCCCTCCAATATGTATTAGTTGAAAAAAATGGACCCTCATATCTTTATTTCATTTATTTTTTTTATGTGAAATTTATTTCCTATTTTTTAATATTTTTTGTAAAATTAATTTTAATTCTATATTTTGGAATATAGAAAATATATTGAATAATTGTAATTTTCTTTGAAAAATGGGGTGAGATGTTAAATTATTATTTGTTTAGTTGATAAATGAGGCATTACGGTAGAGGTCATTCACTTTTACGGTGATTTTGAGTTTAAAAATAAACAAATAAAAAAATAAATGGACAAAAGTCTTTTGTCCAATTTTTTTTGTTAACTAAATTTTTATAGAACAAAATAATAGACGATAAATTAAGTAACATAGACATAAAAAGTTTATCAGATCTTTTATATTTTTATCAAAAACTTTATATTATAAACATAATAAGGTTGATTTGTGGACTTGTCGATCAAAAGACAAAAAAAGTCGAACTCGGACTTGCACTAAAATGATAATAAAATAAAATTATTGATAATAATTCACTTTTAATACAAATTATTCTAATTTATTATTTAATTCCAACTATTTTCTAATGATTAGTTTTTCATCAAATTTTGAATTATTTTTTTATCATTTCTAATGTTATTTGATACTTTTAAAGTGAAATTATATAATATTAACTTTTCACTTAGAATTATAATCATTCATCAAATGATCTTCAAAATGATCAAACACATCACATAGGCTTTAATAACAAATTAATCATGAGATGAGTAACTCGAAGTGATAATAAATTAGTATAAATAATTTTATCTCATCATAATTTTTGAAAAAATATTACCTAGTTATATTTTTACTAAAAATAGGGACGAGATAAAATTATTCAATTAATCTAATATTATTAAGAACCACATAATTAGTTATTTATCTAATTAAATATTATTTATTTAATTACATATTTGTTAAGAGTCTTTTGTTCAGCTAATACATCTTGGACAGAGAGTTTTGTCAAAAAAAAAAAAAAGTTTAATGAAGAGATTTACAAAAATAATATAAATCGGAGGAAGAGTTCTGTAAAAAAAAAATTTGAGAAAGAGTTTTGTAAAATAATATAAATCTACCTTATATCTAATAATGTGCCGTTTATAGGACTGTCAGCGCCAACGGTCCGAAAACTTGAGATTCAAATTTTAAATAGTCGTTAAGAAGTATACATATATATACAGTATAATTCCATCGGTCATATTCATACATAGGTTTCCTTGTGCAATTTCAATCTTTCTATTGTCTTCCCCCAAGAACAACAAAAGAAAATTATCTTTTCTTCTTTAGCGACACTTACATCTGCCAAGAAAGCTCCGAGAGAAATGGAGGGATCTTCTTTCACATCATCAACCCCAACTAAATCCCAGCCCTTTCAAAAATCTGGTATGATTTCTTTCTCTCGATCTCATATATAAGCAGAAGTACATGGTTTTATGGGTTAATTTAGTTTTACTTAAATGGGGTTTATCGACTTTGTTTAAATGCTGAATCCTATGAAATTGCCGAATCATGAGAAAACTTAAATCAAAATCTTGAAGTCTTGTAAATTTTCATCATTTATTTCTTTATTCTCTTTACAGCTTTTTTTTTTAAACTTATCAAAAGAGATTTATGGTTTCATTCGTTATAGAATTGTATTATATTATCCTAAATTTATGCAGGAGAAACAAACGAGAATGATCAAATGGGTTCCTTCAAGTTACAGAACCCTAGGAAAGCAGCAATGAAGCACTTCATGTCACCCACCATATCTGCAGCAACAAAGGCTGCTGCTGTTCCAAGAAAGAAAATATTGGCCGAGAGAAATGAAGCTTTCACTTTCACCAATCCCCAATCCCAAAACCCCCAAGTTCTTGATTCAAAAACAGTTCCTATTATTTCTGGAACTGGTCGTTCCGTCCCATCTTCTTACAATTCTGCCTACGGGACTCATGATGATGATGATGATGAAGAGCACAACACTTTTAATGCTGATTCATCTTTGAAAAAGCCATATGACCCTCGTAAAGAAAAGATGGGTTTGGTGTTATCAAAACAAATGTTTTTTTTTTAATTCTCAGAAAGCAGTTGGTGAAGAAACACCATCTGAAGAAGAAGTTTCTATAAAGGAAGATGACGAAAGAATGGACAAGAGTGAGGGTAATCATACTGATGATGAGGAAATTGAAGAGTAAGAGGAGGAGACTTGTTGGAGCCTAACAGGAGTTTTGAAATTTTTGCTTGTTTTGGGTGCTTTGTTCTTGTCAACTTCATATATATGCTCAACGAACTCTCCTAATCCTTCACCCATTCAAGAAGCTATATGGGATTTTAGACATGGGTTCCAAAAAATTCAGACTAATATATATATATGAAGTTCTCACAAGTAAAAAGTTTTTTGACGATGGAAATCAAGTTATTGATGGAAGAGGAGAGGAGACACTAATGGGTTTACTGGCCGTTAACCAGAGAGACATTGATGATGGATTTGTGGAGGAAAGTACTGTTGGATTGGGTGAAGTGGTTGAGGTACAAAATGAGCTGTGTGAAAATGTTTTTAATGATGGATGGGTGAGTAAATTACAGGTTCCTGATCCAATGCCAGGGTCCGAAACTGTAGCAAGTGAAGTTCTATGTGATCTCACAGTGGTGGGTGAAGTTGAAGGCTCGTCCAGTCAGCTGTGGGGTTCAGATTTTACAGCAAATCAAGGGGTTAGTGATCAGGAAATGGATAAAATTAGAGAGGTTTCTGATCAGTTGCAAGGGTTTGAAACTGAAGAAAAATCTGAATCTTTTCAGGCTGCTCCAATTGCTCTTGAAAATGAGGCGGCTAGTATTGATATGAAATTTAAAGATGAACAAATGGAAAGTGAGGAACAGATTAAATCACAGAAAGTAACTATTGGTGAGGAAAAAGAAGTGGTAGTGAATGAAATATGGAGATAGTTGAAGATATAATGGAGTTCCCTGTTAAAGGGGCAATGCTTGAACCGGTTCCTCTAGTTGTATTTTTCACAATAGTGACAGTTTTGGGTTTTGTTTACCGTTCAAGGCAGAAGAAAAGTGCCATAATGGAGGATTATAAATGCCTACTGAATTGCCGCTTGATGAATCTGTGGCAGCAGCAGCAGAGAATATCAGCCCGGTAGTTTGCAACGTGGAAAAAGAAAAAAAGTTGGAAAAGGTTGAATCTTTTGCTAGTCCTTCATCTTCTTCCATTCGCTCAACAAAAGAAGCCTCCGAAGAGTTTAGCAGGCATAGCCAGGCTCCAATAGTTGAATTGCTTCAGCTTGTGATTGGAGAAGCAAGCATTTAGGAATGAATAGTTATGGAATGAGAAGAAAGGTGTTAGATTTTGATGTGGACAATAGAAATTCTGTTTCAACAGAAATGATGATATCTAGGAGCAAGGCTCCTTCGGTTCAAATTCAAGGGCAGCCACCACAAATGGAGGTTTCAAATGCTAGTTTTGTTGATCCATTTGTTTGCATTTACCATTTGTTTGATTTTTCTCCAATTCTCAAAGGTGGTGTGTGGTGTGCTCTGTGTTTTGGTGGAATTGATGCAGGAAGGCAAGGGTGAAGAGGCGAGCAATGTAATTACAACTACAGCGAGGCGTTCAAGCAGAATCCGTAACCGTGCCATTTCTCCATGAATCTTGAAGAAGGATGGATGTACTTCTTAATATATTATTAATCTAATAATATCTTCTCTCATGATTTACCTCCTAATTATGGTCCTGTTTTTCCCTCCTAATTATGGTCCTGTTTTTCTTCTCTCATGATTTACCAGTGAATTCGTCATTCTGACTTGGGGTATATCGGTCATCCTTGCTTTTTTTAGGCCATTTCAAAAAAAAAAATTATGCAATCAAACCAATGAAATGTCGCTTCTTTTTTTTATATTGGCATACCTGATACAATGGTTGATCCAAAACATTCCTTAAAATGACTCGAGAGTGTCAAACAGTGGACAATTAAGAATCTTCTGAACACTGAAACCCAATTAATGGTCATCTCCCCATAGTTTAAGTTTAAGTAAAAGGTATATTTCGGTCGCCATCCATCTTTCATGTAGGGCGCACATAAAATTACTCTTATTTTATATTCCCACATACAAGTTGAATCACGTTACTAGCAAAGGCAAAGTCTATCAGGTATTCCCTTTAGAATTCAATTTTCAAGGGCCCGGTTCAATTTTCCCAAATACTCCCTTAAAATTGCCATTTTCTTCAGATTTGTGGTTCTCTTTTGCTTCCTTTTTTGCTTTAAAAATAGTAAGCTATGTATTTATGGGTATTAATATTACTCCCTATTTTTCTTAAGAGTTTTATCTATAAAATTTAAAAATATTAAAGATACATTTTATTTAAAGCAACTCTTTAAAAAAAAAATAATCAGTCTTCATAAATAAAATCATTGTGGACACATATAACTCCCTCTTTTACATTTTTTTTTTTCAAAAAAGGAGTTCTATTTGTAGAATTTGATAATATAAAAAATATAAATATTAATTTTATGTATCTCAAAATAATAATTTAAAAAAATATTATGTTGTAAGCTTAAAAAGACAATGTTTTTATTTTATATTATTATTATTATCATCAACAAAATATTCTAGAACAAAGAAATTAATATTAAGAAAGAAAATTGTGGTAAGGAGGGCGTATTAATTTTCAATAAACAAAATTATGATTTATCAGGCCTTAGTGTCAACTCGGTCGGTGTTTAACAAATAAGAGGGCTAGGTGAGGATTGAAGAGAAATCAAATACCCAATAGTCCATCGCCCTCGAAAAAACAAAAACAAACGAGGTGAAGAGATAGGAGAAAGAAAAGGAAAAAGAGTGTGGGGAAGATGATTGTTGTAGACCCAATAGATAAATGAAACTCAACTGCCCACCTTCCCCTTTTATATTTGGATTTTGCAGGGAACTCTTTCGATCAGAGTGCACTGTTTTTTGCACAACGCCGATACACACTATCCCTGCCTGCTGCTTTTCTCATTTTCTTTTAAACATTCTATCAAACACGTAACGCACAATTAATTACATAACAATGAATCTGTATAGTAGAAATAAATAAATATAACACAGGTGAAGGAATAAAGAGAGTTCAGGTGATGCACCTTTAGGGACGGATATCTCTGTGCATTTATAGTTGAATGCGGCCGTATCAGTGGTGAATTAGGGTTTTCTCCACTTGGATTGATTATCCAAAAATGCCCTCCCAGGAAAGAGTGAGGCCCATTAGCACATTGGATTGGGCCTTTCAGAAGTCTTCATTCGAACTTTTTAAAACGTTATGATAAAAAAGAATTATAATTAAAATATATTTATTTGCACATCCAAAGACAAAATATTAGTAAATCAGAAGATAGAAAGTATTGTAGAGAGATAAGATAGAAATATTTTTGCTAATATTTTATCTTTAAATATGTCTTTGGGTGTGCACATAAATATACTTTTAATAACTAACTGCTAATATAATTCAAAACAAACAACAAAAAACTTCCAAATACAAATACAGTTGCTGTATTATTTTATAACTCATTTTCTCTCCTTCATCATACCTACCTAATGTATCCCCTATTTTTTCACTCTTTCATTCGCATTATACACTATCTATTTTATTTTATAATTATACAAATTATGCACAAATATTATTACTTCGTATTGCGAATAACAAAAATATAATGTAAGAAATTAATATTTTCATAAATAATTTAAATAGTGAAACTCAGAGTCCTATTTTTTATATATTTGTACACATAAAACTACTCTTATTTTATATTCCCACACATACAAGTTGAATCGTGTTACTGGCAAAGGCAAAGTCTATCAGGTGAATGCTTTAGAATTCAATTTTCAAGGGCCTATTTAAAATCGGTTCAACGTTCCCAAACACTCCCTTAGAATCTTTTAAAGGCTCGCTATAGGGTCATAAGAAATACAAAATTGCTTGCCATTTTCTTCAGATTTGTGGTTCTGTCTTGCTTCCTTTTTTGCTTTGAAAATAGTAAGCTATGTATTTATGGGTAAGGGGAAATTTAGGTCTCATTATCTCACTCACTGAATGGTCATTACTCATTACCAACCTCTCCCAAGGAATGCTCTCCTTCAGGTGTACAAACAAACAACACCTTAGACCTGTACATAATTACTCTGCAGGAAGTAGCACTATCTTTTCCATACGACTGCTATAGTCACATGTCTATTAACACAGAACATAAATATCATCCAATAATTTAAAATATAGAATGCTAGCAATAACAAAATTAAAATATTGTTCTTACTCTAGATTTCAGTACAGTTGGGCGAGCTTTAGGAGTTCCAATCTGACTCATAGCGGTTCTTTGTGATTCCATCTCTGGTGAAGAAAAAAGAGGAGTACCAGAGGGGTTAAAAGCATGAAAACACAGAGAATCCTAGCAATTACCAGCTTCAAATTCAATCCAGTTATTCACAAAACAATAAATCTCGTTGCACTCTCTCATCTTAATCCACCCACAGATAGACGGAAAGAGAACCTCTATGCATTTTTAATTGCAGACGTATAAAAAGAAAAAACTGACAAATTTCTCCACTAGGAAATCATGTCCTCATTGGACAGACGTTAATTTTGTCGTTAAATGATTGATACACATATAGATTCTGTAGAAAACAAAATCTAACATTCAAAATCAGTGAACTTTCAGAAAAACAGTTAAAGATTCCCAAAGAATTACCAGTCATTTTTATCATTGTTGGAATTCAGAAACTCATCAGAAGCAGTCTTTCTTGTTGGGGCGGGTGTGGCAGATGCAATATTGAATATATATAGGAGTACTTCCCGTAGTTGTTCCTGCCAGTTATGAAAAATCACAAATGTAATTTAAACTCAACACACACTATCCCTGCCTGCTGCTTTCTCATTTTCTTTTAAACATTCTATCAAACACTTAACGCACAATTAATTACATGACAATGAATCTGTATAGTACAAATAAATAAATATAACACAGGTGAAGGAATAAAGAGAGTTCAGGGATGACCTTTAGGGGCGGATATTTTGTGCATTTATAGTTGAATGCGGCCGTATAAGTGGTGAATTAGGGTTTTCTCCGCTTGGATTGATTACCCGAAAATGCCCTCCCGGGAAAGAGTGAGGGCCAGTAGCACATTGGATTGGGCCTTTTACATCCGTGCTAAATTCCCCAAGAACAATATACTTAACCAAAATGATATACTATTAATAGCAATGCAATTACAGCCACATTAATACATTATAGGAATAACAATGGATTGACCGATCAAATGATCTGAAACCATAAAATACATTGATTAGACACTACAGAGAGCATCAATGAAGTGAACGTACAGATCCACATCGGATTTCAACAATTAATAAAAAGAAACGTTGATCCATAAATTTAAAAGATAGAGCATGAAATTAGATAGTGAGATCATGAGGACGAATCAATATACAATATAACAGATAAATGAGAAAGATTGAAAACCTTGGGGAAAGTAGAGCTCTGAGCCCAAACGCTGCGGTCGTGGCCAGGGGCGGATCTGTATGTAGGGCAGCATGGTATTTATATATTTTTAGGTGTAAGGATAAAAAAATAATTTAAGAAAGTTATGGGCAGATTTGTAAGAAGATTCCTACGCTCGGTAAATTTGTTGGCTTCATAATTTGTACCTAGCGCTCTGTTTCTAGTTGTCTAAGTACCTGATGTGGAACTATGGCCTTTTCGGAAATTATTTATAAGTTGGGTAACTTAATTTATAAATAATTAAGTTAAAAAAATTATTCGGGATTAATTTTTTTTTATATTTATAAGTTAAAAAAATAAGTAAAGTTTTGTTACTTACAAAAATGATTTATAAGTTAGTTTTTTAAGTCGATCAATCATTATGAAATGACATATATTTTTTTTAATAAATTTTTTATTAAAGAATATTTTAATAATTTTTATATTTTACTTAAATTATAAATTATTATTAACAGAAAACATCCACAACTATTATTTATAATTCTCGACTTATAAGTAAAAGTGATGCCGAATATTTTTACTTATAAATTTACTAAAATTTTAACTTTAAGTTAAAAAAAAAAATCATTCCCAAAGGGGCTTTCTGCAGCAGTCCGTTAGTAACAAAATTAATGCTTTAGGCATCTATGATCTATATTTGATGGCATTTTGACTTTAATAATTATAATCCAAACTACTTTTCTCTTTTAATCCAGTTTGTGATTCAGAATAGGTTACAATTCTTTGCTATCTGGTTGAGGACAAAAAAGTGAAGCAAGGAAGGAATTGTTGAACATATAAAATTTGTACTAATAAAAGCAAGACATTCATCGGTTTTGAGGAGTTTATCAGAAGATTAGAGATAAAAAGGAGAATTCTGATTTGAGTGGCTATAAACAATAAAAGCTAGACAAAGAATTGGATTCTCAAGTCAAGAGTTTAACCTACCTTTTAATTGAGTAGAAAAGAATAAAAAGTTGTTGAGATTAGAAACAAATATATATGTTGATTACAAAAACTCATGTTGTTTCGGGAAGAAGAGGCTAGAGAAGATCCACAAAGTATAATAAAGTACTAAAAATATTTGGACCACTCAAAGAACCAAGAGCCGAAATCTAAATACAAGTAAAAATATACAGAGAAATATCAAAGAGATCGAAGAAAAGTGACCGACTTTAGCAATATGTAATGCTGGGAAGTTCATTGGGCACAATCAACTTTTTACTAATATTGTGCATGTTTTGGAGTTTGAATCGAATGTTGTTTCATAGAGCAAGCAAACTATCACTTTAAAGAAGCATGTTTAGACTGATTCTTTAGCATGTATTAGTTCATGGCCAATGATGGCAGCGGGGGTGAGGTGCTGCTGAGGATTACCTTCAATCTCGCACATCAGGTGATCGTCCACGTATGTTTGCCACGACATTTTCTCTCCCTTTCCGTTTTTCCTTCTACGGTATTTTTGTGTGTGATTTGATCGACTTTGTATAATGCTTCCCTGTTCAAAAATAATGCTTCCCCTAGCTTGAAATAATAACTAAAATCAAAATAATGCTTCCCCTAGCTTGAAATATTAACTAAAATCAAAATAATGCTCAATATATATATATATGTTATAAATGCTAATTAATTAATTTAATTTTGTTTTATTTACATGCATGCAAGATTATATCTCAGCAGTTAGGAAGGTGGATATTGGTGAATCACAGAAAAAGGAAGGTGAAATAGAGAGAAAGGATAGACAATTTTCATACTCGGAGGTCCTGGATATCACTAATAACTTTCAGAGAGTTCTTGGGAAAGGGGGGTTTGGCACGGTATACCATGGCTACCTAGGTGACACTCAAGTTGCTGTTAAGATGCTCTCCCCATCATCAACTCAAGGCTATCGAGAATTCCAAGCCGAGGTCCACAATTTAATTTAATTAATTTACCAACAATATAATTCATTTTAAGCATGCATGCAGAAAAATACTATATATATGTGTGTGTGTGATTTCTAAGTCAATCGGTGGTGTAAATTAATTACACTAGGTTTTGGATATATTACAGGCCAGACTACTAATGACCGTTCATCATAAGAATTTAACTTCTCTTGTTGGGTATTGCAACGAGGGCACCAACATGGGAATTATTTATGAGTACATGGCCAACGGGAACTTATATGCACATCTCTCAGGTAAATTATAGGAGTACGTACGTAATGCTTAAGAAGATGAAGTAGATATATTTTTGACAGAAGACACCTAATTAATTTGGTTCCACTTGATTCAACTTCAATAATATGACTATATATTATACTCCCCAACGACAATTCTATATATATATATATATATATATATATATATATATATATTTATAGTCACCTAAAAAACATTAATATACATCATTTAATTTCTTGCTTGTCACTCATCTGTTTTAAAATTAGAGATATATTTCTATTTTAGGACACATGATATTTCTAATTTGCAATTATTATTATTTATTTTTAATATCAAACCACAACAACTGAATTCGTAGCGAATACTAAAGTTATATTTGAGAACGTAGAAATATCCTTAAAAATTGTCGTTTTATAATTAAATTTATCTCTAATTTAATTTGGGATGGAAGGAGTATCTTGTATCATGAATAAGTAACGTACATATATGAAGACACTCCATACATGTAGCAACAAAAACAAGTTCAATTAATGTTATTGGACTTGTAGAAAACGCATATAAAAAAGCTTTTGTAAATAAAAAATAAATATAATAAGAGGTTTAATTAGTTAATTAAGTAGTGCGTGATTTCATGGATGCAGCTGGGAGAAGCTCTACCGCTTTAGGTTGGGAAGAAAGACTTCTTATAGCAGTGGATGCGGCACAAGGTTTTTGAGTATTGCTTAATTGTTTCTTTTGTATTCATTTTGCTAGCGTTGTACGTACGTACGAGTATTACGCGTCAATTAATACTGTAAACGTGCATGATTATATATAGGATTGGAATATTTGCACCATGGATGTAAGCCACCAATCATCCACAGAGATGTTAAGACAAGTAATATCTTATTAACCGAGAAATTTCAAGCAAAACTGGCTGATTTTGGACTATCCAGAGCTTGTCAAGGTGAAGGTGGCACTCGTGGTGTCAACTAGTGTTGCTGGAACTCCTGGCCTACCTTGACCCTGAATAAGTAATTTTAGTTTTCTAAATTCTTTTAAAAAAGATTATAAAAAAATGTAATTGATATAAAAGACTAGTCTCTTTGAAATATAGCAATCATCTAAAACCACATATTAACTAAAAATATTAACCTATTAGTCTACGTGATACCTCAACAAGTCTAACATATATCCTTTAATTATTAATTAATAGAGATGGATTTGACATAATTAATAAGTTCCATTGATCATGGTGTTTGGATTGCAGATATTAACCGAGAAAAGTGATGTGTATAGTTTTGGGATTGTTTTGTTGGAGAATATAACAGGCCGACCGGCAAAAGTAAAAAATAAGGATAAGACTGATCACATTGTTCAGTGGGTTGATTCAAATGTTCGGAATGGTGATGTTAAACAAGTTGTGGATCCTAGCTAGATTTCGAGGAGATTTTGATGTTAATTATGTATGGAAATGACTTGTACTTCTCGCAATTCAGCAAAAAGACCGACCATGAATTTCGTGGTGCTGGAACTAAAAGAATGTTTGGCCGTAGAGATATCTAGCCATGACTTGTATAATTAATTGTTGCTTCTTCCTTTTTTCCCCTTCCAATTGGATCTCCGTCAGAGAATGGATTTGATATGGTCGTTGTGTCTACTTACTTTGGTGATCGTACTATATATTCGCCATAATATATAAGGAGAATATATATATATATATATATATATATATATATATATATATATATATATATATATATATATATTTGCACTTCTACTTTTGTAAGTGTTTTATGATTCAAATTATAATAAGTAGATGGCCTTCTTTTCTTCAAGATTTAACCTCCAAGTTAATTAACCTAAAAACTATTAAATTTTTAACTTTTTTGTTTGGGGTACTTATACATTGAAACCCTGATTTAATTAAAAATAATTGTAAAATGATATAGTGTCCTTTTCTTTTTGAGAAAACAAGTAGTAATGTTCTTAATTATAACAAGGCATTCTTACTTAACGATGATTAGTATTACGCACGTTACGTGTGTAAATTATGTGAGAGTAAAATTAAAAATTAATAAAAAAGACAAAATAGGGAAAAAAAATTAAAAATTGAAGAGCATTTTTAATTTGAAAATACAAAAAAAAAGCTTCACGTTTTTTGTTTACAGCCTGAGTCCTCGGCGGTATATATTAGAAGATAAAATTACGATAAAAAAAAAAATTGAGAATGATGAATCATTTCATACTACTATAAATAAATCTAATAACTATTATTCTAGAATAAAAGACATGAGAGTGAAACTGAATTAGTAATATATAGTTTTTTTTTTATTCATGTTTTCCAAGTTCCAAACATAGTTTTATATTTTTACTATTAAAACCTATAACAAAATTTTATTAAAAACTCACATATTTGTCAACGGTAAAAAAAATGCTGATTGAAGTAAGATATAACATTGAGGGGGAAATGTAAAGAAGTGTAAAGGAAATGAATAAATCCAAGTAACAGCTAGGTCAAAGCACGTTAAGCGGTGGATCCAATTTTTTGGGGTTACTGCATGTCATCTTATTCACGCATGACATGACTGGCTGGCTGGCTCGATGAAGTAGCCAATCTCCCGAATGGGAAGTGTGGAAATTAATTCTGTTAAGTTATGTTTGTTTATAAAAAAAATATATTTAAAATTAAATTATTTATATTAATTTAATATTACTTCGAACTATTTTATCTCAAAATAGGTGATTAGTCCTTTAAATAGTCTTATGAACTATTTTTTTTATATCATTCTTAAAATTATTTATGCAAAATAATATAATCCCATACAAAATTTGAGATTAATAATCCTCTCATTTTAAGTTATTAAATAATTTTATGAGACTAATAATCCAACATTAAAAAATTAATAATCATTCATCAAAAAATTAAATAGTACAAAATAATATTAAATTAAGGTAAATAATCAAATTCCTAATATATTTTTTTACAAACAAACATAAACTTAGACCATTTCATAAAATGATGAAACTATAAATAAACCTCAACGCCCTCAAGAAGGAACGCACGCAGACCCTAAATTGATATAAATGCCCCAGAAGAATTAAGACATCTGAAATTGTTGACAATTGGATTTATCAAATACACATGGTCTCCTAAAAGTTCATTTACTTGCCACTTAAATAACGCATGAGAAATATATATGCACAGTACATTTATTTATTTATTTATTTATTTTAACATAAAATAAATAACTAATTCAAAAGAAGAAAATACCTTACAATTTTAAAAAAATCAGTCTACCAAAAATTATTTTATTTCTTTTTCCTTTTCTTTTGTGCGTGTGGCTAAAACATAGATGGCTACTCATCTACTACGTACCTAAACAGAATCTTCTTCCCTCTGAACGTGAACTCCAATTAAACACCATCATACATGATTAATTAATTCCATGCAAAAGCTAAAACTGATGATAGCACCTGTAAGTTCATACAGGGGGTGATAAACTTCTACCTTAAATTTCTATGCTAGTTACAGTGCTTTTTCTATCACTAATCAAATAGTTGAAGTCTTGAAGAAGCTACAGAAGAGAAGAACTAAACTTCTCCCCCCAAGTACTTGGGACAAGGCTTGGTTGAGCTGAGTTCTTCCGGACTTCATCATCCCAAATCCCAATGTTATTATGGTGGCATTTTATAATACAGCAGTTCAATCAAATTCAGAGAGAGAGAGAGAGAGAGAAAATTTAAACGGCAGTATGCAAAAGATGATAACCATGAATCAACAAAGCTCTAACAAGCAAACACATTCAATATGAGGGGTGTGAGGGAACATGTCTACTGGCTGTAAGCTTCGTAGTCTGTAACATCCTTTTATATTTTGCTCCACCTGCAGAAAAATTCGAAAGGCTCAACGAATCAACTAAGGAGACGAGAGAGACTCTGATCAAATGCCTTACACTTACCACACCATGACAGAGGTAATCAAGGTCGCGTGCACACGTGGCCGGATTGCATGATACATAAATTATGCGTGCAGCTTTGATCTTTATCAAATATTTAATCAATTTAATGTGCAAGCCTGGGCGGTTCGGATCTGCAGTTTTCAACACATCAAGCAGAATATGAATATATGAGCAACTCTTTGCAGTGCATTCTCATTTTAGTGGGAGATCAAATAATGAACATTATAATAATTGATGATAGTTAACCAATATCTCGTATTGATGATTGCTTCTTTAAACCTAGTTTCCATATGACAATGGATGATGAGGGGGTATAACTAAAGCAGATTAAAATTTATGAAAGTAATGACATTTGTAACTATAGCAGATTAAAATTTGTAATTTGACTGCTGCATACAACAGAAAAAAATTCAAGATATCATCTTCCTAAAGGGGCAGTGAAGGGGTACTTCTAAAGTAACCCTACTATTTATGCTGCAAGTTCATGACAGTTATTTTTGTTTTAATTTTTTGAAGATTCTTCATCTTACCTTATCTTTACCCTGTCATACTTCCAAGGTTTGATATATATTATACATTGAACATACCACCATAGTTTGAACCTTACCTATTCTTTTGAATATGTTAGCTAATAAAACAATGCATCCAGTATGGAAATAACCTGTAATGATTATGTCAGGCTTAGGAAAATCGTTCCCAAAATTTTCACCAATTTTATTAAGGTCCCCTTGAACAAATGTCGCATTGCAGATGCCATTCAGCTTCGCATTGTGACGTGCATCTGAGATGGCTTGAGCAACTACTTCATACCCATAAACATGTCTTACCCTGAATGCAAACAAGAGAGAGTCAAAAGAAAATATTGGATTTGGAAAACAGTAAATTTATTGTAGCTGAATAAACAGAAAGATGTACCTTCTGGCCAGAGTAAGACCAATAGTTCCAGTACCACAAAATAAGTCTAGAACAATTTCAGATCCATCTCCTCTGAGACAGGCACAATCTTCAATCAATTTATACAAAACCTCTGCCTGCACATTATAAAGTTCTTGCATTTACAGCCAAGGAGAGAACATATTGGAAATGAAAGCAAGCCATCATAGAACAGTAATATGGAAACAAAAATGGGAAGTGCAGTCAGTTATCTTTTCATTGCATACCTGGTGTGTATTTGTCTGGAAGAAAGAATTCGCTGAAATTTGAAATGTAAGTCCTCTTAAAGTCTCTGTTATAGTGGGTTTCCCATATAGAGTGTACTCCTCCTCCCCAACAGATGTGTTACCAACAGAAGTGTTTACATTATTCACGATGCTTACCTACACATAGAAGTACAATAATTAAGTAAAAGAAAATAACTGAACTGCCTATTAACTGATTACGCAACGATGTCATGTATTCAATGAGGAGAAATTACAAAATTTGGTATGTGTGAGCTAGGTTGACGAAGTGGGTAAGGTTTCTTGTACATGCATATAGTGTGACATGTTGTCTTGTTTTCCATGAAGTTTGAGATCCATGTGGCTCACATTGAGTGGTCATTCAACATAAGGTAAACCAGGAAAATAAAAATGCAGAGGTGCTAGAACAACTCTTAGACGGTTAGATAAGCGAAGAAAAATGAAGGTTTTATGACTGATCAAGAACTTGAACAATCAGCTGAATACACTAATAAATTGCATAATTATATGCAAATCATATGAAACCTGAGAGACAGAAGAAACCTCCATGGCCTTCACTAACTGAAACTTACAACTTGGAAAAATAACCTTGTTTTGGCCTTAACAAGTCCAGAAAAACCAATCAATACAAAAACTTCATTGATATAGTCGACACTGGCTCATTTATATAGACAAGTACTTTTTTTATAGGCATTTATACGCAAGTACATGTATAAGTTTTCGAAAAAGATGAAACGCAAACAAAGTAAAAGAACTCAGGGTATAGGCACATATGGGTCCAGCCCTATTGCTGGCTTGTTGCTCCCTTATTGATTGCCCAGAGATGCAAGAAGTTTGGAGACATATATCAATTGACTCTAATACTGAAGGAATCATTTGTTTCCTTTCTTTTTTGGTGTAAAGTCATCTGAAGTAAAAATTGCTAGCATTAAACCATCCGTTTCTTCTACCACTCGACTAAAATTTAAACCATTTAATATTTTAAGAGGTTACAGTAAAAGTTTAATAAGATGGTCACAAGTCACAACTACAACTTGGAAAGTTTCATAAGAAGGTCACAACAACCAGCTGGAAAGTTTTACAGCTTATAAACAGTGAAATAGATAGTTTGAAAATTGTCCAAGTATATAAGTTGAGCAATAGAAGCATATATAATCTTAAATTCAATAGCCTACCACTGCAGGGATAGAATCAATTTTCTCAACAAGAGGCTTCAGTAGCTCCGGCTCATAAGACGAAGTTACAAAATTAACCATAAGCTCAGAGAGACCAGTCTCAACACCCCTGAATCAGAAACAAGAAAAAAGATTGAACTTTACTGATGATATATGATCATTTAACTTCAGGAACTTGAAGAACAGAACAGGGTTTATAACAACGATAAAATAAAGAATAACAGCACAGAAAATCATACTATCCCAATCCCAAATTAAATGTGTTCGTCTGGCCAATACAAAGTTTTAGCAAAAGTGTTTTACTTTTTCTTACAACCATTGGATAGAGAGATTGTAATCATTGGCCACAAAGATGAATGGTTAGAATAGAATGATATCTAAAAAAAAAATAGGAGCTCAAGCAAATTGGGACAGGGAGAAAATGATATAATGGGCACTTGATGAAAGGGCTAAAAATGTGTTGAGTCCATTCATGAGGACACACACACACACACAAATTCATTAGAACGCTTCTCATGTCATTTTAAGTAGTGATCATCTCTGTACATAAGAAGCAAATAAAAAAAAACCTTCTTTGTCTAGTTCAATATTTGAAGAGTACATAGTTTAATCAAAGAAACTACAACACATGCTCCAATACTGAATGTCTATCTGTCTGTCATGTTAGTTAGGGAAAAAGCCAAGTGAAGAAAATGAAGAAAAAGAAGAGAGGTTCATGTGATACACTAGCATGCACAAGCATACATTTTACATGCAGTTATATATATGAAACCAATCGCAAGGAAAAAACGCTAATAAGGAAGCCAAATACGGTTGAACAAGAACAGATAGAATGTGAATACCTGCCAGTTCTTAGCATCAGATGCTTCAGAAATCCAGTATGAGAGCGGCAATTGTATGGAGTAAGGCTTAATTGTGGATCCCTCCAACAATCTTGAATAGCTGCAAGAACCTATAAATCAGAAATACTATTTAAACAGTAAGAACATAGCAAAACCACCTGATATACCTTAACCCTAGCACCAGTATCCATCGTAAAATTAAACAGAACTTGAATGGAATGTACCACATTTAAAGAGAATACCATTTAAAAGTACACAATAGATTAATTATGTAACAACCAGATTTTCTTAAAAAAATTAAAATAAAATAAAGATAATAGATATTAATAATAACTAGATAATGGGAATAATTTAAATATGTTGAAAAAAAATAAGAGTTACTATTTCATTAGATAACTAACTGATTACTAAATCAAATCTGTTGGCAATTATAGGATAGAAACTTAAAATTCAAAAATATAACTATTCTTTTTAAATTTAAAAGGACTCTTAGATGATAAGGTCATACAGAAACATATTAGAGAGAGAGAACAAAGAGGTATTTTGTATGTGTTTTGTATATTATTACGAATCAATGAGAGAGAATTGAAAAGAACGTAAAAATTATTTTGGCTTTGAGACTACCGCGGATCAGAGAAGAAGAAAAATCAAAAGGTAAAACTAAAACCTTTTTTTTCAATTATGAGATGATACCTGTCATATATGTGTATGATTAAATTTATAAACAATGATTATAATAACAAAAAGATCATGAAAAGGGTGCTATGTATGTATTCTCATGTATATTTTCAGCCTATTAAATTCGATTAAGGGCCAGTCGGTATTAATTCGTATGTATATTTATATGTCTGCTTCAGACTGCTTGTATGGGATAGTTTGTGTAGTGTACATAATTGTATTTGTGATGTGATGTAGACCATATTTACTGGTGTAGGTTGGTATTAATTGTGAAGTACTGTGAGTATATTGGTATAACTAATATAAACTGTGAGTGTGTGATGGCATGGCAGGAATGTCAGTGTACTCGGTACATGAGTTACAGCACCTGCCATGTGGTATTGTTTATCTAAAGTTATATACTATATATTTTATTGTGATTTAGTTAAGTATTAGATGTTAAAATTGTTATTTATATGAATTAATTTGTTTTTGGTACTAAGAGATTTTAAATCTATGGCAAGTTATTTTCTTTAAATTACTAGTACTATTTTAGCACCTAAATATATAGTTTTTTATTATAAATAAATAAAATAAATAAAAATCATTATAATTTCAAAAATGATGTAGTAATTTAATTACTTATTGAATTAAAATTAAGCGTGTGTAAGACTTGAATTAAAAATACATTTGAGTTGGGATATTTTATCCTAATGATTTCTATTTGTTTCTAAATTTATATTTAGGATTTGTTCGGCTATTAATTTTGTGTTTCACAATATCGAGTTAAGTGACTTTCCGAACTATTTGGCTTTTAAAATTGTCTTTTATGAAATATGTTTTATGCGAAATGAAAGTTATGAGTTATGTTTTCAAAATTATTATCTTTCTTTAACGCTTCCATTTCGATTAAAATGTTACGCTTTTATTTAAAAAATCAGATCAAGTATCAAAATAAAATTTTGACTTAGAAAATGAGATTATATGATTTTGAACTGTGAAATAAGTATAATTTAGAATATTGATAACATATAGAATTTTTTTGAAATCCTCAATCCAACTATGTATAAAACACGTCGTTTAGTTTTGGAGCTAATATAGGTACCCTACTAAAGCGCACACCTTTCAAATGCCCTCTGGGGAGCGTGCATTTTATAGATACCTTAGTAAGGGGTGTGATAATTGACATTATCGAACTTTTGGGCCGTGTTATAGGGCGATTGTAACCAGTCGCTAGGGCTGTGAATTAAAAGATATATTGAATATATTGAAATCATTTTTAAATATAAATTTGCTTTGTTATAATTTGTTTTGGTTTTGAAAGCATATTTACTATTGATAATGATTACACAAAGATTCCTTTATACTTGATCCACCTAATAGTAAAGATTGTCACTTGCTGAGCTTTATCGTTCACCCCTTAAAATAAAATTTTACAAGTTACATTGTTGATACCTAAGCACTTGTTTGATACACTTTGGATAGCTAGAGTTTAGTTTAAGATGTTTACTTTTATTTGTCATTGAATCTTGTTAAGACTATTTAGTTTTGGGGAGCTGCATCTCCATTTTTGTTTTCGATATTTAGTTATTATTGGTTTGTTTTTTTATTTGAAAGATGATATAAGTTGGTTTTAATTTAGCATTATTGTTGATTTTGTTTTATTTGTTTGGGTTGTACTATTGATATTGTTACGGGCCTTTGGGTTTGTGACGTGTAACACTTGTGACCTGTATTGGGTTCGGGGTGTTGCAAATGAACACCAATTACTTTTGGTATCGACGAAAAATGTAATAGCTCTTGATATTCATCATTTCATCTAAATCAGCTTGCTGCAAGTAGAATTTGTCTTGTAGTTGTAATAATTCTCCAGTAGAAGCTGCAAGTAATCTTTGTTAATATTTGATCAACTTCAACATATTTGGGTAGACAACATGAATTCATGAGTATATAATATAAGGTGTATATCATTGAATATCTACATTTCTACACAGACTACAATAAAGCATCCAATGAATTAGAACACATTTCCATATTTTCATCAATTTATTGTTATCACTTCTTAAATGAAGTTGAAATCTTCACCAGCAAACAACTTTGTTTAACTGACTGAACTCAATAATGGCTAGAGTCACATGACATTGCTCAATTCCTAACATCAACTTCCGATTGTTTTGCTCTGCAACCAAAATGAGTAAGCATGACAATAAATAATAAAATTTAGTGCATCACAAGTAACTTGCATGAATAAGTCTAGATGCACAACATGGAACACAACATTTCAATCACAAACATCAAAAAGTAGGGTCTGGCACAGAAATACTTGTCATGTCTCGTTTTTTAATTGTTAAGATGTATGTAGTATTTGAAATAGTGTTTGGTTGTAATGCGTGTAAAGTTGTCCAACTTGCATGGCTTACTTTGTTGCTTTACTTTATAAATATTAGTAATATTTTGTGTCATAAGTTTAATAAATAAAAATGATTACAGTATGTGAAGCACTAGAAAGCGTCTTAAGAAATATACTAAAAAAAATAAAAGTAGCAATCATTTATGATGTAGGATGAAAATTGATAACCAAATAATTAACTGGTAGTGATAATTCAATAAGAAAAATTAATAAAAACTAGGGTGATCTAACCGCAGAAGAACCACTACCCCTAGAGTTTCCCAACCACAGTAGGGAGGAAAAGTATTGATCGCAACCAATAATTAGGATAATCTCATAATTAATAATCAATAGCATGTATCCCTTTAATCTGAGAGTACATCAACCTTTAAATAGGAACAAATCCTAAAATAAATCCTAAAAAGTACCCCAACTAATAAAATACTATCTACCTCCTAAAATTACAACAATTTCAAAAATAAATAAAAACATTAAATCTATAAATAAATACTTAAAAACTTGATCTTGATCCCCATCAATTTACCAATAAAATAACTTTTTAAAATAAAATGTTTAAGGGTACAATACAGCCTTATCATATGCTTCACCAGATAAGTATGACAATTAGGTCACCCAACAACAAAATTTTCCTGTAACTAGAATACAGTCGCACACTTCAATAGCATTTTTATAAAAATTTCAATGTTGTTGGCTTCTCATACGAAATATTGCACAGCATAGGAAGGCCTTTTCTGATCCAAAGGGCACTAAAAGTTGAATCTCAGAGATTTTAGTGAGACAGGATCAGTAACATCAAATGAAAATTCCGCAACAGCCAGCAGAAATCTGGCTTTATAAATTCAGATGACAAGAATCATACCTTATTGGCTGGCTCACTTTGTAATAAGCACTTGTTTACATTAAGAACCTTATCAAAAAATCCAGGAGCATGCAGTCCCAAAGCATAGCTATCACTGTTGTCACATTCTTCTTGCAACAGTTCTTTAGGCACCCACTTCTTAGGGCCAAATGAGAACTCCATCTGCATAATCCTTACAAAGGTTAATACCCCACTCTTCCTTTTTTTTACATATATAATACCGAAAGTGTTGGGTTGAAGTAATTACAAGACAACGTGAGGAAAGATTATCACACATCTACTGTTTTAAGCATATGTGAGTCTGGATAAAATCTCAAAAATAAAACAGAAGCAGTTCTAACTCAGGATCAAGCTCAAGCATTGACTTTATAGTTATAGAGCAACAGTGCTCACAATATCCGCTCAATGACTTAGTGGTCTATGTCCATATATAATGTGTTCACCAACTGAAGAGGTCATTTTATGAAGCCAAAATTATGCACTTCTTCAAACATAAAAAGAAGGAAGGTGGAATGCGTTGGAACACCAGGTTAGAGACAAGGAATCGGAATGAAAATCATTTGGAACTTAATGCCATATCCACTAGTGAACATTGTGATGATAATGAACATAACAGCGGAAAAGGCTATACCCCACTCTTCTGGAGAGTCATCTTAATATCAAGTATCCCTTCCCGTTTCTTAGGATATTACACTTTTCTAATTTAGATTTTGAATTTCCATGATCATATATAGACCTGTCATTGCATGCAGGTTGGCGGTATTGTGTTATCACGCTCAAAACACTTTACACGGGTAACTTCCAATCCAAAAGTTAAAGAAACTATGTTTATTCACACTTGAATATTTAGACAATAGTTCTAAACAAGTGTGTGATTGTGCAGCAGAATGAAAGACTCACATTTGATATCATAAAATTCATCTTTCAATATTCTTATTCACGCACTTAATTACAAGATTTAGCTCACAATCAGTGAAGGTGCTCCTGGGCCTAGTAGCTACTATCACTATAGCCTCTACCCACGTAAGAACCAGAAGAAAAATCCAACCAATTTGAATTCTTTACTAACCTTGTTTCTATAGTGAAACTGGATGTCACAGGGAACAATGGGTTTCATGATGCTTTGCAGTTCTTTATCAGAAAACTTCCCAACATGTAGCACTAATTCACGAACTTGTTGTTCCTTAGCTCTGACCTGAGCTTCATACAATAGGTTCTGCGTTTTACAGCCTCCACAATACAAAGCATATTCACATGGGGCTTCCACAAAGTCCCAGTGAGGAGATAGTGTCTTTAATTTAGTCACCTGCACTTCTCACAAACCAATTGAAATTATATAATATAATAGAATATAGAATATATATATATATATATATATATATATATATATATAGAGAGAGAGAGAGAGAGAGAGAGAGAGAGAAACCTCTGAATTGCATCAAATATTAAAAATGAACATTTAAAGGAACAAAATATATTAAAGCACTGCAATTTAAAAGAAGAAAATAAATAAAAATTGACCCACCTCAGCGTAATTGTCCTTTTTACGGGTCACTCGGCCAATGAAGCGTTCACCGGGGAGAGCGTGATCGCACATGAGGACGAAACCAGTGTCGGCGACTTTGCAAACGCCTTTCCCTTTGAAGGCTAGGGATTCGCATTCCAGTTCCAATGTCTGCCCCCGTTTTGGGAAAAACGACTTTGTTTTGTTGTTGATATTGCTAGGTTTCGTTGCGGTTGTGTTCGATTGAGTTTCTTCAGAATATTCAATTGGGATTTCAGATGGGAGAGAATCGAGTACTACTGCAGAAGAAAAAGAGTGTGACGGTATAGTTGTACGGAACTTTTGAAGCCATGGACGGCGAGAGTTTAGTCGTCGAAGGCCAAAGCTTGGCATCATGGCTGCCGCCATTTCCGGTGTCTACTACTGATACAGCAGAATCGGCGGCAAATTTAGGACTTGCGAGTTTATTTTGTTGAGGATAGAGGGTGTTTTCGTAATTATAAACCTAATACAGGATAGAGGCGCAAAACAAGCCGACTCGTGTAAGCCGAATAATGTGTGTATTGGGTTAACGATGAATTTCCTTTACAATTTTTCTCACATATTAATGATAAAATAAAAATTTACTCTCATTTAAAAAATTAATTTTACAAATTTTTAATTTGCACACACGTGTGTCAATGAAATTAGTTCCAAACAAAATCAGATCTTAGATTTTACTGTATAATAATATGATTATCTTACATTTCTTAAATATGAACCAAATAAATTATTTGTAACGACAATTAATTGTCATGTGCCTATAATATATGAATATTTTCCCTGTTAATATTGATGTCTTAATTTAATCTTTATTATTTATTTATTTCACTTTAATTAAACACATGAGTGATGTTAGGAATTTTAAGTTTTTAGTCTCAAAAAATATCTTAAATGATGTATAATTGTCTTGCTCTGTAGAAAATTTTGAATATGTTGGTTTATCTTTCCTCATTAGCTATTGCTTTTATTTGATAACTGCAGTAAGTTAGATATCTCGTCTTTGCTGTACTTGTCAACTTGACCATATGATTCTGTCTGTTTTTGTTAGTTATTGATCCGGGTCGGGCCCGTGGATCATGGACATCCACTTGGGTTATGGATATTGGATAATCCAATTTGGATTGAAAGAGTCCCATATCACTTTGAAGTATTTTAGATAATACTTGATATGATTAGGACTCTATATGAGATAACTCTCCTGATTTAGTCAGTTGTAGACTTATCCCATAGGAATATGAATTCATCGTTAAAAATACTGAGAGGCTTACATTGTGTAGGACTAAGGAAAAATAACGTATTATTTTTCCCATACAGTTTCTCTCTCTAGTATTTCCAAGCTTCCATCAATAGCTTGGGTGTACTTGGTGTGAACACTTGAGTTAGTTCGCATATACCGTTGCTTGTAACAACTCTCTATTGGCGAGAAACGTTCGTGAGAAGGTTCGTAGTAGCTGTGTTCGTGGTGTTGCTCGTAGATTTGACATTCAAGTTTAACCGCTTCCGCTACGTGGATACTAACCGATTCATATGTAAGTTGATATGTGTTTACGTGTTAGTTTCCTTTAATTATAACATTGGCATCAGAGTTTGTTATGCTTAATCTCGCATAAATAATATGCCATTTTTTATTATTCGCTAGAAAGCTTGAAATAGGACATTAATGGCGTAATATGCTAGAGTACATATTAGAGGCTAAAAATACAGTATGATGTAGTCCTTATGCATGTTAAGACACCTGCAAAATTTCGTTACAATCGGATTTGTATTTTGAGAGAAAACACAAACCCTAATTTGGATTTATATTTTTTCTATTAAAAATCCGTTTTTCTACAGAAGTCAAAATTATGTTTTCTTTACATAATAAAATAGTACATGTCGCCACGATTCCAGAAATATAAAGTTTGTAATTTTTAGACATCTGTAGAATTAGTTATAATTTTTTGAAGAAAAGGTACTAAACTGTAATTTTGCTTCTGGTATGCTGAAGGAAGAAGACGAAGCATGCGTCAGCGCGCGCGTGGTGATCACGCGCCAGTCTTAAAAAAAAAAAAAAAAAAATTGCCCCTAGGGAGCGTGGAACCCACGCGCCATGTTCTGCACATTTTTTTTAAAAAAAAAATCTGCAGAAAATTTTAATTTTGTTTTCTGGACACTTTAATATTTTTTCTGAATTTTTTCAGTTAAGAAAAATATTTTTTAAAATTATTTTTAAGTGTTGAAAGTGATTTAAAAATTCTTTAAAAATTGTCCAGAAATGTTTTTTCGGCCAATTTTTTTTACTGGAGTATTCAGAGGAATAATTACAATTCTCCACTTAGAGGTGTTGAGAAATAGTTTGTTTTAGTATCTTAAATTATTTATTTATAATTATTATTAATGTGAAAAATAATTATAATAAATAGCAAAAAATTTCAGAAAAATCCAGAAAATTCACAGTATTATATTTTCATGTAAACATACTGTTAGAAAAATATTTGGTCAATTTTGAGTAACAATGAATATTTCTTGCACTTATTATTGTGTATTTGTGCATATATATTACGTTAATTACGCATACTTGTTGCGTTTGTCCCCCTAGGACTTGACCAAATAAATCCGGCTTCCTAGTGAGAGTTGTGATGGGCACATTCATGCACATACCCATTGTTTGATATTGCATGGTGTTTTGAATGGACCAAAAAGGGTTAATATTTAACTATTTTTGGAGACGGGCTCTCACTTTGTGATAGAGACCTGAGATAAAATAATTATGAGAAGACAAGTGCAGCATTCCCAATTTTTATTAATAGATTGATGTAGTAGGTATCTTTAATGTAAAATTTTTGGTATTGATGTATTAATATCGAAGCCTTGTAAGGGAATGTAATTTTGCACTTGTTCTTCAATTAATTGATTTTATCTCCCAAAGTATAATTAAATTATTAATAGGGTTTTTTTTTTTTGTTAAACCCCGTCCTTATTTTTGTTGTAATGGGCTATTTGGATTTTGTCATATAAAATAAAATTAATCATAATTATTTATCTTATGACATGGAATGATGATTATGAGCTTAGCGATTTTTCGATTTCTATTCATAGACTAAATAATTGTGATTAATTAGGATTTAATGACAAAATTATTGTATGTGTGCTAATATTCATATTTCGTGCGACCTTATTGTAGTGAAATGGCCTCTAAAAATGTCATCGCTGACCTTAACAAAGGTGAAAAATTGGATGATAAAAATTATTACCTTTGGTCGAAGAAAATTCAATATCTGCTTAATGAGTTAGATGTGCTAGAAACCTTAACCACCACTATGGAACCGCCAGAGGAGGGCACTACTGTACAACACCGTCGAGACAAACAAACCTACGATGAGTGGGTCAAAAAGGATCGTTGTTCGCGCTTTACTATGTTAAGCAGCATGCACAACGACCTTATTGGCGAATTTGAGTCCTGCAAAACTGCAAAGGAAATGTGGGATATGCTCAAGAAGTCCTATGGTGGGACTACTGCTACTAGGTTGCGCGAGCTTAATTATAAGCTGGACCGTTACAAAAAGGAGCCCAAACACACTATGGTGGAGCACCTTCGTGTAATGACGTCCATGATTCGCGAGCTTAGTGCAGCTGGCACAACCCTCACTGAAGAGCAACAGATTCAAGCTGTGCTCAGGTCTTTACCTGATACCTGGGAGCCTTTCACGATGACTATGATACATAATGATAGTATCAAAACTCTTGCTGATCTGAAAAGACACCTTGAGCTTGAATATGAGCGCCGTGGTGCAAAAGATGACAGCTTTGTCTTCATGGCTCAAGCTGGTCCGCGCAATGCAAAAGGCAAGCGCAAGAGACAAGCAAAAGGCAATGATCAGATTAAGGCTGATGCATCAAATAAGAAGGGTAATGCTAAGCGCCGTAGGGGCAAAAGAGGAGGAAAAAAGAAGATGACTTGCTATAACTGTCAGAAGGTTGGATATTTTGCTCGTGAATGCACTGAGCAGAAAAAGGTACAATCTAAATTTCTCCATTGTGATGAATACTTTGTGTGTTCACATGTTTTTCTTGCTCAATCTGATCCTTCGTGGATTATTGACACAGGAGCAACCAAGCATGTAACTCGCGATAGGGAGGGATTCACCGAGTACCGACGAGTTTCCAAAGGGAGTCAAAGTTTGTTCATGGGGAACAGTTCAGAGGAGCAAGTGCTTGGTTTTGGCACTTATCAGCTGACTTTGCGAAATGGCCGCACACTGATCCTTGAGGACACACTTTATGTACCAGGAATTCGACGGAACTTAGTTTCAGTTGTAGGCTTAGTTAGAGTTGGATATTCTTTTTCCTTCGATAGTAGTAGCGTATCTATTTACTTTCATAATAATTTTGTAGGACGTGGTACTTTATCGGATGGTTTTTATGTTTTGAATAAAGGTGAATCCCATTTTTCTTATATTGCTTCTCATGATGATACTATTAATGAATCATTGAAATGGCATGCTAGATTAGGTCATATTGGTCAAGATAGGATGACTAGGCTAGCTCGAGAAGGCCTTTTAGGCTCACTCGCTAAAGTTAACCTACCGGTATGTGAACCTTGTTTAGCAGAGAAGGCAAAAAGAAAACCATTTGGGAAGGCAGTGAGGGCCACTAATCCTTTAGAGTTAATTCATTCAGACATTTGTGGTCCAATGAATGTTAGAGCACGACATGGTGGTAACTATTTCATCACTTTTATAGATGATTATTCGCGATATGGATATGTCTATTTTATTTCTCATAAGTCAAAAGCATTAGACTGCTTTAGGCGCTTCATTTCTGAAGTTGAGAATCAAAGGGATAAATCCATAAAGGTTCTTAGGACCGATCGTGGCCGCGAATATTTATCTGAGCAATTTAAAGGACTCAGTGAGGAAAAAGGTATCATTAGACAGCTAACGATTCCTGGTACTCCGCAACAAAATGGTGTTGCAGAAAGAAGAAATCGTACGCTATTAGAGATGGTTAGATCGATGATGGCGCAAGCTGATCTCCCAGTTAATTTTTGGGGGGATGCACTTTTGACTGCTGCCTACATCCTTAATCGCGTGCCTAGCAAGTCAGTTACTTCTACACCATATGAGTCTTGGGAAGGAAGAAAACCAACCTTAGATCATTTAAGACCATGGGGGTCGGCAGGATATGTGCGCATTCCTTCCCAACAACTTGGGAAGTTAGACTCTAGAGGAAAGAAAGGTATCTTTATAAGGTATCCTGAACACTCAAAGGGTTATGTGATGATATGCGAACAACCTGATGGAGTAATGACTGAGATTGAATCACGAGATGTGAAATTCATAGAGAATGAGTTTCCAAGCAGGGCTGACACGAGAAAGGATGATGAGCTATATGAGATGGCTGAATCAGTGGGAGACATTTCACCATCACTTAGCGAAAGAAGGGAATTTGATTCTCATCGTTTTGTCGCTAAGGATAGTGAGAATGACTTACCGCCTAGCGGGGCACCTGATTCACAAAAACTTGAACCACGTCGAAGCAAACGTGCAAAAGTTCCTCGAAAGTTTTTTGAAATTGAAGAGGAATCCCTTCTCGTGCTTGAAGGAGAGGCCCTTATGTGCGCTCTAAATGATGATAATGAGCCTGCCACATATAAGGGAGCTCTCACTTCACCTGCTCATAATGAATGGATAGATGATATGAAGGATGAAATTGGTTCTATGGGAAAGAATCAGGTTTGGGAGTTGGTTGATCTACCGCCTGTTCGTAAGGCCATTGGAAATAAATGGGTTTTCAAAATTAAACGTAAGGCGGATGGATCAATCGACAAGTATAAGACTCGTCTCGTGGCAAAAGGGTTCACCCAAAAGGAGGGTGTGGACTATGAATAGACATTTTCACCAGTTGTGAGAATTGGCTCTATTCGCCTCATTCTAGCTATTGTCGCACGTTTAGATTTGGAGCTTTATCAAATGGACGTTAAAACTGCATTTCTATATGAAGAACTAGATGAGGAGATCTATATGGGTCAACCAGTTGGCTTTGAGGTCAAGGGACAAGAGCGCAAAGTGTGCAAGCTCAAACGTTCCATTTATGGCTTAAAGCAATCATCTAGACAGTGGTACTTTAGATTTCATCGAGCCATCATAGCTGATGGGTTTACGATGATTGAAGAAGATCATTGTGTGTATGTTAAACGGGTCGACAAAAGCTTCATGATCTTATGTTTGTACGTTGATGACATCTTGATAGCTGGAAATAATATGGGATTGATTATCGCCACTAAAAAGTGGTTGTCATCTAATTTTGAGATGAAGGACATGGGTGAGGCAGAATTTGTACTCGGAATTAAGATCCATAGGGATCGTTCTAAAAGATTTTTAGGATTAAGTCAAGAGACTTATATAAAATCTATATTAGAGCATTTTCGTATCCATAATTCTAAACCCGTTGACACTCCCATTGAGAAGGGTCATAAACTAAGCCAAGTTTTTTGCCCTAAGACTGATCAAGAAAAGAACAGATGGTTCGTGTTCCTTATGCAAGTGCAGTTGGTAAGTTAATATATGCAATGATGTGTACACGCCCCGACATAAGTTTTGCAGTGGGGATGGTTAGTCGGTTTCAAAGAAATCCTGGATTTGCTCATTGGGTGGCAGTTAAGAGAATACTTCGATACTTGAGAGGCACCTTGGACTATATGTTGTGTTATCAGGGTGGTGAGCTACGCTTACAAGGGTATAGCGATGCAGACTGGGCTAGTGACTTGGATGAACGCAAGTCTACCACTGGATATAACTTCTTGCTTAGTGGTGGGACCATTAGCTGGTTGAGCAAAAAACAACCATGTGTTGCTTTATCCACTATGGAGTCAGAGTATATTGCATGTTGTTTTGCAGTACAAGAGACAGTATGGTTACGGAGATTCTTTAAGCGCTTGCATGTTGGATCGCATTCAAGTGATCCTGTCACTATTCACTGTGACAATACGGCTGCTTTGTCTTACGTTAAGGATCCCAAGTACCATGGAAAAGCCAAGCATATTGAGACCAAATTTCACTACATTAGGGATATTGTGGCACCAAAAAAGGTGGTCCTTAAACATATCTCTACAAGCAACATGGTTGCTGATCCCTTGACTAAGCCCATTCCTAGGGATGTTTTTCGAGCTCATGTTAGGAGCTTGGGACTTCGTAGGCCTTGATATGTATTATGCTTGTTGATGGACATCTTTTGGATATTGTTTATTGTTTATTTTTATGCAATAAATGTTATTACATAAAGTTGATTTCTATTCAGTTCTATGTTTTAACTTTTGTATATATAAACACACATATAAAATGTCACAAGGCAAAATGGTTGATCTACTCACACGGATAACCTGCCTCGGCGCTTGTAATAGCGAGCGAGATGAGGCTATATTGTGGAGGTCTAAATGGTAGGGCACCATTTTTGAGACACTACGATTTAGCCGCCTTGGCTGGGTCCAAGAAGAGGTATCATTATATACCGAACACTTGTAAGAAGTGTAGCCTTTTTTTTTGGGTTTGCCGGACATTAGATTCATACTAGATACTATCTGAAGTAACTAGGGATGTTTTCAAAGGTTAAACGTTAGAGAGCGATTAACTATTGTCCGTACGGTGTTATTTTAGCTAGAGCGACATTAATTTTTTTTTTGAGCTCCACCGTAACATGAGAATTGTACCTCGTGTGCATGATTGGCGACATAATACAGAAGAGTGATATGGTGGATCCCTATCCAATCACTATATGAGCTCTGTACAATAACTATTGTCCTTAGTTACTTGAACCTATGTTATGAAACAAAGACTTTGTGTTGCTACTTTAGCTTGTATTCCTAAGTTCACATAATGAGGTTCCATGGGTACTTGTCTGGGAAAGCAGCAGAGTTAATGAAGATTGACATGAGAGTTTAGGGAAGACAATTGTCTGGCATCACATTCAGTCGTTGGCTATGCTATGCGCGCACAATTATTTTAAACTTTATATATTACATTATATGTATATTTTTTAAAAGGGAGCATACCAAGACAAATGAGGTTGAGTGTATTTCGAAAATGTAATTAATGAGGGATTCGAAATACTCAACAGAATGTGATCGACTGGTCTAGGACATGACGAGTTTTTTGTTTAGGAGATGCTTCATATTAGTTATGATGGAGACTTAATATGTAAGCTCTCGCCCTTGATATTATTTATTTCTCGTCTGTCGCACGCCAAGACATCTGTACGAGGAAATCTAGAGATGATTGAATTGAGATGAGTACGTATCTTTATATCCCAAGTATCTGAGTGGGAGATGTTAGTTATTGATCCGGGTCGGGCCCGTGGATCATGGACATCCACTTGAGTTATGGATATTGGATAATCCAATTTGGATTGGAAGAGTCCCATATCACTTTGAAGTATTTTAGATAATACTTGATATGATTAGGACTTTATATGAGATAACTCTCCTGATTTAGTCAGTTGTAGACTTATCCCATAGGAATATGAATTCATCGTTAAAAATACTGAGAGGCTTACATTGTGTAGGACTAAGGAAAAATAACGTATTATTTTTCCCATACAGTTTCTCTCTCTAGTATTTTCAAGCTTCCATCAATAGCTTGGGTGTACTTGGTGTGAACACTTGAGTTAGTTCGCATATACCGTTGCTTGTAACAACTCTCTATTGGCGAGAAACGTTCTTGAGAAGGTTCGTAGTAGCTGTGTTCGTGGTGTTGCTCGTAGATTTGGCATTCAAGTTTAACCGCTTCCGCTACGTGGATACTAATCGATTCATATGTAAGTTGATATGTGTTTACGTGTTAGTTTCCTTTAATTCTAACAGTTTTTTAATTGAAGCATAATGTGTTGGGGTGTACTAACTACAGCGCTAGGTTCTATATTTTGTTTAATTATCTGTAATGTAGTAGTCCGATATGAAATCTTGATTATATCTCCCCACATGAAAATGTCTGCTGCCTCTTGGTTTTGATGCTTCAATTAATTTTCTTGATTAGTCCGATGTTTTTCACGCAAAAACATTCACCAAGTTTCATAGAACAGCACTATGAAAACTCTCCGAGAAGTTCATACTTGATTAACCTGCTTTTCTCGGTGCATTAATTCCATAGTCTCTTCATAATTGATGATTTAAAGCCTTGGCCCTTATCCGAGACCTTTACCACGTCGACTAGAGGAAATATGCTAAAAATCAGTCTTATAGACCAAGAATATGTCAAGCTTTTGCTCGGTCAAAGCCTCGATGATCATTGGAGCAGCCACTACCATGACCCCACGGGGTGCCCACTTCACAAAGATTTAGTGTCGGGGGATTGATATTTTACAGTCTTCTCATAAGAATTGGTAACGGAAATTACGGATTTTAAAAAGATTGGTCCGGGTTAGAGAGATTAATCCGACTGCAATTGAAAAACTCTACATTATCAATTTTTTTTTTGATATTTTAACAAAAAAATTAATATTTTCGTAAGTTTTTATTTATATAAATAGTAAGTGGAGTTCACTTTTATGTGAATACGAATTTTATGAAAATATAAAAAAAAAAATCAAAAATATCAATTCTCTAGTATTATTGAAAAAATCTTATCTTAAATCAATATTTTGAATAAATCAAATATTTGAAAAAAAAATACTAAAAATCTCATTATAAATATAAATTATGAATAATTACAATACAAGGAATATCAGTAAAATAGTTGTTAACGGTTTGATAAGTGTGCAGGTACTTTGTTGATTATAGCAAAATCAAAGATTTGGCGTCAACATTGGCGCTAGAAGGAGAGGAGGGTCGTGTATTCAATACATAAATCACTAAGTTATTTTTGTAGGAAGGATATTCCTATGGCATGGAGAGGTAGCTCTAGTAGGGGACATCAAGGATCGTTCCTCGAACCACACATGCAAAGCAATAGAGTCCCGGAGAAGGGAGGAGAGGGAAACGGACATTCGGGACGAAAATAGGGGTACACTCGTTCAGAGCCTGTCAAAAGACACTTGTTTACACCCCCTTATCGGGGGACATGATTCTCGTATAGGGGGTCTGGTGACAAAACAAGTAATCTACTATTTCCACTCATGAAAGACTGATAGAAATGGCTGATGGGGCGATTGGGCCGTTTTATCAACTTTTACAGACTGTGAGTCAGATAGTAGTCCACGCTAGGGTCTCTTCTTATTGGACCGATTGGAGTAAATGGCAGAGGACGTCAGGTATTCACTCATGAGGGGACGATGTGACATTCGACGATACATAAATGAGTATATACAAGCTATCTCTCAGAAAAGATAGAGGTAATACTTTCTTCATACAAAAAATAGTATGAAAGTTATAAAATATCTTACGCACAAGTTAAAGGTCTTTCATTCGTGACGTTAAACACTTGAACTTATCCTTACACCGGAGCATCTCCAGACGACCCAAACCGCGACTGTTCTGTGGGGTGTTAACGATTTAATAAGTATACAAGTACTTTACTGACTAGTAATTACAACAAGATCAAAGATTTGATGTCAACAATAGTATAAATAGATCACTGGGGTGTTACCTTTGTCATTCTCTCACCTCTAATTTCTTTTGTCAAATGTAATGAGACATTAAATATGACATGGTCGATTATAAAGAAATGTATTAAACTATGTAATCATGTAACATTATTTTTGATAAAAAAAAATTTGACACCCTATTATTATTAGTTTGCCAGTACTAGAATAAGAGAAAATAATAAGGATCATTTTTGACAAAATTTTTTTATCACCCTAACATTAGTTTATCGGTACTAAAATCAGAGAAAAGAAAAAGGAAAGAGAGAAAATTCAAAATAACTTTCGTCTTCAAACTAAAAAAAGGCAAATTTTAATTTAAAAACCGATTAACCCGCTATATATTTCACCATTACATGAAATGAAGTAATTTTTATTAAAATAGTGTGTAAACTGTGAAGTGCATTTGACATTATAAATTAAAAATAAAAATAAAAAATTGACATCTCTCCTGGGTTCTTCCACCCCGTCGCACGTTGCCAAACACAACACATGACACTACAATCACTAATTAACCCCCACTCCCGACGCCCCCCCCCCCCCCCCCCCCCCCCACGTGCTTTTTTGTCTTCCCAATCTTGCGGAATTCTCTTACCTTCTCCTTCTCTCTCGACAGTATTCATGTGAATGAACTTTTGTAATAATCCTTCTATGTATGTAGAGATTGATTGATTCAATTTTATGTTGTTGGTAAGAGATTTATGGAAGAAAGAAGACGCAACAAGTTGAAGAAATAAACAGAGAATGGAAGAGGGACCGGAGGTGATAGAGCCCATTTAAACTCTCTTCGGACGTTATTTTCACATTTGACAAAAGCTGTTGTAATTAATGTTTCTTAGCACAAAAGTGTGAAACCAATCAAATTTGTTGTTCAGACGTAAAGGTTTTCGTTTTTGATTCTTACCATGAATATCCATACCTCAGACATATTCATTTCTCCTCACAACAATGTCCTAACTTTGTCTTTCACTCTTTTTCTCTATCCTCATGATGTCTGTTGCTCCATTTTGCCTTGAAAGATCAGCTACAAAGTTGGTTTTCAATTAAAAAACTTTCCTTTTTCGGATCTTACCCACCTGACTTGTCTGGATTCTCCGGATCTGTCTCGGAGTTTTTTTCCTCCCAAATATCAAGTTTTGCCTTCAATTAAAAACTTTCCACTTTGGAATGGTATTATGGTAGTGTTGATAAAACTTAATATCTCCAGCATTACTGCCCACTCAGCCACTCTCATTAATAGATCCTCTTTTGAATTTCTTGGATTTAATAACCCACTTTTTGATATTTAATATCACACTTTTTGATTGTTGGTTTGGTAGAATAATTTTCCCACGAATTGGAATTGTTTGAAGATTTGGGGGAATTAAGATGCAGGCAAGGTTAGTGGCAATGAAGGAAGGCAAGGACCCTGCAATACCAATTAGACAAAACCAATCTAGGGTTTTGCCTTTACGGTTACTGCAGTTTCTTTTGCTGTTTCTGGGTCTGGGCATTGCCTTTTCAATTCTTAGTATGTTTATGACCCGATATTTCAGCTTGGAGGGTGTAACAATCCCAGTAACAAGTATCAGAGCCCAGCCCTGTTTTCAAGAACCAAGTAGTTTCCACAGTTGGATTAGGCCTCCATCAAGCATGTTGCATTCCATGAATGATTCTCAGCTGTTTTGGCGAGCTTCATTTGCTCCTCAAATAAAAGAATACCCTTCTAAGAGAGTCCCCAAGATCGCCTTCATGTTCTTGACTAGGGGACCTTTGCCTATGGCTCCTTTGTGGGAGAGGTTCCTTAAGGGGTACGAGGGCCTGTATTCGATTTATATACATGCATTGCCATCGTTCATCGCAAATTTCCCCCCTTCCTCGGTTTTTTATCGGAGACACATTCCCAGTCAGGTATCGGTTTTTTATATATGTATATTGCTATAAAGTTATTTGTGGCTCTCTATAATTTCTATTTACAGTAGCCATGCTTGTGAATTAATGTTTGGAAAATCTAAAATTCTAAGATTGTTTTTCACAATTAGTAAACTTGGATTGAAGCAAGATCTTATTTATTGCCCATTAATCAAATATTAATAAATTTTCATCTACATGCCAGATCTATTTCTGAATAGCTACATCTCATTTTTACTCTCTGTCTCAACACATTCAAACCTGTTTGTTATGCATGTATGCATATTTTTGTTGATTGATTTGATTACCTTATGTAACTAGGCTCCTCAGTCCACACCAGGGGCGGATCCATGTAGAGGGCAACAGAGGCAGCTGCCTCTGCTGATTTTTTTGTAGGGCAACGGAGGTAGCTGCACTCTTAAGCTCAGGGGCAGATCTATAGTTTCTTTTGAGATGTTTATCTTGCTTAGTGGGTGAGTTGTTCGTTGCTCTGCCCTTTTCCAGTTCTAGGTGATAGATTTGGTTTGTTTGGTTCTTTTCATCTTGGGTTAACTTCCTGGGTTGTCTGATTCCACCGATCTGTGATGATTTGTTGGATTCTTCTTGGTGTTTTTTTTATGTTTGTTTCAGTTGTATGATGTTTCTTGTTTTCTATTCATCTGGGTCTGTTCTTTGATGGTTCGAGACCTCTGTTTTAAGGGTGTGCTATGTGCTTTGTTTTGATCTGTGATATGGTTTGCACTCTTGGAGATCCTTTGCTACACCTTTTATCCTATTCTATTATGGATCAAATTATTTGATGGCTTTTGCCTCCCTGTGCCCCTATTCTACTATGGATCAAATTATTTGATGGCTTTTGCCTCCCTGTGCTTTAGGAGATTTGGCGTGTAAAATCTGGATTTCTTTGATAATGATTTGATCTTTTGGGTCTACATTGAGCTTGTAGCCATGATTTATAGAGATTCCTGGGTTTTTCTGACTTTATTTGCGCTGGATTCTGGGTTTGTGTGGCCGGAATATTGGTTGTGGTTGTTGGTCCATTTTCTCGCGTACCATACGTGCTTTGCGCGCGATTGGGTTGTGGGTGTAGGCTCAATTTCACGTGGGTCTGTCCCTTTTACCTGTCTATTTGCACATTAATGTGTTAATGTATTGTCATGCATTTCCTTGGTTCCTGCGTGTGGGACTTTGTTGGTAGCTATGTTTGACTTGGTCTTGGATTTCATTGTTAGTACTGTTTTGGGCTGCTAGATAAGGACAAGTTTTTGGCATGTTAGTCGAGCCCACGTTGGAATGCTAGTTTCCTGCCCATGTTATTGCTAAAGACTTTGTCTTTGGACTGACAAATAAGTTTTTAAGTCTTTAACTCATGTTTTTTTTTTTTTGAATTTTTTTTTAGTTTGGATTATGAATATTTTGATTTTTTTTTTATTTTAAAATTTTATTTATGTTGTAATTTGTATAAATTAGTTGTTTGTTTGGAGTTGTTAATTGATTTAGGCATTCATCATGTATTTGCATAAATTAGTTGTTTATTTGTAAAATCTGCCCCTGCTGGGATAAATTTCTGGCTCCGCCCCTGGTCCACACCACATGAAACTATATCTCCTTCGGGTTTGCAAATTATGATAACAGTAATTTATCCATAATTATATTGATGCTCCAACGATGCCACCTTTGTCCTTTTTATTTAGTACACATGGATATGAATTGTAAAGTAGTTAAATGAAGGGCTCTTTATATGTTGTCTTATAATTTCTCTATGCTTTTTCCATTTAGGATTGGTTTGGTATTCAAATTAGTTAGTCCCACTTAATTGTTAGTATTGTCTTTCAGTTCCCCAAATTAATAGCAGTTAATTGTGATTTATGTATCCTCCTTTACAATCTCATATGTACTTTAGGGATTTTGTATTTATTATGAACACCAGTTCTTTTTCATTATCATCAACTACTAGAAATCTACTAAAAAGCTGTTCCCTTTCCAAGCTCAACTGTTAGTTAGCGTCTAATCATTCTTGTAATTCATCATTCTCAGTGCATTACATTTTTTTAATTTCCATTACTTTTAAAGATTGGAAGACAGAGAAGAAGTTTAAGCCAACTTTAATTCTTCTTCACTTGTATGCTTATATATGTCTATAGGAGAACTTTTAGAACAACTATCAAGCCATTACCTCCTCCTTTCCCCCTCTCTCGTTTGTCCCTCAATGCTATTTTTTAAAATTTTTTTTTAGCTATGTTAGGCTGAAATTTAAAAGGGATTTTTTATTTTTTCTGATTTTTACAAACCTATGCTCCAGACCTCCAAAAATCGTGATTTTTGAGTAAATTGTTCAGATTGGGGAAAAAGGCATATATTTGTAAAAGGCTACTGTTGAAATATACGGTCACTTCGTACTTTTGAACAGTTGTTACAGTTCAATCCTATATTTCTAAAGGAGGGGATTACTGTGAGCATGGTACTTTTATTGATAATTCCAGAGCACAAGTTTCTGCTGAAAGCTTAAATCAACGGTTGCTACAGTAAAAGTAGGTGGTGTTTTTTAGGTTGAGTCCCAAGATCTCATGGTCACCCTAGAGTGGGTTTGCCATTGGGCTACATGAGGCTTGGTTTGAATGTCTGTTTATTACACTTACAAATTATGGTCTTCAAAATAACCTTGATTGTTCGCTTGGATCTTATAGATGTTAAAGCATTATACAATGCTTATATTATTCATGTGCATGTTTACATAGGGCAAAATTCTCTATGATTATTTGCAAACAATTAAGAGTTAACTGTGGTTTTTGGCTGACTCTGCACGTCACACTTGTAATATGGACCTGGTTGCAGGGGATTGGCAGCAGATAGACTTTTTAAATATGTTTTTCATGGTAAAATCTGTTATAGTAGCTTAGCTTCAGTGAAAACATATACAGATGATAATGTTCACAATTTATCATAGAAATCCTCACTTCCATTGGTATCAGATTCCATATAAATTAAAAAGGTCGAAGAAGTTAGAAGATATGCCAACAGTACTTTGTCTTCATTTCCAAAACTTGCACTTCATATATGTTAGACTAAGATAAGTTCTCGTTAGTAGTTCAACAAGAACACTAGGTAATCCTGAAAAGTAAAGTGGGAGTTGATATTTTAGGCATAAAATTATGCACAAACATATTGAAGTTAGAACTGCATGTGCCCATATAATGGGAGTCACCATGTAGCAACACTGACCAAGTTTGTAGTAGTCTCATGTTTATCAATACTGTAATCAGAAATATAAACTACTAGCATTTGGCTAGAATATATTGTTTGTTTAAGTGCTTACTCAGGTGTTCTTACTTATGTGGCAATATGCCGTTCCCATCTGTTTCTAGGAAAAGTTGCTTCCTGACTAAATACATGCTTATTACAATTTACAGCCAGTAATAATTAGTAGTACTTGGCTGTTGGCAGTGATGAGAATCTTGAGAGTTTAATAAGATGACTTGAACTACTGGTTGGGGTATGTTTTTTTCGTGTGGATTAACATTAGCAAAACTGGAATGCAATCTTTGGAACAAAATGCTTAGCTTTAGCAATCTTTCCTTCTATTTTGTACTTTGTTGGGAAACAATATTGTCCTGTGAGAAGCTCACTGAATAATGCATGGTTTCTGTAAACATGAAGTACATTGTTTAGCAATATTATGACAATTGATTGGCTACCTTTAGGGCTTTTGTCATATGTCGATTCCTTTTTGTTTTTTCTGGTCGGACATTATTGTTCTTATTCTTGAGACGTAGTTATTGTAGGTTGCAGAGTGGGGGAGGATGAGCATGTGTGATGCTGAGAGAAGACTCCTTGCTAATGCATTGCTTGATATCTCCAACGAATGGTTCGTTCTCCTGTCTGAGGCATGCATACCTCTTCACAACTTCAGCATCGTTTACCACTACATATCAAGCTCTCAGTTCAGCTTTATGGGTGCATATGATGACCCTGGACCCTATGGAAGAGGGAGATATAATGACAACATGGCTCCCGTGGTTAACATCACCCAATGGCGCAAAGGGTCTCAGTGGTTTGAAATTAATCGAAAACTGGCAGTCGACATTGTTGAAGATGATACTTATTACCCAAAGTTTGAGCAGTTCTGCAGACCAGCGTGTTATGTGGACGAGCACTACTTTCCAACCATGCTGAGCATCCATTTGCCTCATCTCTTGGCAAACAGGAGCATTACCTGGGTCGACTGGTCTAGAGGTGGTGCTCATCCTGCTACATTTGGGAAAGCTGATATGACACAGCAATTTTTCAAGAAAATTCTCCAAGATCAAACATGTAGCTACAAGAACCAGACATCTTCAGTTTGTTTTCTTTTTGCAAGAAAATTTGCTCCAAGTGCTCTAGATTCATTATTACAACATTCATCCGAATTTTTCAGCTATTGAAAAAAGATTCCTTCGGATCTAGTGTATTTTTTTAAGACAGATGCTCCACAGCAGCTATAAAATACAAGCTTCTTCATCTGTCAGAAGATACTTAACCTGGCTTGCCACTACACACGAGAGTTGGTGGTGCAATGATATCATTACATATATTCAGTTAATTGTACCTAAGTATATAAAATGCAGTTCCTCATTTTATACTTTTTAATGACTAAATTTGTGATTAAAATAATTATTGTAACAATCATGTTCAAATGTGGTGTTCAAAAAAAAAAAAAAAAAGTCAAATGAGAAATAACACTTTTATTTTAGTGAAACTTAAATATGAATTTTTTATTTAAGCTTATTATGTAAAAACAATTAATAATAACTTGACATGAGTCTGATTTTTAAAATTGTTTCCATTCGTATATGTTTCAAAAGCATTAACAAAATAATTAAAGCTGAAACAAACGTGCCCATAAACACCAGGCTGGATAAAGAAAAAATGAGGATAAAATAAACTACCTCAGGCTGGGTCTGTCATGCGTTTCACAAAAAGAGTTTTCTTTAATTATTTTATAAAATTTTAAATTGATGTAAATTTATTTAATTTTTAATTAATTGATAATTAATATTTTAAATTATTTAAAAATTATTATTAAATGTACTTTATTATTTTTAAAATTAAAATAAATTTATATCTCAATTAAAATTTAAAAATTTTACAAATAAATTAGGATTGAAGTCAAATAATTTTTTTTTTGTAAAATCAGTTTAGGTTGGGCCTTGAATTTTTTTTAGTGATAATCTCCGCCGAAGTGACCTCGGCTAACCAGCCACAAGGCCCTCAACTATATATATAAAACTGAATGAAAATTTTTAAATAATTAAATTTTTTGAATGAACTGAATAAATAAAATATCTGAATATCGAATAAAAAAATGTGTTTAAAAATTAATATGATTGAAATATTTAAATAAACGTATTTTATAATTTTAACTTTTAAAGATATTTCGAACTAATTTATTTGATAATTTAAAATATATGTAACATAAATATATATTAATTATAAAAAAAATTAATTATAAAATTAAATTAATAAACTTATTAACAAAAAAGAAAGATTAAAATATATTTTATAAAATACTATTGAACAACTAGTTTGACAATATTTTAGGATGGGTCCGAGGTTACTTTTAACCAATTCGTCTTTTCGAGCATCCCTCGACAGAGAATTCAAAATTACGAGGAGACTGAGAAAGTTCTATTCTAGAGAGGGAAAACAAAATCCTATCTCTCTCTTCGTCTCGTATTCCCAAATTATCATCATCCCAAATTACTTTGAGCGTCAATTTCACAAATTCAACCAGATTGCGCCATTAATCTCTCATGTATTTTGCTCCTTCGAATCCTCCATAAACAATGTCGGAACTCCTAGTAGACAAAAACCCCCTGGTGTCGCCCACGAATGCTGTAAGTTCTTTCTCTCTCTATCTCTCATCGTCAGTCAAGAAATTGAAACAAGTTGTGAAAGGATAGCTATGTAAAAATTCAATTCAGATAGACTAAATAGCAAATCTGACCCTCCTATTTGTCATGTTTTTGCTAAACTGTTCCCTAAACTTTTTTTATAGCACAGCTCTTCCTCATACATACATTAGTTATGCAAAATTGTTCCTCTATCATTTTTCTGTTAAATCATTTAACAGAGATTAACTGAGCTAGGGATATAATTGGCATGACAATAGGGGAAAAGGAAATAGAGAGGAAAAACACAACTTTTTCCCTCCAACAAGAACCGTGAGTCTTATTGTATATTTCTCTATACTTCTTCTCTTTCTCTTTCTCCAATTCTTTTTCCTCTTTGCATGCTTTACTTCTTCTCTCTACTTCAACAGTAATTATTTTAAATATCCATCACACCGAATACTTACTTCCATAACAAACATTTCTTTTGCAGAAATATAATTTAATAATGAGAGTTAGTTGTGGTACAATGCTCAATTTTCATTCAAAAATTTCATAACAGTGAAATTTATTTTTGGCGTAATTTCAAATTTATACAACTAAAAAATTCATATCTGATAAAACAAAACTAAAAATGATACTTACAAAACTAAAAATAACTCTCTCATAGAATTAAAATATTTCAGTAGTGTTAATAAAAGCAATAAGTACAATGTGCAACATCTAATACAACGGTACTCCCTGGATTCTTCTCTTTCAACTCTTCCACATAGTTATACAAATTTGCAAATTGCTCAACAATAGTACCCTCAATAATATTTTGAGCCTTCTTTTTCACCCTATATGCCTTGTGAGTAGAGACATCTAGTTGATGCTTTGCTAAAACTGTTTTTTGAAACTCACCCACATTCATCTTTGGATGAATTATATAATCCTCCAAGTAGTTATGAGCCAACCAATCTGCAGTCATAAACTTATTTGTAGACTCTCCAGTACAACTACCATGGTCAGGTATAAACCGTTTCACTTGGACAGTGTCTTCCCCAACTTTGTATCGTGATGCAAATATCCTCCAAGGACAGCCTGAAGCAGGTTGACATCTAAATCTGATTCTGAATTTCTCATTTTTTGTCAATTTAAATGTTCTTCTAATGACAATTGAATGCCACTTCACAGCTTCCTTGAATGCTTTGTTATCTTTGAAAAGCATCCCTACCTCAAATTTTGGTTCTTTAGGATCTAACATGTGTATATTTTGATCATAAACTGGATATGGAGGATATTCATCATCATTGTCCCTGTATAGTGGCATCTCATCTGAGCTATACACTGGTTCATCACAAGTATCAGCCCCAACATAGTTTCCTACCCCAACTTTTCTTTTCTCGCTCTTAGTCTTCACACCATCATCTTGCTGCTTACTAACACTTACAATTTTTTTCCCACTATCAAGAACAACATCATCATTTATCAATGGTTTTTTGCCCTTTCCAGGTCTCTCAGTCCCATCAACTTCAATTCCTTTGGTAACATGCGCATCATAGATTTTATCATCATCTTCATCATTTTCAAAATTGCTATCATCCAAATGTATATAAGAAGCATCACTATCGTCATGTTCATCTTCTGCATAGTTAAGTTCTGCATCTTCATATTCAAACTCACAATCTTTATAGTCTGCCTTTTCATTTTGAAGCTCACAATTTTCGTCTTCACTATCGCCAAATTCATTATCAGCATACTCAGATTCATCTTTATTGATATCCCTCAATCCCTCATTCTCATCGAGATATATCACATCTTCATTCCTAAATAAGGGTTGTGTTGGCTGACTTTGTTGTGTCCCAGTTACTGCATGTAATATCTCGAAAGTCCTCAAATAAATTTCGACTTCATAATTTTCAGGAATAAAATTTTTAAGACCTGAAACATCTTCATCGGTTTGTAAAGAGTCCATTTGATAAGTTGTGGCCTGTTTGTGGTAGAAACTAAAGATCCCTTTGTGCCCCAACAAGTAAGCCATATGATTCAAGTCAGCCATTTTTGTAGTCTCAAAGTTGCAATAATCAATATAACTCACTTTGCCTCTTATGTATTCAGTCTCATCCTTAGAAAATTGACCTCCATGATGCAATTTTATTGTGAAGCAACTGTTGAGCATTAACTGACCTTCAAGACAATATTAAACTATAATTACGGACCACAATATAATATATCATTATACAAACAAAGAGGGTTGTCAACATATGATAACAAATGTACAGAAATTAACTTCAAGTTATCTCTGTGCTAATAAAATATATCCTTTATTTAGATTACTCATAATTCTAGTATCACTTCCAGTGATTAATTTGCTTCATAAAATATGCACTTCATCAAACCCAAGATGCAACATACATACACACACACACACATATATACACACATATGCATACATATATACATACCATATTGGGGTGTGCCACCATCTTCCCAGGAAAATCGAATCCTCCACTCCATCTATACCACTAATTGAAAATTTTATCCCTAATGGAAACCTCTAAGCTACTTTTGAAGTAGAGAGAAGTAAAACATGCAAAGAGAAAAAAGAATTGAAAAAAGAGAATGAGAAGAAGTATAGATAAATATACAACAAGACTTACGGTTCATTTTGGAGGGAAGAAATTGTGTTTTCCCTCTTATTTCCTTTTCTCTTCTTGTTATGCCGATTATATCCCTAGCTCAGTTAATCTCTGTTAAATGGTTTAACAGAAAAATGATAGAGGAACAATTTTGCATAACTAATGTATGTATGAGGAAGAGCTGTGCTATAAAAAAAGTTTAGGGAACACTTTAGCAAAAACATGACAAATAGGAGGGTCAGATTTGCAATTTAGTCATTCAGATAGCAACTGATGGACTCAGCTTGGAAAATTTGGCTGATTCGGTCAGGCCCTCTCTAACCTAAACAAACAGACTAAATGACTGACCGATTCAGACTACAAGCCATTCAGATGCATTAAGTTGTAAACAAACACCCCCTAAAGGTAGAAAGCCACGGTGCCACCCTTACGGTTGAAGAAACTCAAAGAAACCCTAATTAACAATTGATGTACATCTTCCCAATTCTCCTTACAAGGGAAAGAGAAAAGCGGTAATGTCATTGTTTTGATTCTTCCTAATTATATAATTCTCTTTATCCCATATATCATATATCGTGGATTGTGTTTATTTGTTGTTTATCTTTGTGATTTTGAGTTATCAGTAAAGAGAATAGTTTGAAACTAACATTTTTTGAAAGAATTATTTGTGATCATTAGTATGCAATATCTTGTTTATGCATAACCCAGATTACTATTGTTGTAGTTTTGTATTGCTTAATTTGCTCAATGCATGGGCTTTGATTTTTAGTTTATTGTGTTTATACATATATGTATGTATATGTACTATTGCGGTAGGCCTTCATATTTTTTCTCTTGGCAATTTGAAGTAGTTGTTATCCCCCAAAATATGCATATAAAGGAGATGGTACATGAATTATCTTGTGCAAAGCTGTGATTTTCAATCAAAATACTTTTTCTTTTCCATTGCAAAAGAAAAATTAAAATTAAAACAATTTTAAAAAGTTAAATCCTAAGCAGCAATATCAGCTTTATATTTATGTTGTGGTGATAGTAATGTATGTTTGAATGAGAACTGGTTCAAGTGAATCAAGATGTTAATGAACAAAGTTTTTCGACAGAAGCTTCTGAAGAGAGATCTTTCTGTTATGGAAGAAAGAAGTCTTATTAAGACCAGAGGTTTAAAAACAGATGTAAAGCAGAGAAGTAAAATTGTACTTGGTACAAGGCTTTTCAATATTCATCGGAAGCCAGAGCTAAAATTTTCACAGATACTTTTGAATCGAACCAGGGATAGGAAGAAGCAAAAGGTAGGATTTGTAGAAGGAGCTGACACCATGGATAGAATCTCAGAATTGCCCGAACACATTATCCATCACATTCTTTCCCTTCTCCATTGTCCAAAAGATGTCACCCAAACTAGTGTATTATCCAAGAGGTGGAGAAGCTTGTGGGTTTCATTCTTTTCCTTCAATTTTGATCAGAGGAGCTTTCACATAAAGGAAGGAGAATTGATTAATACCTTCAAAAAAATTGTTGATTATGCATTGGCCATGAGACTTGAGCCAATGTTAAGCATACAGAAATTCAGGCTACATATCACCTCTTTTAATTTCGATTGTGCCCCTGATATGAATCATTGGATAAGTGCTGCTACAAACAGGAATGTCAAAGATCTGGAAATCCACGTGGAAGTAAAGAGAAGCAAACGTTATATTTTGCCTCAGGCTGTTTTTACTTCCAAGACAATTACTTCATTAAAGTTGCATGGCTGTACGTTTTTAATAATTTGGGTGATATAAAGCTCCCAAACCTGACAGAACTGTATATAAAAAAGGCTCATGTGAATGTGAACATAATCCAGAGCTTCATCAGTAGCTGCCATTTGATTGAAGATTTGAGACTCATAGAGTGCAGTTGCTTGGAATATTTGCACATTTCAACTCTTCCTAAACTCACTAGGGTCGAGGTACATAAGTGCCACGGCCTCAAGAGGGTTGAAATCCAAGTACCAAATCTTCAAACTTTTTGGTACCATGGAAAGAGATCAATCGGCCAATGCAAATTAAACTTAGTGGATTGTGAAAATCTGAAAATTTTGACATTGAAGGATACCTACATGACAGATGAGTTGTTCCAGGATCATCTTTCTAAGTTTCCGGTCCTTGAGAAGTTGGTGCTCCATGAATGTAACGTCCTGGAAGGGATTACAATTATGAGTCGAAAACTCAATGTACTATCCCTGATTCGTTGCAAGAATTTGGTGGAGGCCAATCTTGATGCTCCAAATTTGTCTTCATTTGAATATACTGGTGATAAAGTTCCCTTTTCTTCTATGACTATTTCAGGTTTGCTTGAGGCAAAGCTTTACTTTGAATTCAAAAGTAAAAATGACTCTCAACTCTCTCATGAAATACAAAAATTTCTACAGAAGTTTGATAAATTATATGGTTTCAAATTGGCCGTCTGCTCCAACAAGGTATTTTTCTAAAATTAGCTAACATTGTTTATCTTATGGCTTTTATTGAAACTAATATCCTTTTGTTTGGCATGGTGTTTGAAGGCTGTGACGTTTTATGAAGAGTTGAAAGAAATCAATCTTGCTTCAGTCAATGCTTTTAAGTTAGAAATAACTAAATCATCAGCTACCTTAAAAGATTTTGTTGATAGTTTCTTAGGGGCATCTCAGCCGAAGTCTTTATCCATAGTATCATCTCCCAGCAACAAATTCCTGAAGGTACTCCGTTTCTTTGCGGATTATAATTACTCATCTTTCTTGATTTTCCCTTTTGTCTTGTATTACTCCCTCTATACCACAAAAAGAGTCATTTTTGCAAAATTTGCTAACTTTAAGAATATATTTTTCATCCATGTTTATCCCCGGTGTTAATGTTAGAAGTGGTGGCGTGGTAGTGAAATTATGTTGTTATACTTGAGGACATTATTTCAATTTATACTATCATCAATAAAAGGAAGTCTTTTTTTTGGGACATTTTTTTGGGGTGCAAATGGGAGTCTTCCGGAGTGAGTATTTTATTTTATCTTGGGGAAGTAGGGTAAATTTCATCGCTTCAGTATGCTATTGCTACCATTAATACTAATTAGCAATGTTTCTAGATGATACTGATTTGAGCAAAAGCTAATTGTAGCTGGCATTTTTCCATTGCTTTAACTATAAATTCTAGTAGCATAATGCAATTCACATCACATGCTATTTCATATTTTCACTTTCAGGAACATCAGGAGTCTGTCCAAACAAACTAATTAATTTTGACCTCACTATTAAAAATGTCCATTCTAACCTGGTTTCAGTTCATAAATGATAAGATAACAAACAGGAGAATTATTTATTGATCTAGATAGTTTAAATATTCATGATATTTTTAATCTTATTAAGATTCTGAACGTTTAAAAAATTATATCTTTATTCCTCTCACGCCTTTATGTTTATATATGACAAAAAGTGGATTTGTGTTTGGTTTTATGGGTTATAAAAAAATAGTTATGGTTTTATCAAGAATTAAAATCATATAATCTGTTTTTAATATGAGTTATGTGTTGGAACCAAATAGTTATGGGTCTAATATAAGTTAAGACTTAATGAAATAAATTATTTATTATATTGATTTTTTATCTTCATTTATCTTCATTTAACTTCTTTCTAATTTTTTTATACATTCTCCCTCTCTCTCTAAAAAAACTAACTTCTCTCTCATTTTTTATACATTCTCCCTCTCTAAAAAATTTAACTTCTCGCTAAATTTTTGTTACGTTCTCTCTCACTCTAAAAAAATTTATACACCTATTTTTTTAATCTTTGCTCTCTAAAACTTTTGTGCTCTCTCTAAATGTATCTATATATATATACACTATTCAAACCGACTAAGAAATTATATATATTCTTTCTTATATTCTTCAAAACCATGTTCTTTGATTTGGGCAATCCATAATTTCTGTGTCGTACGGACTCTGCCAAGTTGTTGGATCTTTTGACCTCTTATCCAGATGTGGGCTCGCCTATTTTCCTTTAATAGTTGATATTTTCTATTTAGGATCCTAGGCAGGATGTTGATAGAGCTAATTGATAACTGCTTTATTCTAATTATTACCACGTGTATCATGTATTGATGTTGGCGTGAGCAGGATGGTATTGTCTCTTTAGACTTGCAAGGAAAATAAGGAACGTGTGCTTTTTTTTGGTACCATTAAAATATCACATTATATTATCGGGGAAACTTGAATTACCTTTAGATGGGTGAAAGTGGCCAATAGTTAAAAGGGGATGACCAAAGGCTCTTACTCCAGTAGTTACCCCATCTCTTGTGTACCATGAGAATGGGGTTTCAAACTTTGGTAGCTGACACTTTGGTAGCTGACACTTGTCTCGAGTTCTTAATTTCGTTTTCTTTTTAACAAAATTATTACATAAATTATTAATTTGGATTGACCCACCATAGCCACAAAATATTATGCTAAAGAAAAGGCAAAATTCCATGATAGTGCCAGAATTGGAATCAGATGTTGCAAGGCACTGAACTTGTTCTTGACAGCAGCACATGGCACCACTTTCTCACTCCCAAACACCTTATTTAGCATCTTGCCAATTACCCATTGTTGCATCTGTTCATTTCTTCTCAGCATTTCTCTAGCCACTTGTTGGTTGAACATGGTAAGGAACTCTTTGTTACTCTTATAATATTATATGAAATGAAATTGTTCTATTCTAGGATATGTATTGGCAGTCCTTTTATTACATCCGGTGCTTATAATTTTCATTATATACCCCATGACATCCGTAGTCAATATTTTGATTTATGCAAGATCACAAAGTATGAGGCGTTATTTTCTGGTTTAGAGTTTAAATTAGCTGATCTCTCCATTCTTTCTAGTTTCTTGATGATGTATAACCCTGCTGTAAATTGGTATGGCACTGTTATAGGAAGGTGAGAAAGATCATACTAATGGGAAAAAGAGCATAGTTGTCGGACCATGGGGAGGTACTGGTGGGATCAGCTGGGACGATGGTAGCTACAATGGAGTTAGAGAAATCAGACTCGTTTATGACTGGTGCATCGATTCAATCCACGTAGTTTATGATAAGAAAGGCAAGCCTGTGTCTGTAGAAAAGCATGGAGGGGGTGGAGGCAATAAGACAGCTGAGGTTTGGGTTTTTGTTGTTTCATCTTGAATGTTAGTAAATTTACCACTCTGTCTAGTTTAATTTTCATGCACAAACTGTAGATTAAGCTGCAATTCCCGGATGAGTTCTTGGTGAGTGCGAGCGGGCACTACTGTCCAGTGATCCATGGAGGCAGTTCGGTGATTCGATCCCTCACTTTTAAGAGCAATCAAAGGACTTTTGGACCGTACGGAGTGGAGGTAGGGACTCCCTTTTCTTTTTCAGCGGAGGGAGGGGAGCAAATCGTTGGTTTCAAGGGAAGAAGCGGGTGGTATATAGATGAAATAGGATTCTATTTATCTCGTGCTCAAAAATCATCATCAGGCCTCTATTACAGGGTTCAGCGGAAGCTTAAAAGACTTGCTACTTTTCCACCTCTGGCATCAAAAAATTAGAAATAGCCAAGCTTGATTAGATCGAGTCCTGTTGAGGCCAGCAAAGCTCAATTACTAGGATGGATGCACGTGTAGTAGTAGTTGTTTTCTCTGTGCTCTTCCGCACTATGTTGTGGTTGTAAAAATATTGCATAAAATAATTCCATGTAAAAATAAAATAATAATTATTATAATAATTACACAAAGGAGGGCTGACTGAAAACAATCAGGTGAAATATGAATTAATGTTTTCCGAAGGAACATTATTGCTGTTTTTTCCCCCTCCCTGTAACCGAACACGGACGGTAGAAATTCAATTATTGCCGGAGAAAACTGTATCATACAACTAGCTTTTCTAATGTTTCTATTATGGAGAGCACTACTTTTGTATATATATTTGATATTTTTTATGATTTAGGAATAAGTTTAAGTGCACAAGTTTTATGCACAAATTTCATATAAATCATTCAAAAGTAGAGTCTGGTACGGAAAAAAAATTTAGGCTTTTCATTTTAATAATGTAGACAGAATTTGTGTTTGAATTTATATAAAAAAAATTGTGTTCGTAGCCTTATCCATAATTTAGAGATTACATAAATAACATTAAAATGTCTTTTGACATGCTAAGCACGCTACCTTCACTCCCCCATCCTAGGGTCTAAAATGGATGTAAGCATAGAAACCGACTGAAATCCCAGCTCAATCTTCATATTCTTCTTAATTAAGTGATATGACCGGCCTCATCAGTTACCATGAGGTTGGACTTTTGAATCTTTGGGTGTATGCTCAAAAAAAATAAAATCATGTGTGGTTGCTGTCCGTACAGGGTTAAATTGGAAACAACAGGTAGTGATATTCATATATGGTGTTTTTCTAATCCATTACTTGCTCATATATCCAGAAATCAAGAAGTAAACACAGCAATAGATTTAGCAAGTCTGGGAGGATTGAAGATACTGGGGATATATATAGAATTTTCAATCCAAGGTTTTTGTCTAAGTGGTGCTTTTTACTTGAAGAGATGTTACAGAAGCTTCTAACAGCCAGTTGCTTGAAATTTTGGCTACTGAAGATTGCCTAGAACCGATGAGTGTTTCAGCTTTTTTTACCTTCAGTTTCTGCGATTTCTCGCACTTTCTGGCTTGGCGCTGGAGGCTTTTCGCTGTAAACTTGATATCTATGACATCAACTTCTCTGTGTTTACCATTGATAAGATTTTGATTTCCTTTTAAAGAGGATTTTGAGAGTCTAGGTTTTCAGGATAATCTTCGAATTGGGGATTGAAAATCTTCGAATTGTATCGCGGATTGAATTGCTTTTCCGGGTTTCTGAGATGTATGGCATATAAGGAAAAACTAAGAGCTTTAGGGTGTGTTTGATTAGCTCTGAATGCCTCTTAATATTGGTGGCTCTTAATCGGTCAAAGGCTAATCTTGTTTGATAATTTTTTTGTTACCTCTTATTGCCTCTTAATCGGTAAGAGACAAATATGATACTTAATCATCCAGAGACACATCTGACCGAATTTATACTTTTTCTGGGCAAAAATAACCTCCTTAATTTTACAAAATTTCTCTTTTATCCCCTTCGTTGCTCTCCTCCTTCGTTGCCGCCAGATCTGGGAAGGGGGAAAGGGGTGCCGGGGAAGAGGGAGGAGGAGGACGGGGACGGCAGGGATAGGGGAGGAGGAGGCGGGGGATGGGGGAGGCGGGGGTCGGGGGAGGAGGAGGGGGACGGCGGGGATGGGGGAGGCGGGGGACGGCGGGGATGAGGGAGGAGGAGCGGGGCGACAGGGGGATAGGGGGAGGAGGGGGCCTGCGCGGGGGGAGGGGGAGGGGGCCGGCTGGGGTAGGGGAGCAGTGGCGGTGCTGATGGGGGAAGGGGAAGGGCAAGGGCGAGGGCGGGGGAAGGGGGTCGGAGAGATGAGGGTGGGAGATGAAGAAGTGGCAGCTGCTGCTTTATCTTTTTTTTTTTTTTTTTTTTAAAATAAAATTTTTGTGCATTGGGATAAAATAGTCAAATACTTTTATTCAGACATTTAAAAAAAAAAAAATATCAAACAACATTTTTTTATTCAGATACAATTTGATTCAGACGCTCTATATTATTCAGATGTCTAAACTATTCAGATCTTAACAACTAATTTTATCAAACACAACCTTATTCTGTATTCGAGCCGAGTCGAGCCTTACAACGTGAGTTTGAGTTTCTGACACCTTGTCGAGGAGTATTAATTTCATTTTAAATTATTTAATTATTATTAACTTTTAAAAATTAATCTTAAATATTTTTAAATATAAAATTAAAATAATTCTTTAAAAATTATGAAACAGTATAATTTACCATATTCGTTATTGTATTAATTAATACTAAAATAAATTATGTCAATTTTGAATTTAAAAATTTCTTAAATTAATTTTTAAAAGTTAATAATAATTAAATAATATGTAAAATAGGGGATGCATTATTATTACATCCTCTTGAGATTACTTTTGAAAATTTCATTAAGAATATTTTTGTTACTTTAAAATGTTATATAAGTTTTTGATTAATATTTTTTTAAATCTTTCAAGCTTTTTAAAGATATTTTTATAAGGAAATTTGCTTTAAATTTTATTCTTTCTATTTTTTTATCCTTGAAAAATTGCATATAAAGGACTTTTAATTTTTTTCTCCAAATTTCTATAATTCTATTGTCTTTTTTCTCCTTCCAAAACTCACAAACCCATGTTGATGTAGGATTTTAAAAAAAAAAAAAATACTTATATCAATTTAAAATTGAATAAAATAAATAATATTTTACGATATAGTAAATTACAGAAAAAATGGTGTTAGAGATTTTAAATATAGAATTATCTTTTATTTTTAGACTTAATTTAAAATATTTTTAAATTTAAAATTAACATGATTTATTATAGTTAAAAACACTAAATCTTATAATTATATTACTATTTAAATAGTTAACAATTTTATAATGTCTAAACCTAAATTAGTTTATATCAATCTTAAATATTTTAAATTAATTTTAATTATTATTATTATTATTATATTTTGAAACAAAGATAATTTTTCTATATTTTTTTGCCATTTTCATATAAAAAGTGAAGAATATTATAATGTTTAAATAAATTATTCATTTATTCCAAAACACAAGATCATTATTAATTTTATAAAATCAACTAACGATATTTTTAAATTTAAAATTAGTATAGGTTATTTTAATTATAGTCAATACAGTGAAGAATATTTTTAAAATATTTTTTATTGTAAAATTTATTTTTTATAATTATTAATAAATTATTTTAATTTTAAAATATATTAAATAAAATTTTAAAAATTAATAATAATGTTATAATTTGAAAGGAGTATTATGTTTCATACCTAGACGTGAAACTATAGTATTTGTCAATGTATCAGAGCACTGTGTGAAGATGTACGAATTTTGTTTTCTTTATGTTTTGAGCTTTATACGAGTAATATCGTACTCCGTTAAAATTAGCAACTGCAGAAGAAATTGAATTCATAATTCGGACAAAACAAGAAGAGAGAGAGAGAAGGAGAGGACAGATGAAATGGAAAATGCCACGCGTCAACCTCCCTTCTACACCTTATGTGGCAATTGCAGATACAGCTGTCCCCCAAATTCCGACCTAGCATACATTTGTAGGGGCAGTTTTTGGCTCTCTCGCTCTCTTGTACCCCATCCATCTTCCTATTTTGTTTAGCAGGAAGGTTAGTTAGGTTCTTGATATCATAAAATGAAAACCCAAATGCCCAATTTTACTGACCTTCTGATCGATTGAAGCCCATATCCCTATTTCCGACAAATTGAATAAAATTTAAAGCTTTGAATTAATGACCCCAACTACGAATTACCCCCTTTAACTGGTGTTCTTGTTCTGTTGGAAGATGAAAAGCCACGCAGAGGAAGAACAAACTCCTTTTGAAATAGGAGTGGTGGTTCTAAAGTGGGTTGCCAAGCCTGGTTATGAGACTCATGATTGTGTGGAAGTTCTTGTTAACGAGTTCAGCAAGGTTGGGTTGATAGTTGACAGAGTTATTGGCATGCAATATGAATTTATCAAGGTCATTCTTTTCTTTACTTTTTTTCATACTTTAAACATTGATTCATTGTGATGGATCCTTTAATTATAGTTTCCATGTAATATGAATATGCTTAATCTATTTGCCAAGCTTTTTAACTGGTATTTACAAATTGACACTCAGCTTTTAGGGCCTGTTCGGGAATGACTTTTTTTTTTTTTTTTTTTTTTGACTTAAAGTTAAAATTTTAGTAGATTTATAAGTTAAAATTTTAGTAGATTTATAAGTAAAAGTGTTCGAGAATATTTTTATTTATAAGTCGGGAATTATAAGTAATAGTTGTGGATGTGTTCGGCTAATAATGACTTATAAGTTAAGTAAAATGTAAAAATTACTAAAATGTCCTTTAGTAAGAAGAAGGAAAAAAAAAACAAGGAGGGACATTTTTGTCATTTCATAAGGTTTGACCAGAACTTAAAAAATGACTTATAAGTCAAATTATAAGTCAGCAAAAAAGTCAGCCCCGAACACTTTTTTTCAAAAACCAACTTATAAGTTGGTCCCGAACAGGCCCTTAGTGCACCTTGGCAATATGAAATACTTATTCACCTATGAAATATTATAACTAGTGACTATACTATCAATTGAATGATTTATTTCAATAAGAAGAAATTTCAAATTTCAAAGATGGGTTCCGTAACTCTTTTGAATAAGTCAGCTGAATTCTGCATGTTGTTTTCATATTAAGGATTGCCTAAAATTTAATTCCCTGGGAAGCACAAGATTAATGGCTTAGAGATTGATAGCTGGATTTGCTTTTCTAGTTAATATGGTATGCAAGAGGCCAATGAGTTTTATGCTCATGTCGGGTTAATATTTTCAGTTGGCAGCTCCTTTGGAAGTTTTGGGGAGGGCAGCAGTCGAGTTGAAGTTGAAGAAACAAACACAGATTGGTGATGATTATGCAATTTCTAATATATATATATATATATATTTTATTTTTATTTCCGCCCTTCATTCTCTCTCTAAATAGTCTTCATCTTTGAATTGTAACTTTTACCATACACAGAATTGTGGTTTAATTTGCAAATTTCTTTTGTATTTGATTTTGATTTTAGGAGTGGATATACAATTTGAGTGGGAGGAAGTTGATGCTTTTGTCAGGCAGCCTGATGGTTCATTGTTTAGCTGGTGTGAGCGTTTCTGTTGCTATCATCACATAATATATGGAATTGTGAGTAATAATGTACTCTTTTATTAGAAAGTCTGCATGTTCAAATTTCAGTTAAATAAACATCAGCTATATACTACCTCCGTCTGAAAGTCCTATTATTTTTCTTTAGTTTTTTTTTTTTTATGTTTTATTATTATTATTGACTTTACCCCCCACATTTGACTCACTTGGATATATTTTTTCTAATTAATAAATTTTACTATTTAAAGTAACTTAAAAAAATAATCTAAAAAATTATTTCTAAGTGCGTCAAATGCAGACCTTAATATTTGAAAAAGTAGATGTCAACCAAAGCAAGAGATTCCCATTTCCCGACTAATGGAGTATTACTAGTCATCTGTCTAGGAAACTGCAGACTTACATAGCCACTCAATATAAGGTGAAAATATTTTTATTTTTATTACTATTTTTCTTGTCATTTTGATCTTGTTGAATTTTTTTATGATGCTGATGAATGAATGACTTCATTTTTTAGTTATTATATACACAAACTATACATACCTATTTCATTATGTTTTTTGTGTGCAATACTTAAACTATGCACGTGAGTAGTAAACGAAGTTTCAAAATGGTATTTTTCACTCATGATATAATCAGAATTATTTAGGTTGCTGTTTAGGCTGTTTCCCTGCAGATTTCAAGTTTGCATCTACTTTCTTTCAATTAACATGAACAATGAAATTCACAGGTGAACAAGGGTGAATCAGGTATAGCTCTACAATCTGAATCCAAAGAAATCTGCTGGGAGCTGGGGGAACCTCTACTACAGAAGTTGGAATCAGGGGGCATTGTTAAAGAAGTCTTCCCGTTGCATGGTATTCCAATTTCCGTGCCTGAATATTATGCAGAATCCTGCGGAGTCCTAATAAAGATTAATTTTGGTTATAGATGAAGTGAAAAGGAAGCAGCTTCTTAAATGTTGGGCACTGAACTGGTGGGACTTCACAAAACAGCCTATTGATGAGATATATTCATATTTTGGGATGAAGGTAAATTCTCATATTCTACTTGTTGGAATTTGATTTGTATTGGGATTTGATAATTTACATGCAACTGCAATTCATGTTCAAATTTTGATTATAAATGTAATGGACACTGTAGATTGCAACCTATTTTGCTTTCCTTGGAATGTACACGAAGTGGATGTTATTTCCTGCTGCATTTGGCCTTACTGTGCAGTTGGTGGATTTTGGGTTGGCCACCTTACGTTTCCTTTGCTTAGTAGTTCAAATTTTTGAATTGATGTACCTTTTTCACTCTTAGCTTACTGCCTTCTTTGGGTTTCTTCAGATCATTGCAGTTGCTGGTCCTCCCTGTTTTCTTTATAAGCATAATATTATGGGCCGTATTATTTTGCCAATTCTGGAAACGGAAAAATGCTGCCATGGTAGCTAGGTAATTTTGTAGAATATGGTTGTAGCACTTATGATGTAACTAGGAGTCATTTAAATTTTATTGTTTATCCACTTCCTCAAATAATTCCTGTTAATTTCATTTTTCTTTGTTATTTTGTGAGGGTTTAAAGGTGGCAGATTAATTATTCAGTTGGGCATGACTCCAGAAGTAAGTTTCTGGAAATGGAGTGGAGTTCTTTTCAGTCCTCCCCTGTGGAACTCATAAATAAATGGGGGACTGACAAACCAAAAGAAAAGGAAGTGTTCCAAAGGGAGGAATGGTTTGGACATTTGATGAGATTCAGAAATGATGCCATCATTATCTTGAGTATTATATGTCTCCAGCTGCCATTTGAATTGGCTTATGCACATCTCTATGAGGTTATTGGGTCTGATATTGTGAAGTAAGCATTTGATATTTGCTTTTAATTGTATTTCTGTCCCCCTATCTTTAGGAGTTACTTCTTTAGGATCTGTAAGCTAGTAGTTTCTGGTTAAGCAAAAAAGAAAAAACTTGTAGTTCTCTGGCCAATCTTCCTAGATACTGATCTAAGTTACAAGAATTGTGCTTGGTAGTTTATATGACTTATATGAGGCCTGTATATGCAGTTTTTTTTATCTATTTTGGAGTCACTTGTTTCGTACATATAGATGGGTGTCCAATAACTTTTGGCATTCTCGACATGGAACAATTAATTCTTAAGTTTGAGCACATAAAAGCGATTTAGGATATGTGTACAAGTGTCCTAGATATTCATTATTCATCTTGGATGTTGACCTTGAGGAAGTGTCTGTGCTTCCTTACTACTACTAGTTTATATTGTTTAGGTTAAAGTAGAAGACTTTCATATGTTAGCAAATAATTATATCTACCTGTTTAGGGTGAAATTACCAGTTTTGTTTCATTGCTAGATCTGTGGCTAGTGTGCAATCTCTAGTAGTTTGCCTGAGTAGAAATCAGCAATGCATCTTCAAAACTCCTAGGCAGTGAGCCATGTGTTCCTTTGTGGGGCTGACTTTCGACACACACAATAAAAATTAAATAAATTGGATAGCGAAAAGGATCAGTGCACATTATACTTTTTTCCCATTGTTTTCTTGACTCTTGCTCTTGGAATGTTATGTTGTCTGATAAATATGCAATTCTAAGACCTAATTAGTAGAGCTTCGATCCTGTCTATTTAAGTTTAATTTAGACATCATTGTTTTTTATTACTTCCTCTTTTATGCTTGGCATCAAAGTGGATGGAGCAATAAACTGTGATAAAAAATCATACGAGTCATTTGAACTAAACATATAACTTTGAGCTATGCTGTATCTATATACTAATAGTTTGATGATGCTGTTGCAAACTTTTTGTTTCCCTAGGTTTGGTCTGACAGCAGCTTACCTTTTTGTCATTCAATATTTCACAAAATTTGGGGGTAAGATATCAGTGAAACTAATTCAGTACGAAAAGAATGAAAACAAAGAATATAGAGCTGATAGCTTAATTTACAAGGTAAACCGTCAAAGTTATTCCCTGTCACTTGTGGATCTGGGAATTTTGTCAATTCAAGCAGGCACTTTCTCTGGCAGGTGTTTGGTCTTTATTTTATGCAGTCATATATAGGAGTTTTCTATCACGCTCTTTTGCACCGCAACTTTGTGACCCTTCGCCAAGTTTTAATTCAGCGCTTAATTGTATCTGAGGTAGGACTGTAATTGATAATCTTTTCTGTATTTCTTGTCCTTCCGATTTGTATGAACTATGTACTTATGCAATGCAATATGTTCTCCAGGTGCTGGACAATCTAATGGAAAATTCTATACCTTACTTGAAGTACAGTTACAGAAAACATAGTGCTATTCGGTGAGCATTATCTGTTATCATTTTTTCTGTTATGAGCAGCTTAAACTGTAGACTACATTGCTTGATTAACTTTCTTGACACAAGTGAAGCAACAAAAGAAAACGTGAGAAAGGATCATCAACAGGGAAGACCCAGTTCATATCAAGGGTAGAGAAAGAGTATCTTAAACCTGCTTATTCTGCAAGTGTGGGCGAGGAACTTGAAGATGGACTCTTTGATGGTAACATACAGATTCATGCAAATGTAAAAATATAAGATTGAAATTTTTTGATAGTGACAGGATCTCATTTTGCTTATGCACGTGTTTGTGTGTGCGCGGGTGATATCTCATACTTGTAGTGAGGTTTGGGACAATTCATGTGGTTGAAGTTCAATGTATCATGTGTTTGGCATTGATAAAATCTGTGCACCCCAAACCCCTCCGCAGCCCCCCAAAAAAAACACACACATCCCACCAAAAAATATATAAATTCAACCCCAGAGTAGGCTGCTTAAAATAATTTTATCTTTAGCAAATAACTTGTTGCTATTTTATGTGAAATTTGAGATATTTCAGGCCCGTGTTTTGGTTAAGCTATGAATGTTTCAAATGATTTTTCCAGTTTTCAGCTGATAACACTTCAAACTACATGTAGATTTACTGGAGATGGCATTGCAGTTTGGAATGATCGTCATGTTTGCCTGTGCTTTCCCTTCTGCATTTGCCTTTGCCGCATTGGTAATAATGAGTTTTGAGTGTTCTTTCCAAATAGTTGACATGCTTTGAGTTACTTCAACTTATGAGGTAAATGATTTGTATGGTTCAATTTGCAGAACAACATTACAGAAATAAGAGCAGATGCATTGAAGCTGCTGGTTATGTTGAGAAGGCCCATTCCTCGTGCCGCTGCGACCATTGGAGCGTGGCTAAACATATTTCAGGTAGTGAAAATTTCTTCTTCATGATAAGAAAGCTTTCTAGTTTTACTTTACCTAATTACGATGTTGTTTCCCATTTTGGAATAAGCTTTAGGAAGACAAACTAGAATCAGGTAAAACTTGTTTCATTTGACAGTTGTAGCGTCCTAATACTAAAAACTGTGAAATGAAGTTAATATAATTTACATGAAGGGTAAAATAATTGGTGTATGTCTAGCCATTGGCAAATGGGTTACCTACAAAAATGCAACTTCCAGAGGAAGGACGATCAAACAAAAGCACTTTTTTTTTTCTTTTTTAATCTCCTTTTGGAGTTGGTGACAAGTTTGTTTTGGGAAGAAGTTTTGCTTCTCCTTTGGGGGTTGGTGGGAGGTACGAATTTGGAAGAAGTTCAGTGTATAATTGCAAATGGTCAAGTACTCCCAGTGCGTACCACAGTACCAGTAATGAAACGTTTGCTAGTAAATGTTGGTCATAGAGTTAACCAAATTTTTGACAGGAGGCAGCAGTAATTTATGTCAATATCTTAAAAACCATCAGAATTTTACCCTCTGATGATTCAAGTATACCATGAAACATCATGTTAAATTATTTGCTATCGTATATCTTGTTCCACTTAATGTTTAGCTTTCTCTTTGTCAAATATGTCTGTTTGGGAAATTGTACGCGACACAATGTTCTTTATTTTGATATCAATCATTAAAATCTGGTAACTAGTTGTTCAGAAGTTAATTAGAGAATTTATTGATTTGAGATCATCAGCACTGCAATAAAATTGATCTTTTTGATTTCTTGCTTGCTATTTATTTTTTAACACCATTTATTATTGAGGGTCTGATATGGAGTTATGTTTAATTTTTCAGTTTCTGATAATAATGTCTATATGCACCAACTGTGTGCTTCTAGTATGCTTGTATGATCAAGAAGGGAAGTGGAACATCTCACCCGGCCTTGCAGCAATTCTAGTCATGGAACATGTGCTCCTGCTAATTAAATTTGGATTCTCTCGCATTGTTCCTGAGGTGACCTTCTCTCATTTCCCTCGTGCATACTATTCACCTACTGAGGGTGATTGATTTCTCAAATAACTGTTCAAATAGTAATGTCATCGAGAATGCAATGAGCATAATGCACTACTTTTTTTCTCCCTCTGTTAGGAACCCGATTGGGTAAAAGCTAAACGCCTGAAGAATGCAACTCAAGCACAACACATGTACTCTAAGCAGCTTTTAAGGAGCATTTCCGGCAATGAAAGAATTATTGGTAGATCACACAAAAATGAGTGAAAAAAGTGGTGAATTTGATGTTCTGTGCGCTTTCATTTTTACTCACCCATAATGGCAGCCTAGCGCAGGGGCTCAAGGTTGATGCCGGAACCATCTTTTCCGTTTTTTTTTTAATTATGTATATATTTTGTCTTGTGACGTTTGGATTTATGAAAGTTCTTGATGGTGAAGGGACTGCTTTCAAACTTGTTTGCCAAGTTTAACATTTTATGGTGGATATGGATCAATTTTTGACCACCATATCTAGACCCTCCATTTTGAGAATAGTACTTGCGCCGTTACGTATTCACCAAATTGCCCCTTGAGTTATTTTAGACCCGCGTCACCGCGTGTAAACTAGAAAGGGGTGCACTTAACATACTTGAGATAAAATAAAAAACAATAGATCACGGAGTGCATATCTACCCCACTTTTCTATCAAGGTGTTGTATCACCCATTATTATCAGATGAAAAATGATCTATAATAAATGTTTACATTGATATTTTAAATATTTACTTCAATTTTTCAATTGTCAGTTAATAAGTATTAGTGATAATTTTTTTATGAAAAATTTAATTATTAAAATAAGTATTAATGACAAGTATTAATGATAATTTATTTAGAAATATCTGTAATAATTGGATTATTTTTTTGCTAATGTGTGTAATTTGGTACAAACTTGTGGTATTATAGCAGGAGGGATATCAGATTGTATTATTACAAACTTTCATATCCACCCCATTTTTTTTTCAAAAATAAAATAAAAAGGTTCCTTTCCTATTAGTTCAGATCAGAGTGTCCATGGTACCAACAAAGTCGAACTTGTCCCAAAGATTTCGGATACATTCTTGGTGTGTTTATAGCCTTCCGTACGAATCTATACCCAACATTTTGAGAAAAAAAATTATTCAATGTTCTCAGGGCATTGTCACGTAGTGTCTTAAGTCAATCACATATTGTCATTTCAGTATATATAGTGAACTCAGATATAAAGGGTTCACTGCATATGTTAAAATAACAGCATATAATTCTCCTGAAGCACTATGTGACAATACTCCAACAGTATTGAATAACTTCTCCAACATTTTACTCTTTATTAATGTGTTAATAATTTCTAGGATCTTTTTATTTATCTAATAGGATAATCAAATTTGTAAAACTGTCTACTACCTAGAGCTAAGTTAAACATATCTTGGCATTTTAATACAAAGGGATCAGAATTAACAAAAAATTACATCTTTTGCGTTACGCTTTGATGGACCCATTAGAAATAGTATTGTGAAATTTTTTTTATTAACTCTTACCAATATCCATTATTACTTAAATAATTATAACTAGTTTGGAGAATTTTATTTAGAATTATATATATTTAGAATTTTTGTCTTGTACATATGGCAGTGTAGCTTGGGAAAAATTATATCATGCCTCTGGGGTATGGTAAATAGTATGTCCCCCTCTCACATGAGGGTGGGCTCCACACGTGGTGGGACCCGTGCCACAACGCGTTGAGCCCACACTCATGTGAGAGCGAGAACATACTATTCATCCATGTCCTATGGACATGAAATAATCACTCGTAATTTGGACCGTTTGGTTATCAGTGAAAATGAATTTTTTTTCAGTTAGATATGCATATATGAGCAAGAGCATATACATTTATGTTTAGGTGGTGTTTGATCCGATCTAATTGCCTCTTAACTTGTTTGGTAAAAAAAAAGATTCCTCTTAGCGTCTCTAATTCGCTTAAGAGTTGCTTCTAACTCTAAAAGAGTTGTCTCTTACTAAAAATTTTAAATTTTATATTATTAGGATATTTAAACACTTTAGTCTTAATATTCAAATTTATTAAACGCAACCTTACCCTCTTTTAAGACGCATAATATTAACCCACTAGCACATAATCAGTCCAAATTCTCTTTTCCAACCCATTTACAGACCTAATTACAACTGGCAGCCCAACTTTGTAGCAAAATCAAATGTTTTATTCAAAAAAGTAATTTTATTTATAAATTTAATTACATTTATTGTGTTTTAGTTTCCTGATGATGACATACTAACCAATAAACTTGTAAACAATATCATTTATTCCAAATCAATCCATACGTCAAACCTCATTTCCCAGTCATCCACTTACCCCCGGACTAATAACCCAAATTTCCTATCAAACAAGGAGCAAAGTCAAATTCAAGATATGAAACGGAACTCAAATCTAACATCAAATTGCACCATCTTTACAACTCAGACTATTGTTGCATTATATACACCGATCAAAAGCAGCCTAGCATTAGAGCACTTCAATTGTACTCCTGCCCCCACCCACTCCTACACTGTAATGTCGTGACATTATTATGAACAGAAGTACCTTCTACCTGCAGGACATTATGTACAAGGGCTGCAAAATGGAGCATAATTCCAAAACAAATGTTGAATACTAGGCTGCCTAGTTGAATCAAAATCCCTACTTATATAAGAAAAAAGCCATTTTGCAGCTACTGCAACTTTAAACTGCAATAAACAAATTTCACAGGTTGCTCGAGATCATTACACGCTGTGCACAAAAGGTCGAATCGAACAGTTCAGTGCTGCATTTATCCTACTAAAAGCTACTTTTAATGGAACACAAGCTATAGCAGGTCCCTTGAGCTTCTTTACCACTGGTTTCTTCTCTTCAACACTCTGTTTGTGAGAACCAGTTAGTGAAGACAATTTCCGGATCTTTTTAGATAAGAGCCCAATTTTCCTGGACTTGGGTGATGATTTACAAGGTGAAACATGTCGTTGCAATGCAATATGCTTACTAGGAATTCTTCCACCACCTAGATTCGGCTTCCCCTCATAAACCATATCCACACCTAGCAAAGCATATGCGTCTTCATCTTCATCCAAGTAACAGCTACTACTATAATGATCATAGCCACCTATCAGAAGATCACAAAACCCATCATCCAAAGCCTCAACAGTTAGTGGATGACCAATAATGGGCTGACCATTCAATTTACTCATGAGAGAAATATAAGGAACATGCTGAGGACGATAGCTGGCTTTCACCTCCAGGTTAACATCATACAAATAAGAATCAGGATCACAAACTCTATGAGGGAATTCCGACGACTGATATTTTGGGTTGATTGTAAAACGGGACTGGCGATAGGGTAGCAACCTTTGAGGTTCTTTATGAGGTATATACTTGCTCCAACCTTGGAACTCATCAACCTGGGTTTCCGAAACCGATCTGGACTTAACTTGACAGGCAAAACTGTCTGAAATGAGGGAAGTACCAATATCCCCCGGCTCTAAGCCTGCCAAGTAACCGTTTGATTCATCATCCACATTCACAGAATTTTTTGACCCCTGGTTCCTATGTTTACTTGTATTTCTTGAATTTCTTTTTCCTTTTAACTTCCACTTCGAAGAACCTTTCTCTATTCTATTGTTGATAATCTTAGTATCCGCAGCACCTGAACTGGTTGAACCGGACTCATTGAATTCCTCATTTCCCAAAGATACTGTTTCAACTTGACTGCTTTGACTAGATTGCGCTCCGGCACCTACTTGCGGCTTCTGAGATGCACTAGATAGGTATACTAAAGAAAAGTCTGGTGAAACAAAATTGGCAGATCAGTATATAGATTCATCATGCTATAAACAATGGGCATGAAAAAAATGGTAAACTAACATTAAAAACGACAGTATACAAGCATGGGTAAATAGTTAACTCCAAGAACCAACTGTCATTTATAAAGACGTGACACAAGCACAGGAGCAGAGACATCAAAAAGAATCCAAGTTATTAAGCTGAAAACATACACAGACAACAGGGATAGTGAAGAGAGACGGAAATACAAGCACAAACAAGAAGTTTACTGCCTACAAGGGTTAAACAAAGGAAGAAGGTACAATCTTCATTTCAAGTTATTACCTAATTTCATGGTTGAGAGAAACATTTTGTGGCAAAGATAAATCCTCTTAAAATATATTGTATATGAACATGCAAAGATTGATGCAGGACAAAGTGAGGGGGGAAATTTGATTGTAAATTATGTTGTAGAGAATAAGAAGAAGAAACTAGGAGGAGGATAATCCAGACATCATACCTAGGGTTCTTGAGTATCACACCCAAGGAAAAGATTTTTCTTCATTAATTCATTCACTGCCTAAAACAAAGCGATTGGACCATATATGGATAGACTGAGACTTGGGGACCAAGTAGATGTTGGTGAACAAGTAAACTTGGGGATATAAAATTAGAACTTCAGATATTGACTATTATCTGCTCTAATCTTCATGATGAGGGTAAACAGGTAGAGTTGCACAGTTTGGGAACCCCCGTGGGCAAGCAATAAGGACAGTATTCACATAATATCATCCATATTTGAAACTGCGCAAACAAAAAAAAAGAGAGTAATTGATAGATTATATTACATGAAAAAGCCAATTGGTGATTGTTGGCACCCCATTCTACACTGGTCTTCATGACATTGGTAAACAGATAAGGCTTCACACTGTTGGAAAACACAGTGCGAAAAAATCTAGTCCAGTGTTCACATGAATTATCAAAAATTGCAGAAACAATTTTAAAGAAGACAGCCATTTCTTCTTGATATTTATATTATGTTAAAATCATTATTCATAATAAATATTGCACAAAAAAAAACATAAGATATGTAAATCAAACTGATACACAATTATGATCAAGAATACCTGCAAGATGTTTATCCTCCCCAACAAATGGCACATCAAATAAGCTGTTGGAAGGATCGCTTTCGGGTAGTCCCAACATGCTAGAAATTTCATTCTCCTTTTGTTTGCAATTGATAAGTAAAGCATCACCAGCATGTTCAGATGCATTTAACAAGGTCCCATTCTCTCCAGTACTGTCTGAATTATTGTTGATTACTGTCGAAAAACTTCTCTTAGATTCATTAGACTCTAACCCAGACACCTTGCTGTCAGATACTCCAAGGATTGATGATCCAATCGGACTGACAAGTGGTTCACACATAACAGGCACTGTCACCATAACTGTACTCTCCAAAACCTTCGTTAGTTGACGACGACGGTTTTTCCTTTTCAAGAATTCCTGAACATTTGCCACTTGAGATCTCTTCCTTTTAAAGGATGACATTGCACCCATACCCAGGTCCTCAAGTCCTCTCATACGCTTTGTTCCTTCTGTTGCATCATCCTCTGAATCATATGGGGTTCTTCTACGCCTTCCCTGTGCAGATTGCTCCTTCATAACACTGATTTGATTTGGCTCTTCAAATGATACGCCAGAATGAGACAATTCCTGTCCTGAATTTGAGTTGTCTTCAAAACTACTCAATTCTTCAGCCATAGGATCAGTTTCTTCATCAGGCAGTAAAGTGGTAGGCGATTCCTCCATACCATCTTCACTAGTTTTATCCATTGTTGAGCAAGTGTCTGGGCGAACTTCAGATTGTCGAGCACTTTCAATCTCAAGAGCATGAAGAATTGCATCTTCCCTTCGTGCATACTTCACCACTTTCTTAGATGAGTTGGCTGCAGAAGTCTTAGCTTTTTCAATACACTCATCATATTCTCCACAACGAAATGCCTTGATCCGTTTAGATTTTTCGAGATTATACCAGTCTCTGAACCAATAATCACAAAGGGACCTCATCAACAGATTTATAAATGAAAATAACTACTACTATCCAAAACAAGACGGATGTTTAGGTTAATGCAGAGACACACATCTTATACATTATGCACACAAGAGTAGAACAGAACAAAGGAACACCTTAAATAAACAGAAGATCAAGATATCACACTCTGCACTAAGCAATTAAGTAATACAAATTGACCCTTCTACAAAGAAATAAGCAATTTATTAAAATATTGTATCTCACTACGCTAACATTCCAATACAAGGACATGTCTCACATATCTCACACAAAAATATACTCCCTCCCTCCCTCCCTCCCATATCTCATACAAAAATATAAGGACATGTCTCACATATCTCATACAAAAATATACTCCCTCCCTCCCTCCCATAAAATATGTCTACACTATAAAGTATTAAAAAAAAAATTGTCCCCAAAAATATGTCTAAACTACACAATTCAAATTCAAAATGTTATATAAAGACTTAAGATAGGTCCACTCCTTTTAGGAAAAAGAAAGAATCATTTTGTACTTACATTGGGTCCATTGTGAATAAAATTAGAACTTATTACTAATCTCTCCTCTACTTTGATTTTTCTTAATTAGTGTGAATGATGTACTTAAGACATCTTTTATGGGAAAGAGGGAGTATATTATTACGGCAGTCACTTTACATATAATCAAAGATAAACCAGCAGCTTTAGACAACACTAAAAACTCAATTCGGTGCAGACTTGCAGAAACATATATACATAAACCAAACATGAAAGACCAACTTTTTAGAAGGGAAAAGGAAGGAGATACTGAGTACATTGAGTTATTAAGAGATAGTTTGTGCACATGCTTCTATATATTATTTAATCAATTGATTCTTTTACAACTTGGATTCTAATTCTTTTTTCCGCAAAGATGGAACGAAAACTTTGAGAAGATTATTTGAAAGGTTTTAATGTCTATAGACCTAAAGGTTATAATGCTTATATTCTACAGCATATGACACCTTTATTCATCAAGCCATAAGGATTACTTAGTAGTTAGCAGTTGACGGCATATGCTCTTTTCATTGACATTTTAGCGCATGGAATAAGCATGTTTAGCCCACACACTACGTCTGACTTAATCTATAAATTAAATCATATTGGGTTAGATATGTTTTGATGCATATTTTGACCACGACAGTATTTTTTTCTTCTTTCTTTCTTTGTTTGGACATGAAAAGAACTTCAATGATCGAAAATGAAGAATTACCTAGAAGGATGAGAAGAAGTTCACAAAGCAAAAATTTTCAAAAGAATAAAAAGAAAAAAGCTAAGGCCACCAAGTAAAAGACAGAGAAGGGCTAACCCTGCAGAAGATTAGAAATAGCTATGCCGTAAATACCTACCACAGCAGATGCCTAAACAAATCCAAAAGAACCACTCTATTTCTCAACAGAATAACCAGCACAGTATATTTACGCCTTGATAACTAAATAAAGACACAAATCAACACATATTCAGCAAATACAACATGTAAATACATCTCAAGAACACTTCAAGTCTACAATAATCTATAATAATAAAAATGGAGTTAGCCTAAAATGAAAGAATTAAAACTCCACAACCTCATGCAATGAAGAGAACAAATATACTATTCAGTACCACATAACCTATCTCTCACCCCTATTCACTACCACATTACCCATCTCTCACCTCTATTCAGTACCACATAAACCATCTCTCGACACAACTTCACAAAAATATGAACTAGGGCCACAATAAGCACCAACATCCTTCAGAAAACAACCTAACACGTGAAATAAATCATATTAAGTTCAACTCCTAAACTATAACACTGACATTATAACAGTAATAAAAATAATAAGCAGACACTTACATGCTTGCATCCTCTCTTCCAAGAAGCTTCACGGGAGTACCAGATCTCGGGGAAGCCAAACTATTTTCTGGCAGCTCGTCTGCACCCAAAATTCGGCCCGGCCACCATGACCCATTCCGCCTGCGAACCCAAACCAACCCACCCACCGACTCATCAATGCCCATTGTTTTTGCCTCACCAGAAATCCCCATCTCTTCACCAGCACCCATTGAAACAAAATAAATAATCTCCAAATATAACCTCAACCCTCCATCCCTGAATAAGAAAAAAGGCCCAAAATAATCAGAAACCCTTTTTGATGGTCAAATGTACATATGCTCGAAGTCTAATTCAACCCATTCACGAAAAACAAAAAATAACTAATTTAATAAACAGGAAAACTTCCAATCCGGCATGCAACACAAAACCCATATATATCAGAATAGACACAATAAAAATTTAATAAATAGTAAAGAATCAGATAAAAAAAAACAGAAAGAGCAGAGAGGACAGGAGAGAGAAGAAAACCTAAAAATCTGGAGGGTTTATTGAGGAGAGAGTGATAGATCTGGAGAGAGAACAAGAACAACGGGAAAACAGAAGAAATAATTTGTAGATAGAAAAAGGGTCTCGTGTCACTTTTATTCTCATTCCCCAGAAATAGTTGATGAAAGAAGCAACAACGAACTAGTGTATATCTCTTTGTTTTGAAATTAGATCAGGCGTCTGAGACAAGAGGAGAGCCTTCAGAAGGAGAGAAAGTGAGAGAGAGATATTTTGTGGGTTATTATTTTTATTAAAAAAAAATTAAGGTGGAGAGAGAAAAAGAGAGAGGGTATTTTGACTAGGCACGACAAGTATTACATTTACTTATCTCTACAACTGTGCCACCTTACTTCGTATAAGTGGACCCGCCCTACCATGATCTATAGGATCACTGCTGTAATTTTGATCGTCATGAGAATGTGATTTTAATCAGCGGATCTGATTGGATTTCACAGCAAGCTCGTATTATGCTTTCCCTGTGAGTGTATACTTGTTAACACAAGGGTAGTCAGTGGTCTCCCGCTTGAACTATCTAGGTTTTCGACACTGTAAATTTAGGAAGGAATATAAGGGATTTCAAGTAAAAGAATTACATAGCCATGACCGGTAATTCTTCCAAAGATTCGATTTTTAACGCAAACTTTGCGTCAATTCTTATGTATAATTCTAATCATAATCATTATGGGTACGTTGTTTATTCATTGAAGAGATTTACATTCGGTGATTTATATTGATTTATGATTTCCCTCGACTAATGGGCCATTTTTTTTTTTTTACCTTTTATTATTTTAGGATAAAATCACACTATACCCAGAAGCTGTAGTGGCATGTTTGTGTTGAATTCCAAATGGTATTGTTTACTTTGTGATCTGTACTAAAGTCATATTTTAAGTTTATTAGAATTCGTGAAAGCTAGATCAAGAGTGAGGATTTGAACTTTTGCTCGCATTCATATTTTGTACTTTGTAGTGATTATTTGGTGATGCTTTTAACTATAATACCAAGAACCATTTAGAGCCAGGGGAGGAGTTGTGGATGGAATGGACCTAGGTCTGTAGGGGGGGAAACTCGGCCACTAAATACAAACATGCTGTCATTGCATCTGTAGACCACTTCAAAAGGAAATTCTAGAATAGAAAAGGTGTACTAAAGCTTAAGACAGTTTATTTGCAGGACAAGGAGATGGAAATTGAAGCACTGGAGAAGCCATACTTATGGATGAGTTTAAAGGTTTATAGGGTGCATACCTTTATACAGTTGTTTTTAACTTGTCAAATTATTACTTTCCATTCCTTATACGCACACCATGCAATAAGCACTGTTTTCTATTTGATAATTTTCCAGAAATTCATCACAGTGAAAGTGGGCTAAACACTTTGAATTGTTGCTTTCAAATTACACTATCTCCACAGGTACATATTCTCATTAGAGGAAAGAGGAATTGTTGTTACAGTTATTAGCAATGTCTACTATAGAGAGGATATATATTATATTTTCGGAGAAAGAGATGCTCTTTATCTTTCTTCTGATGTTTATTGTATTGGTCTGCCAACAATGAAGATGATTCAATAACTATTCCAGGTTTTGGATTTTATATACCATTTATGTTCTCACTAGGTGAGACCTCTATTTGCGTGTGTCCTAGTTCAAAAGACATTTTGCCTTAACAAAGATGGTTTTTGCTTGCAGTTCAATTGGGTTTAATTTTCTCGCACACAAAAAAATATCCAGATGAACCACCACTTCTGAGTGTGACAAGGTAATCATCCACATCTTGTGTTACAGTTACTAGTCACCATTTTTTTTATATAAATATTTTCCCACTTTTAATATTACTTATTACTACCCATATTCCTCTTTATGGAGCCCTCAGTTTCAGTAAACAACTTCAGTTCCCAGCATTTGTTCACCGACCATATTTATTTACATGTCATACATAAAAAGGTTCCGCTTTTGTGCCTCTATTCACATATTAGTACACTAAATATTAGGAACTTTTGTTTGATTACATTTTCTTATACACCTGATCTGCTTATTCTTTTATATATGTGGTTTATCTTAATATTAAATTATATGGTGTAAACAACCCCCACCCCTTCCCCTTCCCTTTTTCTTCAGTTTAAGAGGAATTCAAACAGGGGACCTTAAAATTTTGAAAGACAAACACGGACAGGAGGTATGTTCTTTATTCTTTAGCACTGTACTCATTTCAGTCATTTGTTGCCTTGGTGTGTTTAGAATCAATAGATTCTTTGAAATTATTACACATTTCTTGGATAAGCTCACAAGTTCAAGTCATTAGTATGTAGTTTTGTAATAATTAATATGTAGTAACATTCTTTGCATCCAAGGGATGTAGAAATTAACATCCCTTGGATAAGTGGGGAGTAGGAAGGTAAAAGAAGAATGATAATTTATAGAACATTCTTGAAGAGAAAATGAAAAAGGAGATGTCAACAAGTTGAATCTCAAGGATTGGAATGAGATGTATGTATTCCACTGATAATGAAATATTAGTACAACCTATGTTTGTACAGCTTCTTATGGATGAGAAGGCATCTTTTGCTCGTACTTATGGAGAAGCCATACTTATGGATGAGAAGGCATCTTTTGCTCATTCTACTATATTAATTATAACATCTGATCTAATCATGTCTAAAAGAATCATTTCCTTTCTATGTTTTCGTTAAAAATAATGTAATTTTTTAAATGATATTCTTGTTGATGAAATCTGGCCTCCTTCCTTCCGTGGGATGGTGGACCCAGTTGACAAATTTCTCACTCTTGGGACCAATTTATTTCAAACAGGCTCACAAATCAGAAGTTCAGAACTGGAAAAGTCTTATCCTTTGTTGGGTCGCAATGCCATTTTCGTGAAAGATTCACATTTCAATTGGTTGCCAAGGTAACAACTTACTTGAATAATAACCTCCTGTTGCTCAACAGCTACTAGCATGTAACTTAATTGAGTCCAGACAATGCGACAGTACTATTAATAATGTAGCTCAGGATTCAGTTCTGCTGTCATTGGCTAGCCGGCTCCTGCTCTCTCTACTCCTCTTCTATGTGCCTCTATTCAAAATGACAGATAGTTTGCAAGGGCGTGAGCAGTGAGTACAAAAATAATAATGCTATGTTTGGATTGGAGGAATAAATGTAAGAATAAAATGACTCATTCTTGTGAAATGAAAAAAAATGTGTTTGGTTGTTCCATTGAAATGGAATGGACCATTCTTATTCTTCCCAAATTTGTGAATTTTATTCTTTGGGAGAGGATATAGAATGACTCATTCTAATTGGAATGAAATAAATCATTTCACTCTCCATTCCATTCATTCACCCAATCCATTCCTTAAATCCAAACGTAGCAGAGTTAAATCACTTTTTTATCAGTGTACTCTACCCTAATTCATAAATGCATCATTGAACTAATTTTTTTTACAATCGCATTAGTGTACTGATTTTTTTTTACAAAACTTGAAATTTCAGTCAAAGACCATTAATCATTTAACAAAAAAATGACGTGGCAGTGCATCATTGAACTGATGGTTGATTTACAGTTGAATATTGAAAGAGAAAATAATAATAATAATAATACCTTCTCTGTTACCCAAAAAAAGAAAAAAAAAATTAGTTTACTTTTTAAAAATTAATTTGACGTATTTTAAAAATAAATTTTGATTTAATTTTAATAATAATAATACCCTCTTCGTTACGCAAAAAATAAATATTAATTTTACATTTTAAAAATTAATTTGAAATATTTTAAAAATAAATTTTTATTTAATAATAATAACAATAACAACAACAACAATAATAATAATAATACCCCCTCTGTTACACAAAAAAAGAAAAAAAATATTAGTTTTGTTTTTTAAAAATTAATTTCGATATTTTTAAAATAAATTTTTATTTAATAATAATAATAATAATAATAATAATAACAATAATAATAATAATAATAATAATAATACCCTCTCCGTTACACAAAAAAATGATTAGTTTTGCTTTTTAAAAATTAATTTGAGGTATTTTAAAAATAAATTTTGATTTAATAATGATAATAATAATAATAACAATAATAATTGTAGTAATAATAATAATATTCCCTTAATTTGGGTATTTTAAAGATAAATTTTTATTTAATAATAATAATAATAATAATACCCTATCCGTTACACAAAAAAGATTAGTTTTGCTTTTTAAAAATTAATTTGGGATATTTAAAAAAAAGATCTTTATTATTTTATTTTTTTGTGTAATGGAGAGGGTATTATTATTTATTATTATTATTATTAAATCAATTTTTTTTTAAATACCTCAAATTAATTTTTAAAAATCAAAACTAACATTTGTTTTGTTTTCTTTTTTGTGTAACGGAGATGGTATTATTATTGTTATTGTTATTGTTAATGTTGTTGTTGTTGTTGTTATTATTATTATTATTATTAAATCAAAATTTATTTTTAAAATACCTCATATTAATTTTACAAAACAAAACCAATCTTTTTTTTCTTTTTTTTTGGGTAATGGAGAGGGTATTATTGTTATTATTATTATTTTATCTTTCAGTGATTCAACTGTAAATCGACCTCTAGTTCAATAATGCATTTGTAAATTAATATTGTCACGTTGTTAAATGGTTAATAGTCTTTGACAGAAACTTCAAGTTTTGTAAATAAAAATTAGTGCAGTGATGCTATTGTAAAAAAAAATCAGTTCAATGATGCATTTATAAATTGGAGTCGAGTACACTGATAAAAAAATGATTTATAACAAACGTAGCATAGGCATTTATGGCACCTGTAATGCTTCAATCAAAGCAAAATATTGATCGGCATATGTAGCTAAAGCATAAAATTAATTAAACAGATGTCCCTTGTCTGATGGTAATTAGTGCTCTAATCAACCATAGAGGTTGGTGGTTCAACGTTTCCCAACCTCTTCAATTGTCTTTTGATAACTTTACAATTTCTATGCACTCTACACTCACGGATTGGATGCTGATTTGGGCTAGGAGCTCCATATCCCATGGATGAGGGCACTTAACTTCTCTCCTTTGTTTTGAGTGCTTCAATTACTTGTACCTATGGAAAAAAGGAAGGTCTCAGAGGCTATTTATCCTTCATTCTCTGGTACTTCATCTTTTCACTTCAATTGCTTTCGAACAGGTACCTAAAGGTTCAATTTTGTACGGTTTTTCTGGAAGAGGGAATCGAACCAGAAAGCAAAGATTTTGCGGGTAATCTTAGTTTTCCCCTTTCATTGTGAATAAGTCTTAGATGGTGATGACATTATCCTTCCTTGTAAGACTTTAACACCGAGGCTTTGAAAGTATATGCTTGGTATATTCTTGCTATGTAGTAACTTTTTAACTTGTGTTCATGTAAACTCACCGGTATTTCTGTAATCTATATTCTGCGGAAAGTGGATTATCCATTGGAGTTAGGCATTTATGATCTGTGTTCAGATGATCTTAAGAAAAATTTGGAAGCTCCTCGTCAGGTTTATTATTTTGCCTTTTTCTTTAATGTACTGAGGCAGTGTCTATATCTTCTAAGGAGATGTGCTTGATCTTCTGTTAATGACTTTCATGTTCAACGTCCAAGTTTAGACTCTGAACTCTTAAGAGATGAGGAAGGTAAAAAAATTGGCTTAAAATCCAACCAAAAGAGCCCCATTTCAAAGGACAATGATGTCAAGATGTCTGATGCTGAGGTATGGAAATAATCAAACTACCTACAGATAAACACAGAAAACCTTCTGTAGATGTGCCTAATGTATGCATATTTCTCATGCAGATATCATCAAACAGAAGTGGAGAATCATCTAAAGCTACTTCTGAAGAAGGTAAAAGATTGTATTATTCTTAAATGATCTATTGGACCAGGTTTACCTTTATGCTTAAACGGATCCACTCTTGTGGTTCAACACATTCACAATGGTTGAGGTAGCTTGTTTTTGGTCTCTGCATTTCTTCAGTGAGAACATTTATGCCCTTTAGCGAAGTGAAGTAATTGTAATGTGTATGATAATTGGAAGGTATTATTTGCTGCACCTATCTTCGTATTAAGCTTTGCAGTGCCCACACTACTTCCTGTACATGTAGGGAGTTCCAGTGATCAAATTATAAGCTCTCGTGTTTGTTAGTGACAATTTCATGCACTTCTCTGAAAGTCCTGTAGTCAAAGTGCTAGACTTTGAAGGAGCCAAGGGGCTAACTTGGTTTAAACCATGTGTACCTTCACGCTTTTACATTTTTGCATTTGATTGGAATATACGATTTGGTTGCTGTGCTTACTCACAAGGGTAGAAGTGCTGATTCTGGGCATTATGTTGCTTGGGTCAAGCAAGAAAGTGGTTAGTTATTATAGCATTCAGTATTTGTTGTATTCATTTTGTGAATGAATAAATAGTTATCGTCGGTCACAGAAAAATGGATTCAGTATGATGATGATAACGCTGTCCCCGCAGCGGGAGGAAGATATTGTAAAACTTTCGGGATGAGGTAAGGGCTCTAAATCAATCTCTATTTTAACACTCGCATCCTGCATTGGTACAAAACAAGATTAGTAGTAGTCATTATGATTTCTGTGGTGTTCCCATCATAAAACTACGCCTGTAAGTCCACCTTTCGATAATTGGTTTATTTGGGATTGTTTAGTTCCCCCCCCCCCCCCCCCCCCCCCCCCCTCTCTCTCTCTCTATCTCCCCATCTATCTATATATCTATCTCTCAATCTCCATAAATTTCTTCATTTTGTTTCAAGTGATTGGCATATATATTTATGGCTTACATTTGCATGTACAAGGCTCGTTCTGTTCCCATGTAATATGAATTTTCTTGCCGTCTTTAAAGTAGTTTGGATAATTTTTACAACAAAATGGGACCTGATGTTTAGTCAAGAACTATTGAAGGTTCTTTACCTTATGGAATTTGTTGTACTGTGGAGATTCATAAGATGTACATTAGTTATGGTGAAATTTTGGCACTTTCAATTTACTTTTGAAATTGATTGTAGTTCAGCATTTATATCATTGCTGAAATTTATGTGAGTATCGTCTTTTATAATTGAGGCCAATTTAGTTCTAAAGGTCATGTCAGCATTTGTCACTGAATTTCAATCCTCAAACCCAAATTTAAACTTTGTAAATAACAATAGGTTGCCATTTTTTTGAATTAAAAAGTAGGTAGTTTAGTAATCATTAATAATATTCTCTCTGGTTAAAAGTTGAGTTTTTAGAATTAATTTACAAAATATTAAAATTCGTAAGCAACAAAAAAATATTTAATTTTAATACAAATAATAATAATAACAGTAAGTAAATCTAAAGTATTACTAGTTATCAAAATTATTATTTTTAAAATTCTAATGAAATTATATTAATTTTAAAATTCTGATGTTACAAATTTAAAATGCAACTCTAATTTCGAAATTAAAAAAAAAAATCAACAATTTTGTTACTTCATTCATATATATATATATATATATATATATATATATATATATATATATATATATATACTGTACAATATGTAAAGACTAAAAGAGTACAACAATATATAAGTAATTATGTGCATAAAACTTAAAACTGCCGAACACTTTCTAGATAGCCCTAGTCAGACCCCAAAGATGCTGAAAAAAAATCAAAGTCGTCGTCTCCGTATTTGGAGAATCAATCTCCTGCTGCTGCAAATAGCTAATGTGGGCCCACTTTGAAAAGCACAATGCAGCAGGCCCACGCACGTTCATGGTTCGTTGAAGAAGTCGGAATCGTATTCCTTTTAGTCTTTCCATATAGACACGTTAGTCCATATACGTACAGTTGCTCTGGTCCGCCACCCAATTGCACCATACCAATAGGCCCTTTGGGCTGTTGGCTCAAACCTTTCTCCTGTGCGTGAGTCGAGAATACTCCAGAGTAATAAAATGGTGAAAAACTTGATAGCAAATACACACCCTCTTTTCTAAAGTCTGACACGTATTTTGTTAAGAAGTGGAGTATTAAATTTAAATAACATGTTACACTTGGACATAAATTCTTATTTTTTGCCAAGTATCAAACTTTAAAATTCTGGATAAAATCTCAAAAAAATAAATAACTGCTTCTCATGAGAAAGGGTAAGACTTCAATTTTTAACCAATTGGAAACTAAGATGGTAGTATATATGAAAAATGTTATCTAAAACAATGTCTTAGCTAAATTTGATTAAGACCATTTAACAAAACGACATAATTTTATATACAAGGTTAAATATTTTATTTGTGAACTTTATTTTAAAAAATCATATATAATTTTAAATTTTATACAAAAATATGTTATTTTGTTAAATAATTTTAGTCAAATTCGACTAAAACTGTCTTAAATTACCTTTCCAAATACATATATACACCTTCTATATTATATGTCTCAAAACCATCCAAACTCTTTTTCTCCTACTCCAATATCTCATTTTGATTTATGTGATAAATTGCTTCGCTCATAATTTCTCTATATATACAACACCGCAGTCGGGAGATAAATAATCCAAGAAATGGAAGTTGGAAGCCAAACAGACCAAAAGCAAACACAACGAAATAACCAACATATATATATATATATATCCCAAGAATGGGAAAGGTTAAACTCTTTCTTTCTAGCCCATCCAAGACGATAGAATTGGTAGTAGATTTCAACAGGGGAATTAATATTTTCAGCAGTTTCACAAAAATCTTACTACATGAATAATAAAGAAGTCTAATATTCAATTGAAAAGGATTCCATCTCCTTTTCACATAAATTAATACGAATTGGAGAGACTACTACTCCCTCGGCTCCTTCCCCGAAAAGGTCTTATTTATATGTAAAATTGATTCATAAAAGAGCTCCATTTCTTTTAATTGTAATAGTAAATAACAATGGTCCTCATGAACGAAAAATATATTCTTAAAATTTGTACATTTTGCCAATTAGACAGACTATTTGGCAAGTAACTATTCTGTTTTGGGTGGTTGCAAACATGACACCAAATCCACAGCCAAATCCAAAATAAAAAGGAAATAAAGATATAAAGAAGAAGATTAGGCTGGTACTAACTCAATGTGCTAGGAGGTTCGCTACATATATATATATATATATATATATATATATATATATATATATATATATATCAATCTTACAATTAGTTACGTACTATTTTCATACCGATTAACAAAGGAGATGATTAAAGCACTTCACCTTTTACTGCTTACACTCGATCACATGGATCAAATTTCATACTATAGAGCAGCGTAACTAGTGAAATGTGAGTGCACTTATCAGTTTGAAATCTGAACCGAAGAAAGAATTTGATATGTCATAAGTATTTCTTTTCCATCTCATTATAATTAGATTTTTTACACACATTACTATTGGTACCACGAAAACCAAAAGCATATAAAATTAACTCACATTCTCTCCCTCAAAGTTTGCAACTTTTGTCTACTGAAAGCTCGAGCCCGGCGTTGGTGTGTTAATGGCAAGATCAGGCCACCCACTGGCATTCGTACCACTCCAACAGTTCGAATCTCCAACATTTTGAACACCCAAAAACCCCTCTGAATTCTTGCTACCCTGAAATTCCACAATTGGGTTTTGCATCAAATTCGACCCCAAACCAGAATTCTTCAGATTCTCAGCAAATTCACCCAATTGCAAGCTGGTCGATCCATTTGAATTCAGACCCTCTAACATATCCCCAAATTGGCCATTCCCCTCCAAAAGCGAGCAAAAACTCCCACCAATCTCAAGCAGAGAGCGATCTTGATTAAGGTCTGATGCAGAACATACTTGATCATATAGTACTGCAGAAGCTGAAGAAGGATGCTCTTGTTTTGGCGGCTGAGCAACTTGAGAAGTGGAAGTTGATGAGCGTTTTGGGTTTGAAGAGCGCTTTGTGTTCTTTCGGATGCCACCGCCCATGGGAATGTTGCGAAGGGTTCCACCTTTGGTCCAATACCTTCTACAGTTCTTGCAAAAATGGCGTGGCTGAGAGAGATTGTAATTGTTGTAGTAACAAAATTTGGTGTTTGATGAGTCACATCTTGGGCATTTCAAGTGTTCTTGTTCAGGGAATTGAGGTTTGATCTGTGAATAAGTTGATGGGTCTTGCATCTCCAAAAAAAAAAAAGCGTTTCTTGGATCAAAGGGACGATTTTTTTGGGGATTTTTTCAAGATCTAATCGAGGTGTCAGCCTTTGTGAAACGGTGAAATAGCAAGACAAATAGTGAAAAGGCAAAAGGGTTAAAAGATATTTCTGCAATCTAACTTCGAATTTCAGCACACAAACCAGAGAAATCCAGAGTAACAGAGAAGAAGATTTGAACCCACATAGCTTTAAGTTTCTTTGACGAAGCTAGATCAATTTTCAGCTGGGCTTTGTCTCGTCTTGATGAATGAAAAATACTCCGTCAAATAAGAAAGAGTGATGAGAGTGTGAGAGAGAAGATAATTTTGGAACTTAATTAAGTCTGAATTCCTTATGTGAACTCCGCCTGAGATTGACGACCAAAAATCATGATCGTGTAGATGTAGATGTAAATGTAGATGTATATGTAGATGTAGAGAGGGAGAGAGAATTCTTTGAGTAGAGTAGAGAATCTCTCTCAGTTGAGTCCAAGTCCCCCACCTCTAGTACTACTTTCCACTAACCCAATTATTTAATTATAAAGTGATCATTTCTTTCTTCATTTAAATAATGCTTCCAATAACTAATTAATACTCATTCTTGATTCGAGGCTGCAATAAGACTTTGTATAATTTGTCTATGACTTTACTCTATTTCTAAATTATATTGAACAAATGTCAACTCTCATTGTTAGTATTCGATAATTGATATTTTTATGAAAAAAAATAATATTTTAATTTCTTTTATTAATATGAAGTGAGATTTATTTATTATTTATGTAAAAAAAAATTTATAAAAATATTAATTTTTTTATAAAAATATTAATTTTTTTGATAAATATCTTATTACTATAAAGAATAATTTTAAAATAATATTTTTTTAATATTTGTCGGATTGCTTGAACCTGTAAATTAGTGTTTTTTCGTATTAATAGAAATTAGATAATTTTATATTTAAAAAAATTAAGAAATTAAATTTTTTTAACAGATTATATAATGTAATTTATTATGATAAAATTTATTTAATAATTTTAAATTTTTTTCTCAAACTATAGAGTTAATAGATATTTATTGAATAGTATAAAAATATTAATTTAAAAATAATTTTTATAGAATTTATTTCTTACTATAAATTAACCTTAAAGCATTTGATAATGAACGTAAGTGGGATTGCTACCTTTTTTATTTTATTAAATCTCATTTTTTGACAACCATTTGGATGTCACCCCTTGAATACAATGCATAGTTATAATCTCAATGCTATAAAGTGGCTCCAAAGAGTTATTTAAGTCAACGATATAACTATGTTATATTATTTATTCTTTTGTAAAATAAATTAAGTTATGTTAATATATTACTTTTTATATTAATATTTTATTTTTTTAATTTATAAAAAAATTATTTACTTCACCCATCCCAATGTTAATTTGATAACTTTTCCTGCTCAACAGAACTCCAAAAGTACAACATCTCACTCACAAAAAATCAAATAATGCTTTAAGTATTCTTATAATTCCGAACGAGTACTAGCAAGGAGTATAAAAAGTTATAATAAGAGGTCCGAGTAACATCAAGTATTCTACAATAAATACATCTGTTTATTCAATAGATAAGTGTATAAATTGTACTTATGATCCCTTATACCTTATTCTGTCAATAAATAAATAATATGTTAACTTTTCACTTGGGATATTTGTTGGATGGTTACCGCTCACTTCTTAAGTTCGGCCAAATTACCATTTTTAGGGGAAGAGAATGCTAGAAATAATATATTTTATTTCTACTATAAAATATAAAATTATTTTTAATTTTGTGAAGTTAATTTTAAAATTAAAATGAATATTAATTCATTTAATTTAAGATAATATAATAACAAAAATTATAAACTGTTTAAATAATAATCTTATTTTTAATTTTCATTTTTTATTAAAAATTAAAATAAATTAATAAATTTAAAATTTAAAAATAGATCTATTTATTTTAGGAAAGGCTCATATTTTGAAACAGAAATAATATTAAATTTTAATATTTTTTTATTTTAAAAATATAATATTAAATTTGACTATTTAAATATTTAGAATGATGTAATATTTTAGAACCAAATGGGTAGCGTTAGGAGAAAATAAATTAGAACATACAGTATCATATCTTGGAAGTCTTTAAAATTAGCCAAATATAGGAATTTTTATTTTGATTACACAAATTAAATTATGGGATCTCACAAGTCGTTAAAACAACTTGTAAAGAAGATTACTATTTAGAATTATGGTGTACATATAATTAGGTCGCGGGCAGCAGCCAAGCCGAAAGATAGATAGATAGATAGATAGATGAGGCTTGTAGCTGTCGTCTGTCTAAGCCTAAGCCTGTGGCGTGCGAATGAAGCAGAGCATCATTCGATTGATTTTGTATCAAATCAAAATCATCTTGACCGTCCAAATATCATCCGGGAGAAGTGAAAACCGACCGTCCATCTGGCAACGAAGCAGAGCGTAGTTTACGGAGGCCGAGCAAGTAAATCTTAGTCCGAACACGTGGCGAACCCCCCATGATGATAGTCTTAGTCGTCAGTAGAGAAGAGAGAGAGTCTTATCTCTTATCTCAAGTCATGTCATGTCATTCAACAAAACCTGCGTGGGCCCTCTGATGCGTGTTCCAAATTTGTCTTTTTCCACGCGGCATTTGGTATTTATAATAGGGTCCACCACACACTAAACACAAAAAATAAAAGATAGAACTCATTAAAAATTATTTTTTTACACCAAATTTAATACATAAAATCTATTAATATATTATTTTTTTATACATTAAATTCAATACGTTTATATAAACAAATAATATTATATATTATTTTTCGTACTTAATATATACCCTAAAAATACACATTAAAAAAATCCTTTATAATAACACCACCCCTTTCACTCATTTACATTAGTGAAAATATTATTATTAGTGTGTCGGTTACAAATTTTAAAGAGAGTGAATATTTTATATACATATATATATATATAGTTTTCCTTATTTTAAACTACACATGACACCAACACCAAGGGACTTAAGCTACCAAACATTCTATCAGATTCATGACATTGTTATTGGCTTCAAAACATTTAACTTTTAAGTTCTCTCCTCTCATTTCAATACCCCTCCCCCCCCCCCCCCCCCCAAATAGCGAGCGAAATTACAATTACCTCAAGTCTTCTCCTCCACACCCCCAAATTCACATAGATAAAAGATCAAATACGACTTCTCTAAGCACCACTACAACATTTAAGATGCCAAAATCCATACATGAAATCACCAGCATGGACACCAAGCAACCAAATTAGCTCCCTTTCGGGCAGCTATAAACTACAAGAGCAGCAATGCTAGCGACGGCTTCATTTTACAGTGTAAAGGTTACAAATTAATTAAACAGCCATTATCATTTAATTTCCTTTCACAACCAAAAAAATACTCTTAAAAATCTATAACAAAAACATGCTACAATTATTCTAAAAAAATTAATGTTGCTGAGAAAATAAACTAGAGGCCCTGCAAGTTATCAGCAGCTCCTACCAATAAGATAGGAGGTTAAACTACATTCCCCCTAAACCAAAGGGCAACTACTACTGACGACATTCTTCAGTTTATGGTTCTTTTGATTCCTCGCTTCAACCCAACACAACATGAAAGCAACTGCATCTTTCCTCGTGCAGAAAGGTAAAAAAATAAAATAAATAGACACCGGAGCAGAATATGGGAAGAAGTAGACGGGAAGGATATGTGTCGATTGCATGCAGAGTCCAAGACCACCACCCTCTGAAGAATAACGTTAGGGGCACATTCTACATATTTTATGAGGTGCTTGACTGGGAACTGTAAAGCCTCAAGATATTCAGGAAAAAACCTTCTCCGTCAGCAACCCAAAAATGTTAACCCAAGCAATACATTACAGTCAGGATCCATATTTTACGCATAATACATGTACAAGCTGTTTGCAGCAGCACAGGCAATTGAGTTATCAGTTGGATGCCATGCCAGGTGGAGCAACTTTGTTGTGAAATCAAATGAATTCCCATTTGCATCAACCCCTGGGCTTTCTGGTCCTGTCATAAGATGTCCAAATATTTATAAATTTGTGCGAAACTGGAAGTATAACTTTCAGAAACAAGGGGGGAAGAAAAAAGGAAAGGAAAAATCAAGAATGTATCGACCTCGTCTGACAACACGTGTTATACTACTGCTCAGGGATCTAGAAGACCTCGAGGGTGGCTGAACTTGTCGCCTGTGAGAGCATATCAATTTTGTTATATCAGTAACCAGATGTGATAACATGAAAATGTTCTATAATCATTTCATAAAAAAAATTGACAACCCAAAACAAGCTAGCAGAAGGAAGAGCTAATTGTTTTAGGCTTAACATGTCCTCTCAGAAATAGAGTGATGGCAAGTGTAGTTTGACCGATTGTGACATGTCAAGTAGCATATGGTGTAGAGAACAAACTCCCATGCTAGATTTATAAAGTAGTATAAAACTGTGACATGAAATCAGCTTTAGTCTCCTACTTCTAACTTGTAAGGATGTATTTGGTCAGAAGATACCTCATGGGATTTTTGCTAGCTTCCAAAGTAGTTGCTTCAGTACTACTTGCAACGGACCCAAACACTCGAAATAGATTGCTGAAAGCATATCAATAGATATCAGATGCATGATAAATGAACAAGTAATGATGATAACTAAGAAATAAAAGTTGGAGCAGACCTGTAAGAACCAGTTGCTACCCGCAGACCATCGCCGCTCAAGCAACACTCAAACTTATCAAAGATGGAATCATTTTCATACAAATCGCATAGCTGCACATAAGAATTGTATAATATCATCAACCCATCGCAAACAAATAGCTGCAAGAGTGCAAGTACTTGGTTAAATATTTCTGAGGAGAGAGAAATTCACCTTTGGTCTTAAATGCTCGTGAACCTGGAAGGTTGAAACTGGTCCAGAATCCATATTAATATCCCACAACTATAAAACCAAACAAGACAGGTTACAGTGAGATTCCAAAAGACCATGCCATGTAGTGGAAAAAACAGACTTTAACAGCAGTTATGCACAGTAAATATAAAGGGAAAACACAGAATGATGGCTTCATATTTGATTATTCATAACTTTATAGCAGACATTTTAGTAACACAAACAAATTTACAAGTTAACAGCTCCGGATCATACTATTGTCAATCTCGTAAAAAAAGTTGACATAACATCATCAATTTGAAGAAAAATATATATATCCATGATTATATAAAAGAGTAGAGTCCTGCTTTCCTAACCATTAAGAGTTGCCATCCTGGCATCCTCCTTATTCACGGCTCTCAAACAGTCTCCCCAAGACCAAGCCTTCTAGGGTTAAATGAAAAAATTTCGTAGATTTTGAGATTTTCTTGTCTGGTTCAAAATAGATAACCTTAATTGAGTGGCTGATTTCTAAACCTCCAATTCCTAAATATAATACACAATGACATGATCAAATTAACTACTTGACCACAAATTAAGTGAATCTTACAGTAACCTATATAACATCTGCAGTGTCTCCCACACATAATTCACATATTATTGAAGCACATCGAACACCCAGGTCTATATATTGCCGGACCCTGATAAAATATAGTATATGGGACGCTGAATGCAACATAAAGTCAGAGACAAACACAGTTCTAAAACTCCGAATAATTCACATCTAAAATGCCACAACAACAGAAAATTCATAACAAGTGTATCAATCAAGAAGTAACATAAAGTATCAACCTTTAGGGTCATGTAATCACGACTTAATATATATCTTCCATCCTTTCCAAATTTAATATCAGAAATAGAGGCAATTATCTCGGTGAAAAATGATCTTGAACCAGGTGCCTCTAGTTCCTCGAACCTGTAGAAGTTGAATATAATGAGAAAAATCTTGCTAATAAAGAGCAGGAGGGGAAAATGTGAAACACGGGGCCGGGGGAAGAACTAACACTTACAGTTTAGAATGAGTATCACACAAAGCTGATTGCCGCAAATCAATAAGACGGATGGATCCTTTCGAACTACTATACGCTAATGTGTTACAATGGGTAGGATGAAACTCTGCTGATGTTATTACCTCTGCGATCGGAAATAAATACACAGTAATTAATTGTTATGAAAATGAAATAAAAATAAATAAAAATAAAAAAGGACACACACACAGAGTAAACATTAAGCATTAATATCATAAAACAAATAAGCATAGATCTAAACCTAGGAAGTGTTGTATAATTCTGAAGTGGTCTTCAGGACAGGAGGCTCAAAAATACTGATTATTAGAAAATTGAACACTACGTTGGTCCCCATAGAAGTATAGGTTTATCCATAATTATGTGCAATGTGCATACTTCAGTAAAATCAGAAATAAGTGGTTTTAGTGTTTTACCAGACATATACCCCCGAGCAACCTCCATCCACAAACACTATGACCAAGAAAAAGTTTAACCAATGCGAATCCATATTAAAGAAATGAAGCTACGGAAATCCAGATTACCATAATAATGGACAGTCTAGCAGGTACCCATCCTGCAGTTTCACGATGGATGAGATTATTCAAAGAATTCATTAGTGCCCGTCGGTATTTGATAGGTTATAGATTACGTTCTAAGCCTTAATAGTAGTATTCTTTTAAACTTGGCTTTAATCTTATTTCTAAATTTGCTTAGAAAAAGTCACAAATTTGAAAGCCGAATTCACAAAACTATATTTTGTTAGTTATGCGAAATAAATGGGAAAAGCGCGCTACACTGAATTTGAGTATTATTTATGGTCAGTTGTACCCACTAATTTTTGTTTATCTCGAACAGGTAGAAAACAACTTTCAGATATTCACTGAAATTGGAGTAATATTTAAAATATTTGTGAAAATAGAGAACAGGAGTTATACAAACACATTTTGTGTTCAGAGAAAATGAAAACAAAATGGGTTTGAAATGTTGCCTGAAAAAGAACCTCAATAATGATCACTATGGAACAGGCCAACAGGGACCAGTAAATGTCATACAGGCTGAAAATTGTTAACAACATTATTATTTCCTCAGTCTTGCAAATACAGTGTCATAAAGAGCATGACTGAATCCCCAACTCATAAGAAGAAAACTATTTGATAAGCGAAGATCACAAAAAATAATGTGAAAAGTACATGTTTCCATGCACAAACCAACAACTAGATCATATGCTAACTCCTAAAACCATAAATATGCTGAATTTTCCAGACAACCATACCAGTTAGATCCTCCATATTTGCAGGCTTCACATCAACAATGTTGAAACTTTGATTACTAATTTCCAAGTTCCAAAGGTTTATTCGCAAGTCATCAGCCGAAATAAATGTTTCACCATCACTGGAAAGAGAGAGATACAGAACCCATGTTAATATGAAGAGCCAGATTAAACAAAGAGCTGCATGCACATAAAGACAATGGCAGTGCAATACATTGCAGTTTCACAAAGTTAGAAACATCTAGCTATGTAGATTAGACAAAAATAAATACTGATAGTCGTTAGCTTAGATGAAAAATGAACAGATAAATTATGTGAAAAACAGTAAAATGTCAATAGAAAAAGACACTGTATAAATAATTCAGAAAAGAAACCCCCCCCCCCCCCCCCAAAAAAAACCTTCATAAAAAAAAGGCGAAGAAGAAAGAAAGGCCAGGACTCACTTGGTATGCATGAATATACTCAAAATCAAGATTTAGCCAGCTAACACTGGTTAATTTATTCTTCAATTCAGATGATTGACTTTATAATTTGAGTATTCAGAAAGCATATATTTCCTTTTCTTTGTGCCTAACGGAGCATAAAGGGCATTGGTGTTGAAAAAATACAATCAAGTAGTTTACAAAAGAGATACACTCTGACAACCCATTCAGCAATGCCTCCAATTTTCTATGCCTCTGGCTTAGAATTTCCAGGGAAATAATATAGATAAAATCTTATGGAACTGATAGTATAAAATTGTCATAAAATCTAAGCAGTTAATGACAATTTTCTTATAAAGAAGAGTAAGAGAACAATCATATGCAAATAAATGCATAGCACCTCTTCAATCCCTGGAAATGCCAAGCAAGCTTAAACTAATGAAATAACTAAGTTCAACTATATCTATAAGATAAAGAGAAGAAAGATTCAACTCAAGAATGAATTTCTACCTGTTATTTGAAATAGAATTGATATGATAGTCATGTGCATGGGCGTATACTCTTCTACATCTTGCCATAAGGCTGGTCTCATTGCTGGTTACCTACAGATTGTACTCGTTAAGTGTCACATAAAATCAAATAAAGCATTTGAAAATAATGAAAAACTATAATATAAATGACCATGGGAAATTTAACATTCTCAAGGCGCAATGGCAATACCAACTCTTCTAAACATTGAAAGTTGAGACACACCGGACAAAATAAGTCGTCCAATTTCTCAAGTGCAGATCAACTATTCCATTGAGTATTTAAACTGGTATGTATTCCACATCCATGAACATGTATAAATATAGCTTAGCTTTTAAAACCAGAATATGAATGTGTACAGAATAACAGTGCGAAGCAAGCTGGTCAACTGAAATTTTAACTCTTCATTAGATTATCAAAGGTCCAGAAAAAACAGGTCTGTTGCACCTTGCCCATCACGTCACTGTACAGAAATGACTAAGTTGTATGTGCCAACATATAAAACGCGAGACATAAATTAGTAGAGGTAACACACGCACATAAATCATCTACTTTAACATGTTCTACTGCAACAATATAGAGCTTAGGTTGAGTACAACTACCAAGGGTAGACGTAGTGCCGAAATCCCCCCTGGTGGGAATGAAAAGCCATTGCTTGAAAAAGAAAAGGATGTATCCGAAGATCCTCCATTTGCAAGATATGAGTTTGGGCTGGAAGAAACACTTGAACTGGCTACACTGCCATTCACAATAGTTTTGAAAACGTCCGTGTTCATCTCCGAAACCTTCTTGACCTTTTTCTCTTGAACCTGTCAAACAATAAAGGCGTATAAAGTGCGAACTGTATGATATCAGCTTTCATATATATTAGAATTTAGACATAAATCAAAGACGACAAGGTGAAAGAAATGTACGAAAGATCAAGCATATCAAAGTTTTTTTTCCAGTGAGAAGTAACATAGACAAAATAGCACCAGACAAAAATGATCAAATAATTAGATAATTACATACGAAAAAGAAAGAGGAAAAAATATATCAGTGATTAGGTGTAGCAATGTATATAAGAATTAAGAAGTTATAATAAGATATTGCATTTGGTGCAAAAATGAAAGAAACAGAATCTTTTCTGACCTTTACTAATGAATAACAAATGCAAACTAAACTTCCATCCCAAAATTCAAATTTTCCATTCAATTTGATTGCCAACTAATTTTCTTTACATTCTGCTATAGCTTCTGATGGGATCACAAGTCAAGAGCCAAGAAGAAATCTGTATATTTATATTTTGTCATTTTATTATTTTTAGTAGGGTGAAATTGATGTCAGTGGATACATTTAAAACTGTCATCCGAAGTTTTGAATAGGATGCTTTGACCTATATGAACTTTTATATTTAAATATGATTGCTAGAGGAGAAGAAGTAAATTTTCTCAAATTGATTCGTATTCCCCTTCTGGATTGACTTGCATCTGGACAGTGAAGTAGTAGTGCTAGAGTATAAATTAAAAAAGGTAACATTTTAGTAGCTTAAGTACTGCTATAATTTTATATTATAATATCTTATATACATTTATATATATATATATATATATATATATATATATATAGGACGGTTCAAAAGCATACCTCTTAAATAGCATACCTCCTTATGTAGCATACCTTTATCAAAACGACGTCGTTTTGAAAAAAAATTATGGCATTTTCGTAAATAAAAGGAAAATAAGTAGGGACACATCATGTCACGTCTTTTTTTAATATTATTTTTATAAAAAAAAAACATATTCAAAACGACATCATTTTGATAAAAGTATGTTATTTAAGAGGTATGCTATCAGTAGGTTTTTTGAAAGCGGCATTCTCTCTTTACTCTAGAAACCTACCTCATGGAAAACTCTCCGAGAACTACAGAACTAACGACTCTATTAGAAAGTAGAATTAGCCACTTTTACACTCATTTTCAAGTGAATGAGATCGGTCGATATATATATGATTAGTATTTCTGTATTACGCATCTTGTAGGCCTTCTGAGATCCTTCTACAAGTCTTATGAAACATTGTCAAATGAATTTTCCACGCCTAAACAATATGTAAGTTGACACTTTACTAATAAAAGTATATATTTATTAATATATCATTCATTTGGGAGTCGATATATTTACTTCTAGTTGGTCAATGAATGCATATGTATGCACAAATTTATATACACACTTTATGGTTGGAGAAATTGAATCATGGTGCCATTTGGACTCACTTCTCTTGAACCATGCAGACAAGCGCTTTTCTTATTAAGAATGTCATTAGAAGATTACTAGTTACTACATACCCAAATTTCAAAAAATCTACATACCTGATACAGTGATAAATATCTTGATTTAACACAAGGTTATCAAAAAATGGATCGATTCGATACTCAAAATGAAATCGGGTACGGAAAATGCTACGTATTGGTGAAATACAAAAGGCATCTACGTTAACTTACCATGATTCAGAATGCTGAAAGATATTTCTTGGTGCGCAAATCGCATGGCTGATAGGGTTCCCTGATAACCTTGATCTAACAATTATACACTAAATTGTTGTAGAAACTCAATCATGGTATCATTTGGGCCCACCTATCTTGGGGTGAATGAAAACGCTTTTTCAATTAAGCATATGCCATTTTTATTAGATCACTACATGCACCATTTTTAAGAATACCGCTATTCATGAAACCAATATTGCTTTGCCAAATATAATTATAAAAATGAGGATATTGAAAGTTATATTTCAGGAAAAGAAATTATTTTTATTTTTGAAAAAAAAAGGTGGCAAGCAATGCAAATTCTTGTAAGATACAGTGCAATCTATCATCCATACAAAGATATATTGTAAGACATAACAATAAGGAAGCTCATAGTCCCATTAAAGAAATTATATACTTCCTCCGTCCCTGAACTACTGTCCACTTTGACTTTGCACATAGTTATAAAACAACTGACTGAATGAATTTGACTTTCTTGTCGCTTTCCTTACTTTCCAATTTTACCATTCTGATTAATGAGGGGTGTTTGAAAAGATAAGAACTTATCAAAAAAATTAAGATTAAGTTAATGCATTAAAACAAAGTAGTATATTTGAGAAGTATGATCAAAAATTGAACTTGCTCCAAGTGTTGAGCAATTTGGGACATCCCAAAATAGAAACAAGGATAATAATTTGAGGATAGTGGGACTGCGGGAGTATTACTATATCTGTAGGCTGTAGCCTTTATTTTATTTAGTAAAAGTTAGGCCTTACTCTTTGCTAAATAAGTTAGCTTCAAGCAAATATGAGAATAAATATTTGTTTACTGAAAAAGGAAATAAATCACCAACCTTCCAAAATTTAATGGTCTTGTCATTAGTAGACAGAAGGAAGAGTGCACCATTAGCTGTTTGGCACCATCTGATTTTGTTGATTTTCTCCTCAATTTCCAAGCTCTTAAGATAATCAAACTGAACACCGAAAATGCAGAATTAGTATGAGCACGAAAAATCCAGATTCGTAACCATATAGAACAATCAGAAGATACTTGAGTAAACAAGCTCCTAAGTCACAAACTACATTACTTTTTTCGGATGAGCTATTCTTTTGGTTTCCAGAAATCTATCAGGAGTCTTTACGTTCAATGGTTAAGTTCAGAGTAATTTAGCATTTCGAGTTTCAGTGCTATACCTCAGGTTCGTGACTCTGGAACTCTGTCTTGTAACGGAACTCTGGATGCCTACTAATTGGATAATCCATCCTCTCCAAATCCCTTCGACTTCCACCATGCTATGCGTCACATTATAATAAAAAAATCACAATATGCAACAAGCAGAAAAATGTAAGATGATGCATAGAGCTGACAAAACAGGTTTCAAACTATCAAGTCAACGCAACCCAACTATATTTTTATGGGTTGGTTACCTATTTTATGTACTATGGGTTGGGTTGGGTTTGGAACTATATTGTTGATGACAAATATGGGTTTAAACTAGTTAACTAGTTTTAACCCATATTAATTTAACTCATTCAAATCTAGTTAGTCTTAAACCTCAAATCTAGTTACTCATATACCAAGAGCACTATTATTTTTCTAAAAGGCTTTTCCAATTGTTTCTAAATAATTTTAACTCTCTCCCTCTCTCTAAAAATTCAACACTCTTTCTTTAAAATTTAACTCTCGAGCATTTTAACTTCCTCTCTCTAAAATTTAACTTTTTCTCTCTCTAAAATGTAACTTTATTTCTCTCACTATTTTACCCCACAAATTGAAAAATAAAGAGAAGACCCAACCAATTTTTTTTGTAATATATTATTATTTATCATATGTACAATTTTGCCACTTTTACATTTTCTAAAATATTATATATATTTTCAGAATTATTAAATTAGTAAATATTTTCATAAATAAAAGAACTTTTTTACCAATATATGTATATACTATAAAATATATATATATATATATATATATATATATATATATATATATATATATATATATATATATATATTCAGATTAGTAAGTACTATTTTTATTTTTATTTTAAAAAGGATTTAATTATTTATACATCAAAAGTATTTTTATAATATATATACATAACAAATATAAATATATTTTATGATATTTTTATGTATATTATTGTTACTAATATTTAAATCTGAGCTCTCCAAATTTGATCCAACAGACATAAAAGAATTTAGAGCTATCCGTGTGGTACTTCCAAGCCTACTAATCCAAGAAAGACGAGTATTTTCACTTCAAAGAAAGAAAATGTAATTGTGTATATATTAATATATGTATGGATTTTCTCTCTCCTCTTTCTCTCTCTATAATTGTGTATATATGTATGGCTTTTCTGTGTGATATAATGATACATGGGTATGGATGGGTAGGAATATGCATGGATTGATGTGAAAAAGCCAAAAGCTTGCATAATAGGCGTGAGGAGAGAGAAATACAATAAGTATATATACGTACATAAAATACAATTATGTATACTGAATAAATTATATATATATATATATATATATATATATATATATATATATATATATATATATATATAACTGTATAAAGCTGAATTTTGGTAGGTTGACCCGGAAATATGTAATTATCAAACTTCTTGGAATCTCCAATCAAAAAATATAATCAGATTTTAGAGAGAGAGAAAATGCAATCATATTTTAGAGAGAGAATTTAATCATATTTTAGAGAGAGAATGTAAACAGATTTTAGAGAGAGGATGAAATCAAAGTTTAAAGAGAGAGAAAAATATAATCAGATGTTAGAGAAAGAAAATCTTATAGATTTTAGAGAGAGAAAATTTTAAAAACATTAGAGAGTGCGTATAATTTTTTTTAGAGATAGAAGGTGTAAGAATATAAAATTTTAATATCATAAATAATTTATTTAATTGGACCATAATAATGGTAAGCTTGAAATTTGAAATATGGGTTGACCTATATTTGACCTATAACTATATGGTTCTAACCCACACACACAACCCGTATTGAAAATAGGTAATGTGATTTTAGTTCTTAAATGAAACCATAACCAAATTTTATAAACCAAAACCAAAACCAACCCATAACCATATTTTGCCATGCCTAATATGCGTAACCTTTAGGTTTAAATAATCAAATATTTAAGAATTGCAGAAACTGACCTCTTTTGTGTCAGTCCTTTCAAATAACACAACTCTGCCACCACGGTCACCAGTAGCAAGATGGTCACCAGATTTATCAAACTCAATAGCCGAGATGATATCAACTGCAAAGTTAAGACAAGCAAAATGTAAAGTGTAAGATTGCAAGATGCACAAAATGATCAAAAGAGCCACCAAAAGTAGCAGAAATTTACAAATATATCACAGTTGTTGTCATCTTTGTGTTCAGGCATGCTTTCACATAAATACATGAATTTGAAACCCGAATATTTCCAGATTATGCTGTCAAACCCTACAATTTTGCAATTATTACACAGAACTTTTGTGCCAATCAGTGACTTGTAGCATCATGTCAGCCAAAAGCATTATACAGAGAGTAGCTCGATAGACATTACAAATTCACTAAAATATGTAGAGACCACATGTCAGTAATTGCATCAACAACACATAATAGAAAGTTTATCTTTGAAAATTAATGCTGAGATGACAAAATCACCAATAGTTGACTGAAGCCATGTAGCTATGTAATTAGCGAATATAGCACCTGACAAGAGGTTTCCAGTGAAGTCATATCGAACAATATCCTAATGGATTTGAGCTGCTGCCACGAATGGTGACTATAGAAGATGAATTCTCTCCAGGATAACAAGAAACATATTTGATACACAAAGGGGAAGCGGTCTTTCTATAGAAATGCTCTCTCTCTCTCTCTCTGGTTTAGCATTTGCATGCCAGTTCCAATCCAATGATGTGTATGCTTTTTTCTTAGATGAGTTTTCGGAAGGTCTTCCAGGTAGAAGTACTGTTCTCAGGAAGTTGTCATATGCAAAAGATTATGTTTGGATCCTACTCACAACTACCTGGCTCCGGATATGATAGGAATTGAGATACAACTGTAATGTTGCACAAGTTCTAACTTTCTTGAGCCCAACCACTCTACCTGTTTTATATGGATCCATCTTGCAAGGAATCAGATTCATTACTCCTTTGGGGGGAATGGCAACAAAGTTCAGCAGTAAACAACATGATTTTCCATATCTAAGGCAGCTGGTGAAGGAGTGATTCCCTTTCTGCTGACTAACACTAATCAATAAGAGCACAAAGGGAAAAATAACAATTCAAACACTACACTGCTCTCTTGACCGGTTGATATAGAACATCACTGACAGCTGGAGTGGATCACCAACTGAAATATCAACTGTTAGATAGCTCTCAGTTGGACAAACTTGACATATTCAGTCACATTCCATCTGAGAGTAGATTCCTCCCGCAACACACTCCTCGGACCACCAATGCAGCAAGTCAAAACAAAACACCTTCCTTAGGTAGGCAAGATACACCACAATTTTCCTAGTGAAACTCAAATAAGATTAAATGAATGCAACTAAAGAACAGATTTAGGATTACTAAACTAATTAGTCAAAGTAAGGATAAGTTAGTAGAAAAGTAGGCGACAAAACCTACAAAGCTCTAAATGATTTGACGCGCCACAATCAGGAATGTGGCATGTTCAACGCAATGATTGCTACATCTGACATGGAAATCACGCCTGTGTTTCTGTCATTTTGTGTTGTCTACCCCACAGCTGAAATCTAATGTCAAGTCCATTTAACACTGATCATAAACAATTAGAGAATCCCTTAACCATTAAAATGTCTTTGTACGGTCAATGTTATTTTCCCCTTTTACAGCTTTTGACCAACATGCCTGTATTGTGTAAATAAATCAGTATGTGATTGCAGCCTTGTTCCAGGTTTTAACTAACTACAAGGATCACCTAAAGGCTTGCATTTACCAAAGATCTCTAACATTTGTCCTAGACTCCTAAGCTAATCACATCCTACATTCTGCTAGCTCAATACTGCATTTACTCGTAAGCATTCTCAAGTACAAAGAGACATGATATGTTAAATCTTCACGCAGAATATCTCAGAAGTTTCCACACAAGCAATCACATATTCTCTGTTTTCATTGTCTTTAATACCGTACTAACAGAGCTTCCTACTACATGATGCATCTATTACCCAATTTTGTTATAACTTATGGAATAAATCTTCATGCAGATGACAGATATTGAGGGTAGAGGATCAAGAAAAAGTAGAGCCAATTAAATGTTGGAAGAGTTCAAATCCAGAAACTATCTGCGTCTCTAACAATCTACAACTATGTCCAAATCCTATATTACTACATCAGGTGGTGTTCCTTTGGTAACATTGACTCCCACCCCTTTCTGTCACAACTGAATTAATGGGACAAAAACAGGAAAAAGAATATAAAAAAAACAGAGTTAATTTCAATGGCATGAGGCAAAAGCTCTATGGCCGACCAGCACGGTGACATAAAATATTAAATAAATTTAAACATTTTAATATTAAATAAATTTAAACATTTTGTTCTTTTGTTATATATATATATATATATATATATATATATATATATGACTACATATCCCTATGTAAATTTGAACCATTCAAGTCTCTTAACAGCAAGATATTATACAACTTAACAGAAATTCAATGAAAGAAAGTTGTTCTTTTATCTAAAAAATTATAAGCATCTACAACGGTAAATTAACTACTAATTAAATTATGTTGTTACTTGCCGCCATAGCAATGTCATTAATAAAAAACAGCTTTTCTGTGTCAAATATGGATAGAACCATATGTTTCCAAAGTGTTCTGATCAAGTACTTATGACCCTGATAATATGACATGGGAATAGGTGTTACGTAACTCACAACTAAAAGGGAAGAGCATTGAAAACTAAACTATTTTGTCGGTTGACCATTGCAAAAAGGAACTGCTAAAGTTCTTGTCATAAATAGACCTATCACGAAGAATGACGAGCTAGGCGCCATGCCACCTGTTCCTATGTCGCAGAAAAATGTACAATAAGTTGACTGACATATGTCCAAAAAAAAAAAAAGGAATGTCTTGTATGGAGACTGTTCCTTTGGTGCGGAACTAGATAAAAGAATCATTATCAATACTTTCTTTCCGACAAAGATAATTACAGAAACAATATGTATGCTTAAGAGAAGAAACTAGGGAGTCAAGCAGCCTAAACTATTTCTTTATAAGGCTGTTGGAGGACATTTGAACAATGCCTTTCAGAACAATTCGATCACACCATTCAAAGCAGTCCATGACTTCATATAACCACGAGACAGGACTAATCAAGTCAATTGTCTAAGAAATGCAACACTTTAAAACAAAATAAAAATAAGACTAAAACTAACTCCACTTAAGCCAACTTAAAAACAAAGAAAAAAACACTTGGCTCAATTAAGTTCAGTTGCCTACATTCATTTATAATATCTTGATACATACATACATACTGAACCAACATACATATACATCAATCAATCGTTTTGAAAACCAAAGTCTACTTAATTAAGAGAATCAATAATAAATCAACTAACACGTTGATTATTAACAATCAAAAACAGATGAGTAACACTTCGCCAAACCCTAATTAGACTATACAGTCAAAAAAAAAAAATCGGATCCGACGAATATAAAGGAAATAATGGAAGTGTAATACCTTCCTGAACTTCTTCACCGGCGGCCCGTTCACCAAAGACCTGAGAAAATTTCCAATCGAGCGGCAGTGGTGGACCCGCAGCCGCGACATCCCCGTCACCACCGTTCATTTTTATTTATATTATTTTGATACCCAAATCAAGAAGCAAACACAAGAAATAAAGACAAATTAAGCCAAATCAATTGCGCGATCGGCTTTGTCAGATTTTAAGGTTTGGGGAAGAGATCGAAGGTTTAGAATGAATTGATAAATGCGTGAAAAATGTTCGTAGTAAGATTCAATTACAAGTGGAATAGAAAGGACAACACCAGCGCAAAGCTTGAAGAGAGATTTTTCTCTTTCCTCTTTCTTTTCTCTCTTGTCTGCGAGTGGCGAGGAGAAAATTGGGAATTTGAGTATAAACCCGTTCTGGGAAACCAAAACAATGGTCTCGCTCTCTCTCTCTCTCTTTCCTACTGAGCCCTCTCTATCTATATACCCTATCAAATAATACATTCTCTCTATCTCTCTTCTTTTTTCTTTTCTTGCGTTTATTTTATAGAATTACCACCTTAGCTAGCCTAGCCAAGGAATATACATGTTCTACCTTTTCTTAAGGTGCAAAAATATTACTACTCCCTAGTAATTAGTTCAAGTCGATAAAAAGAAATTAAACACTGTGCTTATTTATTTTTAAGCCTCCCATTTGGACACTTTATTATTAATTTTTAAGCCTTCATTTATTAACTTTGAAGGGATATCAGTATAAATATAATAATGATGTAATCGTATCACTTATAAAAGAGAAATATAAGTTTTTTTTATTTATTATCAAATAAAAATAAGGAGGTTAACATCACAATAAGAAGGGATAAAGTCTCAAAAGAAAATAAATTCGCATAATAAAATCGAACTTGGGGCTAATACTTACACGGTCTCGAGATTATATTTCCCAAGATCTATAGAAGACATGCACAAATAAATCGTTTGCCTCAAAATGACATTTTTGTCCGCTGTCCTTTGTCTTTACATATTTTACCAGTTTTTTGAGCTGCTGAAAATGAGAGATGTATACGTCATCCTCAATTTTGTTGCCAAAGCAAGCCTACTCAAAATCATGGCATTATTAACCTTTACTACTTTCTAATTATTAAGAATCCCCGAAATTACAATCTACTCTCTCAACAAAAAATAAAAGATTTAAATTTTGTCTTACAATTTCTTAATTAATTTTTTGATCGAATGAAAAATTAATTTCTAAGCTACGATAATAAAATATGGCTACAAAAAAATTAATACAAAATGATGTGTCGGATTATATTAGTAAATATTACACTATACATGATTGAGTCCAATAGTTATAACCAATAACTATCATTCACATTATTTTGTATTCAATCTTTTGTCAACAAAATATTATTACGTTGAAACCAATAAACCTCCACTTTTATACTTAACTTAGGACTATTAATTGAGTTTGTCAACTACAAAAATCTGCAGTTTGGCTCACTAAAAGGCCAATCGAATTTAATTTTAAAATAAATTGGATTGAAAAAAAAGTTTAGGCCCAACTTAAATTACACGACATGTCAAAGGTGTTGACGATCAGTCCTATCCAGCCCAATGATTGGTTGGGCGATGGAGTATTCATTGAACCAGTCCGTTACCGTTAATGTTTTGGGTCGTGATACTAAGACCCATCCGGTGAGTGCACGATTGAGCGATCTGAGCCTAGTATGGCAACGCTAATAATTGGGCTTCCGGTAACAGAGTTCAGTCATCTAAGTATAGGAACATTACATGACATTCAAAATGGTAACTGCAGAATGCATACATTAAATAGTTTCTCTTCTTCTCCCCCTAACAATAACAAAAAAATCCTATTAATTACCCATGACAATATAGTTTAAGAAATGAAAAAATAGCTATATCTAATCATTATTGTGCAAATTACAGAGTTCATGTATTGGCCCTACTTTTAATACTCTCTCAATTCCATCAAAAGTCTTTTTTCCTTCTAAAATAATTTTATTTTTATTGCTAATAATATAAAATGACAGTGTCCTTGAATTTGTCATCATAATTTGAACGATATCACCACTACTAAATCAACAATCAATTATTTTTCAAAAATAAATATGAGACAAAAATACAACTTTTATAAATGACTTTTAATTTTGTAACACAAAGAAAGGATCACAGTAAAGTAAAACAAGAGTCATTCTATTATAATAGGAGTAGTAATTATTTTTCACGTGCAAACAACCACTATCCTAGCAGTCCAGCTAGCGAGGTAACAGAGTCTTAGACAACACCCTCATACAATATATTATATCGAATCTTAAATCCCTATTAATAGGTACATAATCTTTTCGTTTTCTTACAATTAAGGTAACTCTTTTTTAATAGTTATATATATAGTCCAAAAAGATACATATATGGGATAAGTAACGAGAAATTCAATAAATTTTTGCACCATTTTCTTAAAATAATTCAGACTGAACTAAGACTCTCCACCACTATCTCTGTTAATCAATTAAAGAGCCTAAAAATCAACATAATTAAACCTAGCTAGTTAGTGATAAATTCAACCTAGACTATATATAATACTTTCATATTATTATTTTCAGTATATTAATTTGAAAGTTTTCTTAAATCAATTTATCCTTTAAGTATTCATCATTAAGTTGCAACATATGCTTAAATACCTACCAATTATCACTTGTTAATGAATGCAATTATGTCGATCATCAAGTTTAACTCATCGGTATAGACACAGTTTGGGTACAATAACATTTAGAGTACTTATTTCGAAAATAAAACGAGAAATTTATTGATATTAATGTTAGGTGTAATTTAGAACACACTAGCAAAAGTCGGATGGGAATGTTTTGGATTGTTAAGTGTCCAGCAACGCCGTGATCTATGTTCGTCCTCGCCTTGCTTTCTCTTTAACAAATATATGGAGAGTATTATATTATTATTATATCGATTTTTTTTACAAGGTTTTAAAATTATTCAAAACTTAGACGTGGCGCCACATAACGAGTGTTGATAAGGATAGTATTAGAAAATAGAAAATAGTTTTCAGTTTCTACACCTAAAAACAAAGTCACGCGTGGTCTAAACCACAAATTCTCACAACCCTTCAACATTTTGACTCATCCCCTCCGCGTCTGCCCAGGACTCGGAGTACAAACAAAGACACCTAATTATATTAACCTAAGTTATTAGACAATTATCAGACTTATTAAAATTCTTGTCATATTTTATTTTTTAATAGATTCATTAAAATTTGTGTCATATTTTATTTTTTAACAATTAAGATAGATATAGTATTTAATTTTGTGATTAAATATTGTATATGTAGACTTGTCCATTATAAAGACGAAAAAAATTGGTAGTCCAAAATAATACTTCTCCCATATGAAAATCAGAGTCTTGCTATGTATTGTAAAAAAAAAATTATTAAGTTATAATTACGATATATGTGTATACATGAGATAAATAAAAATTAAGAATAATTTTATACTAATTTATTTTATCTTATTGCAAATAATTTGGTCACATTTCATAAGTTAATATATATCCACAAAATTTAGGTAAATTCCTGGGAACATTGTAGTATTGTGAAGGAAGAAACATATATGCTAATGACCGATTTACATGTAACACAAAAATCAAAACACATATCTCTTGAAACGTACGTCTCTTTGTTAGGAAAAATAATACAATCCCATAAACTCTAGATCACGTATACAAATCAAGTCAATCTTAATAATTTGGCTAACCACCAAATAGGTTAGGCCCTCTATGAATAGCCCATTTAGGTACTCAAAACCCAACATATTTTCCCCCAATAAAAGTTGCGAGCAGCCAATAAATTAGAATTAGCCGACCGGCACAAAGTATTTGAAGGGTATATTCTATAATGAGTTTCCGAATGCGATTCATACTTGGCTACTTGGCTATAGCCTATTTTCTGGTTAGAATTCAATTCCTACCGAATATTCCCGTGTTTTACTTTTTTCCATAAGTTGTTCGCTCATTAACAAACCAAGATCGCACCCTTTGAGCCGTCGGATCACCTAACTTTTAATATCATGATTATGATCGCCGGAAATCAACGTCTAAGATCGTCAAGAATCAGTATAATAATGGTAGTAATCAGGACATTTCTAGAAAGGCAGCTCCTCCAAATATCCACAAGGCACTAACTCCTTCACGTGATGTATATATAAATATTCTCTGGGAATCTTCTGAATTTATTTAAATAAATTACACCATCACATATTTTTCCTGGCGTCATCCTATATATACTTCCTCTGTTTGTTGAATTTCAAATACGAACAATTTGGTACTTCAAATTCAAACAAACAGCTTTTTGGGGTCACCGGAAAAATACCCAGTACGTTAGAATGGCCGGAATTGTTGTGATTTTCGACTTCGACAAGACCATTATCGACTTGGATAGCGATAACTGGGTTATCGACCAATTGGGTGCCACCGACTTATTCAATCAACTTATCTCCTCCGTGCCTTGGAATTCTGCCATGGTCAGTTTTAATATTCAAATATGTTATTATTTAAATAGTACTACATTTATTTCTACTAACAATTAATTTAGTTCATTGATCCTCCCTTACATTACAGGATATAATGATGAAGGAGCTTCATTCACATGGGAAAACAATTGAAGACATGGTAGACGTTCTGAAACGGGTTCCGATCCATCCCCGGATTGTTCCAGCCATTAAATCAGCTCATGCTTTAGGGTAAATTGATTGGGCAGTCATGACATTCATTCTTTGTTTACCTGGAAATTAAAAGCAATCTAATCTAATGCGCGCAGGTGTGATTTGAGAATAGTAAGCGATGCAAATACGTTCTATATTGAGACGATTCTGAAACACTTTGGATTGAGGGAATATTTCTCTGAAATCAACACCAATCCGGGTTTCGTAGATGAGGAAGGGAAGCTAAGGATCTTTCCTTACGTCGACTTTCATACTTCTCCTCATGGCTGCACTAACCCTTGCCCTCCAAATATGTGCAAGGTAGGCAGCTAGTCACAGCTAAATTTGTTGTTTTTTTTAATAGCTTTCAAGCTCACGATTAATAGAGGATGGATGGTGACAGTTGATCAACGTATACGTAATCAAACTGAAAAACTTTAGTGTGTATATAAATTTAGTTTTTGACTATTTCACAGGTTTACTGATTTCTTGATCATGTGGTTTCGATATATAACAGGGTATGATAATAGAATGGATACAAGCTTCTCTAGCCAAGGAGGGGAAGAAAAAGATAATTTATCTTGGAGATGGTACCGGGGATTTTTGCCCGATATTGAAGCTAAAAGATGGAGATTACGCGATGCCAAGGAAGAATTTTCCAGTTTGGGATTTGATATGCAAGAACCGCGATATTGTAAAGGCAGAAATTTATGAATGGAGTGATGGGGAAGAACTTGAGCGCGTCCTGCTTCAACTCATTGAAGAGAGCAGCATTACTACCAACTCGGTTGCTCAGTTGTTTTCGGCTGATTGCAAGTTTCAGACGATTCCTTTGTGTGGTCATGAAGCCCTGCCACAAGCTCTTCCTGTTCCTCATTAGTTATTACTTGGGCTGCTAAAATTGTAACTTGTATGCTAGCCTAGTCGATCCAGCACAAAGAACTTTCACTTGTTTTTCCTTTTATTTTTGGGTCGAGGTTGTGTTTGGCAATGGATCGATGTGTAATTGCAATGTGGTTACTGATCAAGAATAGAAATTGACGAGAGCTTTTGTTATAAATTGACGAGAGCTTCAGAATTGAATTTGTTACTATATTTAAAATATATAAGTGTAATTTTATTTTAAGTATAATTATAATTTTATATTACTTAAATAATATAATTTTAAAAATTAAAACTAAATAGACAACTCGGTTAGTACTCAATTTATAAAGCATGATTAGTAAATAATCATAATATTATTTTACCTAATATATAATAATGTGAGTTTAAGCAATATTCATAATTACTTAAATAACATAGTTTGAGAATAAAATAATTTTTTATAAAAAATCGTCTCACCTAACTTGAATTTATTATTATAATTAAAATATAAACACAATTAAAATTTCACGTATAAGTAGGATTTTTATTGTTTCTTAAATTTATAATATTAGAAGGAAACAAATTTCTTTTAATCAAGATTGTCTTACCGAATATTAAATTGCTACTACATATTATTTAAAATATATACGTATAATAGACAATTTGGTTCGTGTTTTTTTTTTCCTCAACCTTTGCTTCTTTCTACGTGAGGTCAGCTTATTTATCAATCCAAATAAAAAATTAAAAATTAATAACATAGTTTTATATGGAAACAATAATTAGTAATATGGTTTTATAAAGAATAAATAAAATAAGATCAAAATACAAGAATTAGTTTTATAAGGAATAATCAAAATAAAATTATATTATTTGATATTATTTTTAAATTTAATTTAAATATATTTAAAATAATAAAAGTTTAGTAAAATCATATTACTACTTAGATAATATTGTATGAGAAGAAATGAAAATTTTCATAAAGATCATCTCTCTGTTTTAATTGTCACTACTATTATTAAAATATAAGTATATTTATAATTTCAAGTATAAATAAGATAAAATTATTATTTAGATAATATAATTTTAGATGAAAATAATTTGAGGATTATCTTACCTAAAATTAAGTTGTTATTATTAATAAAATATAAATATAATATAGTAATAGACTATATAATTCAATTATTAAACAAAAAATAGAACTTAAATACTCTATCCAATAAAAAAATTAAAAATTAAAAGTAAAAACAGTAATAATATTATAATTTTACAATAAAACCCTTTGTTCAATTCAACAAAGTCAAAAATTAGAATTAGTAATATAGTTTACAAGGAAACAATCATAAAATAATCTTACCTAATATTAATTTGTTACCATTATTAAATAATATTTTATTATAATTTAAATAATATAATTTGAGAAGAAAAATAATTTTTTCACATAGATCATTTTATTTAACTTGAATTTTTTTAATATTAAAATATAAGTGTAATTATATTTTTGAATTGAAGTAGAATTTTATTATTAATTTAGATAATATAATTTTAAAATAAAATCATTTTCTAATAAACCCAATATTAAGTTTATAAAAAATACAATAAAAATATCAACAATTCATATTTTAAAATAAAACTCATGCTTTGCAGGGTTAGTACATAATAACAGCACAATAAGTCCTCGTAGCTTGATTAGCCAACTCATGAGCCTGTGGGGCTAATGTTAGAGCATTACACAGTAATAATAAGCGAGCTTGGGATTATCGTTCGTTTGCTTCTTAACTTGTGATGTTAGAATTGGGCTTGCACTTTTTTGAACTGTATTGTGGCCTGTGGCCTCTGGTGTGTTCATGGCCATAGATTGTGTATCGACACAAAACATCATGGCCCACCCAGCTAGGTCTAGATGATTTATTTGAATTTGGTAGTACATATTCTCTCTGTTTCAAAATAAAAGGTCATTATTAATTTTTTAAAATTAATTCAAAATATTTTTAAGCTCAAAATTAATATGAATTCCATTAATTTTAGTAAATACAATGATGATTATTGCAAATTGTTTCATAATTTTTAATAAATCATCTTAATTATAAATTTAAAAATTTCTTTAATTGACTTTCAAAAATAATAATAATCCTATAATTTAGAATAAATAAAATACTATTTAATATAACTACATATATACACATTTGTAAGCTGCTTATCGTTTGTGAGGGGAGAGTTTAATAGATGTTTTTCCTGCTACTACTTTGGTAGTACTTTCTACTCTTAAGGAATCAGAAAACTATGACTTAATTGACTATTTCAACGAACAGGCAAAGCTAAGAAGAGACGCAATATATAGACATACATTTTGCCATTTTAAAATTGCGCTTTTATCATTATTACCATTAAGTAGAGTTACTTTTTTGTGTTTTTATTAGTGAAGGTGCATGGGACGAGGGAGGGTATTTCTGTCATGGTGGTTGTAAATTGTAATACTCCCTCTATTTTATTATATAAATTATTTTAAAATATATATTTATTATTATTTTAAAATATAAAACGTTTTACATATATATCTAAGAGAAAAAATTTAATTATTTCGCATTTTACTTTCAAAAATAAAGTAATTAAGAGAGAGAAAAGGAAGAGGAGAAAAAATAATTAATTAATGCATGAATTATAATAAAATTTCAAACTAACATTAATTATTTATAATTAATATTAATAACACTTCTTAATATATATAATTATAGCTTAAATGATTTATACGGAGTAATAAAAAGGAGAGAGTATCAAGCAAGGGCAGAGCCACGTTCATTATTGGGAGTGCCATGGCACCCCATGAATTTTTAAGATTATGAAAATTATATATTTTATAAATTACAATTAATGTCATAATGACCCACCAAAATTCAATCCAGTCCAAAAATATCATCAAAATTAGGTTTTGATCTAAGATGGAGAATGATTTTTTCACTGACTCTTTGATTTTATATATTGAAAGAAAAATTGTCGCAAAATTTAGTATAAAATCAATCATAGACAAAATTTCAGATTTAAAAGAACGTCAGATTCTATTTTGATATATGATTGAGTTAAAATATAAGCATAAAAAGTTTATTTTGTCTCTTCTTTTGTCTCTATTTTGTCAAAGAGACAACGATGAATAGAAAATATGATGATTTTTTATTTATTTATATTTTGTTACATGTTAATATATTTTTTATATCAAAATTATACCATGTATCCCTTAAATTGCCAACCTAACTCTGCCCCCGGTACCAAGTTAACATTCATCCCTCCACTACATATGCGACCAATGCCTTTGAAACTTGAATTACTACCCTTGGAATGAAAGGAAATGTAATCAACAAAACCATTGGACCACCTTCATATAAGTACACCTTATATTCTTGCCTGAAATTAGCCTATGCTTATTCTCATTAACATATTATTTATTTTATGTTAAGTTTAATCTTATGTTTTACTTGTCTTTTTTAACCCTGAAATAGAATAAATTATATTTTTTTCATTTTAAAATTAAATTTTCTTTTATTAAAAGATAAAATAAAATAAAATAACTATTTTTTTTATTATCATTTTTACAATCACACCATCGCTTCTATACTCTAATATAATATTATAAGTAAATTTAAAAATATTAAAAAAAATTGATTTTTAAAATGTAACTACTAGTGTAATTTGAAATGGGAGGAAGTAGTCATTAACGTAGTGTTTTTTTCCACAGATATTGGGCATTGTTTGATGACAGCTAATCAAGGATGTATCAGAGCAGTCTCCTTCGTCAATTCAGTAGCCCCTCACGTCTTACACTGTTTGTCAGAAATTCAAATGTGCATACCCCAGGTCCTTGACACACCGATAAATACTCCATCTATTTTACAAAAAGTGTCTATACGTATAAATAGGATATATTTTGAAAATTAATATTTTTGTAATGATTTTTATTATTTTGATACAAATTTTTATTTATAGTGACAATTTTAAAATCGTTGCTATAAATTTATGACGACACTTTTTATATATAAAATATCACAATAAATTTATAATAACGATTTTAAAATCGTCGCTATAGATAAAAAATAGGACTTACATGCAAAAATAACAAAAATTACTGTAAAAATAATAATTCCCTATATTTTATGAGTCCTATGCAGACTAAAAAATTGGATAATTCTAAATTTATTTTTATTTTTTTTATTGTTAAATTTTTTATTTTGACTCAAATATTTATAAAATTCAATAATTTAAATATAATTTAGATACATATAAATAATCAATAAATATTATAAAAATTTTAGAAGTCAAAAAGATTGAAAAAAATTTAAAAATATCTAATTTTCCAGTCCAATATTCTAATATGCATAGAGTTATTGATATTTTATTTTATATGAATATTATCACTACTAAGTTTTTAAAATAATATTATGATTGTATATTTAAGAGTATTATTTATTATAAATTAGACTTTGGTGTAATATGGGAGAAGTAAAATAAAAGAAACATATGGTTACTATTAGTCAAAGTGAATTTCGTATGTCGACAAGTAGCACTCGGGTATTTTGTCTATATTGTGATATATATATTTTTTATTATTATATAAGTCATTTTTTGTAAAAAAAATTATATATAAAATGCTTTATATATATTTTAAAAAATTAATTATTTTTTATTTTATTTTTAAAAATAGAGTAATTGAGAAAGAGAGGAGAGGTAATAATTAATTAGTGCATAAATAATAGTAAAATTTTAAACTAATATTAATTATTTAATATTATTATTAATAAAAAAAATTAATATATATAATTATATATTAAACGATTTATTTAATACAAAAATAAAATACGTGATTTCAATTAAAAAACATAAATAAATACTGTAATAAAAAAATAGCTACTTAAATCAAGGTGGATCGATAGGAGTTTGTTAACGTGTATCCCTAAGACATTAGTAATATATTGTTCAAAAATTGATCATATAGTAATAGTAGTAGTACTATTATAATTTCAAATTTTAGTAAATGGCGAATTAATTGAACTTGTAAAACCATGGGATTGCTGTCCAAGAATGGCCTATCCCGATATTTAGATCGGTTCTCAAATAAATAAAAGTATACTCCACTAAATAGGAGTAATTAATTATGATTTATGAGCATCTAATTAATGGGTTGTTGTACCTTGACCTGTCTTTTCTACGACCTTCTATTTTGTATTATGCATGATTTCTGCCTCGTAATAGAATGAATACTTTTTTTAAATAAAAATTTGAAAAAGTATAATCTAAACAATTACAATTAAAAATGTGATTGATTAACATAAATAATTATTGATCCAGCAGCATATGTGGTCACATGATTAGAATAATGGGACAATCGATCTGCCAAACATTAACATGACAAAGAGGACATTATAGATTAATAAAATCACGAATTGCATTTACTATTTATGTTTTGAATTATTAAAATAATATTATTTTTAAAAAAATTAATTTTAAATAATTTAAAACTGACATAAAATTATATAATTTATGTTAATATAATTATTAATATTATAAATTATTTAAAAAATACTACTAATTATAATATTTATTATTTTTAAATTTTAAATGAATTATGTTAAATTTGAGTTTAAAAATATTAAAATTTAATTTTAAAAAATAAATATTATTCTTATAATTTGAAACAAATAAAGTATAATTTATATTCCAAATTGACTTTCACCCCATTTTATTTTTAATTAAAAACACTTTAAAGTCTAAACTTTAAGCACAAAAATAATTTACAGAGGATGAATATTACTTTTTACTTAAAATTTATGATACTTTTAACACATAATGATGTCTGAGGGAAAAATCATTTCAAGTCTAGTCTATAAATTCCAATACAATTTATGATTTAGTCTACATAATGTATATGTATACTTTTCATGTTAAGAAACATCAAATTGATGCTTTTTATACTAGTCCGTGTGGCACAAAGTTGCATGTTTAATTTATATTAAATTATTTATTTTAAAAATCTAATTTTTAGTGTGGAGGACAAATTAGAAAGATATTTAAATATAGTGGGCGAAAGAAAGCTAACCAACTATGTTATCACAAACCACCAAGTTACCTGTATATATATATATATATATATGTATATGTATATATATATAATAAAAATAAAAAACTAACTAACTATGTTAGCCACAATTATATACCAAATTGAAGATTAAAAACAAAATAAGCTTCTTATTTGTATGTAGTTGAGAGCAGAAAGCCAGTCCCTGACATGGGCCATCGTTTCTGATGCAAGAAAGGTCCAGCCGCATGATTAAGGTGATAATACTAAAATAAGTAACCCACAGTAGCACTGAAACAAGGGATTAGGATAAATTTAGACACAATAATTAAATATTATATTTATTTATATTATTAAAAATTAAAATATAGCATAAAATTTAATATTATAATTTATTTTTTAATAATATAAATAAATATAATATTTAATATTATGTATAATAATTTTTTTTTGTGTGTTTATTTAAAGCTCTAATTATTAAGCCACCAATCAATGGTCTTATTTTATTTTTTCAAAAGAAAGAGAGCTATGCTCTAAAAGTCTTTGCATGTGGGTGCCCCAATGTTTCAAAATTCTGACACTATACTGTAGTATTACCCGGAATGGTTTGAACTCCCTAATACTGACAACTTATTAATAAACGTTATAGACAGTGGAATATAATTAGATATTTTATTATAATAAATAAAGTGTATTTAAAATAAATAATTGTGTAACCTACCTCTTATGATAAAATATTTATCTGTTCTTCATTAATTGTGAATTTATATATAAATTATTAGTCTGTCAAAATTTATTCTTTCTTTCAATCATCACCAAAAAAAAAAAAAAAAAATTATAACCTTACAGCTTATTATAGTCGCTACTTTATTAACTATTACTATTCATTCAATTCTAAAATTAAAAAATTAATTTTAAAATCACAAATTTTAAGAAAACTTGCACTCCCTATCCAAAAAAAAAAATTTGACAATATGAAAATATATTTTCACTCAACTTTTTTCAGAAAACTTAGAATAAAAAATAGATTATATTTATTTATAAAAAATATATTTGAGATTGAATTATTTATCTTAATTTAACACTACTTTATACTATTTAATCATTTGACGGGAGATTATTAGTCCTTTAATATTAGACTTTAGTTCCATAAAATTATTTAATAGCTTAAAATGAGAGAATTATTAATTTTATATTTTTTATAAAATTATATAATCCCTCATAAATAGTCTTAAGAATGATAAAAAATAGTTAATAAGATAATTAATCCCCCATCATGGAGTAAAATAGTCTAAAATAATATTAAATTAATAAAAATAATCTCATCTCAAATATATTTTTTATAAATAAGTATAATTATAGAGTATTAATTTATTGTTTTAATTTACCCATAATGAATCTTACATATACTTTTGAGATATAATGTTTATTCAGTTACCAACATTTAACATTCTTTTGTGTGTCACCAAACATACGCATATTATAGTTTCATTTTTTAAACATATTTTTGCAAATGTTAAACGCGTAAATTGGTTAAGGCAAGAAGATGAGGTCAAACTATGTCTAGTTGCCAACAACCTGAAAACATGGAAGACAGCGATCCCTCTCTCTTTGCAATTTCAGCACGTTGAATTTGTCTTATTTACATTTTCAAAAAAAAATTGTCTTATTCAATGTACTACTCTCCTTGTAACTCGATAAAAGCCTTATTTTTCAAAATAAAATCTATTTTTTTTATTAATAATAGTTTAAAATTTTTATTGAGGGCGGGAGATGAAGGTACCTCACATTCTTATATGAAGTATTTCTTTAAAATAATAATTTCTTTAAAAATTATAAAAATATTATTTTGGTACATAACATGAGAATTTTTTTATTTAATTATACAAAATAAACATTGATATTGTCATCACAGTTACACAAGAGTGAGGTAGTCATCACCTCCATTTTTGCTGAAACTTTTTATGAAATATAACATTGATATTGTCTTTCAAAAATTAATTTAAGGATATTTCTAAATTTAAATTTAATATTCTTTATTTAAATTTTAAAAATAATAAATGGTGTGATTAATAATATTTTTAGTCAATATAATTAAATAAATTCATATTAACTTTTAATTTACAAAAATATAAATTTAACTTTTAAAATCTAATTTTGACATTCTAATTAGAGTAATATAGAATTATAAAATGACACAACATTCTTCAAATTTGATATTTGTATTTTATTGTCATGTTATCCTACTAAGTAGATAATTTATTATTTTTGAAATTAAAAATTGAATAAGAATGCATCATTAATATGTTGTAATTTTTTTAAATTAATAAATATTTACCTCTCATCCGTCATTAGTCATCATTATATAAAGAGAATTGATATTTTTATAAATTAATTTTAATAATTTAATATTTGTATAAATACTTTTTATTTTATTTTATAAAAATATTAAATTAATTTATAAAAATATTAATTATTTACGAACTAATTTAATATTTATATAAATAGATCTCTTTTAATTTTATAAAAATATTAAATTATCTTTTAAAAATATCAATTATCTGCATAAAGACAAAACAGAACTTGTAATTAAGAATGAAAAGGTAAAATGCGTGCACATATTAATTAATCATAAGATCAATTAATACTCAAATGAAATGGAGTTGTAGTTAGTGATAAATGGAGTAAGTAATATTACCAGGTTCTGAAAGACGGCTTGCTGTAAATATAAGACAGAGATCCGTCAATAATGGCATGAAATCTGACCCGAGGAGGATAGGACCATAGCCCCGCCGTTTAGTCACCGTCTGGCAGCAGGCAGAAATAAATGTGGGTTAACGTGACCGTTGAGTTAGGGCACGTCAGGACTTGGCGCATACATTGGGAATTGAATTGCCAGCCGGGGAAGATCGAGGCGTAGGGTGGGCCAGCGTTTGCTTTCTTTTGTTTTGAACGGGGGTAGTAGGTCCCATGTGATCTGGCTCAGACGAGGTAGTAAATAATATTTAAATTTATTTTAAAACGTTTTAATTAAATTGTTTAATGTTTAGATTAGATTGTATTTAATTCATATAGACCATAATAAGTATTGAATAATAATAATAATTCTATAACTTCAAATTTACCATGCCATCGACATAAATTTAAATACACAATTTTTTTTGGAATGAAGACGATCATAATTTGTTGTAACCAACTTTTAATGGAACCTTCGCTCGTCCGTGTTTCCAACTTCAAGGGACGAGAATAGCCTCTGTCTGAAATACTAATAACTTCTAACAATTTGAAATCTCACAACTTTTACAATAAAAGGATTTTTTTAAAAAAGGTTAGAGAAAAATACAAAAAAGACTCCTCCAGTACGTTAAAATTTGAAAATGTGTTCAAATTTTACAGTCTAACAAAATTAACACCGTCAAACTGTCCACCTGCAGAAATTGATTGTGTATTCGGCTTCACACACGCACACACAAGGTGCTTATCCACGACGATCAATTACAAGGAATATTATTTCAGTAATTAAAATAAAATTAATTTCTTTTATAAAATTTATCTATCATAATTTTTATATTATCCGATATTAGTACTAACCGAATAATCAAATTATATTATTCAGTTATTTAATATATATAATCGAAATATAAATTTATTTTTATTAAACAAAAAAATTCATTTCAAATTTTATACTAGAGCTTTCAAATAATATTTAACCATAATTCACAATTATAATAATTCATAAATTAGTTTAATAATTTTAATTTAACAATATATAAAGTACATAATCATAGGACAAAGTTAATTTTTTTTCTAAATATCTAATTCAGTTTTTTGGATATCCGAATAGCATAATTTTAAAAACGGAACCAAACCCGAATACCAAATAATTAAGTAGTTATAACCGAATTAAGTAAAATAACCGAATAACTGAAATAATTCATTTTAAATTTTTGATTTTGTTCGGTAATTCTGTTTTACCCATTTTTTGTTCAATCTTAATTGCACAGACGATTAGAATTAAAATAAGATAATTATTATTTGTTGTGGATGCTAATTAATATTATTCTTACGAATAATTTTTATGTTAACAAACTTAAAAAATGTTAGAACACTTTTTCTCTCTTTTAAAATAAAATTTTATCTTTTTCAACTAAATTTTAAAATTTAATATATTTTTTTGTTATAAATTCAAAAATATCAATCTATATGTTATTAGAAAGATCTCAAAATATTCTTTAAAATAAAAGACACTGTTAATATATTTAATATGATTTAGTTAAAATATTAAAAGTTACAACCAAAGTTTAGAATGATGTAATTTGAAATATAAAATTTTAATTTTAATTTTAATTTTAATTTTGGTCATTTTAATTAAATAAAAATATATCAGATCTTATTTTAAAGGTTTTAATGATTTTTTTTTTAAGGACATAAAAATTAATATGCGGTCCTGTACGTATCAATGGAGTCGGCGAGTTTGTTGAAACACATTTGTTTACTTCAAACCGGTTACCGCTATCTCCCTTTCCTCGTTCAATTTCTTAATAACCGTATTTCCTTTTTCTTTATTTGCTTTTTTGGCTCTTTGGATGTGAAAGCAGTGGCTAGATTTGGGCATATACAGAGGCTTCAAATCCTCATTATTAATTTTTTTTTTGGTATATTTATCGTGAAATTTATAAAAATATTTTATATATATTTTTTAATGACAATTTATTTTATTATTATAAAATAAAATTATAATGACAAAATAAATTATTGACATAAATCTTAAAAATTATTATTATAAATTTTACAACAGAAAACATAACAATAATAAAAATCTGCAATGACCAGTACTTCATTGCAGCGACCTTTCATTTCGGGCATCTACGCTTGGAGATTATAAGTTGGTCGAACGCTTATTTTTTGATTTATAAAGTACTTTATAAGTTATTTTTGATAAATAACTATTTTTTTTCTTAAAAAAATAATTAAATTATTTTAAAATAAATAAATTTGTCCAAATATAAAAATATTTTTTATTTATTTTAATAATCTTTATATCTTATTTTAATTTATAAATTATTTTATTTAAATATTTTTATATTTTATTTTGACTTATTTTTTAACTTATAAATTAAAAAAAATATCATTTTTTTCTTTATAAATCATTACTTAAAATAATTTATAAATTATTTTACATTTTAACTTATAAATTATTTTAAATTTCTCACGAATCATCGGTTACTCGTATAAAAATTTAATTGTGTTTGTTGTATATATGTATGTAGGTATTTGATTCTCTTTCGCTTACGGATTTTGCAGGTTGACAGTGATATGAGTAAATGTTCCTTTGTTGAGATGGAATTTTGAGGATAAAAAGTGAACATTGCTGTTGAGTCTTTTCCTTAGGACTCCTCTCTTTCGTCGTATCAACCGAGGTTGAGAGCTAAAAAGTTGTTTTTTTTTATTGTAGGTGGAATCTGATTTTGGTAGGCTCTTTAGTATTCCATTTTTGATTTAAAGGGCTAAAGGGAGAGTTTCATTTTGAATCTGGAACCAACCAAACAGCTCAGTCAGTCACCAATGGCTTTTTGACTCTCTGATTTGAATGTCCAGTGAGCTCCAATTGTGGTGCTGTGTTGTTTTCTGTCGTTTCCCTTGTAAGACTACCCTCAATATCTTTTGGTTTCATTTGGAAATTTTGTTATCTGAAGGGATTTTATTTCAGATTTGGAATATCCCTTACATGCAAATATTCATTTCTCTTCTGGGTAATTTCTAATTGATCAAGTAGTTTTCGGGGGTAATTAGTGGAAAATTTTGGAGGGAGGAATACCTCAAATTCTTGATTTACTGTGAGAAATTTGTTTCAGTAGTTGGTTAAAAGGTCTCGTCTCTGGAATCATTCTGGCCCATTGACTGTAAGAAAACAGTGAGCATGTCGGTTGTACATGCCCGAATATTACACCTTTCATGGTGGGGCAGAGGACATACCGATTGCCAATAATTATAATGTTTTGCTCTTGTTTCATTTACTTGGCATATATGCTTTCTTCAGTTCTGTCCTTCTGAAGGTATGATAAAGGTTGGTAGGCGTTTGGAGGGTTAATAATTCTGTACAAAAAAAAGTTCGGAAAAACTTTTATTTCCCTACTATTCTAGGGGGTGATGACTCTGGAATTGAAGCCGGGGAAGCAGGAAAAGGGCTCGGATGTTACGGAGATGGTGGTTGTAGCGGTCAAGGCTTCGAAGGAAGTACCTAAAACTGCTCTGGTGTGGGCTTTGACTCATGGTGTTCAGCCTGGGGATTGCATCACATTGCTTGTGGTTGTCCCTTCGCAAAGTTCCGGTATATTTTCTTGATTTGGTTTGATTTCATTTCTTTTAGTCTTTTATCGTATATTTATGTGTAAAGGACTGTTATAGCGAGAATTTTTATCTGTTGTGCATGTCTTTTAAGAATTATTCAGTGATTTTTTATTCTCAACCTGTTGCCAATAGTGAGAGTCTGATATTCTTGGCCCTTGTACATTTTGTGTTGACTGGTGAACATCGAGCTTGTTGAGCAATTCCATAGACTTTAAATGTTGATTCAGTTTTGGTAGTATTTTCGTGATTATGCTAATTCTAGAGTTTTTATTGGCATTGATTATGTTCACTGTTAGAATTGATGAATATGACTTATGATATCATTTTTCTTAAATGCGATGTTTAAGACCTGATATTCTTGGTAAATATTTCCCCCAAACATTAGGAAATAGGTGGTGTGAGTTTCTTGTTGAGAATTGGTTTTTGGGGTGAGTCATAGGTGCCAATTCTGTTTCTTCTTTTGTTTCTGTGCGGACCTGTGATGTGCAAGGCATATTTTTCATGTTGAGGACTTATCTTTGATTTTTGATTTCACTGGACATCATGTGGTCATTGATTTTGGGCTACATTATTTAATCTTTGTAATAAATTATTGCAAATATGGATCTAAAAGCCCTTTTGGTAGTAAGGGTAATACTGATAATTATCATCTTATTCAGGTAGAAAATGGAGTTTCCCAAGGTTTGCAGGAGATTGTGCTAGTGGACACCGAAGGTCTCATTTGGGAACAAGTTCAGAACAGAAAATTGATATTACAGATACCTACTCTCAGATGATCCTTCAGCTGCATGATGTTTATGATCCTAATAAGGTCAGTGTGCCTCAATTTATGCCTCATTGTTTGATATTGTACTTGCTCCCTAATGATGTATTGATGCACCATTATTGTCCTTATTCTGTTACAGATAAATGTGAAGATAAAACTTGTTTCTGGATCGCCATGTGGGGCAGTAGCTGCGGAAGCAAAGAGAACTCAGGCTGGTTGGGTTGTATTGGACAAGTAATATTCTTTGTACTGTATGATAGACCATTAATTTTGTAGCTCATATCAAGTTATTGGTAGTTTCTAACACCATTCCTTGCAGACATCTCAAACATGAGGTGAAACGTTGCATGGAAGAGCTACAATGCAACATTGTGATAATGAAGAGATCGCAGCCGAAAGTTCTCCGTCTAAATTTGGTTGGATCACCTAAAAAGGAACCTGAAGCTGACTGTCAATTACCTTCCGAGCTAGATCAGTCGTCCGATAAACAACTGAAAAAGAATGAATCTCTGGATTCCGTTCGAGGACCACCTGTTACTCCAACTAGTAGTCCTGAGCTTTTTACTGCTACCGAAGCTGGAACTTCATCAGTTTCAAGTTCTGACCCAGGAACTTCACCATTTTTCATTCCTGAAATAAATGGAGACCTGAAGAAGGAGCAATTGTTTGCTGGGAAAGAAAATCATGATGTAGATGAATCAAGTTCAGACTCGGACAGCGGAAACTTTTCTGCATCTTCGTCAATGTTGGGGTTCCAACCATGGATGGCAGACATTGCCAAGTCACAATGTCAATCCTCCCGATGCATGGAAGAAAGTTCACAAAGATCTAAATACCGAATTCAAACTTATACTACCAAGGCCTTGCGTGAGAAGTTTTCTAAAGCTGACCGAGAAACTGGATTTGGAGTGCCAAAGTATAGATCTGATCTGGAATTTAGTGGAAATGTTAGAGAAGCAATTTCTCTATCCAGAAATGCACCTCTCAGGCCCCCTCCGTTATGTTCTATATGTCAGCACAAGACACCCGCATTTGGAAAACCGCCAAGATGGTTCACCTTTGCTGAACTGGAGCTTGCTACTGGAGGTTTTTCTCAAGTTAATTTCTTGGCTGAAGGAGGGTTTGGATCTGTCCACAGAGGAGTCCTCCCTGATGGCCAGGCGGTGGCTGTCAAACAACACAAACTGGCAAGTTCCCAAGGGGATCAAGAATTTTGCTCAGAAGTGGAAGTTCTTAGCTGTGCTCAGCACCGGAATGTAGTTATGCTAATTGGATTCTGTATTGAGGATGGTCGAAGGCTATTAGTTTATGAATATATATGTCACGGTTCATTGGATTCCCACCTCTATGGTAATTTGTCTTCCCCTTATAGCATATGCAATCCTCTAGATAAGGCATAAGTACTATATGTCTGGTGATTATTATAGAATGCATACATTTCCCATCTTCTACTTTTACCTTTGCATGTCACAAGTAGGAGATCTCAAATAAAGATTATTAGCTATAAGTGGTCCGTTTTAAGATTTATTACCTTGGCATAAGATGGGTTTGCATGTCATCTGAAGATTCCTGAAAATGTGTTATCTTTTTTTTATCATTGCCTCATTCTAATTTCAGCCACAGAGAACTTATTCACTCCTTCCCTTAGGGGTATGGTTGGAACTTAGAGAACTTGAGGGAAAGAGAAAAAACAAAACTTAAGCGCTTTCCAAGTTCCAAATGTACCCGAAGTGAGACATGACCTTGGTTGGACAGAAGCATTAAAGCAAATGGCATATTTTTTTTTTGATAAATCCGTTTTTATATGAGTTGACCTAACCTAAAACTAAGTATTTCACTTGCATTCCTTGTAATTTTCTCTGCGGGATTGAACCACTTCATTTTGCTTTTTAAAATGCCTTTTGTTTTGCAATTAGCTGTAAGCTGTATTTTAATGAAGAATTATGGTATATTCAGGTTGTCATCGAGATCCATTAGACTGGTCTGCTCGACAAAAAATTGCCTTGGGAGCTGCTCGAGGACTGCGATATCTGCATGAAGAATGCAGAGTGGGTTGCATTGTCCACCGTGACATGCGACCCAACAACATTCTTATTACCCATGATTTTGAACCACTGGTACGCTAGCATCTGAATTCACTTAATGGCTCATTCTGAATTTTCTTAGTATATGGCTGCAATGTTGCATTCTGTGGACCCAATGCAATGTTGGCTAATGTGCTATAACTAATGTTACGGTTTTGTTCCAAATTGCATGTCTTCATTTTCGTATCATATCATAGAGAACTCCGTCATTAATTATCACCATAATAAAGAATTATAATGTTGGTATATTGAATCTCCTTAGTTTGCATTAGTTAGTTTTTGCCTGGTTGAGACCTGTAAGTAGAGCTCTCCATTGACGAGCAATCAAATTGTTGAGTCACTTTGTTATAACCTCAGTTAAGTATTCGAAACTTCTTATTTATACATGACCTTGTTCATACAGAATGATTCTCTGTATTGCAAATCCCTGATTCTTAGAAATTCAAGGATATAGACATGAGATCATATAGTTACTTCAGTTAACTGCTTACAAGAAGTAATTATCAACTAGACAAAACTGTAAAAATCACTAGGTATATTATATTAATGTTTTGAAGCAAAAGATGGAAAAGAATTGTATGAACAATATCATTTTGCTTATACTCCTTTTAATTTATTTTATAAATTTACTTCCTTCCGACATTTAATTTTAACCTGTGTCAAAAATTTAATGATTTGGTTGCATCCTTCTGGTGTTGAGAGATATTTATTTGATCAGTTGAGATACGTTTTGTAATGCGAAAAAAATACACGGGTACAACATGGGTTAGGGTTTAGAATGTAATGATTTCACCTTCATTCTTGTTCTGCAAGGTTGGAGACTTTGGCCTAGCAAGGTGGCAGCCTGATGGGGACACTGGAGTAGAGACGAGAGTTATAGGTACATTTGGGTAAGTTTTGATATGTAGAATTTTATTCCAATTTACCATCCCCAATCTATAATGAATAATTAAGCTATTATGTTCCAATCAGATATTTGGCTCCAGAATATGCTCAAAGTGGCCAGATTACAGAAAAAGCTGATGTTTACTCTTTTGGGGTGGTGCTAGTTGAGCTTGTTACTGGACGAAAAGCAGTGGATCTTTACCGGCCCAAGGGGCAGCAGTGCCTCACAGAATGGGTGTGTGTGTGTGTGTGTGTGTTCTTGTTATCATAAATGGGTGGGCTTGGCAATTCTAGTTATCCATTAAAATCTAATTATCATTTCCCAGTTCAAGTGTGAATTTGTATTTCAATTAGAATGTGTTCCAGCATTACCACATATACCAAAACCAAGACTAAAGCATGATACAAGTTCGTCTATCCCTAAACTTTTTTTTTTGAAATAAAGGTTTTTGAATTTGTTACAGGCACGGCCATTGTTGGAGGAATACGCTATTGACAAGTTGGTGGATCCACGATTAGGGAACCACTATTTGGAACAGGAGGTTTATTGCATGTTGCATGCTGCATCCTTGTGCATTAGTCGGGATCCTCATTCACGGCCACGCATGTCTCAGGTCAGAAGCTTCAGCTAAAGGTGTAATTACTGTGGTGCAATATGTTTAAACTATGTTGAACCATTAACAAGCCTCTAGGAATTCCATATTGCGTATCTTAACCTGCTTAATTCGCTTTTGACAAAGCAGTATATAGATAAAAAAAAAAAATCTTTTTCCTTTTTCTTCTTAATTTTTTGGGCTGGAAAAATTTGATCTAGTAATTGTGTTCCAATAAAACGTGGAAATTTAACATTAGTCAAAAAACTGTACAAATTTCAAACACATTAAGTTTAACAAAATTCGAGCCGCGAGTCATGTTATATTTAAGTATTTTGTTCGTGACACGTATAGTTAGGAAATCTGTCTATCTTATTTGAATATTCCAGTTAACACCCTTCCCTTAACACCCCCCCCCCCCCCCCCCCCCCCCCCTCTTTCATAGGAGGCAAACCTTGTCTTTCTTGGAAGTTAAACCTGAACCAGGTCCTTATCAGTACCGTGGTTTTTGAGTAAATGTGACTTATTTGTAAATTGTGGTTTGGTAAAAGGTGATCCGTATACTCGACGGAGACACAATCATGGACTCAAGTCATGTGTCAACACCTGGACGTGATGTCGGCAGTCGGAGTGGAAGGATCTACCCCAATCAGCAACAAACATCAATATGAACACTAAAGTGGTCCATTTTTAAACGAGGCATTGGAAGGGTTGTTTAGTGCGAAGCTCTCTTGTTGACGAGATAAGATCTGGTTTCTGGGAAAGGGATAAAGACGCAAGGACATCATGTTAAGATGAATTGTAAAGAATTCCCATCTTTGAATGTATGATATGGAGAAGATGTGTTTTACCGTCCTATCTTCAACTAATATATTTTTGTCCTATAATTGTCCTTGTATAGAAGGTGAAAGTAGAGTTGGTAATGTTTTGTGATTCATCAGAAATGTAGTAACAAATGACATAGTTACTAGGTTAGAGTACGGTGAATGTATTCTTTGCTTCAATGGAAGAAACAGAAAAAGTTTTTCCTCTCCTTGAGCAGCTTAGGTATTCTGCATATTACAAAACACCAGTTTGAAATTTTTGAAAGAGAGAATGGTAAAACGGTCGACTACATTGGAGGCTTCGGAGATGAATTGATCTGTTATTCTGTATGCCATTTGGATATAATACTTGGTTATTCTTCCTACTGTTCCGTGTTCTTTTGCCATAATAACCTTGTAATAATAATTATTATATCTGTCGTTTTTAAAATTTTAATAAAATTATATCAATTTTGAATTTTAAAATTTTACAAATTAACTTAAAAAATTCAGAATAAATTTCTAGTAAGAAGGGTAATAACACAAATAAACTCTTTTGTGATGGGCGTTCTGTTGTGCCATTTGTTTGAGCCACTTCAAGGCAAAAGCTCATAATAAAGAAGCATATTCCTAAGATTCAAACGAATTGATTTGAATTTAGTATAAACAATTTTAAATTTTAAATAAATTATAATACTAATTTTTGAATTTTAAGATTTTACAAATTTATTTAAAAAAAATTAATTTCGAATTGCTTTAATCTATGGTTTAAATTATCAATCGATCATTGGCAGGTAAATGAAAAGGTTTGGGACGTCCTCCGCTGTTTATGCATTACATACGTTTGATAAAATGCTTGGACTGAAAAGCAGTGGACTATGTATGTAATGCACCTAAAAGTGATATCAGCAGCGGTGGTTTTTCTCCCCCTACCAAAATAATAATAATACCATCCATTGCAAATTTCGATTACAATAACGCAAGAAATTATAAAGGAAAAATGTTGCACCGCATATCAATTAATTGAATTTAGAAAGAAAATAGTAAGACATTTGTCCGCTACATTAATTACTCTTTACCAAACCTAAATTACACAGTCAAACAAACGATTTACCATCTAATAATAGATCAAGGAGAGCTAGTCAGCAACCCACCGATCTCCGCCGCTTCTTCATCCAAAAACAAGTCATCAGTTTTTCTTAAAGCCGCGTGAATAGCCACAACCACCAGTCCAACCAAAACAGACACCGCTATATTTACGGTAGCACTAGTTAACAACAGTAAAACCACGGTAACAACCGACAGGATGATAAGAACCACACGTTCATCGATCGAACAGTGGAAAATAACCAGCGGCTCGTCGCGAAGAAAGTAGAGGAACAGCCAGACCGCCATCAACGCCACGAAGACGATCAACGAGATCGGGTGCCACAAAAGGCTCAAGAAGATAAACAATAACACGATGATGACGTAGTTCATCCGGAAGTAGCCGACGTTGGTTTCAATTCGTCCGATTGCGTCGTTGAATCCCGAGGGGAAGTTGATTGAGTGGATTTGAAACATCTGTTTCCATGGGCGGCGAGTGTCGAGTCCTGATTTCAGCTGATGCTTTGCGCGGGAAATGAACTCAAAATTTGTGCCTTCCAATGATGACTTCAGGATAGTACCGTATGTCGTCATCGCCTCCGCCATTCTCCGATGAATTTAGACAATTCAAAAGGCGGTGTATGAAAGAGAAATTAAGCTTTGTTATACCGAATTAATGAATTATTATTATACGGAGTCCTATATATTGTGCTTGCGCTCGTATAAGGTGCTACTAAGGTCTATTGTAAAGGAATGGTGTATACTGATTGGACTCGAGCCTATGAGAAAGTCAACCCCACTTATAAAATATTGAATTTATAAATTTAATAAAACCTAGATTTATTTGACTCAACTTTAATTTTGGCTCAGCCTAAATCGGCTCAACTTATTTTTTAATAGCAATTCAGAGTTAATTTATTTCACTAACTCTAATTACTATAATATTATTCTAAAATTAAAAGTCAAATACAACTATTTTGAGAATTTAGAATTAAATAAATTAATAAAAAAAAATATTACTTCTAATTATACGTACTTTCTATCCCCACTTGTTTTACTTAAATTAAATGTTTTCAATCTTTCAATTCAATGCCATTATTCAAGTTGCAACACATTTTCAACATAACTATTTTCCTAGAGCAGGCTTCCTTATTAGACAGAGATATCACAGAAGCAGAGATTAGTGTTACCTTAAAGTCTACGAACAAAAACAAAAGCCTAGGTCAGGATGGGTTCAATGAATGACTTTAGACCTATTTTTTTGTTGTAACACTACTTACAAATGTATCTCCAAAATCATTGCCACTAGACTCAAAGCCACACTTCCTACTATCATTTCCCAATCCCAAGCTGTTTTCATCTCTGGTAAGAAAATTGGTGATAACATTTTGCTTGCCCAGGAGTTGTTAAGGAATTACCATAGAAATGTTGGTCCTCTTAGATACTCTCAAAATTGATCTAAAAAAGGCATTCTATTTAGTCAGATGAGAGTTTTTATTTGATGTTTTACTGCACTACATATTTTCTTATAAGTTTATTTACTGGATAAAAGCGTGTATTTCCACTCTCAAGTTTTCTATGAAAGTTAATAGTTCCTTGTGTGGGTTTTTCAAAAAGGCAAAAGTTCTTAGGCAGGGAGACCCCTCTTCCCCATATTTATTTGTTCTCATCATGAATGTTCTCTCCTTGCTTATTGAAGACTATATTAAGCATCATCCTTTTAAATTCCACTAGAGGGCAAAAAATAACCAATATTTGTTTTGCTAATGACCTTGTGCGCTTTTGCCATGGTGATTTTGACTCTGTTCTCACTCTTTCTAAAGCGGTTAACTCCTTCTCCCAGCTTTCTGGGCTGGTGCCAAACGAAGCTAAAATCTTGTGTTTCTTAGCTAATGCGTCTCCTGCAGTTTCTATATCCATTCTTAATGCCAATCATTTTGTCAGAGGATTCCTTCCTACCAAATTCCTTGGTGTTCCCCTTATTTCCTCTAAGCTATCAGCATCAAACTGTAAACCACTTCTGGATAGAATTACTGCCAAAGTATCCAACTGGGCAAACAAAATGCTTTCATTTTCTGGCAGATTACAACCGATAAGATTAATCTTATTTGCTATCTAAGCCTATTGGTCCTCTTTTTTCATTCTACCTGCTAGTATTCTTAAAGACTTAAAAGTTATTCTAAACAAATTTCTATGGAAATGTTCTTCTCTCCAGAAACATAGGTCTAAGGTGACATGGAACAAAGTTGTTTTACCTTTCCAGGAAGGTGGCCTTAACATAAAACAGTTGCAAGAATGGAACATTGCTGCTATTCTTCTTCATTTATGGCAGATTGTTAACTCCAACAGTACTTCCTTATGGGCTAGATGGGTGCAAGATACCATTATAAAAGACATACATTTATGGTGTATCCCCATACCTTCAGATTGCGCATGGATATGGCGTAAGGTTCTAAACCTGAGAAACACTGCACTGAAATTTATACACTATATTATTGGTAATGGTAGTTAAACTAATCTTTGGTTTGATCCATGGTACCTTCAGAAGCCTCTTGCACATAATGACTCCATTGTTAAAAATTCTGGGCTTGAAACTGGAACTAAGGTAGCAGATATACTAACTGAGAATGGTTGGTCCTTATCTTCTTCAAATCATGTTTTAATAAAAGAGAAACTTAACTTTGAATAAAACAATTGCTTTGATTTAAGTAAGCAGGATCAAGTAATGTGGAATACTTCTATTGCTGTCTCAACATCTGTTATTTGGGATTCCATATGCAATAGAAGTAGGCATGCACAACAGGCCGGCCTGGCCTGGCCCGGCCAGGCCTTGGTCGTTGACCAGGCCAGGCAGGGCCTTTGACTTTTTGGCCTGCAGGCCAGGTCAGGCCGGGCTTGGCGCTAAAAAAGGGGGGCCTGTTGAGGCCTTGGGCCAGGCCAGGCTTTGGGCCAAGCCAGGCCAGGCCTTAGGTCAGGTCAGGCCTTGGGTCAGGCTAGGCCAAGCTAGTCAGATTCGATCTATTCAAACAATTTTTTTAGTAATTTTAAATATTTTTAAAACACCAATTAAAATTTTAAACTTAATTGATGTATTAATTAAAAGTAATGTATTACAAGTTATAGCTTTTAAATTACAATAATGAAAATTATCTTATTATTATTATTATTATTATTATTATTATTATTATTATCATTATTATTATTATTATTATTATTATTATTATTATTTTGCAAATGACTTTCTAGTTGTTACGCTAAGTATCTATTAAAATAAAGATGCAATGAAAGATCTGTAAGAAGTGTAGGTTGCTAGCTATGTAAGAAAAATCCTTATATATTACACTAGTCAATGTGTTTTCATGGATTTCTTTATTTGTATATAAACAAACATGCATGAATGAACGTATTAAAATACGTCAATTTTATTTTGTTTATTGAATGAGTTGTTACAAAGATGAAGTTTTCGTCTGCAGTGGGAGAATTAAAGTAGCGAATAAGGAAAATCTTTAGACTGGACCAAGCTTTTGGTCAACCAGGCCAGGCCAGACCCAAGGTCAGGCCAGGCCAGGCCAGGCCAGACTTATTATCAGGTCAGGTCAGGCTGGATCTGAGCCAAAAAAATGTGGTCTGTTTGTGGCCTTCAGGCCAGGCCGGGCCCAAGCCGGATCAACGCCAGGCCGCAGGCCATTTGTGCACCCCTAAATAGAAGCCAGACTCTTGAATGGTGCAAAATTTTATGGAATAAAAGTCATATCCCCAGATATTCTTTTATCACTTTGTTTGCTTTTCAAAAAGGTCTCAAGACTAAGGACAAGTTGTTGCAATACGAGCTAGACATCAACCCAACCTGTGTTATGTGTTGTACCAATAATGAAACATTTTAGCATCTCTACTTTAACTGTAGGTACTCGTTTTAGATTTTGTACTTTGTGATGAGACTTTATGGCTGGAAAGGCTTTAGCAGGGACTGGAATAACATAACAGACCAGCTCTTGGGTTGGCACAGATCTGTACTAAGAAAATCTGTTGCTTCCTTGACTTTTATTGCTATTGTTTATTTCATCTGAAAAGAAAGAAATTATCGGATTCATACCAACACCAACAAGCCTGTATCATATCTTTCTTGTGAGATATTTCATATTATTAAATGTAAACTTCATTCCTCAACTAAGTTTAGGAAAAATGTTGTTAAAATTAGTTTAGCAAATCAGATGATTAATAACCTTGTATAGATTTACCATCCTTGGGCATGTCCAAGGATGGTCATTTATGCTGGTTCTGGGGGATGCCTCTCTACTTTGTTCTCCTCTTTTTTTTAATACAAATTTAACTTAGCAAAAAATAAAAAAAACTATACATTTATTACTTGTGAATTGAAAGAAATCAATAAATTTTATCATTAATATATAATGTTTTAAATTTTGTACTTATACTAGTATTTGGGAACCATGATCTCAGGTCATTCAGTATTATTTTGTTCAGAAAACAAAATAAATTATACATAGTGTTTGAATTGTGTACAAACAAAAATATGTAACATAATAAAATAAAAATAAAATAAAAACAATTAATGAATTAGTCAAAATTAATTATCTTAATTAATTAAAACTTCTCGCATTTTTTGTTTCACATCATTTTTTTCCTAGATGATTTAAGGCCATTTTGTTTGTCATCTGTTGCTCTTGCTTGTCGACGAGGATTTCTTGGAGCTGGAACATCGGATGCCTTTCCAGCAACGGTACCTCTGGGACAGTCAGAGTCTCTCTTTTTTAATGGCAGCAACTTCTTGTTTTTATAAAAAATTATCGGGCGATCGACGGTGTAAAACCCCCTGTTTTAGTTGTTGACTCCATATCCAACCCCGTCGATGACAAAAATTGAAAAGTAAATATTATATATACGTGATATATATGTATATTATTATATATTATAAGTATAATTTTATTAATTTATAAATATTTAATTTATTAAGAGAAATTTTTTTTGAGAATGACTCTTCGAAAGAAAAGTTTTATGGAAGAAAAAGAGTTTGGAAAAGAACGACCCTTCAACCTTATCCAAATTTGGTTAAGTCAAATGACCAACAAATAACTCAAAATAATTAAATTTAGGATCATTTCTTACGTTATTATAACGAAATTAACTCGAAATAATTGAATTTGAGATCGCCTCTTGCGTTGTTATATATTATTATTAGTAGTATTTGACTCATAACCAACGAAGTTAATTCAAAATAATTGAATTTGAAATCGCTTCTTATCTTATTATAACGAAATTAACTAAGAATAATTAAATTTAAGATCATCTCTTGTATTATTATATATTAATATTATTGTAAGAGAGAATCGTATGAAAATATCAAAACACATGTAAAAATATCATTTCTCTAAATAGTAAAGGTTTGGGTTTTGAAAACTTTTTTAATTAAAGTAAAGCATTTGTGTTTTTTACTCCAATATTTTTGACAAAAGCACAAAATTATTATTAAATTTTAAGAAGAAATAAAATGTCATACCACACACTTATCTTATATTTGTCATTAATTCTTTCAAAAGCACTTATATAATTATGTAATTAAACACTATTTTAATTTTCTTGTAAAATTACAAAGGTAAAAAAAATTATTTTTAAAAGTATTTTATCTTATCGCACCGTACAACTCTTCTAAATAGACATTATCTTAAAGTCAAGGGTCTGTTTTAAAGAGGAAAAGAATTAAATAATAAATAATAAAATCAGGAAAGATATTTAAACTTGTGAATATTTTTTATGAGATAAAAGAAAAGAGAAGGATGAGTATAAAATTTAACAGGTGAGTAAAAAAAATGTGAATTGTGCACTGCATCTTGTACTTGTAACAGTACCTGCACTGCATTTCAATATTTAATATAGTATTTTTTATGAGATAAATAGGAGGATACGATATTGAATTTTGCATTTCAATCTACTAGTGAATTGTAATATTTAATATAGTATTTTTTATGAGATAAATAGGAGGATACGATATTTAATATTTAATCTTGTACTTGTAACAGTACCTGCACTGCATTTCAATATTTAATATAGTATTTTTTATGAGATAAATAGGAGGATACGATATTGAATTTTGCATTTCAATCTACTAGTGAATTGTAATATTTAATATAGTATTTTTTATGAGATAAATAGGAGGATACGATATTTAATATTTAATATAGTATTTTTTATGAGATAAATAGGAGGATACGATATTTTTGCAGTGTACTTGTAATTGTAATATTTAATATAGTATTTTTTATGAGATAAATAGGAGGATACGATATTGAATTTTGCATTTCAATCTACTAGTGAATTGTGCACTGCATCTTGTACTTGTAACAGTACCTGCATCTAATTTGCAGGCAAAAGCAACATCAGCTGCACATCCTCGGTCTCTAGAAAAAACCTTCAGCCTCCAGCTTGTGTTTTTCTAAATTTTACTTTCGTTAGATCAGAGACACCCTCAAAAGTTTGAGCTAAGACCGTCCAAATACCTTGACTATTACGATATTTAACTATTGTAAAAATTCGTGCAAGACTGTCTAAGCAAATCACCTCTGTGATTTATTCAGTGACAACCATTGTAGTAGCTTAGTTGTTCATGGCGCCAGCAGCTGTATAACCATACTAATCCATATTTTGAAACTTTCTCAATTTATGTTTTTATAAGCTTGTGTACTTAATTATTCCTCCACACTGGTACCAACATGGCAGGCTCTCTCTTCATGGATAAAGCCATCTAAACTTGGGATTAAACCAAAATTTAATACATCTATATAATATGAGATTAAAATTTAATGATTATGTTCATGTATTTCCTCTCTTATTCCTCCACCACCACCCCCACCACCCCCCAAACCACTAACGAACACACTGAGAAAAAGAAAACTAAGAAAAAAAGGGGAACTAACTAGACAAATTCTCCCTTATTTTTCTTTTTCCATTAGTTTTATCTCTTCTTTACAAGAATATGATATTAATTAATTAAAAATAAGACCACAAAGACAGACAGCTCTTCTCCTTAAAAATATCATGTGATCACATTATAAAAGACGAGAGAGGGGGGGGGGGGGGGGGGGGTATGATTTCGCTTCTTCCTAAATTAAATGTAAAGAAGATTATATAGTGTAATGGCCTATTTGGAAATGCATTCCTCCCGTCCTTTAAATAGAAACAATGTGAAACATGATCGCATGCGCTTACATTTTAGCAAGAAACATCGTACTATGCACATATTAGCAAGAAACATCGTACTGTGTTGACTTGAGGTCATCTACCAACATATAGCATAACCTTCGTGCACATCTTTCATTTAAGAGCTTGAGCTTCTAAATTATCTCAAAAAGATGAAGAGCTAGATTTTATTACCCTATGCTTCTCTTGGATACTATCGTTCCCAATAATTTTCAAATGCAACATGAATCTTCGTCCAAAAGTAGTAGAGGTTCTATCCACTTTTATATTTTCCTTTTTTTTTTTTTCTCTCTCTTTTGGTAAGAGATTTTCTATCAACTATGATTTAATATTTCCTCAATATTTACTCAAGTCATTGACGGTTCTGTTAATCTGCAGAGAATGCCAAGCCTACAAAATAACAGCTTTACTAAATTATTCTGTTTCCATCTTTCGCTCCTGTCATTCCAATTTAGCAGACTTATCCCAACCTTGTCAATATTAATGTTACATTTGGATTGAGGGAATAGAATGAAAAAAAAAATGGAATGAAAGAAAGAACGCAATGAAAAATAGTGTATTAGATAATCATTTTGGAAGATAAACCATTCTAGTGGATGAAATGAATCATTCTATCCTTTTGATTTTTATTCTATGTGAGAGGTGGTGAAATAAAATTTATTTCAATAGAATGAATATGTATGATAATTTTACCATCATATTAAACCAGTCACTCTCACTAATAATCAAACATATACTTGAAATACCTTAAAATCATTTTATTCCTTCCTCTATTCTATTCCTTAATCCAAACGCAACATAAATTTTAATGTAAGACAAGATACCTGATTTCTCCCTTTACCTTTCAACATCATGTTACTTACAACAGCTGCCATCTTCCAATCTGCTGCATAATATTGGAAAAGAACTATTAGATGAAAGAAATAAACAAATTCAAAGAACATCGGTATAGTTCCAAAGCATTTACACTATAAGCACACAACTTTACAAATAATATATATATATATATATATATATATATATATATATATATATATATATATATGTTCACTCCCTCCGTTTTAGAGATTCATTTTTTCAAATATATCCCTAACTTTAAATTATGGAATGGACAAAAAAAGAAAAATGTATCACTAATTTAAGAACTAAGGGAGTACAAAATTAAATAAAAACAATGTGGTGAACATGAAACTAACAATGAAAACTACTTCCATAGTATGTCAATGTCAAAAGGCAAATACAATAATAGACACTCCAACTCTACTAGGAACTTCTGCATTATTCACGTCTCTATGCACACTGATTCTATTTTGCTTATGTGCTACAGGGCAAGTGCCTGCAACTGCTACTTAAACCCGTCCGTATTTTAATTCTAACTTCTTATTTGCTCAGAACTCCCATTTACCCAATTCTTCCTCCCACAAAGCTATAGCAAGAGTTATTTCCTAACATATAGCCACCCACTTGGAGGGAAAGTTAAAAACAAAAATTCGATTGCATCTGAAACGAGAACAAGCTTGTTCCTTTTCCGAACAGATCATGTAGAGGGGAGAAAAGCCGAGACCGAACCTATTGACTAGAAGTAGTACCAACGAGAGTTCTCAGATACTCTCATAAACCTAATGAACTACGTATTACTCTCATAAACCTAATGAACTACGTATTAGTACTTGCATACCTAAACAGGGTACTCTTATGAACCAATAATCTAAATTTAGCGCACCAAAAAATTTATTTGTAGTTTTACTATAATAGCACAAATATCAATATTATAACTTAGTATTGAATACTCAAACATTACATTTGTATTAAAATATTTATAAAACAATTAACTTGTTGATTCAACTATAAAATTTCTATAAAACTTGGGTTTATTACATTTAGATTATAAGAGAATTTTTAATTATAAGAATTTATATAAAGATACCCTAACGTATCATGTACCACCTTTTAGGTAACATTGGTACCACCAACTAGAAGCTTGAATTTGATTTCAGCTGCCCATTTTCTATAATTCCATGAAGCCAGCACCTATGATAAATGCAAGGAGTTCTTCTACTTAAACTAAAATAACCAAGCATGAAGAAGCTGCAAGTCTGTAACATAAAAATCATTCATCCACTTTGTATATCCTACAAAAGTATATACCATCGATGTAGACTCCTCCTTTCTCAGCAACGAAAAAGATATGTCATGGTACGGGATTATTTGGACTACAACTGTAACATGTATCACGCTGGCTTCTTCTCCAATATTTCTCGCAGTTCATTGACAAACTTCTTGGAATTCTATAAGTAGCCTCCGCAGATCATTTTATGATCCCAAAACTACCTTTCAAGGGGTTATATATATCCTTGATCTCTAAATTCCTAAAGCAAGACTACTCCTATTAAAATGAATGACAACCCAAGTACCCAACTAGTTTTAACTATATCTCAATCATTTAAAATTTGCATCTCAACAAATTTTTTCAATAACTTTTAAGAAAGCTATTCATAGAGTAATAACACTTTCTAGATAAACATATTTCGTACCAACTAAGCGATTTGAAAAATTATATCCCCCCCCCCCCCCCCCCCCCCCCCCAATACTCTGTGCCATGAAAAGTTACATTTTCGGTTCTCATTTTCTATCACCGTATCGAACCACAATCTAGGTGACATCGGTTTAAGCAAATCCGATAGATTTTCTAAAGATTTTCTAAAGCAAAAACTTGTGGTTTTTTCTTGCAAAATGGACAATCATCTATACTCGTGGTAACCTTGATAACTTCAAAGTGCGCAACCATATGAATTCCCACCAAACCAAAGAAGACTAGAAAGAGAACAACCAGACCCGCAACTCAGTAACAAACAAGCAGCTTAAAAAGCTATAGCAGAATAGCATTTCCCAAACTCCATTTGTACCTTCTCTTCCCTTAATTAGAATTTGCATCTATCCTCGGAACCACCAAACCCAACCAGAGAGACGAGCAAAAGAGGAAGAGAACTAATCCTTGAAACCAATTATCAGTGGCTAATATAAATATGATTTGACAAAGCATATCTAGGCTGTTTCATCATAGCGTGGGTAGTGATAAGCATATCAAGGACAACATCTAACTTAAATTAGGGGATGGGGAACTCCAGAAGATAAAAATCAAATTCCTACACAAAGGAAGAGAGAGAAAGGGGGGGGGGGGGGTTAATCTAATTCTACAGTGAAAATACACCTAAGAACGGAGACAAAACATTAGCACATAAAGTACAATTTCTAGCTTGAAAATTACAAACATATAATGCAGGACCCAGTGAACCCATATTAGAGAGAGAATACTTGCCTATGATGTTCAGATCAGAAGTCGGCCCCTCTTCAAATCCGCCAACCATCCTTCCATCCAATGTTCCAAGCTGACATCAATGCATAATGAAGCAACATGTCGAGCATGAAGGTGGCCAAGACAACTTGACTATGGAACTATATTGCATAACTACAATAAAATAAGCAACTACAAAGAAAAGGGCACACAATAACAAGAGACCACAGTGATACTGCATAATCACTGTCTAAATGGCTGAATGCAGATCAAAAGTGTCTGTAACTATTCAATTTCATTGCCCAACGCTGAGTATGGGATGCCACTGCATAGCTCTTCATATGCTTAGAGCATATTACATATAAACCATCAGATAAGACAACTACAGAGGCTATCCAAAGAAATCTAGTACATGCTAACTTCCATATGCACCGCTGTTGTGTGTCAGGCAGAACAATGTAATTCAGTTTAGAAGGAAAAGACTAAGCTTAACATAACTACTCCCGACAAACAAACAGAGCTTGAATCATACAACCTCAACTCCCACTTTATAATTTCCAATACAAGTATACAACGTCTTTTCTCGCTACTACTTGAACTGATCTAAATTGCAATTCAACCAATAAGAATCTCTTACTGATATAGATTGTAACCCAAAGTAAGCACATACTCCAACCAAACTCATACACATTTTTTTGACTTGTTCACACTCCATAACTTTGGTGGCTGATTTCACAACTACGACCAACAATAGCACCGAACTTAAACCCATTAATTTCTTCACGCAAACTACTAAGAAAATAGTCCCAACACATTTTAAATTCACCTTCTCTTACAAAGCAGCAGCAGTAGCTGTGTATCTCACCCTTCAAATGCCACATAAACCAATAGAAACCTCAACTTGCTAACAGGCACAAGGCAAGGAACTGATAAGTTTATATTTACAGGTTCAATGTGCATCAAATGCTAGGGATACCTAGTTTGTCTGGCGATCGAAGCATAGAATCAAAATGCAAATATAGGAAACACACACCCACCAGGAACCCTTTAAACAACCATAGAAACCTGATTACTTGTAGCTCCATATATCACTTCTTTGCAATGCAGCTAAAATAATCAAGTGAAACTATCAAAACAGATACTTCTGTAATTGTAGTTGCACAAGTACTCACCCTAATGTTTAATCAAATTGCTCACTTGCCTATCTTTTTTTCAACTATAAATCTGAATGAAAATGATTACTTGAGTACCAAGAAATGTCAGCCCTCCAAGTTTCCTAGATGCATATTTTCTTTATTATCTATATTAAACATCTAAAGCTATGGAAGAATCTTTGTAGCCTACACCATAGAAACTCCACAATCATTGCATAGGCATCATTTCCATTATCGTATTTCCTCCACAAGGATCACAACTACTTTACAGCTCACACCTCGTTACAGCTCAACTGAGAAGACTTGTCTTAACATATAACGTTGGAGAAATTTTCTTAGAAGTCATGTAATTCAGATGGATATCTCACTAATGGAATCAATACACTTCCATTAAAAAAATTAGTATTCAAGAGGTATCAAATTCCTAAGTCAATGAGAAATTTAACCATTAACGAAGGTCCAGAGGTATCAACAAGAAAAGTGAAAATGGAAAGACCAATGGGGGTAGCAGCCTTAAATAGATAAATCAAGAAATATTCAAATCAATATGGCATACTTTGCAGGCATGAAAGAAAAATCATTGTCTGAAGTTAAAATAAACCAATTCTAATTCACCTATATAAGTCAGTCAAGATAACCAACAAAGTTCAAATAAAAGCTTATGGGAAAAACAAACATAGAAGAATCATACTCTTCTAGTCCATTCTATAATGGACGTCCAACAAACACGTAAATGCAGATGCCCCTTGCCGCTATTCAAACATATATCCATCTAGATCTCAAAGACGAGTCACATGAGGTTTCTCCCATGAACCCGAACCATGTAGAGGACCTTTGTCAGAAGAACCCTGAAACAGTATGGGAGCAATAAAAAGTTAAAATTCCACAGTCAATAACCTATTGTGGTCAGTGTTCTAAGAACGACTAAAACTAGAATTCAATTAATTATTAACATCTGTACCATATGCCCGTATCCATCACCATGAGGTGCGTGGTAACCTCCCTCAGAGCTGCTGAAATTCATCCTATATGGTCCACCTGTAGCAACAATATTAAAACATAACTGGAATAAGTAAAATTGTCAGAAACCTGAGAGCTGAGTTGTACTGTATTGCACAATCGATAGTTGACTAACTTTAATCAACTGAACATGTTGAAGCCATTTGGTTGCTTGGAAGATATAAATATAATTAAACACAATATTAACAAAAGGGTTGGAAGACTCCTCAAAAATTCCAACCAAATTATCTGTTTTCTTTTTATTTGGTAAGTCAACCAAGAATTGTTATAAAAGTATATAATTTGCTTCTTGTTCCCTACATCTCCTCAGCAACCAAAAAGAGCATAACAACAAATTTCACTTTAATGTGTGACACCAGCGATGCTAATGCACTAACAACATATTACGAAAGTCATGTACTGGGTTGGGCAAACAGAAAAGGAGAAAATAATAGATTGACAACAAAAACATTTAAGGAATAGGTCCACATTTCGATATTGTAAGGAGGCCACAGTTTTCCAAAGTATAACACGTTGCTCCAATTCCAAATTCAACTTTTGTCACAACATTAATATTCCTAAAAAATCCCCCCCCCCCCCCCCCCCCCCTCTAAAACATGATCCTCTTAATGACCCATTAAAGCACTAAAGTTTAGCATTAGCCGCTAAGCTCAATTTAAATCAGCCTTGTTCTTAAATACAGATTACCTGCCTAATTAAGGTAAGTATAACAAGGGAATACAAGTATAAAAGCAAGAGTGATATCTTTAAAGTGATAGGAGCTAAAAATTAAAAAGAAATATATCATGGGACGGGCTAAGATGATAACACAAACTTTCTGAAACATATGACTAGGTATGAAGGAAGGGGAAGCCAACCCTAAAGTATTAATATTCAGCTTGTAGGATTAGTTTATGATACCCACAATCCAAAGGAAAGAGAATGTAGAGTTCATCTTTATCGACAACTCAACATGGAAGTTAAAAGGACAATTGTTAATTGAATAAACTGTTTCATATTTCTAGTGCTAACATTTGTTTTTGGTCAATTGACATATGTGCAGTTCACAATAATACATGTAAGCATGCTTTTCAAAAAATATAGTGAAGTAAATAAGGCAAGATTACCAGCAACCCATGGTCTAACATCAGTATTTGCACGTTCAGCCCGAAGCTTTTCAACTTCACGTGCCATTGAATCTAAGTTATTCTCCATTGCTTGTCTATGTTCCATCAGCTCAATGTTTGCCTTTTTTTCATAATCGATAGCAGTTCTGGAAGACAAATTCTTCGTGTTAGCATTGAAAGGACTAAAATAACTTGATAAATTGATTACTCACGAAACACCGTATCATATGTAGATATACTAAGCAAAAGGATGGCAGAAACCTGAAGCGGGTAAGCTCCTGATGCAGTCCATCAAACTCAACCTTCAGAAGCGGAATCTGCTGGTTATCAGCATGCAGTTTCGCAAGATCTATTTTTAGGGTCTGAACTTGCCCAGATAGATCCCTTTTAACAGAATTCAGCCTCTGAACTTCAACACGGAGTTGTGCAGACTCATTTTTCAAAGGCTCAGAAGCACGAAGATCAGCTTCCAGCTTCAAACATCTCTCAATAAGCTGTCTTGAATGAAGTTCTTGTTCTGCACAAATTTCAGTTATGGCAAGATTCATCCTATGAAGTTCTTCTTTAGCAGCACCTAACTCTCTCTGCATAGCAATTCGATCATCGACTAGCCTTTGATTTTCACCCAAAAGCCTCCGGATATCAAGATGTTGTATTTCAAGTTCTTCTTCCAACAAAGCAGGATGAGGTGGCACCGGTCGAGGCAACCGAACAACATGTCCTTCTGGGAAATATCCATGGCGGTTTTCAAATGCCTCACGAGGAATGCGGTTTCTACCTGCCATTGCAAGTTAACCTACTCACTCACCAGAGAAAAAGAAACAAGAAATAAAGGTCATTTTTGAAATATATCTTCGAATAAAAAACTGACATATGCTAATCATTTCCTCTACAATTAAAGGGAGGGAAAAAATCCATCAACAAAACCCCAAAATATGTAGGTTATCTTCCTTTCATCCCTAACCAAAAAAAAACTACTTTCTCCTTCCCAAAACTAGAGCTACATTTCGACTTTTGGAGTCAATTTATCAAATCCTATATTACAAAATCAATAGAAAATTATTTGATTTTAGTACAAATAACTATTTAATTATTGTAAACTAACTTAAAAAATAATACAAATTACTATACTTCGTTGTTTTCAAAACTTAAAGAAATTCACATCAATTTTAATTTTATATTTTAGGATTTCAGAATTTGATTTCAAAATATTCAGAATGTCTCTCTAATTTTAGAACAAAGACGGCATAATTTCACCAGAATTGAAGTAAACGCAATAATTGCGTTTGCTAACTAAAATGATGAACTTTTTTTTAATTCTTCTAGAAAAAAGCAACAAGTTAACTTTAGAAAATATAAAAAACCCTAATTACATACATGATTTATATAAAGAGTTGAGACACGAAAATTACCGAACAAAACCCTAAGTTCGAAATTTCCAGATAAAAAGTAGTGAAGAAAGAAAAAAATTACGTTATAATTCAAACCTTTGAAGACGTTACGAAGATTATCGAGCCTGAGCTTTTGATACGTACGACTCTCTCTCTCTATCAGATACTCTTTTTATTTTTATTATTATAGATAGATATGTATGTACGCATATATCGCCTCCATCCCTAGTGAGAGAAATAAAATAAGGTAAAAAGGACAACGTTTCAAAAAAAAAAAAAAAATACGGATAAAATTATTAATTTTATAAAAAAAAATTACATGAAGATGGATTTTATAAAAAAATTTATATGAGGACAGATCTCATTTAATATTTATGTAAGTAAAAAATTATAAAAATATTAATTCTAAAAAAAAAACTAAAAAGTCACAACTTCAATCTAAAAGAAAGGGAGAATCAACTTTCATTTGATGGTATTTTAAAATAAATACTACTAGTACCGTGTTGTTTGATTATTATTATTATTATTTAAAGAATATCATCTTAATATTCATATTTACTAAGACTGTGTTTATTTATAAAAAAAAATATTGAATTATTTATATTAATTTAACAATACTTCGGACTAATTTATCTCACGAAAGATTATTAGTCCATAATATTGAACTATTAATCTCATAAAATCATTTAATAACTTAAAATAAGGGAGACTATTAATCTCACATCGATCATAAAATTATATAATCCCTCATAAATAATATCAGCAAAAATAGTTTATAAAACTATTTCAAGGACTATTAATTCCTTATCATAAAATAAAATAGTCTGAAATAATGTTAAATTAATACATAATTTATTATCATCTCATCGAAAAATTATTGCTTGCTTTCGTCACAGTTCACACTATAATTTGAACACTTTTAAGGATAGAAATAAAAATTAAAATTACACTTTTAATTTTTGTAAATAAGACTAAGCAGTGAGCACTAGTTAACTTAGATAGAAGTTAATATGGACCGTGTGGTTGGACTCTTGGAATATGGCTCATATTTGGGCCCAAAGTTATAATTTCCCACTTATCCCATCCCATACTCTGCTTCCTCTTATCATCAGCACAGGCAGCTCTATCATCTAGCGGGATTCTTAGTCATTTATTCATGTTAAACCCAAAAGTGTAACCCACACCATTACCACACAAAGTCGGGAGTCAAACCCTAGGTTTATTTCAGCTTGGTCCACATCCACTCAAGACTCAAGAAGTTCTCAATTATTTCATAAAATAAAACATTTTGGTGTACCAAGTTATTTCTTCTATTTCACAAAAGAAAGCTTGATATTTTTTTTTTAAATTAAATTATAAAAATTAGTAGAATTCAATTAGTTTTAATTAATACAACTGTAATTATCGTTAAACTATCTAAAATATACTACTAACTTTGAAATTTATTGATTTCAAACTTACATGATGATCGATTTTAAATTTTAAAATTTCACAAATAAATTTCAAAAGTTTAAATTAACCTCTTTTATAGGACGAAAAGAGTATTTAACACTTGGGCGAAAAACTTGCTCACATAAATCGTGTAAGTTAATAATAAATTATTTCAAAAGATCTGTAGCATCTCAAATTCTCCATTGAGCTTGACTCATTGTCCATTAGCTATACCTAATTCTTGATCTATCCTGGCAATTATCATTAGAATCAAATAACATGGTGTCCCACTACTTAATTTTTTAAATGATCAGTATTTGAATCTGATCACTATTTTCACCACCTCTTCATTTTCTTTCTTTTAAGTTGGAAGAATTTCATCGCTGGAAGGAATTGAGAATTGACATAATTTAAAATAAAAAGTGGGCAACATTAAAAAGTTTTGGTTCCTTTTATGTCCAAGTGGTATTAATCAAGGTGTTACTTTAAGTGACATGACTATTTAAAAGTAGGAATACTCCAAACACACGTATCATTTCAAGTTGAACTTTGGATGATCAAATTGTATCACTATAACATACAAGAGATGAAAAAATCATGCACATTATTTACTTCACCATCATAATGATAAATAAAAAGTATGTGCATATATATATAAATTTAAAATGTATTTTTTAAATAGGATACTTTTTTAAAATAATATATATTTATTAAAATTACGTCGTTTTGAGAAAAGATAATATAAAAAAAGAAGAGAGAATGTAAGTGGGAGGAAAGAGAGATAATTATAATATTATTTTTTTATATTCTCTTTTCTCAAAATGACGTAATTTTAGTAGATATATACTACTTAAAAGGTATGCTTTATATATGTCTTATATATATATATATGCAACAATTTAAGAAAAAAAACAACCCTTCAAATGATTAGAACAGAGTTCAAATATGAGGAAATTGTCTAAACAAATGCTTCTGTCAGGTGGCCCACATTTGGTGAAGCTCCATGGACATTGCTGGTGGGCCGCATTTCTAGATTTGCCCTACCAAGCCCACCCCTTATCTAAGATTTGATTGTTTAATTAATTAATTAATTCCAATAGAAATCGAAAATGCCCTCTTAGTGCCGCCCATGAACACAATCATTTGTATATTCATACCCACCAACCTAACAAAATAAGGTGTTGATCACTTGGTAGACTTTTATTGCATTTGTACACACCAGGACCAGGTCAAATGACTAGTGGCAAAAATCAGTGAAAAACAAGAAGAAGAGAAATTGTCGGCACACACAAGAAAATATAGTTATTATATTATATATTCTAGGTCTCTCTCTCTCTCTCTCCCTCTCTCTCTCTCTCTCTCTCTCTCTCTCTCTATATATATATATATATATATATATATATATATATATATTTATGTGCAGTATAGCCATATAGGTATATAACTAGAACAAATATGTCACCATCGGATGGGCCTCCACACGTGTGACCTGCAGCCAACTTTGTCTTTAATCCCCCTTTTATGTCTCCTCACGCCCTTCGGTTGTCCCTTTTTGTATCACTAGATCCATCAAATTTCCTTTAGGCTAAAAAAGAATGCTCAAGGGTCTCTCCCTCCTTTTGACCCAAATTGGCAGTCTATTCCTCATTCTCACAGTTGGGAAATTTACAATTGAGTCATCCTCAGCCACCCACCTACATGTAAATCACAATTGTATTGTCAAAGATTAATATATTTATATCAATTTTAAATTTAAAGTTATTTCGAATTAATTATTAAAAGGCCAATATTGAATTTATATTCCGAAACAAAATAATAAATTTAACACAGCTCTAGAAAAAATTATACACATATTGATAAATATAATAACGAAGTTGAATTACGATCAACGTAAAATTTCACATGATAAGATAAAATAGTAAATGTAAATTTTTTCTTAATTTTTACATCTCGTATATCCATTCACACATTGTCATATGTAATAGGAGTCTAACTCTAGTCTATATATACAAAATGCATAGATGAGATACCGGAGGTACCTGAATTGAGTGACAAAATGGTGAATGAAGATAGAAGCTTCCAGCCTGGCAAGGTCAAGGCCAGGACATAGCCTTTGTCCCCCTCCAAATGGGCTGAAGCTACAACCGCTCGTCTCTCTGTCCTGTTCGAGTGAGGGAGTCAGTTCCAAATTCTAATTAATTAAGCTAAAATGCAAAAAAAATAATTAAAAAAATAGCTAAGTAATTAAGGACTTACTTGCCATCTCCATGGATTGAATTGATAAGGAGAGTCGTAGAGATTTTGATCTAGATGAACTGATCTAAAATACGTAAAAACACACCATCCCTTTGGTATCACATAACCCCCTTTTATCTTCACATCTTTCATCGCCTTTCTCATCACCCCATTTATTATATTTCCCATCCTTAGACTTTCTGTAATCACCTGCAGTTCATGCATATATGCCAATTCATCAGTATTCAAAAACCTCTACAAATTCAATAATTACTCGGGGCATTCTATTTCAATACTTGCTAGATAAAAATAAAATAAAATTAAGTGCATAATACATACAGTTTGTGTGAATGGCAATGATAAGTAATCACTCCAACACAATTGCTCTCCCACCTCATCTTTTAGTTTCTTCAACTTCATATTCTCCTCCTGATCAATCATCAACAGCTGAATTAGAATAAAAGTACCTGTCAAATTCTAAATCTGATACATTGACTGACGTGTATGCACTATCAGTGTTAAACTCTTGTTATACATTCGTACGTACGTACGTACATAGACGTATACAAGTTAAAATGGGAGTCTGATTTTTAGAAGGCGGCGTAGTTATTACCGTCAATTGGTGCAGAGCAGCAGGAGAGTCTGAAAGGTATTTTATAGCAAGAGTGATAAGGACCGGCACGGAATCCTCTCCGGGTATCATCAAATCAATCATATTATCAGAAATTATATCATCTCCAAGATTTTCACTTAGCAACACGTCCGCTACGTCTTTTTGAACTCTACTCCTTGATTCGTTCTTCTTTTTAGCTTCAATGATTTTATGCACCAACTTCACCATTTTCTTCTTTGCCTGAGACGTACCCAAAATATTTTATTTTTTTTCCCTTTTTTAATCATCTGATTAATTAATTAGTAATAAACATCAGTAATACATTACTAAATTCCATTTCCTGATTATATATATATATATATAGTTAATTACCTGTAATGATCTGTAAAGTCTACTTCCGGGTATATTTATGGGTAAAGACATGAGTCCCGCAATGAATTCCTGAAACTGTTTCCTTAAAAACTCCATTTCTTCACCTGGATCCAAACTAATCAATGCTTTCACTAGTACTTGAAAAGCAATCTGAAGAAGAAGCAAAATTAGTGGGAAGCTTAATTCGTAGTCTTGAAAAAGGGTTACCAAACATAATTATTGCTAATTTGCTATGTTTCTAAATTCACCAGACAATAAAATTCATGCCCAGCCAGCTACTAATTTGACTTTATTGCAAAGTAATTCCTAAAAGTTAAGACAAACAGGAAATAAATCTAAATCATGCACTTGATGTGTCCTTAGCTAACAGTAAGAAGGATGTGAGATGACACAATAAGCAGGCGCAGGTGTACGAATCAGGTGTATCTAGTCGATCGTGCTTTACAATAATTTTACTTTAAAAGTTTAAAATTAAAATTAAAAAAAAAACCACCAAGAGACGGAGAGTTTTAATTACTTTTTTGGTTTGGTCTTGGATGTAAATGATACGATCCTCTTTCCAGGTTTGCATTGATTGTTGAACATATTTTTGCATATCGCGAGTGATTTGGGCTTTGAGATGTGGAGACTTGAGGAAGGAGCCAATGAGTCCGTGGATTCTTCTTTGCAAGTATCCATTGATGAGCAAAATAGAGGATTTACCCATTAATACAGTAAGAGATTTTGGGTAAGAAGGCACAAAAGTGTTGGAATCACTCTGCAAGATGCATCTGCTCACTTCTTCATCTGTAGAAACTATGGTCGCACTTCCAAATATGTGGGACTTGAACACCTTCCCATACCTATTAATTACACATATTCAAAATCATTATATTATGCTCGCTCTATTCATAAAATGAATTTATTAATTAGGCATGATATATTAAGGATTAATCCTATGTATCTTAATTTGGATATCTCAGTCACTCTTTGCTAATTACTTTAATTTCTTTTGAACCGATATATATACGAAGTCTTAATAATAAAACACAAAATTCTCTGATTACATACTAGCTAGTAATTATTTAGACATAAATGAAGATTATTTAGCTAAACAAATTTTGATACATAGCACTTGTGACAATATAATCAAGCAAGATTAGGATAGAGCAATTAATAACTAAGTATTGGTTAGATACAAAATTAATAAATAAATCTTACAAAAACATGGATTAACACTTGGACAAAAATTAAGACGTACAAGTGTAGGGGAGAAAAATTATCAAGATGCTAATAAATTTTGGATTGCTTGTGGTTACTTACATGCGGCGGCGCTTATCCATGAAGGACTCGGGGTGGTCAGTGTAAGCACAAGAGATGAACTCGATGGTTTCTCCGAGGAAAGGCCATCCCATAGTTCCTAAGGGAAGTACTGATGACCTGCTGCTGCTTTTTCTATACTTACTACTGCTGCTGCTACTCCTACCATAATTCTGGAAAAGAATTAATATGGCGACGGAGGAGGAGAAGAAGATTGCAGCTGCCACAAGCACAATCCAAGAATTCTCCATTTTTGTTGATATTTTTCTAGCTTCACTTAATTACTGCTTTGGTAGTAGTTCAGTACTAGCTAGATATATGTATGTGTGAGTATACATACATATATATATATATATATATGTGGGCGCGCGCGCGTGCGTGCTTTCTTCTCTTGAATATGGTTGGTAACTATATATGTTCACGACAGTTTTGCACTCGTGCACAAGAGAGAGAAAAAACTCATAATAATATAATGTTTGCTAACGAAGAGAGAATATATGTTTAATTGGGGGCCTTTGTCCGAGATCATGTATGTCTTGGATGACTCATCACGTATTGCCTTGAGCCATGGTGATAAAACCCTTCTCATTAGGTACTAAAAAGACATGGTAATTTATGTATCTATCATTTGGAATGAAAATTTTACTTGATTTTTCATCTTTAAATTATTATATATGTCCGTTCTTTTTTCGCATTGCTTTGATGGGGAATAGGATTGACAAGTCAGGATAAATAGTGTCATACTTAATTTAACCCGAGTAAGATTTAAGTTTTTGTGATTATTCATCTCTTGCATGCTTAGATAGGGAAAAAACGGTATTATAATTAATTGTGCAATATTTTAATTTACTTACTTTGAGGGTTTAATCGAGAAAAAAATAGAATTTTATTATCAACTTGCATGAATACAAGTCTCGTGAAAGATACTCTAAATTAAAGGAGGAATTTATTATTATATATGTTATGTTGATAAAATCTAAACCTTTGTTGACTGAACTTAATAAAACGTTAATTGAGGTAGCCGCATGCAAATAGTTATAATAATTGCCATGACCAATATATGCACATCATTAGCAGCTATGTAATGGTAGATATGATTAGGGTAGAAGCTGTACCTATGACCCCGTTTCAGTGTTAGATTGCTACTTAATTTGTTTAGGATGGGTCGAATAATAGTTGTTAGAGTTGGGTTAAAATTGTCATTAATAATAAAAAAATTAAAATAAATATTCAATCACTTAAAGGTCGTCAAGTGTTGAAAGCGGGGGGGGGGGGGGCTTTAATTAATTTGTCCCCACGACTATGATTGCCTCGTGGATTAAGGGTAGGGTAGGGAGTCCTTTTGGGAGCCTCGTGCGTTCATGTGAGACTCAATAAGTCCAACACATTCCCCATCATCAACTCCTTCTCTCTCTCTCTCTCTCTCACACACACAGTGACATAGACGACACATGCACCTAGCTAGGCCAACCCAACCTCCTCTCATGTTACTTTCATTCCCATCCCTCTCTTTTCATCAATAATAATATACCACTAGTATTTACTATTCAATTAGTATTATGAATACCCTCATGTGGTTGGTTCACTGCTAATTCTACTGCTCTACTCTTTAAAATTATCCCCACTCCCCCTCTATATTGTTAAGGGCGGGGCTCAAAAGAAATTAAAGACGACCCAAAATGGCCTATGGAGTTTCCCAAATCCAACTGAGAGGAATAATTATAAAAACTAAAGCCCATTTCCTTTAACGGCTCACTTTGAATGTTTTCGAGAAAGTAATATTATTCAAATCTCCAAATGGCCCGTTGCCACTTTACCAAGGTGTGTGGCTTTATATTTTAAGACTCCATTCTTCAACCTAACCTTTATCTCTTTGCTCTAACTGGTTGAAAACATGTGTTATAATATTCACTCGTATCTTGGCTAAGGATCCTTGAAAATATATTGGATATAATTTTATATGGTTGAAAGTTTGGGAATTTTGTCGTAATTGATAATAATTGCATTGAAGCTAAAGAAGAACGAATAATAAGCTTATTATTAATAGTACTATTATTGGTAGTTGCGGTTGGTTTGATTTGATGTTGAAGTTTGTATGTCGTGGGAACTGTCAGTAGGTATATACAACTTATTCGATATTTGGGGGTACCCTCATCCCTCATCCCCTTACTTGATATGGTGCACGCTTTCATCAACTCTATTAACCTGTCCCTCGTTTGGACTGAATCTTTACTATTTAATTTCTTCTCTCTCAATCTTTTTTTTTATTATTATTATAAGATTCTTTAGAAAGCACGTAATTACAATTTAATATAGCTTTCGCCAAGAGCTTTGAAGTGTCAACACGTCCCCTTCAGGCGTATGTGAAAAATAAACGATACATATCCTTCTAGTTCTAAAGGCCATTTAGAAACCCAAAAAGTTGGCCATTCTTGTTTCAGCCTTTTTGGTATTGGAACATTTGGAATGGAGAATACGTCTCGACTAATGGCGGACATAATCCTTTAAAGAATATAGCTCTCTCTTTATAACATAGATTATATTTAGTGAACATCATGCCTAGTAGCACATCAAGACTCTGGGGAAACAGCACCTTTGAGTTCGCAATAAGTCCAACAAATCTCATATAGATGATTGACAACGAAACATTATCGTAGGTCATATTTACACCCAACGGGTTTCAACATGATGTTTCAATCACGTCTAATAACCTAGTCAATACTTTCACAAAAACAACAGCTGAATACAATGATATTTTTCAGCTTAAAGACGAAGATCTCAGGATAAAGTTTATCAAGTGATTTCTTGGAAGCATGATCTCAGACTTCATAACCAAACACCTAGAGATGAGAGAGAAAACAAATCCAACTATACGAATTTTTAACTATTATCGTTTCTAACAGTTACAAACTTGGGATGGATTTGGCTCGAATAAATTGTTTAAGCAGGGCTTTCTCTTCGTCAATGCGTTTCTTCTCCTTGCGATCTTTTGTTTTGACCTTCCTCTTCTCCTCCAACAACCACTTGAAAAGTTCACGCTGCTGATCCACAGGTATTGGTTCACGTAACTTCACAGGCTCTGTGACAGTTGCAGGGGTTACAGGTATTTCACTAACTGAAGCAGCCACGGCTGCGGCAGAAGTAGTTGGCACTGCTCCTTCCTCTATGACCTCATCTTTCTTTTTTGTCCTCATAAAGATATAAGCTATAAAAGTTGCTCAGAATCAGTCAATTTATAAAGACTATATGTTCCTGTCAATTAGCAATATCTTCAAAAGTAGGCATTCTGTGAGTTTCAATATAAAAAACAAGATGAATTGCAAGGTTACGAAAAGAAAGGTAGAATGAGTTGAAGTTGGAAGAGTTAAAACCAGCTAATAGTTCTTCTAAGATAAAAAGTGCTAAGACAAGTTAATATATCAGAGAAAAGAATCCCTAGCATTACTCAAATAAAGATCAACACCGCTTGCATCTCTGTAACCATAAGAATGTTATGGAAAAACTGGAAATATTAGGAAATCGGCTCATGAGTATTTTCACCAATGACAATGAACTTCAAAGAGTCAAATATCTGTTTGCGGATGTTGAAGCTGCACTACTGTTAACAGCACAACAGGGATACAGAACCAGATAAGCCCTCAAAATTGCAGGAACATAAAGAATGAACATTTAACCTAAAGATGATTTTTCAAAGTACGAAGTATACAAGCATTCATATTACTCCAACTACCAAAATTTGCTCCCGAAGTTCAGAACTCTCTAGACCCCACTATTAGAGAAATTGTTTGTCGCACAATTGATGGAGCCAAAGGTCCACCACCACTTGCACAAAAGAAAACATGTATTTGCAGGTGGGAAAGGCATAGCGTTGGACCGTTGGTGACATAAATGAGGAATAGGAATATTCTCCCTCCATTTGTTTTGTGTCTCAAAATGATGGTCCCTTATTCAAAAGTCAAGGGAACATAAAATGCAAAAGGACTATACTTCATGTGTAAGTACAACTACATTTGTCATGTGTAAGGGTGAAAATTGAAATTTTGATTTAGAAACTAGCATTTTGATTTTTGAAAATAAACTTTCTTGATTTACTTAAAATGACCAATTGCAGCAATTTTTGCAAGAAGTAGGGAATAATACTAATTAAAACCTCGGCTGTCAGCACCTTTTAGGCACCATGGTATATATGATATCTCCTTGTGGGTGCCTCTAACTTACAATTACACTGATACAAGCAATTCTAAACTGAACTGGACATTGTTATCTGATTCATAGTTTCTTTATTATCTGATATTAATCATATATACTAGAAGTAGCTTCAGCCTTTCTAATGACGCGGCTTTTGGGGCAAAAAAAGAATGTCATGCTTGAAGCACGCAAGACATTTAATCACCATGAACATGTTATTAATAAATATATTAAATACAATTAAGGACCTATCCACAAACCAAAATGCATTCTATATTTAAGAAAATTAAGAGTTGAACATAAGAAAATGATATAGTAATGAAAAATCAGCGGTAAAGTATAATTCTATATGTTCAACCAGAAGTTATAAGAGATCAAGTTTTATTGACATAGAAATACTCTTAGCTAACCATTATTATTTGAAAATTTCAGACAACATGAAAGCATCCCAAGCTAAGTGAGTTTAATGAAAAGTATGAGACTACGTAAATAGTGTCTCCTTGGATGATTAGCAAAGTTCATTCACAACATTCCACTCATGATTAAGCTATCTAAGTTTTATAGAAAAAAGTGAAACATAGGTAATGCTATGACGCCAATCCTATTTAATGCTTCAGAACCACATACTCCACAGCTTTTCTACAATTTTATATACTTATTTACTGCAATTCTAAGTTGAATATTTAACTTCTATTATAGCCCAGTTATGATCGAGTCCAATTAATTATGGTTGAAAAGTTATTCCTATCTGTATGATGAAGCACCTTAAGGATCTGTACTTTATGGCTAAGGCCTTTAGTCTCTCGGACAAAAAAGTACTGAAGCAAACAATCAAGACATGGAGCATCTCTCCAATGGCTATAACCAAACTACAGTAGTAACACACTAGAAAATCTCAAAAATATCAAGCTTGGCAAACCTACAACCTCTGAAATCAAATTAATTGCTCACATCTGGAAAATAAGGTAGAAAGGAAAATGAAAGCACTTTAATTTTATTTAAGCAAAAGATGTGCACCAATTAGAAATGCAAACCAAACACTGAATAATATGTCAATGTCCATTTAAAATCCAGAGCTCTGTTCAATTACTGAAGTTAAAGTAAGCACCCTAAGAATAGAGGGGGAGGGATACCGAACTTTACAGAGATTAACCTAATAAGAGGGATACCTCCGACAGCGAGATTGACAGTCAAGAGGAGAGGCCAAAGGAACCTGTAACGGCGAGCAAACGATTCCTTAGGGGTTGTTGGAGGCGGTGGCGGAGTGATCAAGATTTTCGAAGCTTGAGTCACTGTATTCCCACCCATCGACGAAGAAGCTGCTTCTGGTGGTGGTTTAAATTGTTTCAAACATCATTACATTACATTTAAACAAATAAATTACTAGTAAGAAAATGCCAGAGCAGAACCACAATTCTTATTTACATATAAAAGTCAGTAAAAGAGAACCACAATTTTTTATTTACATATAAAAGTCGGTAAAAGATTCCTTATGGCTGATGATGATACAGGTTTTGCTGGTGTATAGCTTTGGACCTTCTATGCTCATTCTTTACTTTTCCAACCAAACATACCGGGAGTGATTCTTTTACCTTGGTAAAGGTGAAGTTTAAACGATATCGTTTATTGTCCAACACCAGTAAATACGAGGTAATATCAGGAAGTGAGTAGTAAATTGCATTTAACGTTATATATTTTTATAAATTAATATATATTTATCTATCTTATTAAGGGCGTTGAAACTGTATAATATTAAATTCTTTTTCTCTCCAATATTTTTTTTAATTTGACACATTATGTGTCAGAACACTACCATATAGAAAGTCTGACTGTGATTTTCACGGGGCGGATATATATAAGTGGTAGGAGAGGCACCTGTCTTTATTGAATATTTTTTTAGTAATAGGAGCAAAAATGTAATTTAATAAATTTAGGGAAGTAATATAGACTATATTTTAGTTTACTATTAATATTTTTTACATTATATCGGTATTTTTATATGATTAATTTTTTATGCCTTTAGTTTATTCCAGTTATATGATTGGTTGTCTTAGATGTTAAATAATCATTAGAAATATAACATTTTTTTATCCCATCTTTGTTATTAATTTATTTTAATTCTTTCGTTTTCTTTGCGGTGATCACTCGATCTTTCTAGTTTCATTATGAGACACTTGTCTTAATCATAATTTTAATTTATGGGTTGATTTTGATATATTTTGGCTTGATTTTGTTTGAATATGAAAAATAAATTTGGTTTGCGATTTTGAGAAGACATTAATATTGAACGGTTGAAATTGTATTTCTTTAGGGAATTGTTCAAATTGAACTATGACAAGTAAGTTTTTGAATCATCTCTTGAGTCTTAACTTATGTTTTTATTCTGATATTTTTTTTTAGTTTGGATTATGATTTTTTTTTTTTTGTGTTTCAAAATTTTACTTATATTGCAATTCGCATAAATTAGTGATTTGTTTGGGGTTGTTAATTGTATCATCTGTTGATTGATTTAGGCATTTATGATATGTTAGCAAAATTCAAATGTTCCAAAACTAAATCATCGGCATCACAATTCATCAGAGTGAATAAGATTACTCAAAATCTCTCAAATAAAATTTCTATTCAAGAATTATCTCAAAATACCAATTCTCAATCTCAAGTTGAATCCGATAAAAAAGAGGTATTTGTTGTTGATTCAGAATTAAGACCATTTATAATAGAATATAATACTAACAAAAGAGATGGTATTTGTCGAAAATATTTGTTTAAGAGCTTTTATCAACCAATTATATTGAAAATGATATATTTAAAACTATTGATAATGAAGTTGTCTTAGAACACTTTCAAGTTATAAGGTCTAAGAGGATAACATTGTAATTTTTAAACATTATTATGATTAATTCAAGTTTTTTTATTTAATTTCAACAAAAAAATTAATTATTAGTTAAAATTCGTCTCTACGGGATAAAATTTCTGGATCCGCTCATTTCCACCACAGCTAATTAAACTGAAAACTAGCACCAAAGGGCAACCACGCGAAGCCATGGTAAAGGAAACAATATTTCCCCTTCCTAGTTAATGTGAGATGCTTGGTTTTTGTTATGGAGAAGGGAGATTATAATAGCCTCGGTTACTGAACAAGATTTATACGACTTAACTCCTTGAATATAAAGGAATCATTTCATACATCACGGGTTATGGTTTAAGAGTACCCCCATACAACAGAGGTGCTAACTTGGAAATATAAGAAAACTAGAGTGTACAATTTGCACAAATTAGAATAACTGTATCAGCAAGAGGCCTCAAATATAAAAATTAGTGTAATTTCAGCCGTTAAGAGTCTTCCAGGATAACTTGATATCCATTACGGATGCTCAAAATCTTGCATAAATAAGTAAAATCCTAAACATATACTGGTCAACAATAATAAGTTAAAAAGGGGAAATAATTTAACATATAGAATTCACCCTCACTACCCGTATTACAGATGGTAAAGCAAGAACAAGAAAGTTACAAAAATAAATTAATCTCAGCATCCAAGCCGAGTAGCAACCAGTAATTCAAGCCTTCAAAACAATGGGGATGATTCCCCTATCAAACCTTACTCCCCTATCCAATTCATACAATCAACCCATCTGTGCTCGTAGGGTGACCACCCATAACATTGGATGTCTAATTCTTAAGTCAATTTCATTTGCCCCAAGGACGACCACCTCCATAAGCCCGACCTCGATCTTGGAAACCCCCATGACCTGCTCAATGACAAACAGAATGAAAAAAATCACAAGGGATGCAAGCCTGCTTATGCACAATAACAGTGTTTCCATCTGATTTTTTTAACTGTATTTTCCAATTGGGTTTAATATAACCAAATTTGTCAAGTTCCCAAATTGAAACTTCAGGCATTTAAATGGCAGACACAGTGCAAACTTCAGAGGTTTAAATTGTAATTAACCCAAAACATGTACTTGTGACCAGCTTATAAAAGAAAGCTAAGACAGTATGTATTAGCTTGGTGTCAAAATATGCTAGTGTCAGATGACTTTAGCATGTGCATTCCTGCTTAAATGGAGAGCTGAGAGGCAAAACATAGCCACCTTGGAATAGGTCTTTGGTTTATTTGAAACTCCAATTTCAGAAAAATTATTAGTTGGTCCTAGGGCAGGGCCAGCTTGTGCCCCCACACCAATCACATGTTGTCATTTGTATGAGGTTTGCGCAAATCTCAGCAAACTAGTAGGTCCAGATATGAGATTTGCACAAACTTCATACAAATGGCAACATGTGATTGGTGGAGGCACCACCTGGCCCTGCCCCCAGAGCTCTAATTTCATGTGTGGCTCCCGTTAAAGCTTAGGAAAAAAGTGCAGTCAGCCAACCTGATGGAGGATGGGGTGCACCACAACCCATTGCTGCCAGCTCAGTGCTGACCTTCTGCCCAGCCTCCTCAAGGATGGTAATAAGTTCTTTAGCGAATCTGGCATTCGCAGCTGTAAAGAACGTATATGCTGTTCCTTTGGCCCCAGCTCTTCCAGTCCGACCAATGCGATGAACATAATCCTCAAGAGATCCAGGAAAATCATAGTTAATCACATATTTAACGTCCTTCACATCTGCAATGCAAGCATAATAAATATTAGAAAGGATCAGCGAACACACCCATACATATATATATATATATATATATATATATGTGCAGCTCTAGACACGCCAACACAATTATTTCTACGGACCCCATAAGGCTTGCCAGATTCCCCAAATCTTACACCAAAAATAAGCTACTGATCCCCACATAAAATGTCGGAAGATAATCAAAACCTACAAAAATGAAGCTTCCAAATAGGTAATATCCTGAAACCCAGAATACAACAAATTCAACTGCGGGAGATGCTCCAAACATGGTAAAACCACTACCACGTGGGGATTTGTTTAGCATAGATAGAAAGCCCAGTGATTAAGCTAAGAGGTTTATCATTATCAACACTGAAATCTGAGTGATCTATCTATTTGCTTCATCTGCTATACAATTTAAGCGGTCACCCGATCCTAAAGATAACCATTTGAGGCTTACAAGGACCACCATCAAAGACTTCAGAGCCACTTCCATACACCCACTGACAGTCTTATATTTACATACTCCCTTTGTTTCAAAATATAAGATCAATATTGAATTATTGACTTTTAAAAGTCAAATTGAAACTTTTTTAAATTCAAAATTGATACGAACTCATTTAATTTTTAATATTGGTCTTATATTTTGGAACAGAGGGTATGCCAAGACGGAACCTATTTTTTTTCTTTTAGATAAGTTATACTGAGAAGAACTTGTAACAAAAATGCTGAGATAGAGTAATAGTTAACACCTGGAAAGACTTGGTTGAGCTGGATTTTACATAAAAGAATGACTTAAGTCGTCAACATGAATTTATAAAGAAATATGAATGTGTCAATCAGGAATATATAGTGGAATAAATGATAGTTACATAAAACATATTAAGGCAGATAAGATGGAACATCAGAGTGAATACTGAATATTAAAATAAGTTGCAAGCAATAAAAATAGTGACGGAACCTGAAAAAGTGAAATATAGGTGCAAAAAACAAATGAGCAATCCTTTCCAAAAGGTCTCTCACTCGAGAGACGATATAAATAATTAGAAATTAATGAATGGCTCTAATAAATGTGGTCTGATTGTTTTCTGTAAGTGAATATAAAAATATTAAAATACAAAATTCTCTCCCTCCCAAAAAGGTGAGATTCAACGGAAGCAAACTAAAACTTTAGCTTGTATAGTGGCAACAAATGCTGGGGATTTTTAGAAGTTCTTTCACAAGGGAAATAGACAAACAATTAGAGATCATACAACCGCTCTAATTAATGATGCCTCTGAGGTTGCTTGCATTGCTCAACACTTGAGTGATGTAAAAATCTAGTCCATACCAACCTCTCTATCTATCTCACAGCAGCACACAGACACACAGGAGATCAGATGATAGTGATGAGGACAACACAACTATCATAAAGTATATACTTGTGACCAGGTAATGCAAGAAAACCCTATAATACCTTACTAACATGTAGACGGAGATGCATTGAATGAAAAAACAGAACCTGTTCAACATTTAAAATGATCACAGTTTATACTTGTGACCGGTTAATACAAGACAATCTTACTAGACATACCTAAACCACGAGCTGCAACATCTGTGGCTGTCATTATAGGGCTCTTGCCAGCTTTAAACTCCGAGAGGACCCAGTCCCTTTCTGCTTGACTCTTATCTCCGTGAATAGAGAGAGCTGGCCAACCATCCATTCGAAGCTGCCGAGTAATTTGATCGCACCCTTTCTTGGTGTCCATGAATATCAAAATTCGGCTACCATCCATTATATCCTCCAGCAACTTCACCAATCTGAATTTATTAGAACATCAGGTTACAAGGGCCAGAAGTGGTGGATGATACCGGTTAGATTAAAAGGTAATGTAATATCCATGACTAACAAAAACAACAACAAAAAATATCAGCGTACTTATTGTATTTCTGATTCTCACTAACAATGTCCACATGCTGACGAATTGCATGGTTAGCTTTCAAATCTGGTGACCCAATAATCACCTGTTCAAATTCCAAGAAGAGAAATGATAAGCCAATACACACAACTTTAAGTTGGAACCGAATACCATATCTCCATAAGTATGAGACAACACAGATTAGAATGTTTCATTTTCAGCATCAAAATGAATATTGTTCAAATAAAACAAGGCAGACTTGGAATACAAATTTTTTTTACATTAAATCAAGGAAAAAAAGAACACTGATGAACTAAAAAGTAATGAAGTGAACTGTGAATAACATGATTTTGAGATTTACATGAACCACCAAAAATTGGGAAGAAAAAAAATCACTGCTGATGAAAAGGTGTCCGAAACAGTCAACTAATAATATGGCCAAGGAAGATCCTTACTTTGTACGCATTGTAAAGGAATTTCCTTGCCAGTTGTTCAACCTCCTTGGGCCACGTAGCACTCCAGTACAGAGTTTGACGATCGGGCCGAATCTACAGACCAAAAGCCATAGACCAAAATGGACAATAGATAAAATAAGCAGAAATCACATAACCCAAATAGAGAGAGAAATAAGATACCATCATCAAGGCTATTGAAACCATTTTCTAATGAAAACTAAATATTACAGTGTACTTGAATCATATAAAAGCACACGCCATATATAATAATAGCATAGAAATTGTGTCATCTTCACATCTAATTTTTTTTATGAATTACAGATCTAGAATGCAAATACTAAATTACTATATAGTGAATTCGCTTCAAGTAAAGAGCCTTTCTCTCCTACATTTCTCTTCTTGGGTGGTGGTTGTCGTGAGTGGTAAGGGGGAGAGAGATTATTAAAAAATAGGGCTGCAGTCTACAAGTGAACTGAACCAAGAAGCAAATGAACATAACTTAAGATGCTCACAAGCTCCGTTTTGTAAAATTCATAAAATTATTTATTAAACAAAAAAATATGCAGAAATTTAATTTTTATAGAATTATTTTTAAAGTTATATTTAGAGACAAAAATATAGACAAAGTTACAGGCAATGTAATTAAAGTGGGATGAAATTGAGTTGAACCATTGGAAATCTAAGAACAAATGAAATAGCTTAACACTCAACTGATCAAAATTGAAATGTAATAACAAATCAATTTCAAGTGCATTACACCAAATTGTGTAGGAGACAATTTCACATCTTGTCAGTACCTGAACAACTCGAAAGGGGGGGGGGGGGGGGGGGGGGGGGGTGAACATCATCATCCAAAACCAAAAATATATTTATAAAACCGTTCAGAACCAGGTCGAAGTGAAAATGCCACTAAATTTTCCGCCAAGCAAATATCATAAAATTCATCGAGTAGTTTAGTATCCAGAAAACATCCAAGAATACTCAATGTTGTGTTAAGCCTTACTAAATAACTCATAAAATTCTGAATCTAACTATACCTATTTAATTATTGATTCTCGACATTTAGTTATTAACCATACATCTATTAAAACCGAAGCACCTTACAATAACCACTTCAAAAAGTAGTAGCAAGAAGGTTGCCTCTGTTGACACTCCAATTCAATTCCCTCTCCCCATTGAGATATTAAATATCGTCATGTAAAGAGCATTTTTCTAAAAGCTGAAGTAATTTGTCCTTTAAAATAAAACTGTACAAATACAAATTACAATCATGCATAGTTGTCAAATCATGAATTGTATTGTGTATTGAAAACTCTTGTATCGTGTTTCATGTAAGATACGAAAACAAAATAAAAAAAATAGTAATATATATTTAAACATATAAAACACAAGATTGATTATATATAAACGTAATCAAGTAAATGTTATTATAAACTAAAAAAATAATTTAAGTTAAACAGTAGTCAAAATACTCTAAATTGATTTATTAGATATTATTTCAGTAATTTTTAGAGTAACAAGATAAAATAAAAATTCAGATTCACCTTTAATCTATAAAAGAAAATAAAATAATTCAAATTAACAAGTGAAAATTTATATATCTACTTATAAAAAGTGACGTGAAAAAACTAAAACAACATTTTCAATTAGATATAATACTCTAAAGACTCATGAAACGATATAAAATATATTTATGCTAGAAATCCTTTTCAATTGAAATGTTAAAAGGCTTAAAAGTTGAGTTTTTATTCTTTTGGATATACATAAAACTTTTTCAAGTTAGTTACTTTTATAAAGTATCGTGCATTGTATCGTAAGAATCATATCGAATCGTAAGATACGGTTTCATTTTAAATTCACCATACGATACTTATCGAATTGTCTCCGTATCATATCGTAAAATACGTATCGCGTATCGTAAGATTCTAACAACTATGCAGTCCTGTTCATTCCTATAAAAAAAATGATAGAGCACTCCTATAGGAAAATCAACGGCAATGTATTTATATGGTACAAAGGAAAATGTCAAATAATTGGATGCGATCATAAGAAATAATAGTTATGCAATCTAACTTGCACTTTCTCTAAAATATACTGAAAGCATACCCTAATGACCTTATAACTTTTGTTTGACATCATTTCCTACATTTTGGTTCACTAATATATACACACACGTGCACACACACACACATTGATTCCAATATGTAATTGGAATGTAATGCAAAAGTAATATATAAGACATTTTGAATGTATACATAAAGAAACAAACCTGCGAAACAATTTTTCGAATCTGAGGTTCAAATCCCATATCCAGCATCCGATCAGCCTCATCCAACACAAGGTATGTGACCCTTCGCAAGTTTGTATGATGAGTTTCCAACATATCAATTAACCTTCCAGGTGTAGCAATAACAATTTCAACACCTAAGGCAGAAAAAATGGGGTTGGTGATGGCGTTGCGGCGTTGATTGCCATGATGATGGCAGCGATAATAAGATTTAGAAGTGGAAGCATTAGGATATACCCGTTTGATGAACATCACGATACAGTAGTAAAGTCATCTTGAGCTTATCATCACCTACCTTTCTGAAGATCACGAACTTGAGGTCCTTTTGGAACCCCACCATATATGCAGGTGTTTTTAATCTTTGATGATGCACCAAATTTAGTAGCTTCTTGTTGTATCTGAACAGCAAGTTCCCTAGTTGGAGCTAAAACTAAAACAATTGGACCATCTCCCGGAGCTGATTATATAAAATAGATATATCAGGGATTATCCCCTCAAAATTGCCATTAAAATGAAATGAAATAAAAGGAAATAAGGGAGAAAACAATATCATACAGATAATACATAATTAAACTAGTGTACCTAAAAATGGCTGAGCATTAACATGAACAATTGCAGGCAGTAGGTATGCAAGTGTCTTTCCAGATCCTGTTTCAGCGATACCAATGAGATCACGCCCCTTTAAAGCCATTGGCCATCCTTGAGCTTGAATTGCTGTAGGTTCAGAAAAGCCGGCCTTTTCAATCTCTTGCATTACATAATCTGCAGTTGGATGATAACAATGAATTACTTAATATCAAACTAAACATTATGATCATTATAGTCTAAACTTTCAGGACAGGAATATAATCTAAAAATCACATCTATCAATATATATTTAACCGCTTTAATTTCACATGTGATATTTTAGACACAGTTTAGTTTTACACATAGAAGATGTAGTTATTGAAGTACTTTATTACTTGGATATGATAGATCTATATAAATTGCATTAACATATAATTAACAATTTCCCCAGTTAGCAAAAAATTAGTAATTTACAATATTCTGATGGGCAATGCAGATAGGGTCGGACACCTGGACATGCAATAATTATAGCCAGCTACATTACCCAGTCTCTGGTTTCTACAAACCACAGAACACCGTCATTTGTTAAAGACAACTTATAACCAAAAGAAATATGTTTGCCTAAAACTTCTATTATTTTTTCTTTTTATTTAAAAAAAAAAACTTTTTAAAGTTCATCATCTAATATTTACTTATTATGCAAAAGGGTACGCCCCTCCCCTAAGAAAATTGACACAAAGCATAGGATAGAATAGCATGAGACAGAAAGAGAGAACGGATACAATGAAACATGTGGGCAACATGTGGGCCCACACACAGAGGAAACAAGGTGAGATGAAAATGAGGATATACCATATTAAGCATCTTTTTCATATTTATGTCAAGTAAAGTCATCCAAGTGATAAAATAGCCATCTTAACCATCAATGGGGACTCAAAATTTGCAACACAACCTAAGTTAAAACATAAATAACATCCAATCCTAGGAAAATAATCTCCTCTCTTAAAATTTTAAAACAACTAATTCAAGTGATACATTTGCTATTTTGCATAAAGTGGGGGCTCTCTAGTTTAAAAGCAGTATATGTTTGCTTGAAGTACCCTTATGGTAATTTTATTTTTATCTGGTACAGATGGTGGCGGCCTGGCATGCCAAATCTCTCTCTCTAAAAAATATCTTTAAAAAATAAATGTTCGCAAAGTGGTCTTGCATATGTAAATTAGTCTTAAATGATCCTCAATTGTAGGCGATTTGGTGCAAAGTTCAAATCTTAACATAGAGCCTGAGAAACCAGCAAAATCAATATTTGATTTATCAATTCTAAATAATTACTATCCATGGCAACATCATATCTTGATAAAGTATAAACAGTGTAGCACCTAAAAAAAAGAGAGAGAAAAAGGGGGAGCGAGTGGAGTTCATAAAAAATGTCCTCAAGTTCAACATATTCGCACTGCAACTAAACAAATCATTCTACTCAAAATACCTGGAAAGCGTACATCTCGGAAAGTCTTGACAGGCTTCGGCACATCCCGACCTTCAACAGTGATTTCTCGCCGCCGTCTATATTCCTCTACATCACTCTCCGACATAGCAGAAACTGTTGAAGACTCCACATAGAAGTTTTTATCAAATGGAGTCAATCCCTCCAAATCCAACTTGCGTGGAGACTCTGGACCATCATAATCAACCCTCTTGCTGGATGATAAGTGAGGTCCACCATAACCTGAACCCCCACCTAACCCCAAATCACTGGGAAAACCACAAATTCATGTGAAATAATGACAAACTCGAGGTAATCTGACAATAACTGACTACATTCGTTATTATGGCAATCAATTGAGCTAAAGCCCTCAAAACATAAGCTTGCATACAATCAACAACAGCATACAACTAAATACCAGAAAAGAAAGTTGATGTAGTCTAAATTAATTGAGGTGGTACGACTGTAATTTAACTTTTTTGCTATTATTAGAAGTGTCATGTTAGATAACTTAAAAGCAAAAAAAATACGAACTTGGGTACAATCAACATACTGTACATATTTAAACCATCAATTAATATTTAATGAAGATAAATTCAACCTAAGTGAGAAAAGAAAATTCATTGATTTCAGTGCATCATAGTTGTCTTGTCATGATACAAACCTTATGCCCTAAACAAAATCAAATGCATAAAAGCATAGCACAACAAAAATCACAATTGCTGAAAGTAAAGCCAGAGTTTGATTTTCATTCATCATTGCGTTCATGAGTACGCAAACCTAAAATAAATTAATACAGAATAAACCACAAATTCACAATTACGGAGGAAATAATCGAGAAAACTGAGGCATAGTTTCGTTTCAGTTATCATTATGGTCCTGTTTAAACCCTAAATATATGTGAATTTAACATGCACTATGCAGCTATATACATACAAATTCGTAAAAACACGCGTGTATATAGAGAGACACGTAAACATAAGTTAGGGTTACCTCCTGCGGTCACGATACGAACCAGGGTCGCCGGAACGGCTGTCATATCGGCTCATCTTGTGTTGTGTATTACAGTAGCAGATAAAATGTGTATTACAGTAGCAGATAAAATAGTGTAAATTGGAAGGCGTTCACCCTTCTGCGGAACAGAGAGATAGAACGACAAAATTGGGACGAGGTTTGGGTTATTCAGCGCGAGTGTTTACTCTCACCGACTCGTGTTTTATCGTCAGTATATAATTTATTCTCTTGACGCTGTTGGTGATTCGTTTGGCTGCCAATAACTCCAATGTGGATGAGGATGTCACCGAACCAGTTTAACAAATCCTGAACCGAGGATTTGATAAGTGGAACCATAAATCTTAAATAACTAAATAGAGCATTTACATCTTCTCGATTACCCATATTTTATCAACTTATTGATAAAATATAAATAAAAGAAAAAGACTTAAATGATCAATCAACAAAAAAAGAGAGACTTTAATCACTTTTAAATTATAAAAGTTCACAAATATTTATTAAGAATATCATGAATATTATTGCAGGATCAATACAGTAAGAACATGTGTTAAATAAAATTAAAGCGGTTGAGTGTTAGAAGCGGTTAATCCCTTGACTCCCACTAATTAACAGTTTAAGGAGGTTGAAAAGATTATAAGTATGAAAATTACACAACTTAGTAGGGGGTATAAAGTTATAAATGACCACATCAAGATCAAAAAAAATGACATCATCAAAACAATTCTTTTAAGAATTTATATCTTAGGAGTATGAGTAATTAGCTTAGTTTAGTTTTTGTAAATAATTTTCAGCTCATGTTATTGGAATTGTAGTGGTTAGAGATCATTTTCAATCCCGTACTAAAACTTATATTAATGTAATTATTCTAATTGTATCAATTGTTTTTGTATTCCAATAAATTCTTGAGTTTAAGGTATCAAACATATAATTATTTGGTCCACAATAAATAATTTTTAATTACTAAATTGTTTATTGTCTAAAATATTTTTTCAACATTAATATTAAACTAATATTTTATTTTTTGCTCACATGTTAAACTGGCTCGCCCAATGGGGTCAATAATTTAAAAGGCTGAGAACAATGATACATCTTCGCGCTAATAATAGCAACCCAAAAGGAGAGGATGTTCAAATTCAAAACATAGAGAAACAAGTAAATGGTATTCCTGAAACTCCTTTATCTGATTTACGACATGAAATGAGTGATTTGAGAAAAGAATGCATGGATACCATAGGTAAAAAAGTGATGAAATTTAAAACATTTTATGAATGATTAGATAATTAGTTGCATTAATAGGTGACAGAAACACATTTACACAATCAAATAGGGGTTGTTTATCACCACCCATTAGGTTATTGGACAACCCCTCTAGTATTCGTGACTCGACCTTACGTGGTTACATATCCATCCCAAACTACTGCCCCAAAGTTCATGTATGGACCTGGCGAATCAAGTACATATAGGCATAGGCCTCACCTTAAGGTAACCAGGGCAAATGTTGTCCCTTTTATGCCTAAAAAGAGATTTTAAACCGAGGGTGGAACCTAGTGTTGGTAAAAGACCTACTAATAACCATTTATTTGAAGAACAAACATATGTTCATACAGACACACCTCACGTAGGTAATAACACAAAACTAAACATAAATATGGCACCTATGAACAATGGTAACGTACTTGACAATAAGGTATTAGAGATTGTTTGGAACATATGTGGGCCTAACATGAGATTTTCAATAAGGCCAACCTATAGAAAGCATATCTTGAATTGATAGACTTGGTGTATGAATTCCCTAAAGGCTTTAAAATGCCTGACTTCACCCTTTTCTCAGGGGGAAAAAGACAATCAATCATAAAACATATTGGAAGGTTTACATTTCAATGTGGTGAATTAGGCAATAATGATTTTATGAAACTGAGAACGTTCCTAAGTTCATGGAATACAATCTACCACTAAATTTCGTATATTTATGGCAAAATATAGAAGAACAATTCCATGCCTAATTCTATAGGGCAGAACTTGAAATTTTCATTGTAGATTTATCTAAACTATAATAAAGGTCATATGAACCTGGCCAAATCTTTCTTAGAAAGGTTTAAAAGGTTAAAAAATAGATGTTTAATACAATTATATAAATCTCAAATGGCATATTTAGCCTTATAAGGTTTAAATTTGGAATTTATAAAGAAATTTGATGGCCATGTGTTCAGAGATATATGTGAACTTGGAATAACGTCACTAAATTTGAAAGTCTACTGAAAGGGGAAAACTAAAGAAAGACTTTCTCTATGGGAACCTATTACAATGACTCAAATTATTGTGTTAGTTTAGATGTGGATCCAGACTTGGCAAATTACGTAAGCAATTATATAATAATGTTAACGCACCTGGCGATAAAGATCATTCGCCAGATAATATTGAAATCGACACTACCATTGTAATAGGTAAAAAAACATATCGTGCGTGACCCTACGTCAAAAACTATCTTTTTTGGTCAATTGTTAAGTACTATGTCTAACAAAAAGAATAAATAATGTACCAAGAGACTATACTTTTGACATCCCAACGGCTGATGATATATTTAATTACTTAATGAAAGTGAAATTCATAAAATTTATGGATAACAAAAAAGGCCTATTACACAGAGATTAATGAGGGGGAAATATGTAAATGGTATCAATCTTTTAGACATTCCACTGTTAATTGTTTGTATTTTATGAATATTATTCTAGATAATATTGATAAAGGTCTATTGCAATTTGTTGATAAATAGAATGAAGTCGCAGAAGTGGATGACATCCTTTTCCATAGATTGCAAAAGTGGGTCTTGTACTGCTAACACAGTTTCCCTAAAAGGCAAGAAGAAAATGGAAGCATCCCAAAAGGGTAATTCACTCGCCAAGTCGTATAAACTAGAAACACCATTGATGTTTTACGGCGAATGTAGTAGAAGAATCTTGATATCCACAAAGGGGTGTTCAATTGCCAAAAAAAATTCTAACCAGTGGCATCGGATGAAGAAAATAAAGGCACCCCACACCGTTGAGATGGCATCAAGTCCAACACCCAAAGTTTTCAGAGTCACTGATTTTATGAACAGATGACTTGGATACATAAAAGAATGGCCCAAAGAAAATAAGGGACTATAATGAAAAAAATGTCGGACACCCATGCAACTTCGCTAAAATTTCGTGCCATGGGGGATAGAGAGTATGACACTCGTATTGGAAGGAGTGAAACATAAGAAAAAAGATTGATGCCACGTGCCATTATGAAGGAAATATAAAGAGTCGTCAAAGTCTCAAAGATCATACTAAAATAGTTAAGGCTTAGGCTAAAAAGACTTAAATGACCTTTAATTTATGAAAGCCCACAAATATTTATTAAGAGCATCATGAACCTTACTGCAAAACCACTACGACAATGACAAGTGTTAATTACGATATGTGTTAGATAAAATTATAGTAGTCGAATGTTTGGAGCGGTTAATCTCCCAACTCCAATTAATCGATAGTTTTAGGAAGTTGAGAAGATCATGGGCATGGATTGTGTATAACTTATCAGAAGGTGAAAAGCTATAAATGGCTATATCAAAAGATCATATGAAAGGACAACAATGAACTAATCATCAACAAATCAATAAAATAACTATTTTCAGAGTTTATATCTTAGGAGTAAGACTAGATACTTATTGGGTATATCGCTAAGAGGTTTGTATGGTAAGAATTAGCTTATTTTAGTTTTTGTAAACAATTCTCAGTTTTGTGTTATTGAAATTGTAATAGTTAGAGATAATTTTTACTTCCGTATTACTGAAAATTATATTAGTATAATTGTTTTGATTGTATCAGTTATTTATATGTTTCAAAAAGTAATTGAGTCTAAGACATTGTACATACATATGCTTAAATAATTTTTAAGTACTAAATTATTTATTTTCTAAAATATTTTTTCAATATGAACATAAACTAATATTTATTTTTTTGCCTACACATCTTAAGTTCTTATTCTACTAATTTTCATAACAAAATTACCAAACAAACTTTTTACCGCAATCTGTGATATTTTTATTTCGTACATTATATTCTTATTCCATATGGCTAAACTAACGACCCGTTTGGGAGTAAAATATTTAAAAATGACTGATAAATTAAAATTTAAAATAATTTATAAATTATTTTAAGTGATGACTTATAAATAAAAATATTTGGTACCATTTTAACTTATAAGTCAAAAATTAAATTAAAATAAAATGTGAAGGTGTTTGCCTAAAATGACTTGTAAATTAAAATAAATTGTAAAGACCACTAAAATAGGGTAAAAATGTATTTATATTTGATCAAACTTACTTATTTTAAAATAACTTATAAATTATTTTTTAAGATGTAAGAAATTGTTACTTCTCAAAACCTATTTATTAGTCAATTTATAAATTTAAAAATTAATCACAACTAAACACTTGAATAATAAAAAATAATTTATAAATTTACTTGACATACTTATAACCGAACAAGCCCTAAAACGATCAATCACAAATGCATACATTTGACCACTTATTTCACAATGAATAATAAAATAGTTTGACCGGAAATGTTATTAAATTTATTCGCCTGTATAATTTCTGTCCATTATTGTCAATTACATTGAGTAGTGACGATGTCCCTTTTATAATCATACATGTTTGATACCGCTAACAAAGTGAGGGTTAGTTTATATTATTTTTTTTTATAAGTATTTGATAATTTTTTAGTGATTTATATATATATATTTTTATTGACACAATACATACATACATACATATATATATATATATATATATATATATATATATATATATATATATATTAAATCATTATATTTTATCATAATTAAAGAGATTTTAGTTACTTTTATTATTTAGAGATTAAAATTATAAACGAATTGTTAAGAAGGAACTTACCATATTTATACATTCACAATTTGATGAAAGTTAATTGCATTTATTCATTTTTAAAATTACACACAACTTTTAGTATTTCAATAAATTTTTTCATATTCTTCCTCCACGAATTAAGAAAAATTATTTCCAATTAATTACAATTATTAGTTACCGTATTAAATATAATATTGACTGTAAGACCCCGAATTTTATGAAATACAAAATTTAATTTTTCTTCATATATATATTTTTTTTGAAACAGTAAGTGGTTAAATCGATAAAGTTAAAAGTTAAGGATGTTATGTGCAAATTTTATTTTGTCGGACAATATTCGCTTTGTCGGGGAATATTCGTTTGGTCCGACGGCGCCGAAATAACAAATTATTGGTGGACCCCACAATGGAATATTTGTCGGATATAGAAAACGACAGAAATAACCTTTTTAAATAAAAATAGTCAACGGAACTGTTAAAATACCGGTGATAAAAGAATAGTAGCATACGGTAGTTATTGGTATTTTCTGTAGCACTCGGTACTCTACAGTAACACACGGTATTGCATAGTGTCTCATATTATTGGTCTGATAATTGACACCGTAACTGTTACGCATCATTTCATCGATAATTGTCACTGCATAATATTTTATATTATCAATTCAATAATTGTTGTTACACAGTATTTTGCGTTATTGATTTAATAATTGTCATTACACTGTATTTTATATCATTGAGTCAATAATTGTTGTTGCACTGTTTTTAAAATTATTGAACCTAATAATTGTCACAGTAACATATGCACAGTAATTCACATTATTGAATCAATAATTGTCATTACACAGTAACGTATGCTTTATTTTACATTATTGTTATCTCTATTATGATGTTATTTAAACAGTTGTATTTCATTAATTTATTGACTTGATATCTAAGAGCTAACTATACTGTATTTATAACAATTAGTCATAATAATTGAATTGATAAAATTATTTGTTTATAATATAAAGTTAGGTGATTATTAGGTGATATGAAATGAATGGTGTAGATTAAAGTGTGAATTATTGTTGAATAATTGAATTGATTTGTTTATAATATAAAGTTAGGTGATTATTAGGTGATATGAAATGAATGGTGTAGATTAAAGTGTGAATTATTGTTGAATAATTAAATTGATTTGTTTATAATATAAAGTTAGGTGATTATTAGGTGATATGAAATGAATGGTGTAGATTAAAGATAATATAATATTTGAAATGGATGGTGTAGATTAAAAGATGATCTTTAAATGAATGGTTTAGATTAAATGAATGATAAGATTTTTGGCTATAAATAGAAGCCTTAACTTAAGGATTTTTCATAAACTTCCTTACTTGTTCTTTCTTTCTCTCTCTAAATACTTCTTGTGAAAGTTCTCTCTAAGTGTGCTTAAGTCATCTTGAGTATTTGTGAAGATCTATAAGTATACGTGTACTGTTCAAGTTAATCAACCTCATTTAAATCAATATCCAGTCACGTGTTGAGGTAAGGGATACCATCTTTTTCATCTTCCATTATTCAAACGTACTATGGTAAGGGATTATCATTATTTGATTCTCGATAATAATATTGTTTCTTCCTTACTCATAAGACGTGCCTTTTATTTCCATGTATTAAATTGTGGGAATAACCTTACGGAGCGGATTGCCGCCTGTTGGTGAATAACCTTTCGTATTCATTCATTATTAATCTCTGAATAACCTTACGGAGCGGATTGCCGCCTGTTTGGTGAATAACTCTTTGTACTCAAATTCTATTAAATTGTGGGAATAACCTTACGGAGCGGATTGCCGCCTGTTTGGTGAATAACTCTTTGTACTCAAATTCTATTAAATTGTGGGAATAACCTTACGGAGCGGATTGCCGCCTGTTGGTGAATAACCCTTTGTATTAATTTCCTTCACCTTTTGTTAATCAAACCTGCCACGGTAAGGGATATTATTTTCTTTCATACTCCTAAATCGAAATTTATTATGGAACTATTGCTTCTATAATTCCTGAAAATATTATATGTTCCATAATAGTTGAACTTCATTATTTCAACTGAACCTTCCTATTTACGTGAACCTTTCTATTGAATTGTAACCGTTATTCTGAACTGTGGATCTTGAATTTCACTCCACATCATGTTGACAATTTGGACATTATTTGAATCTGTACAAAGTAAACTTCCGATACTTATTGTTATCCTATTTCTTCTGTTCATCATTTATATCATTCTAATCATCCAAAAATCAAGCTGTTGTGAATATCTGTGGCCGGGGGCACAGATGTGATATATTTGTTGAACAGATGATAGGTTAAAGGCGATATAATAGGTTAAAGGCGATACATCTGTTCGGTGTCTTTTATGGCACGTGGTGAATGTTCTCTTTGGCCCGTAGTGCAAAGATGAACTGTTGTTTGGTATGATTATGACTAAAGGCTGAATCTGGTATAATCATGACCGTTGGTGTTATATTGAATGTCTTTGGCCCGTAGTGCAAAGATGAACTGTTGATCTGTATGATTATGATCAGGAACTGTGAATTTGTATTATCATGACTAATGATATTTCAGATGATAAAAGTTGATGATGTTTTTCCTAAAAATAGAACCGAGTGGACATTATAGTCTGCATTATTCTTCTAATAGATTACTCATTCCGCTGCTATTATTGATCTGAACGTTGTTTAAGAATTTAACTGCAGTTTTTGATATAAACCTTGTAGTCTATTGTATTCTATCAAGAACTCAACTGTTGAAGACTAATGATAATTTATTCGTCATTATCTTAGTCATGATTTTCTTTACTGGGCTATTTGAGCTCACCCTTTCTTTTGTTCCATTGTTTTTCAACAGGAGATGAAAACATAACAGGGTCTAGCCGGGGAATGGAGTGAGGGTCCGAGGAATAGTTATCATAGTTTTCACGTTTTGTAAAATAGTGTGGCAATAATAGTGAAGACTTAGTTGTGTATTATTATACACTGTATTGTTGTACGTTGTGCTTTGTTGTAATAATTTTGTTGTAGTATTTTGACAACTCAAGTTTGGGCTGTGTGGGCCCAGATTTGGGGGCGTCACAGTTGGCATCAGAGCTTAGGGATATGGTCTTTAATGGAGATCTGGGGTAGAACTAGGAGGGGAGAGACGAATAGAATCAGTCACTAGTGTGTCCTACCTAAAATAGATTTTATTATCTAATGGGTCGATTTGAATGTAGGAACATGAAGTGATGAGTCAGTTTATTTGAACTAACATTTATTTTGTGACCACAGTTAGGTATGGCATCTGAAAATCAAGAGGTTAACTATGGAATTACCGAAACAAATGTAGCTGCAAAACAAGAGGCGACGAATAATCTTCTTACAAACTCAGAGTTGAATCATTTGCCTAAGGCAAAAATTATGCGTGTTTTATCCAGTAAGGATGAAGGTGAAAGCTCTGCTACAGTCGTTCCAGATCCATTCTTAGAAGCAATTAAAGGAAGTAACGAACTTGCGGAAATTATTGCCTTTAATTTACTCACTAATTGGGAGAGTGATATCACCTGGTTATGCTCTATAACAAAGGATCAGAATATATGGACTTTTCATATTAGTCTTTGGGATTTATGGTGTTCCAGCTATGATTTTCAAGATTATTTAAAAATGATGTTTCTATACTTTTGGGCGTTACAATTTAGAGGAATTCAGGTTAAGTTAGTCACTATCGTGGAAATTGCAGTCTATCGAAAATACTATTTTAATGGAAATCATTGGTACCTTACTACTGATGAAGTTGATGAACCCGAGAAACAGTTTGCTAGAAAATTATTCAGTGGTATTCCCATGGTTGAAATACGTGAAGATCCGAATGAAGTATTCGGGATTCGATTTGACGATAACAGTCAAGAAACCGAATGAGGTGATAACCGGTAAGCTATTCATAAATTCTCGTGAAGTCTATGCCATATTAGATACTGGCTCTATCCACTCTTTTATCTCACCTATATGTACTCAACGTTTAAATTTGACTATTGAAAACTTAAATCTTGTCTTATCAGTTGAAACCTCATTGGGAGAAATACCTATTACATTTACTATCTATAAATCTTGCCTAGTTCAAATCAACAACCTCACATTACCTGTTGACCTTATTTCTTTGGAGATGCGTGAATTTGATGTGATTTTAGGAATTGATTGGTTGACTACCCATCATGCTAAAATTGATTGTTTTCATAAGATTATTAGTTTTCATATTCCTAATCAACCTGTCATGCAAATTCAAGCAACTAAACCATTGAAATCTATAACTGTTATTTCTAGCCATAAAGCCATTCGTTTATTGAAAAACGGATGTCAAGCCTTTTTAGCTCATGTCACTGATTTGAACAAAAACACGTCAAACTTGAATGATATTCCCATTGTTAATGAGTTTCCTGACGTTTTTTCTGAGGAACTTTCTGGCTTACCCCAAACCGTGAAATTGAATTCTGTATCGATCTTGAACCCGGCACTAAGCCCATTTTTAAAGTCCCATACCAAATGGCTCCCATAGAACACCAAGAGTTGAAAGTTTAATTACTAGATATCGGTATCATTCATTCTAGTACAAAACTTATATCGAGCGAGGAATGCGAGAAGAGTTTTCAAGAACTTAAGAGGAGACTTGTTTCAGCTCCTGTTCTGACCATACCATCAGGATCAGGAGAATTTGTTATCTACAGCGATGCTTCTGGCAAAGGTCTAGGCTGTGTCCTTATGCAACATGGAAAGGTTATAGCCTACGCCTCTCGACAACTCAAAGATTATGAGAAAAATTATCCTACTCATGATCTAGAGTTGGCAGCAGTCGTTTTCGCGTTGAAGATCTGGAGACACTACTTGTACGGAGAAAAAGTGGATATCTATACGGATCATAAAAGTCTCAAGTATTTCTTCACCCAGAAGGAACTCAACATGCGACAACGACGTTGGCTTGAGCTGTTAAAGGATTATGACCACACAATCCAGTATCACCCGGGAAAGGCGAACGTTGTAGCTGACGCTTTGAGCAGAAAATCTTATGCAAGTACAAGTGCACTGCTGACAACACAAAAGTGTATTTTGTACGACTTGCAAAAGATGGAGATAGAGCTAAAGACACCAGGGACCCACTCGAAGATTGCTCACGTGCGAGTAGAACCAACTTTAATCGATAAAATTAAAGCTGCTCAAGCTACCGATCCGGAACTGATAAACATGATAAAGAAAGTACAAGAAGGTGCCATTCCCGAAGCAAGAATCGACGAGAAAGGAATACTTCGAGTCAACTCTCGACTCTGTGTTCCTAACGATCCTGAATTAAAGCATAAAATCATGATGGAGGCACACAACACGCCGTTTGCAATCCACCCAGGAGGTACCAAGATGTATCGAGATCTTCGACATACATTTTGGTGGAACAATATGAAAAGAGAGATTGCGGAGTTTATCTCAAGGTGCCTAACTTGTCAACGTGTCAAGGCAGAGCATCAAGTTCCTAAAGGTCCATTACAATCACTTGAAGTTCCCGAATGGAAGTGGGAACACATCAATATGGACTTCGTGACGGGTCTTCCAAAAGTTTCTCAAGGCTTAGATGCAATTTGGGTGATCGTAGATAGATTGACCAAATCTGCTCATTTCTTGCCTATACGAGAAAACTTTTCACTTGAACGTCTTGCCGGTATGTACATAAATGAGATCGTGAGATTGCATGGCATGCCAGTTTCCATAGTTTCTGATCGAGATCCTAGATTCACTTCACGCTTTTGGATCAGTCTACAAAAAGCTATGGGCACTGAACTACGTTTTAGTTCTGCATACCATCCTCAAACGGACGGACAATCGGAAAGGACGATCCAGACCCTCGAAGATCTTTTGAGACTTTGTGTATTAGACTTCAAAGGAAGTTGGGATAAGTACTTGCCATTGGTGGAATTTTCTTACAACAACAGTTACCAAGCAAGCATAGGCATGGCTCCATTCGAGGCATTGTATGGAAGGAAGTGTCGCTCTCCAATATGTTGGAATGAGGTAGGAGAAGCAAAATTGTTAGGACCCGAGTTGGTACGCTTGACGACCGAAAAGATCCAAATGATCCGACAACGAATACAGACCGCACAAGAACGACAAAAGAGTTATGCTGATCTTCATCGGAGAGACGAAAGTTTCAACGTCGGAGATCATGTATTCTTACGTGTTTCTCCATGGAAAGGGGTTACGAGATTCGGAAAGAGAGGAAAGCTTAACCCTCGATTTATTGGCCCATTTGAAATCCTCGATCGAATAGGAACCGTAGCCTACAGACTAGCCCTACCACCAAGTATGTCTCGCATCCATAACGTTTTTCACATATTTACGTAACATAGATATGTGAAGGACCCAAACCACGTCATTGAGTTAGAACCAGACGTTATAGCAGAGGATTTAACATACGAGGAGGTACCTGTTAAGATCCTGGATAAGAAGGAGCAGATCCTACGCTCAAAGGTTATACCTCAAGTTAAGGTTTTATGGAGGAACCAAGATACTGAGGAAATGACCTGGGAGCTAGAATCTGAGATGAAATCTAAGTATCCTTACCTCTTCGATATGTCAGGTACGTCAATTTCGGGGACGAAATTTCATAAGGAGGGGAGGTTGTAAGACCCCGAATTTTATGAAATACAAAATTTAATTTTTCTTCATATATATATTTTTTTTTGAAACAGTAAGTGGTTAAATCGATAAAGTTAAAAGTTAAGGATGTTATGTGCAAATTTTATTTTGTCGGACAATATTCGCTTTGTCGGGGAATATTCGTTTGGTCCGACGGCGCCGAAATAACAAATTATTGGTGGACCCCACAATGGAATATTTGTCGGATATAGAAAACGACAGAAATAACCTTTTTAAATAAAAATAGTCAACGGAACTGTTAAAATACCGGTGATAAAAGAATAGTAGCATACGGTAGTTATTGGTATTTTCTGTAGCACTCGGTACTCTACAGTAACACACGGTATTGCATAGTGTCTCATATTATTGGTCTGATAATTGACACCGTAACTGTTACGCATCATTTCATCGATAATTGTCACTGCATAATATTTTATATTATCAATTCAATAATTGTTGTTACACAGTATTTTGCGTTATTGATTTAATAATTGTCATTACACTGTATTTTATATCATTGAGTCAATAATTGTTGTTGCACTGTTTTTAAAATTATTGAACCTAATAATTGTCACAGTAACATATGCACAGTAATTCACATTATTGAATCAATAATTGTCATTACACAGTAACGTATGCTTTATTTTACATTATTGTTATCTCTATTATGATGTTATTTAAACAGTTGTATTTCATTAATTTATTGACTTGATATCTAAGAGCTAACTATACTGTATTTATAACAATTAGTCATAATAATTGAATTGATAAAATTATTTGTTTATAATATAAAGTTAGGTGATTATTAGGTGATATGAAATGAATGGTGTAGATTAAAGTGTGAATTATTGTTGAATAATTGAATTGATTTGTTTATAATATAAAGTTAGGTGATTATTAGGTGATATGAAATGAATGGTGTAGATTAAAGTGTGAATTATTGTTGAATAATTAAATTGATTTGTTTATAATATAAAGTTAGGTGATATGAAATGAATGGTGTAGATTAAAGATAATATAATATTTGAAATGGATGGTGTAGATTAAAAGATGATCTTTAAATGAATGGTTTAGATTAAATGAATGATAAGATTTTTGGCTATAAATAGAAGCCTTAACTTAAGGATTTTTCATAAACTTCCTTACTTGTTCTTTCTTTCTCTCTCTAAATACTTCTTGTGAAAGTTCTCTCTAAGTGTGCTTAAGTCATCTTGAGTATTTGTGAAGATCTATAAGTATACGTGTACTGTTCAAGTTAATCAACCTCATTTAAATCAATATCCAGTCACGTGTTGAGGTAAGGGATACCATCTTTTTCATCTTCCATTATTCAAACGTACTATGGTAAGGGATTATCATTATTTGATTCTCGATAATAATATTGTTTCTTCCTTACTCATAAGACGTGCCTTTTATTTCCATGTATTAAATTGTGGGAATAACCTTACGGAGCGGATTGCCGCCTGTTGGTGAATAACCTTTCGTATTCATTCATTATTAATCTCTGAATAACCTTACGGAGCGGATTGCCGCCTGTTTGGTGAATAACTCTTTGTACTCAAATTCTATTAAATTGTGGGAATAACCTTACGGAGCGGATTGCCGCCTGTTTGGTGAATAACTCTTTGTACTCAAATTCTATTAAATTGTGGGAATAACCTTACGGAGCGGATTGCCGCCTGTTGGTGAATAACCCTTTGTATTAATTTCCTTCACCTTTTGTTAATCAAACCTGCTACGGTAAGGGATATTATTTTCTTTCATACTCCTAAATCGAAATTTATTATGGAACTATTGCTTCTATAATTCCTGAAAATATTATATGTTCCATAATAGTTGAACTTCATTATTTCAACTGAACCTTCCTATTTACGTGAACCTTTCTATTGAATTGTAACCGTTATTCTGAACTGTGGATCTTGAATTTCACTCCACATCATGTTGACAATTTGGACATTATTTGAATCTGTACAAAGTAAACTTCCGATACTTATTGTTATCCTATTTCTTCTGTTCATCATTTATATCATTCTAATCATCCAAAAATCAAGCTGTTGTGAATATCTGTGGCCGGGGGCACAGATGTGATATATTTGTTGAACAGATGATAGGTTAAAGGCGATATAATAGGTTAAAGGCGATACATCTGTTCGGTGTCTTTTATGGCACGTGGTGAATGTTCTCTTTGGCCCGTAGTGCAAAGATGAACTGTTGTTTGGTATGATTATGACTAAAGGCTGAATCTGGTATAATCATGACCGTTGGTGTTATATTGAATGTCTTTGGCCCGTAGTGCAAAGATGAACTGTTGATCTGTATGATTATGATCAGGAACTGTGAATTTGTATTATCATGACTAATGATATTTCAGATGATAAAAGTTGATGATGTTTTTCCTAAAAATAGAACCGAGTGGACATTATAGTCTGCATTATTCTTCTAATAGATTACTCATTCCGCTGCTATTATTGATCTGAACGTTGTTTAAGAATTTAACTGCAGTTTTTGATATAAACCTTGTAGTCTATTGTATTCTATCAAGAACTCAACTGTTGAAGACTAATGATAATTTATTCGTCATTATCTTAGTCATGATTTTCTTTACTGGGCTATTTGAGCTCACCCTTTCTTTTGTTCCATTGTTTTTCAACAGGAGATGAAAACATAACAGGGTCTAGCCGGGGAATGGAGTGAGGGTCCGAGGAATAGTTATCATAGTTTTCACGTTTTGTAAAATAGTGTGGCAATAATAGTGAAGACTTAGTTGTGTATTATTATACACTGTATTGTTGTACGTTGTGCTTTGTTGTAATAATTTTGTTGTAGTATTTTGACAACTCAAGTTTGGGCTGTGTGGGCCCAGATTTGGGGGCGTCACATTGACTGTTCGAGTTAACTCATGATCACCTAAGTTAACTCAATCTAATTAATTAGCTAACTTCAATAGTCATGATCTATAATTGTTGATCGCGCTTTTATATATAAGGTATAGATGAAAAATAAGTCGTCGATTACACTAGGGTTATGTTTGTTTGCAAAAAATATATTTGGAATTGGATTATTTGTATTAATTTAACACTATTTCGGACTATTTTATCCCATGATATGATATTAATAGTCCTTTAAATAATCATATGAACTAATTATTTTTTTATCATTCATAAGACTATTTATATGAGATTATATAATCCCATAAAAAAATTGAGATTAATTGTTCCTCTCATTTTAAGCTATTAAATGATTTTACGAGACTAATAGTCCAATACTAAGAAATTAACAATCCCTCATTAAATGATTAAATAATGTAAATTAGTTGTAAGACCCCGAATTTTATGAAATACAAAATTTAATTTTTCTTCATATAGATATTTTTTTTAAACAGTAAGTGGTTAAATCGATAAAGTTAAAAGTTAAGGATGTTATGTGCAAATTTTATTTTATCGGACAATATTCGCTTTGTCGGGGAATATTCGTTTGGTCGGGGAATATTCGTTTGGTCCGACGGCGCCGAAATAACAAATTATTGGTGAACCCCACAACGGAATATTTGTCGGATATAGAAAACGACAGAAATAACATTTTTAAATAAAAATAGTCAACGGAACTGTTAAAATACCGGTGATAAAAGAATAATAGCATACGGTAGTTATTGGTATTTTCTGTAGCACTCGGTACTCTACAGTAACACACGGTATTGCATAGTGTCTCATATTTTTGGTCTGATAATTGACACCGTAACTGTTACGCATCATTTCATCGATAATTGTCACTGCATAATATTTTATATTATCAATTCAATAATTGTTGTTACACAGTATTTTGCATTATTGATTTAATAATTGTCATTACACTGTATTTTATATCATTGAGTCAATAATTGTTGTTGCACTGTTTTTAAAATTATTGAACCTAATAATTGTCACAGTAACATATGCACAGTAATTCACATTATTGAATCAATAATTGTCATTACACAGTAACGTATGCTTTATTTTACATTATTGTTATCTCTATTATGATGTTATTTAAACAGTTGTATTTCATTAATTTATTGACTTGATATCTAAGAGCTAACTATACTGTATTTATAACAATTAGTCATAATAATTGAATTGATAAAGTTATTTGTTTATAATATAAACTTAGGTGATTATTAGGTGATATGAAATGAATGGTGTAGATTAAAGTGTGAATTATTATTGAATAATTGAATTGATTTGTTTATAATATAAAGTTAGGTGATTATTAGGTGATATGAAATGAATGGTGTAGATTAAAGTGTGAATTATTGTTGAATAATTAAATTGATTTGTTTATAATATAAAGTTAGGTGATTATTAGGTGATATGAAATGAATGGTATAGATTAAAGATAATATAATATTTGAAATGGATGGTGTAGGTTAAAAGATGATCTTTAAATGAATGGTTTAGATTAAATGAATGATAAGATTTTTGGCTATAAATAGAAGCCTTAACTTAAGGATTTTTCATAAACTTCCTTACTTGTTCTTTCTTTCTCTCTCTAAATACTTCTTGTGAAAGTTCTCTCTAAGTGTGCTTAAGTCATCTTGAGTATTTGTGAAGATCTATAAGTATACGTATACTGTTCAAGTTAATCAACCTCATTTAAATCAATATCCAGTCACGTGTTGAGGTAAGGGATACCATCTTTTTCATCTTCCATTATTCAAACATACTATGGTAAGGGATTATCATTATTTGATTCTCGATAATAATATTGTTTCTTCCTTACTCATAAGACGTGCCTTTTATTTCCATGTATTAAATTGTGGGAATAACCTTACGGAGCGGATTGCCGCCTGTTGGTGAATAACCTTTCGTATTCATTCATTATTAATCTCTGAGAATAACCTTACGGAGCGGATTGCCGCCTGTTTGGTGAATAACTCTTTGTACTCAAATTCTATTAAATTGTGGGAATAACCTTACGGAGCGGATTGCCGCCTGTTGGTGAATAACCCTTTGTATTAATTTCTTTCACCTTTTGTTAATCAAACCTGCTACGGTAAGGGATATTATTTTCTTTCATACTCCTAAATCGAAATTTATTATGGAACTATTGCTTCTATAATTCCTGAAAATATTATATGTGCCATAATAGTTGAACTTCATTATTTCAACTGAACCTTCCTATTTACGTGAACCTTTCTATTGAATTGTAACCGTTATTCTGAATTGTGGATCTTGAATTTCACTCCACATCATGTTGACAATTTGGACATTATTTGAATCTGTACAAAGTAAACTTCCGATACTTATTGTTATCCTATTTCTTCTGTTCATCATTTATATCATTCTAATCATCCAAAAATCAAGCTGTTGTGAATATCTGTGGCCGGGGGCACAGATGTGATATATTTGTTGAACAGATGATAGGTTAAAGGCGATATAATAGGTTGCGATACATCTGTTCAGTGTCTTTTATGGCACGTGGTGAATGTTCTCTTTGGCCCGTAGTGCAAAGATGAACTGTTGTTTGGTATGATTATGACCAAAGGCTGAATCTGGTATAATCATGACCGTTGGTGCTATATTGAATATCTTTGGCCCGTAGTACAAAGATGAACTGTTGATGTGTATGATTATGATCAGGAACTGTGAATTTGTATTATCTTGACTAATGATATTTCAGATGATAAAAGTTGATGATGTTTTTCCTAAAAAGAGAACCGAGTGGACATTATAGTCTGCATTATTCTTCTAATAGATTACTCATTCCGCTGCTATTATTGATCTGAACGTTGTTTAAGAATTTAACTGCAGTTTTTGATATAAACCTTGTAGTCTATTGTATTCTATCAAGAACTCAACTGTTGAAGACTAATGATAATTTATTCGTCATTATCTTAGTCATGATATATTCTTTACTGGGCTATTTGAGCTCACCCTTTCTTTTGTTCCATTGTTTTTCAACAGGAGATGAAAACATAACAGGGTCTAGCCGGAGAATGGAGTGAGGGTCCGAGGAATAGTTATCATAGTCTTCACGTTTTGTAAAATAGTGTGGCAATAATAGTGAAGACTTAGTTGTGTATTATTATACACTGTATTGTTGTACGTTGTGCTTTGTTGTAATAATTTTGTTGTAGTATTTTGACGACTCAAGTTTGGGCTGTGTGGGCCCAGATTTGGGGGCGTCACATTAGTATTAAATTAAAGTAAATAGTCAAATTTTAATTATATTTTTTACAAACAAATATAGCCTAGGAGTGCTGAGTATATTATTCTGTAAAGTTAGCTATCAAATTCAAAAAAAAATTCTTCAATATGCTATATATATGACAAAAATGTGAATACGATGTGATGTGATTAATTATGAGTGTTAAATCCACTTGTAAGCAATCAAATAGCGATCAAATATATCGCTTAATAGTAACTTTTATGTATATTGAATCCATATTTTAGCACAAAAGCGTTATTCAACAAGACATTTCATTCAAAAGCTTTAGTATGTGTAGAATTTGTGTGTATTGCATTGAAACCAGGTACGTTATAACAATATTATTGGAAAGCCACTTGTTTACGAAACAAATATTACGTAGCAATGGTTTTGTTATCATTTGAATTAACTTCTTGAATTTAATGTTCACGTGTAAATTACTTTATATAAGTATAATGTGATTTTTTTTTTAAAGAAAAAATAGTTATAACTAATCAAACGTAATTTATTTTCAAATATTAGACTTATTAATATTTAAAAAAATCGAATTATTTATGAATAAATCCTTTTTTATTTTAATTGAAAAAATGGCATTTTATTTTTCAAAAAGGCGGCACATTTTATCTTGTATCAAAGTTTTATGTAAATAATAATAAATAAAAAAATCTGGATGAAAAGTCAATAACATAATTTTTTTTATAATCCATACTATAACATCTACTTATAAACACACACAAAAATAATATATATGTCTAAGAAAAAGAATTTTATGTATTAAAATTTATAAATATTAAAGATATATATTTATTTAATTCACACCTCTAAATTTTTTAATAAATAGTTTAATTTAATTTTTGCATTACGATAACAAAATAACAATAGTAAACATGACAACATTTTACACTGCTGAAGTTACTTTCCCAAGGTAGGACTTGGTATTGACACTTTGTCAAGGTGTCGGATTGATTCCTTTACAAATAGGCTGGCTAACAGCTGTTTGATTTGTTCCGTTAGAATCATGACGGTTGCTGTTATCCCTTCCCCTATAGTTTTGTTGAATGTTCGAGCATCATTGGACACCCAGCAAAGACTCCCTTACACCCCACATCGCACCACGCCCAAGAACCCCAAAACCCGAACCTCTATTTGCCCTCCAACCCTCACCGTAACGACCTCAACCAGTTTATCCGTTTCGGACCTCCTCAGTCGCAACAAGCAAAGCTATAACCAAGGTATCGTCCGCTCAGGCATTTTATCAAACACATGTAGCGCATACTGTTTCTTTTAATTTTACTGTGAATTTAATTCGTTTTGTAAACAGTTAAACCCGAGGAAACCACTTATATGGGTTACGAGACATGGTTACCCAGCCCGCCCAAAGTAGAGAAGCCTCGTTCCATCTACAATGCAGCCTCCCTGGCGTTCATTGGTGACTGCATTTATGAGGTTTGTGTTTTGATTCTAGTTTAATACATTTTTTTTTAAAAAAAATTACATTATTATTTGGTGATATGAACTTCGTACGTGATATCCCATTATGAATATGCACTCTGAGGTCTGAGTATTGCTCAACCGCGAAGGAGACATTGTCTTAACTCTTAAGGTATCATTAATTTGATGAAAATACGTTGCCACTGCATCATTATGTTAAAAGGAGCTAAAGGACAAACACCAGATAGAAAAGGGTAGTTTTATTTTTTTTATAGAAAAAGTGACCTGTAGAAGCTTAATGCTAAAACCTCATGGTAAAGCTATATCTTTTGGTTACTGAATATAATTGTAAAGTTGTTCCGAATTTTTGTGTTCCAATACTTGAGAATCAATATACAAAAATGTCGCACCAAAGGGGTCCCCATAATTTTTACTAGATACGCGATTATCTCCAGAACTAACCATACATAATTTATGTTCTTTATTTGTGAAGTATTTTATATTCCATCTTATACTTCATACAGGCTTTGTTTTTGGTTTTTCGAAACATATGCAGCTATATGCTCGAAGGCACTTTTTGTTTCCTCCACTGAATATTGAAGAATACAATGACCGTGTGATGGCTGTTGTACGGTGTGAGGCTCAAGTACGACATACTATTCACTCAAATTATGTGGATGTTTTACTAATTTTTGATTTTTTGGATTTTAAGATCTTCTTCCACACGTTCAATTTCTATGAAATTATGCCATTTAAGATTTTGATCATCACATCATTTTATGAACTTAGGATAGTTTTATTGTAATGAGCTCAACATTTTTCTTTGCTTACAGGTCACGACAATTCTTAAAACACTTTTTAGGCTTATAGTTCTGCAGTAGATTCTAATAATAGGAATTTGTCCTGCTTGCACATTTGTATTTGTGGATTTTATGCCATAGTTGGTATTATATGGAGAAATAGTGGCTTCATTTTATATAGTTATTAGGGAACCATGTTCTTTTCTGCCATCAACCTAAATGGTTTGTTTACTTTCATCATGATTTCATAATGCAATAATTTGTCTTGCAATTACAATTATTCAAAAACTTTTTCAACTTATTACTGGAAATTACGATATAAATTTGAATATCTCTTATACATATTGATGCTGAACAGGCCAAGAAAGCTAATTGAAATTGCATGAAATCTAGTCACCGGTATTATTTATGGATAATTTAGTTGTAATTAAATTATAGTGTAGATCAGTTTACTGTATATTCTTTGTAAACTGAATAACTGATGTTCGTTGAAATTCAAAGTTTAATATATTGATTTGAGTTAAGTATTTGTGCCATTATATATGTTTCTACCGAGGACGGATTTTACCCTTCAACTTCATCCCCTTCCAAAACTTGTCATGCATCACCTATTTTGTACTCTAATTAGTAACCAGTTCCTCTTAAACCTTAATCCATTGAAGTAACTGTTTAACTGGGTACATTATAATATGGTAACAGATCTATGGAGTCTCAAGGTCTTCCCTTTTGTTTTTGGTTCTCGCATTATGTTGTTAGTGCAGTTACACTCTTTGGTCTGTACCTCATGAGTTATGACACACATGGATTTGTCTCTCTCATATGAGGTTTATATATACGAAACTATATTACTCTGCTAATGGGAGTTGTGAAGTTTCATTTGCTTGGTGTAACCTTTTAGCAGTTGTATACATTTCTTTTTTTCAGTATATCATTTACCTAGTTATATATCTTGTTGAATTTTTATTGAGAAAAAAAGAATTAAAAGTTTGTGTTGATGTGTTACAGGATGCAATGCTCCAAAAGCTTATAAATGAGAATTACTTATCCAAAGAAGAGAGGTTAGTTTATATATAATTGTTTCCTTGGGAAAATCGTTAAACACTTGCTCTGTTCACAACTTCACATATGTATATAAAACACTTCCTCTGTTGCACCTGGTCAAAGCAAAAATAACATTTTTTTTACATCGGTAGACCACCAAACACATATATTAAAGAAGCACCATACATATTGGGTAAGTCATTAAACACTTGCTCTGTTCACAACTTCACATGTGTATATAAAACTCTTTCTTTGTTGCACCAGTCAAAGCAAAAATAGCAATTTTTTTTAACATCAGTGGACCACAGAACACATATATTAAAGAAGCACCAAATAAAATAAGAGAAGAAGAAGTCATAAAATAATTCTCTGTTTGCACCAGTCGACACTCAGCAGTCAAATCAAAGTAGCAAACATATTGCAAGTTTTTATTTTTTTTTAAACATCATTTAGACCACCAAACACATATCAAAGAGGAACCGAAGATAAGAAGAAGAAGACTCACTAAAGGAGGTCGCAGCAGTGGAAGGAGGAGTTCTAAGGTGGAAGTCGCAACACGGCAGCAGTGGAAGTTGCAGCTGTAGTTGCGATTGTTAGGGCTGGAATCACAGCAGTGGTCGCGATGTTAGGGCTAGAGTTTTAAGACTAATCGCAGCAGTGAAATCTCTTTTCTTTCTTTTAATTTGATGGGTCGGACACTCAGATCATGGGTCACTAGGCTTTAAAAGAAAATGGACCTAGCTGCGAAGTCGCTCGACTTAACAGCAGGCCCTCAAGTCGCAGCTTCGCAACGACAGGACGACTAGTCGACGACTTGATAAGTATGGGTCATTTTGTAAATGGAAATCCCTAATTTGTACCGATCACTTGATCTATGAAATCTCATAAGAACAATAAAACTTACAGAAATCTTTGGTTTAATTATTTCTGGAAAAAATAAAATAATAGCAGGACACAAAAGTTAAAAAAGGAAATAGTTGCTTTAAATTACAGACTAGTTTTTCTTTCATCTATCTTATATTCTTATTACCTAAAGAAAAACTTGTTTTTTATATATTGCCACATAAATCCTTAATCTATCACATTAATTAGGAGGAGAACTATCTTTATTATATTCCCAGTATAAAGCTGCAAAAATGGGTAAGAAAAGACTAGTTTAACTTCAAAAAAGATGCATCAAGCACAAGCAATCAAGAAAAAGAAATCTACATAAATCAGGCTTCCATATATATATATATATATATATATTTATTTATTTGAGAGAAAGAGTGTTAAACACATGAAGATGCTTTTCCCCTTCAATTTTTCCTACCAAGGAGGAGAAAAACTTGAGAGAGAATTTTTATAATGCCACCTTTGGATTACAGTTGAATGGGATAAAATCACCCGCGTAGAGACAAGTAGTGCATCAATAGATGTGCATTCTGTGTAATCGTATGTAAAAGGAGCTTTTCTTTACGAGTGTTTTGGTGTTTTTTATCAAATGCAAAGTTGAATCTTTTATTTATAGCGTTTGATAAGCAACTATTGCAGGGATATTCTTCGCTGGGGAAAAAATATTGGCTCAGCTAAAACGCGGACAAAGAAACGTGCTGGTGTAGCGGTTTACAATAGAGCATCCTCACTTGAAACACTTGTTAGTTCTCTTCTATTTTTCTTTGGATCCTCAGAATGAAAAAGGAGCTTAGTTTGATTGACTTAGGGTTCTCTTATATGATAGTTTATACATGTGCTGAAAGGATGGTAATGAAAAGTTGCTGTGTTTGACGGTGTTGAAACTTTTTTAGTATATGAATGATTCAACCTTGTAATTTTCAATATAACCTACATCACATCATTTTGTGTCCTTAAAGTAAAAGAAAGCAAAACGAACTGTTTTCGACCCCACTGCATGTAGTACAGACATTGCTTATGACTGAATGACAATAGATTAAATTTAATGTTTTATTTTTTTCTGTGATTAGGATTTCCATGTATTAATAAATTTACTAAAAATGACCTAATTTTCACTTAGTTCTGATCTCAACGCAAGTTTATTATAGTTATGTTAAGGTGCCTTTGATTGAAGAATCTAGTTAATTTTTTATGTAGGTTGGCCATTTATACTTGACAAACCCGACACGTCTGGAAGAGATTATGCTAAAGTTAGGATTCTCAGCTGATGGTCCTACCAAGTTGATCTCAGAGAAAGCAAATAGTAGTAAGTTGACAAGTTCCATCATGTAATACTTATTTAAATTTTGATTTATATCATTCATTCATTCTGTTTTGTACTGGAAATTGACATTAAGCTGTAACATTTTCCCTTAGCAATATTTATGTGAATTTTGTTTTTTCTTATACTTCTATTTGAAAGGCCACACAAGGAAGACTTGATGCTAGATCAAATACCTTCACAGCTACATGACATTCCTTTCAGCCAAAATTGTAGGAGGCCCTTCAAGCTTCTATATATATATATATTGAATGCCACACTTCAAATGTAAATTAAGTTTTTATATAAACTGGTTTGAAATATAACTAGAACTCGTCCATGAAATGAACATAATTTATCAAAACTTCTAAGTCTAAAGCATGGGAAGACATACGACCAATACATTTTGTCTTTTAACCACACAAGCAAAGCTATCAGTATTCCATACATGTCTCACCAATGTCTGTTGTGTAGGCTTTTGAAAATGCATGAGGTTTGTGAGTTCTTCTTGGTGCCTGATAATATTAATTCCTGAAGTTGCAATAACCCAAACATTTCAACTGGGGAAGTTCCCTGTAGCTCTACATGTGGTAAATCATGATCTCTGTTGCTTTTCTACTTTTCACAGTTCCACTAGGCAGCCAATAGAAATAGCAATAAGATGGATGGGCGTAAGAGGAGCTGTTCATTACAGGCAAGGCAGGGTGGATTTTATAGGCAATTCTCAGAAAGCACCCCGATTGATTGATATGATTGGGTCATATAGGGAGAACTCAGAGAAACAGTGTATCAAAATCTTGTGTAGGATTGGCTGGATTTTTAAGCCCATTCAATAATAACAGTTTATTTAGAAGGGAATTGTAATGTAAAGAGAAATTTTTCACCACCAATGTTTTCTTTTGCACGTGAGAGAAGTTAATTTATAATTCAAGGTTCTTTATTTAATTCCTGAAACAATGACAAGGCAAACTATTTCGAGTTTAGTGACAAATGTCATTGGCATTAAGAAGACATAAAATGCCTTTTCTGAATCATTGTATCCACAACTACCAATGTTTTCCTCATCAACTGTTAAGGATATGAAATCGCCGGTTGTCGTCTTTATTTACATGTAAACCAAGTTGTGCTCCATTAATGCTCTTTATCTATTTTTGAGTTGTTCCCCGCCTAACTTTACTTAATTAGATAAAAACATAATTTAATCACTTTTATCAAAAATGAATTTGAAACGTTTTAGAAATGCTGTCATTATTGATCACCCAAGAGAAGAGATTGCGACTTCTGGTGATCAATTTTGTAATATTTCTTTTTTGAATATTGTTGAGCCAAATTGCAGATCAAAGTCAGAAAAATGATTGAAAAGAAAAGGAAGAACAGATTGACCGACTCTTTTGAAATCTAACAAAAAAATATATATATATTTTAGTTCCCGTGATAATATTGCCCGTAAATTATAAGATTATTATTCATTTTTAATCTTATTTTTTGTATAATTTACAATACGATTAAAATTAAAAGAATTCATGTTAACTATAAATTTAAAAATATATTTTAAATTAATTTTACATTTTACAAGGAAGAAAGGAAGTTTTATTATATTGGAATAGTAATTTTATTGGGTTCTAGAAGATATAGATGGGTCTTGTGGACCTTACCGTTCTGTGAGAGAAAGAATATACTGTTTGTTTGTTCCTAAGATATCGAATAATTTCTCTAATTAACGGCTAAAAGTCTTTTATTTACAAACAAAAACTCCACTAGCTATAGGCTACTAGCTACCCAGTCTAATTAACTTCACTAATCATTTCATTTTTTAGCATTGGTCGGTCCTCAGAGTTTGGGTCTCAATCTATCTTCATGATGCAGGAGAAAAGTGTACTTAATTAAATGATGGGAAAACCTACGCAAACTTCACAAGCCACGCATTTAGCAACGAAACGACATAGCAATTGCCGTTTTGGTGATATTTTTCTGTTTCTTAAAGAGGTAACCCTTTCCACAAGCCGCGGGTTACCTCTTTATGTTTTATGAAGTGAGAGTTACAGTTTAGTCTTCTGGAGTCTCACTTTATTCAAGACAAGATAATAAACATTTTCTCCTTGATTATGTGTTCCTCATTTTTCATAACTCAGTATCTTATCCCTAATCTTAGTTTCATTACATGAATGACAACCTGCACGCACTATCATCTTAGAGGTCCGGATTCTTCAGACTTGGTACTCGTTAGGATACACGGTTTGCTAGACAAAAGCTGTGTGGGTTTGCTAGATAAAAGCTGTGAATGACAGTTGAATTCATGGATCAGAGTTTAATAGGCAAATTTTGCAGATTTTGGCGCATGAACTGGGGTATTTGACCAGCGGTTACTAATTTGACCTTTTAACCTTACTTTTTCAAGCTTTTCTCTTGCTCGCATCCCAACCTTCAGACTGCAATCGAACAGTGAATATAAAATCCTGCATAATCTGTTCTAACCCTTGGGATTTGGCAAGAAAGTTTCATTTACTTCCAGAATCTACAAGAATATGAAGATTCGTTATTCGTTATCCACGTAAATACTTGCCAATAAATAACATATAGAAAACTAACAGTATGATGTTTCTTTGTCACCACTCCTGCTACATCTTTTAAAAGAACAAATTGGTACTGTCACATGCACACCGCAACGCACAATCCTTGCAAGGAGAATTAATCTGTATCATGTCTGGTAATTCTAGCTGCTTCACCCACAATTGCACTTACATGATAGTCTTAGCATTTTTCCAAGCCAACTAAAACATCTATCAAAGCTACCCACAAACTGCAAACTAGTAAGTTTATAACATTGGTACCGGTGTAAACAACAATTATAGGAGTACAGGGAAGAAACACAGTAGCCTTTAAAACCAGCTAAAGGAAAAATAAAATTTTTAAAAAAGGTCTTCTCAACTGGGAAAGTTTAATATTGTAGCTCTTATCCTGCAATAGTTGTAATTCCTCTTTAACTGGTCCTTGCAAATTTTCAAATTCATTGGTGGCTATTATATTCTGCCTTGTGTACTGATTATCAAGCACCTCACCTTCATCACCACATCAATCAATTTTCACAGATGAGTAAATCTTCCGAACAAACCAGAAACAAGCATAGAAACCTATTGTCCCCGTCAAAACAAAGAACGCATATGATGCAATTGACATATACCCAAAGTAAAGGATTCCCGAAACCAGCTTGGTGATTTCCAACTTTGTAAAGAAGTAGAAGATGGAGTAGAGGAAAAGGTATAAAGCAGAGGAACCTGCAGTAAGGTAAGCCCTCCACCACCAATGGTAATCTTCACTACACAACTGAAAGTAGCACAGCACAACCGTAATCTCCGCACATGTAATTATTAAGATAACAAAAACTATGAAGAGAAAGCCAAATATGTAATAGAACTGGTTCAGCCATATGGATGTCAAGATGAAGAACAGTTCAATGAAAACAGCACCAAATGGAAGAATGCCTCCAATAAGTACAGAGAAGATAGGTTTCATATACCATGCCTGCTCAGGTACCTGCCTTGGAATTTTGTTCGTCTTGACTGGGTCTTCAATGGATGGTTTTTTGAAACCCAAGTAACTGCCCACAAACACTAAAGGTACTGATATTCCAAACCATAAGCAGACAAGGGCAAACATAGTACCAAAGGGTACAGCTCCAGATGATTTCTCCCCCCAGATTAAGGCGTTAAGAACAAAGAAGATGGCAAACAAAATACCTGGAAACATAAAAGCAGTTTTCAAGGTATTTCTCTTCCACTCAGTTCCCTTAAACATTTTGTACAACCGGGCAGAGGAATAACCAGCAAATAAGCCCATGAAGACCCATAACAGAACCATGGCAGTCATAAGCCCACCGCGGTTTGAAGGAGACAAGAAACCCAACAATGCAAATATCATTGTGACAAGGGTCATTACAAAGATCTGAACACCAGTGCCAACATAAACACAGAGTAATCCAGAATTTATCGGTGCCCTAAAAACATCTCCATGAACAAGTTTCCATCCTGTTTCTTCCTGAGCTTCATCTTGTGTTTCCAGTTGATTATAGTTTGCAATATCTCTGTAAAGAGTTCTCATCATGATCATGGCCACCATGCCAGAAAGGAAGAGGACTATCATCAGAGAATTTATGATGGAAAACCAGTGAATCTGATCATCATTCATAAGGAGGTAGGTGTCCCAACGTGATGCCCATTTGATATCACTTTCCTGGAAAGAATGTAAGAAAGAAAATAGGCAACTAAATACAGAAATAGCAATCAAAGAATTATTTAAAGAAGCACAAAATACCAAGGGTTTCACAAAAGAATACCTTGAAAGAAACATCATATGTAAAAACAACTTCTTTATCTGTCTCAACTTCCTGTGGAACAGTGCTACCTTGAATGATATTTTTGGTGTTCTGGTTACATGTTGCCAGCTGAGGGTTCTTCTCATCCCACTCCTTGTACTCATGATTAATACTGTTCACAAAAGATGATCAGAGGAGAGGAATAAATTTAGCGATAATTAGACTAACAAAGTACGAAAAGTTTGAAAAAACCATTGGTTGTAAGACTAAATCATAAACAAGGTATAACATTGAAGCCAACGATGTTCAGCATACTGCGAGTCATTGTAAATAAAATAAAAAATTAGAAAGAAGGAGAATTCAAGGAATGTCCAAATGAGACTGATTGTGTGAAGTAATAAAATTACTAAGAAGCAGGGACACTTCTGAAAAAACTCATCCACATCTTATTACGTGTCCATGTTTTAGATAATAAAATTTTCAGGTCGAGAATGCATTGAAAACCTTTAGATAGCTTTATTCAGCATTTCAAGAAATTATAATTCTAAAAAGAAACAAAACTCATGTTACATCATAACAAAAGTGAGAATAAATGGTGGAGCTTACTTTATTTTTGGAGTTGTTGAGGTCAACTATTATATTTTCTGCACAGGAAGATCCATAATGAAGTAGTGGGCCTTTTTTATTTATGTCTACATGATATTAGGTATAGCAGTTTGGATACATGAAATCTCAAGTGACTAGTGAAATGATGGTGTTAGTTTAGTGATATAGCATTTGATGTTATGTTCAATGGCGGATTTTGATTCTCAAATGAATGATGATCCCACACCCCCACGCGCAGGGCAGGGCAGGGCATCTAATTCTAAATTCATAGCATAGTCATTTCCTCAGAAAAAGAGCACATACAGCAACAAAAAAAAAAGGATCATTGTTATTTAATGTGCCCCTAGCGTATGGGTCCAATGTTTTTCAGAAATATTGTGTCAGACCCTTGTCAAGGCTTCAAACACAACTCAACAATGCATTCATCCCAAACTAGTTAGGGAAGGTTGAAAATGAATGAAAATGATTTTATATGAAAGTATGGAACATTATATAGCGCTGTGAACAAGGTACTAAATACTTCATTATAACTCAACACATAAACCAGATTGTCCACAAATCCACCCAACATCAGAAGAAATGTATGGAGATGAGTGGAGATTAAGATAAATGGAAAATCACAGAACCTGTTTGGTGTAACCTCAAACCCAACAATTCGAGCAGATTCAGTCTCAAGATCTTTATGATACTTGACTCTAAAGCTCAAGTGGTTATGGATGAAGTACTTCTCCTCTTTACTCTGAGAAAGTAAATGGATGCATATCATATTACAGAGATTGTGCGCAAACAACAATAGGCAATAGAATTTTCATATGCTTCCCTTCAACTAACCCCTGCATAATTTCCTTTGAACCCAACACGGAAACCATGTTCATAAGTGGTTGACTGACTGCCATCCCTCCTTTGTCTAAGAACAGCAACGGGAAGGTTATCCAGAATCCTGCATTCTCATTACAGATTGAATAGTTAACAGAGACAAACATATTCAACATCTTGAAGATGAATATGGAATAACTCACAAATAAGATGAAAACATCCCAATACTAATAGACAGAAAACTCATCGATCAGAAATTGAAGGTACAATTCATTCAGCACCTACATGTTAACTCTGTATTCATCATCAATTTTTTCCTTAAAATTCTTTGCAGTTTCAGCATTTAGCGTTACTCGACAACCCACCTTGCATGGCTGCTCCTCCCTCATATGAAACTGTGATGGAATTCAACATTAAAGATCCTTGTATTCCTTTAGCAGTATGAAAGTGATAAAGGAAAAAAGGACAGTACTCACAGTATAGACTGAGTTCTCTATACGGTCACCCCGAAGAACCTCCCCGAGATTTTCTGCACTGTTCATAATTTTTTGGGGTTTACAGTAGTTCAAGTAATAGTAGTCATATGGAAGTTGTGTCTTCGTAGATGACAGCTTGTTCACTTTAATTTGAAGTGTATCACCCTTTTCAAAGAACAGAAAATCACAAGGCAATAAGTGAAATGGAAATAGTTGAGGAACGACAATTGTCACCACTTGCAAATGACAAGGGTGTGTGTGCGTGAGTGGAGGAGAGAGAGAGAAATAGAGAGGGAGAAGCACAAAAGACAAAATTTATACATACGGAAAACTCTAAATATTAGGAACCATTTTGCTACACACTTTAATGGGTCAAATAAAAGAAAAAAATTTGAATATAAATAAGATGGCAAAGTATGATAAAGCTCATGCAGTTTATTCACAGAACAGAACCACTGCAAGTCAAGCACATCATCTTTAAATGCAATAATAAAAAGGAAAATGCACACCCATAAGACAGATACAAATCTTCCTAAACCCATTGCTAAGATTATGCAAGGAAATCTGTCTAGCTAAAGCGACACACAGTTACACTACAAATACACTCGTGTGAGAGATCCTACTGCTGAACAACACCCACCATCAAACACCAAAAACATTTCCAAAGCCATTGTTAAAGATCATGCAATTAGACATCTATCTAATAAGAAGTACAATCATATGTGGAGTAATGCAATGCAGATTCTGACAATTCACTTCACCAAAAATTATAATTTACTATCATTTTTTATCACATCAAATACCCCGCATGCCCAAAAGAAAAACTACCAACATAAATTAACAAAAAAAATAACAAATAAATTATGATTTCAAGTTCCAACTAAACTAAAACCCAATATTCAACATAAAATTCAACAGTAATATTATATTTCAAATAATAAAATCAGTAGACTATCAACATCAAAACCCTAGATCCACACCTGCTTCAATCAATATGAATTAAGTGAATGATATGATTAACTAAGAACAAATTCATATAACGATTATCGGATCAAATCTCCGATTAGTTCAGCCACAATAAAAATTAAAAAATTATATATGGAAAGAACGTACCCGTTGAAAATCACGAGGAGCTACACCAGGAAGATAAAACGAATGGGCATATGAGATCAGGAGTAGAAGAGAGAAGAAGATGGACGCGACGCTACGACCCATCTTCCGATTCTAGAGAGAGAAGAAGAAATGGAAGTCAGTTGGCTTATACAATAACAAATTTACTACCGGAGACCTGAAAGGTTTTGCTTGCGGCGGCCTCCCAACTATAAATTATTACGTTAAAGTGGTTGGTTTAATTAGATAATCAATTAATGATTATAAAATTGATAAAAATTAGTATATATACTGGAGTATAAAATAGGTGACTTCCAAGTTCCGACTTTTTAAGCCCTCTTTCTCTTTTTCTTTTACATAAGTTTCTTTAAAACAAAATTTTATTTTAAAATATGTACCCCGGACGCAAAATTTATTATTATTTACATTAAAAAATAAGAATTCAAATATCAAATATACTAAATTCCCTTTTATATATCTATATATATATATATATGATAAACAGAGTCCCATCACTTACAATTTTAGATATACATTATGATTATTAATAAATTTATTAAAAGTTTGATTTAATTGAAGACGGATAAATCTACACTTACAATTTTCAAATATTATTATTATCTACAACATTAAAAAAGTATATTTTACAAATTTAATTATCTGTACTTGCACAAATTATAATGTAACGAACAATGTATAGTATAGTGTAATAAATAATTATTTATAACCAAACACAATTCATGTAAATACTAATTTACATGTCACCTTTTAGCTTCCGATTACAAGTTTAGCCTCTCAAAATCTCATTGGTATCCATATGATGCGACTTGTGATTAAGACTATAAATTGAATTAAACGATTTAGTCTTGACTCAAAAAAATATGAATAAGACTCAAATTCGTTAATAATATGATTTAAATATGAGCATAAAAAATAGTTCAAATAAAAATATAAGTAGAATCTGAGTAAGATTATACTCAACTCGCTTAAAATTAAAATTATTCGAATTTTAATTATGATTCGATACATACTCGATTAATACATATTCAAATAAATACTCAATACATTATCTTATAACATATACACAATTAAATAAATTTTTAATAATTAGTTTTTTTTTGTAATTTTAATTTTAATTTTATATTTGTAAAGTGTAATTATAATTATATTTTCTCATTTATAAGTAAAATAATCATTTCAATTAATAATTATATGTATCATAAAACTAATTACTATGTGAAAATTCAAATTTGAAATTTTCAAGTAATTTGAATATAATTCAATTATAGTCAGATTGAATTCGAGTAACAAAAATTCAAGTTGAGTCAAATCTTAGTAAATTTTTTTAGATATAGTTCAAATTTGAGTCGTATTCGAGTTTAAAACTTTACGAGTCAAATCTGAACCGCTTATAATCCAAATTAATTCGTTTGTTTGCAACCTTATTTGTGAGATTAATAATATTATGGAGTAATTGATGTTGATTGTTATTTACAATTATTATATTTATATTGATATTCTTCAATTATAAATATTTAAAAAGATGATTTAGAATTCAATCTTTAAATTATATAACAAATTGATTCCAAATCAAATACGGTATTAGATTTTCATATATTATTATATCAAAACATATAAAATTATGCCCTTCATTCCAAAAAATAAAAGAGTTTAATTTATATATTAAAAAATTACTTTATAAATGAGTCTTATTTTTATTTATTTATGATTACAAACTTCATAAATAATATTTTTAATGCAATTTTTCACAAAAATGAGTTTAAATGTTTTAATTTATTTTTGTCTGTCTATACGGAGTATTAAATACTCCATTTGGTTATTCAAAGTTGAATAATGAATGCGCGTATCACCAAAATTCTTCTAATCATGGATTTTTTTTTCTTAATAATTTTGATAGCTCGTGTAAAACACAAATTAATTTATATTTTTTTTTATAAATATTTGATAATTATTTATTAATATATTTATCATTTTTATTGACATTATATATTTATATATCTATGTATATATATATATATATATATATATATATATATATATATATATATATATATGTGTGTGTGTATGTGTGTGTGACGCCCCCAAATCTGGGCCCACACAGTCCAAACTTGAGTCGTCAAAAGACTACAACAAAATTATTACAACAAAGCACAACGTACTACAATACAGTGTATAATAATACACAACTAAGTCTTCACTATTATTGCTGTGACGCCCCCAAATCTGGGCCCACACAGCCCAAACTTGAGTCGTCAAAAGACTACAACAAAATTATTACAACAAAGCACAACGTACTACAATACAGTGTATAATAATACACAACTAAGTCTTCACTATTATTGTCACACTATTTTACAAAACGTGAAGACTATGATAACTATTCCTCGGACCCTCACTCCATTCCCCGGCTAGACCCTGTTATGTTTTCATTTCCTGTTGAAAAACAATGGAACAAAAGAAAGGGTGAGCTCAAATAGCCCAGTAAGAAATATCATGACTAAGATAATGACGAATAAATTATCATTAGCCTTCAACAGTTGAGTTCTTGATAGAATACAATAGAATACAAGGTTTATATCAAAAACTGCAGTTAAATTCTTAAACAATGTTCAGATCAATAATAGCAGCGGAATGAGCAATCTATTAGAAGAATAATGCAGACTATAATGTCCACTCGCTTCTCTTTTTCGTAAAAATATCATCAACTTTTATCATCTGAAATACCATTAGTCATGATAATAAAAATTCACAGTTCCTGATCATAATCATGCACATCAACAGTTCATCTTTGCACTACGGGCCAAAGATATTCAATATATCACCAACGGTCATGATTATACCAGATTCAGCCTTTGGTCATAATCATACCAATCAACAGTTCATCTTTGCACTACAGGCCAAAGAGAACATTCACCACGTGCCATAAAAGACACCGAACAGATGTATCGCCTTTAATCTATTATATCGCCTTTAACCTATCATCTGTTCAACAAATATATCACATCTGTGCCCCCGGCCACAGATGTTCACAACAGCTTGATTCTTGAAGATTAGTTCAAATGATAGTGAGACAATTGATGAACAGAAGAAATAGGATGAACAATAAATATCGAAAGTTTACTTTGTGCAGATTCAAATAATATCCAAATTGTCAACATGATGTGGAGTAAAATTTAAAAATGATATTCAAGATCCACAGTTCAGAATAACGGTTACAGTTCAATAGAAAGGTTCAGAAAATAGGAAGGTTCAGTTGAAATAATGAAGTTCAACTATTATGGAACATATAATATTTTCAGGAATTATAGAAGCAATAGTTCCATAATAAATTTCGATTTAAGAGTATGAAAGAAAATAATATCCCTTACCGTAGCAGGTTTGATTAACAAAAGGTGAAAGAAATTAATACAAAGGGTTATTCACCAACAGGCGGCAATCCGCATCGTAAGGTTATTCCCACAATTTAATAGAATTTGAGTACAAAGAGTTATTCACCAAACAGGCGGCAATCCGCTCCGTAAGGTTATTCTCAGAGATTAATAATGAATGAATACGAAAGGTTATTCACCAACAGGCGGCAATCCGCTCCGTAAGGTTATTCCCACAATTTAATACATGGAAATAAAAGGCACGTCTTATGAGTAAGGAAGAAACAATATTATTATCGAGAATCAAATAATGATAATCCCTTACCATAGTACGTTTGAATAATGGAAGATGAAAAATATGGTATCCCTTACTATAGTAAGTTTGAACAATAGAATATGAAAGAAGATGATATTCCTTACAAGTAGTAAATTTAAGAGTATGAAAGAAAATGACATCCCTTACCATAATAAGGTTAAGAGTATGAAAGAAAATGATATTTCTTACAAATAAGAAAAGAAAATGACATTCCTTACCGTAATAAATTTAAGAGTGTGAAAAGAATGATATTCCTTACCGTAATAAATTTAAGAGTGTGAAAAGAATGATATTCCTTACCGTAATAAATTTAAGAGTGTGAAAAGAATGATATTCCTTACCTTGATATTGTGAAACAAGTTTATAGCCGAACAAATCCTTCCTTGTTTGTAGCAGTAAGGAATCTGACTTTTGAGTCTTCTAGAGTTTTTAAAATCTCTTTATGCTTTTAAAATAATGTTACTCTCGGAAAGATAGACGGCATAGACTCAAGAATCACTCAATTCGGAGTTAATATGAATGAGTTATGAATTTTCAAAACTAAGACTGAAAATAGTGACGAAAATCAGAATAGGTTACGGTTTTTAGTATTTTAAGGCATGAAGATGATTTCAGATGACTTTTCTTCCTTCTTCAAAGTTGTAGAGGACGAAAAACTGAAGAGACAGACTTTTAATTCATTAAATTTTGACAAATAATGAATTTACTACGATTTTTCGAAAGAGTTGCTGTACATAAGAAAATTCTACTCGGGAATTCAAAGAAGAATACAAAAGATTTCAAAACTAGGAATGACTTAAGAACACTTAGAGAGAACTTACACAAAAAGTATTTAGAGAGAGAAAGAAAGAACAAGTAAGGAAGTTTATGAAAAATCCTTAAGTTAAGGCTTTTATTTATAGCCAAAAATCTTATCATTCATTTAATCTAAACAATTCATTTAAAGATCATCTTTTAATCTACACCATCCATTTCAAATATTATATTATCTTTAATGTACACCATTCATTTCATATCACCTAATAATCACCTAACTTTATATTATAAACAAATCAATTCAATTATTCAACAATAATTCACACTTTAATCTACACCATTCATTTCATATCACCTAATAATCACCTAACTTTATATTATAAACAAATCAATTCAATTATTCAACAATAATTCACACTTTAATCTACACCATTCATTTCATATCACCTAATAATCACCTAACTTTATATTATAAACAAATAACTTTATCAATTCAATTATTATGACTAATTGTTATAAATACAGTATAGTTAGCTCTTAGATATCAAGTCAATAAATTAATGAAATACAACTGTTAAAATAACACCGTAATAGAGATAACAATAATGCAGAAGGTATGTGAAAGAAAAATACGTTACTGTGTCATGACAATTATTGATTCAATAATGTGAATTACTGTGCATATGTTACTGTGACAATTATTAGGTTCAATAATTTTAGAAAACAGTGCAGCAACAATTATTGACTCAATGATATAAAATACAGTGTAATGACAATTATTAAATCAATAATGCAAAATACTGTGTAACAACAATTATTGAATTGATAATATAAAATATTATGCAGTGACAATTATCGATGAAATGATGCGTAACAGTTACGGTGTCAATTATCAGACCAATAATATGAGACACTATGCAATACCGTGTGTTACTGTAGAGTACCGTGTGCTACAGAAAATACCAAAAACTACCGTATGCTACTATTCTTTTATCACCGGTATTTTAACAGTTCCGTTGACTATTTTTATTTAAAAAGGTTATTTCTGTCGTTTTCTATATCCGACAAATATTCCGTTGTGGGGTCCACAAATAATTTGTTATTTCGGCGCCGTCGTACGACACGAATATTTCCCGACCAAACGAATATTCCCCGACAAAGCGAATATTGTCCGACAAAATAAAATTTGCACATAACATCCTTAACTTTTAACTTTATCGATTTAACCACTTACTGTTTCAAAAAAATATATATGAAGAAAAATTAAATTTTGTATTTCATAAAATTCGGGGTCTTACAATTGCCACACTATTTTACAAAACGTGAAGACTATGATAACTATTCCTCGGACCCTCACTCCATTCCCCGGCTAGACCCTGTTATGTTTTCATTTCCTGTTGAAAAACAATGGAACAAAAGAAAGGGTGAGCTCAAATAGCCCAGTAAGAAATATCATGACTAAGATAATGACGAATAAATTATCATTAGCCTTCAACAGTTGAGTTCTTGATAGAATACAATAGAATACAAGGTTTATATCAAAAACTGCAGTTAAATTCTTAAACAATGTTCAGATCAATAATAGCAGCGGAATGAGCAATCTATTAGAAGAATAATGCAGATTATAATGTCCACTCGCTTCTCTTTTTCGTAAAAATATCATCAACTTTTATCATCTGAAATACCATTAGTCATGATAATAAAAATTCACAGTTCCTGATCATAATCATGCAAATCAACAGTTCATCTTTGCACTACGGGCCAAAGATATTTAATTTAGCACCAGCGGTCATGATTATACCAGATTCAGCCTTTGGTGATAATCATACCAAACAACAGTTCATCTATGCACTACGGGCCAAAGAGAACTTTCACCACGTGCCATAAAAGACACCGAACAGATGTATCGCCTTTAACCTATTATATCGCCTTTAACCTATCATCTGTTCAACAAATATATCACATCTGTGCCCCCCGCCACAGATATTCACAACAGCTTGATTTTTGGATGATTAGAATGATATAAATGATGAACAGAATAAATAGGATAACAATAAGTATCGGAAGTTTACTTTGTACAGATTCAAATAATGTCCAAATTGTCAACATGATGTGGAGTGAAATTTAAAAATGATATTCAAGATCCACAGTTCAGAATAACGGTTACACTTCAATAGAAAGGTTCACGTAAATAGGAAGGTTTAGTTGAAATAATGAAGTTCAACTATTATGGAACATATAATATTTTCAGGAATTATAGAAGGAATAGTTCCATAATAAATTTCGATTTAGGAGTATGAAAGAAAATAATATCCCTTACCGTAGCAGGTTTGATTAACAAAAGGTGAAGGAAATTAATACAAAGGGTTATTCACCAACAGGCGGCAATCCGCTCCGTAAGGTTATTCCCACAATTTAATAGAATTTGAGTACAAAGAGTTATTCACCAAACAGGCGGCAATCCGCTCCGTAAGGTTATTCTCAGAGATTAATAATGAATGAATACGAAAGGTTATTCACCAACAGGCGGCAATCCGCTCCGTAAGGTTATTCCCACAATTTAATACATGGAAATAAATAGCACATCTTATGAGTAAGAAAGAAACAATATTATTTTCGAGAATCAAATAATGATAATCCCTTACCATAGTACGTTTGAATAATGGAAGATGAAAAAGATGGTATCCCTTACCGTAGTAAGTTTTAATAATAGAAGATGAAAGAAGATGACATTCCTTACGAGTAGTAAATTTAAGAGTATGGAAGAAAATGACATCCCTTACCATAGTAAGTTAGAATATGAAAGAAGATGATGTTCAAAATGACATTCCTTACCGCAGTAAATTTAAGAGTTTGAAATGAATGGTATTCCTTACCTTGATTTTGTGAAACAAGTTTATAGCCGAACAAATCCTTCCTTGTTTGTAGCAGTAAAGAATCTGACTTTTGAGTCTTCTAGAGTTTTTAAAATCTCTTTATATTTTTAAAATAATGTTACTCTCGGAAAGATAGACGGCATAGACTCAAGAATCACTCAATTCGGAGTTAATATGAATGAGTTATGAATTTTCAAAACTAAGACTGAAAATAGTGACGAAAATCAGAATAGGTTACGGTTTTTAGTATTTTAAGGCATGAAGATGATTTCAGATGACTTTTCTTCCTTCTTCAAAGTTGTAGAGGACGAAAAACTGAAGAGACAGGCTTTTAATTCATTAAATTCTGACAAATAATGAATTTACTACGATTTTTCGAAAGAGTTACTGTACATAAGAAAATTCCACTCGGGAATTCAAAGAAGAATGCAAAAGATTTCAAAACTATGAATGACTTAAGAACACTTAGAGAGAACTTACACAAAAAGTATTTAGAGAGAGAAAGAAAGAACAAGTAAGGAAGTTTATGAAAAATCCTTAAGTTAAGGCTTCTATTTATAGCCAAAAATCTTATCATTCATTTAATCTAAACCATTCATTTAAAGATCATCTTTTAATCTACACCATCCATTTCAAATATTATATTATCTTTAATGTACACCATTCATTTCATATCACCTAATAATCACCTAACTTTATATTATAAACAAATCAATTTAATTATTCAACAATAATTCACACTTTAATCTACACCATTCATTTCATATCACCTAATAATCACCTAACTTTATATTATAAACAAATCAATTCAATTATTCAACAATAATTCACACTTTAATCTACACCATTCATTTCATATCACCTAATAATCACCTAACTTTATATTATAAACAAATAACTTTATCAATTCAATTATTATGACTAATTGTTATAAATACAGTATAGTTAGCTCTTAGATATCAAGTCAATAAATTAATGAAATACAATTGTTTAAATAACATCGTAATAGAGATAATAATAATGTAAAAGAAAGCATACGTTACTGTGTAATGACAATTATTGATTCAATAATGTGAATTACTGTGCATATGTTACTGTGACAATTATTAAATCAATAATACAAAATACTGTGTAACAACAATTATTGAATTGATAATATAAAATATTATGCAGTGACAATTATCGATGAAATGATGCGTAACAGTTACGGTGTCAATTATCAGACCAATAATATGAGACACTATGCAATACCGTGTGTTACTGTAGAGTACCGTGTGCTACAGAAAATACCATAAACTACCGTATGCTACTATTCTTTTATCACCGGTATTTTAACAGTTACGTTGACTATTTTTATTTAAAAAGGTTACTTCTGTCGTTTTCTATATCCGACAAATATTCCGTTGTGGGGTCCACCAATAATTTATTATTTCGGTGCCGTCGTACGGCACGAATATTCCCCGACCAAACGAATATTCCCCGACAAAGCGAATATTGTCCGACAAAATAAAATTTGCACATAACATCCTTAACTTTCAATTTTGTTAATTTAACCACTTACTGTTTCAAAAAAATATATATGAAGAAAAATTAAATTTTGTATTTCATAAAATTCGGGGTCTTACAATATATATATATATAATGTTAAAAATAATTATATATATTTTGTAATATACTAAAAATTTATATAATTTATCAAAAAAATAGAGAATCTTGAATGATTAGCTTAATATTAACTTATGACTAATCAAAATAATTAGTTAAAATTATAAAATTATTGAATAAAATCTCTTGGTGCATTATGTCATGCATGTATGTATATCTATTATATATATTCAATAATTAAGATAATGAAAAAATTATCTCCCTTATGGATACAAATCTGTAACTTTCTGATTCGGAAAAATTTAAATTCTCATGGCTGTATCTGAAGTCATCAAATTATAACAGACCACCCAAATAAATAAATATTCTACTTAGTTGGCTAAACTTTTTGATTTAACTGACAATGGATTTAATTAATCAACAGGAAGGATAATTTTGCAATGGAGTCAAGATATGTTCAGAGTGCCTTTTTAACGGGAGGTGAATGCATTCCTTCATAAATTGTGATTTACAGGATTTGATATTTTTATAAATAAAAAAAATTATTTTTATAAAAAAGTTATTTATATAAATAATATGTGAGTCTATTTTTATATGGATAAAACATTACAAAAAAATATATACATATACATATACATATATATATAAAAGAATAATTTATAACAAATAATTATTACGAAAATTATTTTAACAATTTTATATCTTACACTTTCTATATACATATCTAATGGTGAAAAAATGCCATAATTTGAATAATTAATTTAATATTAACTCAGTTTTAATTGATTCTATAAAATAACTCGATAAAATTATAAAATTATTAGATATGTCTAATTACTGATTACCGTTAAATCTCATTTATTTTCTATGCATTTGAAGAGGCAGAAAAAAGTTGTTGTCCATTCTGAAATCCTACTTGCCTCCAGTCTGTCTTCTTCACCGTTTATTCGGTTGTGATCCAATCGAGTTCTAATGGGTACGATGATTTCGATCTATAATATACTGTATCCGTTTTGGCATTTATTCATTTGCATGTCGAAATTTGAACAAGTGAACCACCTGATTCAATGATCCGCTTTTTATTAGGCCTCCCATATTAAAATCAATTGTTCGTTAGGTTATGTTTTTTACGTGTACATATTACGTAACCGTAATGTATATAAATTTCGTTAGCTGTCTTTGAAATTTGAGATTGTTTATTGTTTTAGTGTATTAATTCGGATGTTATTCATCTGCTCCAATTTGATATTGTTTTATAGGTTTTGTATAACTCTGTCCTGGACATAATGTTGTATTGATTTTTATGATAAGGATTTTATGTTTTCTTTTAGATATCTGATCAATTTAAATAAGTTGCTGATTATGTTTGGAAATAATCTGAATTTGTCTACAGCTTCTTCTTGTTTGGTGATTATTTGTCATGGTTTGGTGCTGGTTGTGAAGGGAATAGGGGAATTGAATGGCTATTATATGCTTAATACTCTCTCACTTCCAAAATATAAGATCATCATTGACTTTTTTGAGTTAAATTCCTTTAATTTTATTCTATGCAGTGTTGAAAATTGTAAATTATGTAAAAAAAATTACTCATCGCAAGATTTATTGTTTCATATAATTTCTAACAAATCATCTCAATCCTGAGTTTGAAAATATCTCAAAATGACTTTCAAAAGTCAATAATGATCTTATAATTTAGAAAGATAGAAGTATTGAGTTTGTATTGGGAACTAGGAAAAACCAATGGTAGCTTAGGGAAGTTTGATAGATATCTTAGTTTAGGTAAGCTTTTTTTTTTTTTTTGGGGGGGGGGGGGGGAAGAACCTGCAGACAAGAAGAAATACACATGGTTGAAGGTTAAACACATATGGTTGTTGCCTGAAATTCTTAAGTTCACTCACCAATCCACTTAAAATGGGTGCTGAGAAGTGAGAAGTGTACATGTAAGCTACGCATGATCACTCTCATGCTTAGTATCTTTGGGGTTGGGTTGTAATGTAATGATTGATGTTCTCAAGGAATTTCATGTTCTATAAATAAAATTTTGATATTTTTGGATTGAGGGAAGAATTTACAAATGTGAAGCAATAATAATTTGCACAATGTATAATTTATCACTAATGCTAATACAAATGTTTACCATTTCAGATAAAGGTGGCGAATGTTGTTCCACTCACGTCATAGATGGGGATGGCACTTTCAATACTTCTGGTCTTGAAAAATTTATGAAGGAAGTGAAACTTTCTGAATGTGGTCTTTCTTATGCTGTAGTCTCCATCATGGGCCCCCAAAGTAGTGGTATGTAATGTTGTCTCAAGAAGTAAACAACTTGTCTAGTAACTATTTAGAAGTTTGGAACAAGCAATTTTCTAACAGATAAAAGCACAAGTATTTTACTGTAATAGTCTGATAGATTAGTGTCATATTCCTTTTTTTTTCATACAGCAGTGTTTACTAATTTGGGAATCATTCTGATTACCAACCTTCTCCTTATTGGGGCATAGTTCCATTCCTGACTATCTGCTTCTGGTCCATAAGCAGGGGAATTGATAGGGATAGCTCTCCCTTTCTTCCTGATTCTCTTTATATATTTTTCCAAGCGTTTCTTTAACTAACATGTAAGACCTATGTTTTTTATCCCTTAGTTGATGCTGCTTTGTCATGCTTTTAATGATTTCTTCTGGGATTCTGTCAGGGAAAAGTACACTACTTAATCATTTGTTTGGCACCAACTTTAGAGAGATGGATGCTTTTAAAGGAAGGCACGCATTTGTAATGTTCTCTTGTTAGATCACATTGTGTTTTGACCAGATTTTGTTTAACTGACTGTATTAGTTCCCAACAGGTCTCAAACCACGAAAGGTATATGGATGGCAAGATGTGCTGGCATTGAGCCTTGTACCATTGTAATGGATCTGGAGGGTACTGATGGAAGAGAACGAGGAGAGGTGCTGTGCTCTGTGCTTGTTTCTGTCATGACTAATTTGCTTCTAACTTAGTAATTTTTTTGATCTCCATTTTCTTATCTCGTCGTATTGGTATTCAATTATCATAATCTCAAATGATTGATATATGTATTCTCTCATATCTATTTGTATATTTGGTTGTTCAGTATACCATACAACTATTTGGGTGTGTATGTGAACATGGTTTTGAATATGGAAACCTTCACTGTGTGCAATAACTAGTCATATCTCCGTTGTATCTTACCGGCTCTCACTGGCATGTTTATTTGAGTGGCACATTTGCGTATGTAGACTGTACTGAAGTTCTTGTGGCACCAATACTCACTGAAAATCAATTTTTTTTTTCCATTGTCGTCTTCAGATAGGCTCTTTTCTCCTTTCATTTGAAGATTGTCAATTACTCGACCTAAACGATAAAGAATATTATTAACCTTTAATTTAGGTGTAACAAAAACTAAGGTTATAAACTTTTTTTATGATGTATGGACCAATAAGTAGGAGAAAAATGAAGTTCTGTGTGTCTTATTTATATATTTCCTGCCCCCATCTAAGACATCTAAATTAGTGGATTAAGATTTCCGAGTCATCCCTCAAGTATCAACTCTATTACCAAGAGTACCATTAACTTATCATGACTTTTGGGTGGTGGTGGACCAAGATTATCTAAGTGCTCTTGGGACAATGGTTTGACCTTTGATCCACGCTTACGTCGGGCTTGGGAAAATTGGCTTTGGAAATATATAGGCTTTGGAAAATTGGATCTAATCGTTGTTGCATTATGATCTGATATTTCTTTTATGATTTCTGCTTTCTTGAAATGATGAAGAGAGTAACAAACATAATTTTTCTTGCTCTTCCTCATTCAAAGTATAAGCATAATTTTCCCTTGCGCTGTTTCTTATTCAATAAATTTTCTTTATCTTTCCAGGATGATACTGCATTTGAAAAGCAGAGTGCACTTTTTGCCCTTGCTGTTTCCGATATTGTGCTAATAAATATGTAAGTTTGTTTTCAGCACACACATTTATAGTCTGGACTCAGAAAATTTATATAAAGAATGGATCTATGTTGTTTGGGAGTTCATATTTATACTTTCAATTCTCATTTGATCATCTTAAATAGGTGGTGTCATGATATTGGCCGTGAGCAGGCTGCAAATAAGCCTCTTTTGAAAACTGTATTCCAGGTAAATCTTCTATGAGCTTTAGTTTTAGATTGCAAATGTGTCTACATTTGAGCTTTATGATGGTCATTTACAGGTCATGATGCGATTATTTAGTCCTCGTAAAACAACTTTGATGTTTGTCATACGTGATAAAACAAGGGTGTGTGTCCCCTCTTTTCTATTATTTCAAGGCAGTGTTAACTTATTATATAGTTATCATCTAGCGTCTACTCTATAAGCTGAATTCAGTTTGAATATGCCTACTCTTTGTTCGTGTAGACACCTCTGGAAAATTTGGAACCTGTTTTAAGAGAAGACATTCAGAAGGTAAAGCTTGTGATGATTTTCTCACTTTGACAAACTATTGCTTTTGTTGATTGTATAACTCTTTCTTGATTATAGATATGGGATTCTGTTCCTAAGCCACAAGCCCACAAAGAAACCCCATTAAGTGATTTCTTTAATGTAAGCACCTCGTGCTCAACATTAGCTTTGATATTATTTTTTGTTTAATGAGATGGAACAATTATAATCATCTAATAAATGTTGTTTAACCGAAATGCCTAGGTTGAAGTTGTGGCTCTTTCTAGTTATGAAGAGAAAGAGGAACATTTTAAAGAGCAGGTATTCTTTGTAGAACACAAGAACCTATATTGTTATTTGTTGTTGGCTTTATTGGAAGAGAATGTTTCACCATCAGCTGGGTCATTTTAGTGATAATTCATTTGAGTTTTTTTGGTACCATTTTTTTTAATCTTAAAATCTGTAGAATATAAAAGAAGACATCTTATTATCATGCTGGGAATATAACTCCAAGGGGTGAAAGAAATGGCATAGGCCTTGAGGAATAACCTCAATGTTGATGGTTCCAATCCCATACATGAGACCAACATTACCTATAAAAAAATAAATATAAAAATAATCATGTTGAAAGTGTCTCATAGTTTTACTACGTGGATATGGCAATGTTGTGATTCCTAAGTCTGTATTCAGGTCATGTTTGGATCGTAAATTACTTTGCTTAGTTTACATGTGTGTCTTTATACAATGAAGGTGGCTAGTTTGAGGCAGAGATTCTACCAGTCCATAGCCCCTGGTGGGCTTGCTGGAGATAGGCGGGGCGTAGTTCCTGCTTCAGGGTTTTCTTTTAGTTCACAAGAAATCTGGAAGGTCATTAAGGAGAACAAGGACCTTGACCTGCCTGCCCACAAGGTAATAGCGTCGAGAGCTACTCTATGGTATCTATTGACAAAATTCTTTACGTAGTTTTTCTTGATGTCGGACCTTTGATAGGTTATGGTGGCTACTGTACGTTGTGAAGAAATTGCCAACGAAAAGTATTCCTCTTTTACTGCAAATGAGGTAACTTGTTTTCAATAATTATCATTATAATTTTATATGTTTTTCTCAAACTCATTTACTAGTCAATTTGATCTTTATTGCCGTAGGACTGGTGTGAAGTGGAAGAGGCTGTACAATCTCATCCTGTAAGGGGCTTTGGGAAGAAGCTTAGTTCAATTCTTGATATTTGTCTATCGGAGTAAGTACATTTCCACTAATGTGTTTTTTGGGGGGTTCAACAGCAGATTCAATGGGTTATGCCCAGTCAAAGTCACTATCGTGGCAGAGTTACCTGATGTCTTGTTGATCGTTTAAAAGAGATGTTTGTCTATTGATGCTTTTCTTCACTTTTTTGTTATATCTAATACGAACTGCTTAGTGGAGGTGTTAATTTAGGTTGTTTGGGAAGTAACTTCTTTAAGTGTTAACTGGACCGTAGAAGTAAGTTTTGGTGGTGAACTGAGGTGAAATAGTTCCTTCATGAAGAAATGTTGTAACTGCTTATAGCTTTTGTGATGCTGGTTGAGTGTGAAGGATTAGTTGATTATTGCATTGCAAAGGGAAACCCTTACTTCCTTACTTGAATGATAAGTTGATAGCATTATGTTTGAATTGGTTTCTTTGCCTTCTTGTATGTGTAATCCACATCATCTGTCCTTTTAGCTTGTTTTGCAGAATATTGTTGATGCCTCTGTCAATGTAAAAATAGAAGGTGTCTTATAAGAAAGATTTCCTTTTCAGGTATGATGCAGAAGCTACATATTTTGAAGAAGGTGTTAGGTCTGCAAAGAGAAAGCAGTTGCAAGAGAAATTGCTGCAGGTCAGCTTTTTCTATGGTTCTCTCTAAATTAAGATTTCGTTTGATGTACATGCAGGATAGCATATAGTGGATTACGCAGTATACACACACACATATATTCCTAACCTCAAGTCTCTTGTTCATTGATTCATTAGCTTATCCAACCGGCCTACCAATCAATGCTTGGACACATACGCTCTGAAACACTGGATAAATTTAAAGAAGCATTTGATAATGCTTTAAGTAGAGGACAAAGGTTTGCTGTGGCCGCTCGTGACTGCATTGAGTCTCTTATGAAACTATTTGATGAAGGATGTGCAGGTATAGCTACAAGTTAATAAATGTCATTTTGGTTTTAATATGCATCTAATACTAAAACTTATTTCTACTTTTATTATATCCTTTTCTTACATTTTATTATCTTCTCCAATAATATTTTCAAAGTATTTTGTTTGCCCTTATTCTAATATCACATATGTTACACATGCTGTTGCTATGAGATTCAGGGATAACGGATTTTATTATTCCTGTATGAGCCCATTCGGGATTGCTTTTTGAGCACTCTATCACATTTGGACTCCAAAAGCAGTTTTGGAATGTGTTTGGCAGAAAAAATCATAATAACTTTTGGGTCACCCAAGCACAGAAAATTATGTTTCAGCAAAAGCACATGTGGAGGTGCTTTATTGTCGAAATGGATTTTGGAATCTAATCATTTTCTTTACCTTTCTTTTAATAACACAAACTTTTTGATATTATATACTTATAATCATTTTAAATATATCTAATCCTATGGGCAAATCATTTTTGACAGTATGCACATTTGAGAAACACAATCAAATGCAAAATTAATTTTCTACGTGATTTTCGTTCATATTGAATATTCAAAAATCATTTTCCCATAATCAAAAGCACTGCCAAACTGGTCCCAGATAATAGATGATATTGGTTCAATAGTTTTTCATTTCATTCTTTGATAAGACAGATAATCACAAAGCTTTTTTTGCCTCTTCAACCTCTATCACCACTTCTTTGACACTTTGTTGCAGTGTTATTTAATTTAATTTTGTGGTAGAAATAACAAAACATATGCTTAATGTGACTATAAAGGCCACTGATGTATAATGCATATTGAAGTGGAAAAGTCAGCTTATAGTTGAACAATACAACCATACGGGCTTATGTAGAAAAATAAGTTAATTTTGTCAAGTATTTTTTTAAAATTTATTTATATATTTATTTTATGTATGTATGTATTAAAGGCATGAAAGTAATCTATGTGAAATCATCATTTTCTTAAAACCAGATGTATTCAACGAAGTTTTATTTTTTCTCTCTCTTCTTTTTCTCTTATTTTTGCTTGGGCTTGGCGTGGGTTTGGAAAGGTATTGGCTGCAAAATTTAAAATTTTAATTTGTGCATCTTTCGGTTACTTTTAGCTCTAATACATTTGCATTTGAAATTTACTTTTGTCTTGATGCATTCTCCTTCTCATTGTTGAAGAAACTTTTAGTCTAATGAATCAGCTGACAATTATGGTTAAAAGTTTTGAATGATTGAAATGCTACGTAGATGGTAGGAATCTTTGCAATCTCACAATGCTCATAGTGGACACTAATCCAATAACTTTACAGATGCCATCATTAGGCAGGCAAACTGGCACTCTGCTAAAGTAAGGGACAAGCTTTGGCGTGATATAGATGCACATGTTGCTGCAGTTCGTACTGCCAAGCTCTCTGAGCTTACTTCATCATATGAGGTAGTGATAACTGTGACCTGACCTTGGTAGTTGGCAGTTATCAGGCATTAGGTAGATATGATATTGTTTCTAGACAAGTATTTGTGGAAATTTATGGAGATTTTTTAACCTCTAGCATAAATTTCTGAATTTTGCCAAGTTGTTCCTTAGAAATATAACTGTCTAATGGCAAGCTTAGTGCAGAAAAGAGCATATGTTTCTATAGTTCAGGTGAAATATGAGTGCCGGAAAAAGGGAAAGCTAAGACAAGAAAAGAAGAATTTGTATCATGACTTGCAATATTCATTACATTCCCAAATCATCAGACATGTTTTTAATATAAGTGAAGCCTATTGCCACGCCGACCATCAAATGCGAGATTGGGCCCCTTCTTAAAGATTTGATGGAATGGCCAAGCTCATCATAGGTTGTATAATTAGCTGAAATATTAAATGCCAAAATTGTATGTAATGGGACATGAAAGTGGATAACTCATGTGTATATTCCATAATCTTTGTCATATGAATCAAGCCTCTGATGAGAATTTCTGGTGCAGAAAATATTAAATGAGGCATTATCTGCCTCTGTGGAATCTCTTCTAGATGGTGCTGGTGATGACACCTGGCCTTCAATAAGGAAACTTCTTCGGCGCGAGAGTGAATCCGCTGCGTCTGGGTTTTCTATTGCACTAGCTGGGTTTGAAATGGATGAACAAGACAAGAATAAAATGCTTTCAAGGTTGGAGGATTATGCAAGAGGAGTTGTGGAAGGGAAGGCAAAAGAAGAGGCGGGGAGAGTGATGATCCGTATGAAGGACAGGTACTGACTTCTTGCTGTATTTGGATTCTTCAACAGTTGAGTTCTTTGAGATCAGTTGTTTCAACTTTTATCCCTTGGGATTGACTGTAAAATTACCCACAGGTTCACAACATTATTTAGCCATGATTCTGATTCAATGCCGCGGGTTTGGACCGGGAAGGAAGACATTCGAGCAATTACCAAAACAGCTCGCTCTGCAGTATGACATCCTTCATCAAATTTTTGTTGAATAAACATCTTTATATTGTATTTTGATTCTTCTTGTTTAGTTTGATGATATCTCTTTGCTTTATTTCAGTCGTTGAAGCTACTGTCTATTATGGCTGCAATTCGTTTGGATGATGTTGCTGATAATATTGAGAATACCCTAGCACTTGCTTTAGTTGATATCAAGAGCGGTTCCGCAACCAATAAAGCCACCAGTTCGGTTGACACACTGGCTTCAAGCACTTGGGAAGAGGTGGTTTATTTCATGCTAATTGTATATGAAATCTGAATTGTGCTGGCATGTTGTTATACTATAGAATTTCTAGTTATCAGATAATGAACAGCAACTTTCGGGATATAATAATGTCACAAGCTGATAGATTTTTCTAGCATATAGCATAAGTAAAAATTCTTGAATTACTTCACCTCTAGCTAAATGCCTTTATTTCATTTGACCCAGATTCCCGCATCGAAAACATTGATTACTCCTGTCCAGTGCAAATCTTTATGGCGGCAATTTAAGATAGAGACAGAATCCACTGTTACCCAAGCCATTTCTGCGCAGGCATGATCTCATACATACTATTATTCTGAAGATCATCTTTCTCTTATTCTAATGTCAGTAATTCTTGATTGTACCTCCTTTATCTTATTTCAGGAAGCTAGCCAGCGTGGTAACAACTGGTTACCACCTCCATGGGCTATTGTTGCCTTGATGGTGCTAGGATTTAATGAATTTATGACACTTTTGAGGTATTTGTTTCATGTAATTTATTCATCATTTCTGTTCGGCTTCTTTTCTTTGGTTTGACGGATGTGCAATTATTTTTCCCTCAACAATTACTACTGGAGTAGACTAATACGTTCTTTCCCTAATGGCAGGAATCCTCTGTGGCTTCTTGTTATATTTGTTGGTTATCTACTTACCAAAGCCCTGTGGGTGCAGCTAGATGTCTCGGGTGAATTCCGCAACGGTGCTGTGAGTGTTTTTTTCCCTTAAGTTTTTAAACTTATGGTTACCCCAGTATTGGAAGCAAGTTTGATAAATAGAGTTCAAAGCATCCATCTCCGTCGTTGAAATTTGTAATTTTGTTCTATAACATGGCCCCAAATAGTAATTTCTAACAATCCACTAGATATACCTCATTTCGTGGGACCTGTAATTCCTGCTTGGTTGAAGTTCATAGAAAAAAGAAACATCTGTACTGAAAATTTAGAAGTAGTTCTGTCATAATGTGCTGAATCACCAACAGTAGATTATTTTGGTTCTTCAAACTGAGAATCACAACAATTTTGAAGTTGATATTGTCGCCAGCCTTTTACATTTTCCTCTTGTGCATTCTTACAGCTTCCTGGACTTATCTCTTTATCCACCAAATTCCTTCCTACTATCATGAACCTTATCAGAAAACTAGCAGAGCACGGCCAGGTCCCTGCAACTACTGATGGTCAAAGAAACCCCTCATTGGCAGCAAAGAGTTTGCAGAGTGGTAATAGTGCCATGTCATCAAGTGCTTCATCTGAGGTGACCAGTTGGGAAAATGGAAATGAATACTTGAGCTCCACAGTACATGACAAAGCTCAATAAGCTATTTGTTCGTAGAGCAGTTAACTATCTCTGATGAAAGCTGGTTTTCTGCTTGTTGCGTTGAGAGGGCAAATTTTATGAATATGGTTCATGGATTTCAAGTCTAACCGTGAGCATGTTAGACAAACAGATTTTGAAGGCATTGATTTTTCTGAATGTGCCACACACCAGGGCCGTGGGTTGTAGTGAAAAATCCCCACTGAATACAGAATCCATGTTTTTTTCTTCTTCTTTCTTCTTCAGTTGCTAGGTGTCAAATTCAAGTTCCGAATTCTAGTTACGAGGGTCTTTCCCTATTCTATTGTTGTTGATTTTTTGGTCGTCTTCAGTTTTGTCTTGTGGGAAGCTCAAGTCCCGTCCTGTTTGTATTTTAATGATTTTGATCGATAATTTATGGACCTTTATATGTCTTAATGACATATACTACTTCTCCTATCTGGATTAGAGATGTGAATTTTTCTTCACCTACAGGCTACATGCAGCAGTTAAGCGCCCAAAAGAAATTGCATTTTGCCTTTTACTAATGTTTTATGCCGCTATACCTTTTGACTTTTTAAGTAAATAAGTAAGGTCAATTCTTAAGATAAATAATTGAATATAGTGTAAATTTATTAGTTAGGACTATGAGAAAATAATTATTATATTTTTTAATTTATTTAGGTATGTAATAGAATTGATTTATTAAGAAAATTGTGGAACCAAAATCATAATCTAAACCAAGTTTGTGAAATCTTAAAATTTGAAATTATACTAAGAATATATGTAAGTTTTTAAAAGCAACAAATATTTATATACTTATATATAATTATTAATATTATATATAAATACAATTAATTAATATATGACGAGGGCCACTCAGCAAGAAGTGGGTTATGGACATTGGAAAATTTAATTAACATACCTTCCCAATTTATGGAAATAAGACTTGGGTCCACCACATTAATGTGTTCTGCTCTCTAATTGTTAATTGATATTGGTGTGACATGCATGTTTTCAAACCCTAATTTTATTTATTGATAAATGGCTTTAATTAATCATTAATGTAGGTCATGAAATCACCGATCCGATGCTTGAACACACACAAACAGAGCATTCATGCTGATTTAATAACCTTATTCAATTATAGTAATATATATATATATATATATATATATATATATATATATAAAATTAGTAATTATATATGTCCAAATTAATTACCAATTAAATACTCCAGTTGTTGGTAATAAGAAAGAAAGCATGTATGTTCCATTTTTTCCGGCTGAAGTTGAAGATATATAGGCAGGCAGTGAATCGTCACTAATTTTCATGTGCAAATGTTTAGGTTTGTTTTGGGGGTCAATGCATTGATTGTACGTAGTTGGTAGGTATAGATGGATCAGGTCCGGGTCCGGGTCCCGGCCCAGGCCCAGGCCAGGCATATAATTATAGTAGTAGTAGTACTTACGGCTGTTGCTTGTTATGTGCTTATGAATTAACGTGAGTTGGAGCGGACATCAATCTCCGTTTTAAATTATAAAATTATTATTAATTTTTAAAAATTAATTTTAAATATTTTAAAACTTAAAATTAACATTAATTCACTTAACTTATATTAATACAATTATGAATATCATAAACTGCATAAAAAGTACTGTTAGTTATAAGATTTATTGTTTTTAAAAATTTTAAATTTAAAATATCTCAAATTAATTTTTAAAAAGTCAATATAAATTTTATAATTCGAAACAAAAAGAGTATCATTTATTACATTTATATGTAAAGGTAATAATAATAGTATAGTTTAAAAAATAAAAATATTTTTTCTTCCCTTTCATACTTGTAAACTCACAAACACGACAAGAAAAAATTATAATCCCGTCCCATCATTTTCCATCCCTTCCCATTCTATCATTCCAAATATAAATGAATTACTTAATGAAATATCTTCATCCCGTTCCATAATAATATAACTATTTTCATAGTCTCTCTTTATGCCGTAACAAATTAAATGCACGTTTTTTCCTTCACTCATTTGTATTCATAAATCATAATTCTTGAATTTGTCACTTTGAATCCTCCTGTTTATAAAAAAAAAATGCAGATTCTTGTCTAGTCTTTTTTTTTTTTGGCACTCGGATCCGGTTTGAAAGTATATTAGTACAAATATAAATGAATCACTTAATCACTATCAACTTTGTCAACAATATTATGGAGTAGTAACTTTTATGCTGCTGGAGTTCATAAGGTTTAAAGAAATTCAACTAGAAACAAAAACCAAATCTTTAGTCAAGGAGATTGCATTCTTTTGCCATATTCCCTCCGTCCGCACTATAAAAAGGGTCTCATTTACAAATATTAAAAATGTACTTTTTTTCCGTGTTTACTTTAACATCAACAAAAAAAAAACTCAATATTTGACAAATGGGATTATTTTTATTTTTGTTTTATTTTGCGGAAGGAGTATTATGGAGACCAAATACTGGGGGAGAGAATTGAAGAAGGTTCAGCAGAAGCCCTAGTAGAAGGTGCTCTCTGCAAGTATTCAAAGTCTCGACTGTAAATGCATTAAAGTCACAGTGTGCTTAAACGGTTAAACTACTTTTTCATTGTACAAGAGATGGGGTTCATCAAAGAATTTAAGGTAAATGACCATGTGAATAAGTCAATATAAACTTATATCCAGAATCTGAACCCAACATACTTGGCAGTTGTTCTTTTCAACACTCGAAATCTATAAAACTTACTTGGATTACTATAAACTACATAATGTACAACACTGCTACTAGGTATTTTATTTGCTTCACTACCAAGGACTCCATTTCTTTATTTCGAGTGTCGTTCAGTTCACAGAGTCATTGGTGTAAATCTTTCCAATCCTTTCAAATCCTGCATGTGACAATGTATAAAAAGAATCTGTCATGCTCATTCAAAGTGCAACTTCAAATTCGTAAAGATTATTTCTGAATCTAGTGTTGAAGAGGATCATGCCATTATTTCCCCGAAGATCCATGCTCACTCGAGCTGCCATTAGACAGTCCCCTCAACCGTTGCCAGAATTGTCTGTTCTTTCCCATTTTCAAGGCAGCGGAATTAGATATCCTCCTGAAAGACCCAGATTCTTGTTCCTCAAATCCAGCTGATAGATGCTTCAAATCTGAAGCTGATAATGGGATTTTATTAGCCTCCAAAATGGAATCATAGCCAGATATTTGGTATTGGACCCCAGAGGCTTCCACAAGATCACCTGAAGCTCCAGTACTATGCTTATCAATAGAAAAGTCCTCATGGCTGCAACTTCTTGATATAGGTTCTTGTATTTCGTCAAACTCATTGCACACAAGCTTTAAGGCTTGAACAACTTCACCCATAAAAGGACGGTGAGATACTTCTGGTTGCACACACATTGATGCAATGGCTGCTACTTTGGATACACTATCGAATGGGATACTTAGCATTAAAGATGGATCGATTATTGTTTCTAAAGCCTCTTTACCTGTGAGCAGCGGACGTGCCCAAACAACCAGATTTTCTTGACCTGGTGGCTGTGATAAGTCCACGGGCTTTCTTCCTGTTAAGAGCTCAAGGAGAACTACACCATAGCTGTATACATCGCTTTTCACAAGCAGATGACCGGTCATTGCATACTCTGGAGCTAAGTAACTGTAGAACACAGTCATAGGGAATTTGTGGTTAAAGCAAAATTAAGTAAGATCATAATTTCCAAGCATAATTAGAGCTCTCTCTCTCTCTCTCTCTCTCTCTCTCTCTATATATATATATATATATATATATATATATATATATATATATAATGAATTTTTAAGTAAGAAAGTACATACCCAAAAGTTCCCATAACATGTGTTGAGATGTGCTTGTTTCCCTCATCTATTGCTGTTTTAGCCAACCCAAAATCTGAAACTTTAGGTGTAAAATCATGTTCTAACAAAATGTTGCTCGACTTGAAGTCTCTGTGTATGACACAAGGGCTTGAGTCTTCGTGCAGATAAGCTAAACCCCGAGCTGATCCCAGTGCAATCTTCATTCTGGCACACCAATCAAGAGGAGTAGTTGCCTTGTCAATTCCTGAGGGAAGAGAAAAAGAATACATTAGCAGCGGATTTAATAATTTGCACACACTCATATATATAAACATTTGGTGACAAAATAAATGGATGTAGCTTGATAGAGGGATTATCAAGACGTGTATGTACCGTGTAAGTGGGACTCCACACTTCCATTAGGAACAAGTTCATAGACCAGGCAGCGGCAATGGTCCTCCGTGCAGATACCGATCAATTTGACTAAATTTCTGTGGTGAAGACAACTAAGCATCTCAACTTCTGCTAAGAACTCACGCCCGCCCTGCTGATCATCTCTCTTCAGAACCTTCACAGCCACCTTCCTTCCATCATCAAAAATGCCACTATAGACAAGACCAAAACCACCCTCCCCGAGAATTCTTGAAGCATCGAAGCTATTAGTGGCTCTCAGTATGTCACTCAAACAAAAAATCTTAGTAGTTCCATTATATGCCAATATGCTAGAACTAAATGACATCGATGCTGAGCTGGGTTTGCTTCCAAACATCAAAGACCTTGCAGTTCCTGCAGAATTCATATTCACTAAATTGTATAAATAGGAACTCTGCATCCCTAGGGTGAGTACTAGAAACTAGCTAAATTTGGGATTCTATATCACATTATAATCAGAAATACAAAGTCTATAAGAACAGACAAAAGAGAAAGAAACAACAAATCTGGCTAAAGAAGCTGAATGTGGTTGTGCATAATTTTCTTACTTATAGCTATTTGGCGAATTTTATTATTTACTAAAATGGTATATACCTGATGGTTTTTCATTAGAGGATACAAGAACATGAGAAGTTTTTTTAGGTTGACAAATGGAACATCCACATTTCAATAACAAAATCCAAAGAACTCCCGTACAAACAACAAAAGCTGTGACTGATGATAAAACAATAACAGCTATCATGCTTCCACCAGGCCCATCCTTCCTTCTCCTTGGCACATCAATCCCTAAAGGTTTTATCGGCATTCTATCATTGTCATTGTTAGGATATGGACGATCATTTATGTTAGCTGCGCTCGAGTGTACTGATGGTGGAGAGGGTGGAAGACCTGTAAGCATGAAACTTGACAGAAATTTAGAAGCATATAATCTTGTGCATGATATAAAAAGTGTTTATGAGAAATTTGCAAAAGAGGACAGAATGGAAACATGAGAATAACATCAAAAAGCCACTGAATAGTTCTTAGTAACATAACTGAAAGTTCCTCTAAAGGATAACAAATGGAACAAATGTTCAGAAAACAAATAATTTTTCAAGCTGTCTTCAAGTCAGCATGTAACTCCAACACGAATTTTGGCTTCCAATCAACAAAGTTAGCCTTGTAGAAGTGGGTGATACACTTCTGCTAAAAAAGGATCTGATATTAAACTTGATTTAGTTCATATCAAGTTGTTAAACTTGATGTGAACTAAAACTAAGACAGGGCATAAATTTGTAAACCACAACAATATTGAGGAATGCTTTATGAAGACAGAAAGAATCAGCTACATAACCTGGATAGTGAACATGTACCACTTTGTAGGCACCAAAGTGGGAAGTATTGATGAGAACCTGTCTCATCCAGAACATTTTGTAGATGACAAAAGCACTAGTGGGATCAAAATTCTCTTTTAGTGGTACCAAGTTGATGAGGACCATGGTTTTCTCTAGCTGCTGGATGGCTGCAGTGGCACCCATTATCCGAACTTGACTTTGGTTTAGTGAAAGGCCAGTTGCAATCTCCTTAGCTAGCTCCGAAACCAAAGGAAAAAATGTATATAGGTCGACACTAAGGCTGAGTCTAACTTCAATAGGCCACACACAACTACATGGAGCTCCACCAGGAGTATACGTAAATGGCTCAGTGCATGTCACTGAAGTACAATCTGCAAGTAGGATGGAATGCAGCTGTTATGATCTGCAATGATAATAGGTTGTGACTGTGATACTGATTCTTATTGAAATGGTTCTCAAACTTTAGAGAATTCAAATATAAGGGTATATGTACCTTCATTAGGAGGCGGAGGTGGTAGTGCCAATACTGGTGAGCCCGGTGTAGTCTTATTCTTTTTCTTCGAGGAAGAGCTTAATGGAGAAATTGTAGGTGGAGACAGAGACACTTAAAGAGGAAGAACAAGGTTAATAATATGGTATATCAATGATTGCTGTAAATGAAATTGACAGATTCTTCTACAAAATAAAGACAAGTGAGTTTCTCCATACTTCTAGGTTGAATTGATGGAATTGTTGGCAATGGTGCAGGGCTGAATCCACGCAAACTCTTCGACGGAGTGGAAGCAGAATCAACCGGGGAGACTGAAGGGCCTATAGCTTTCATCAAATATTTAGAAGGAAGAAAGTGTCGGTGAAAAGAATATAACATAACAAAAGGCAATGAATACTATCTAATTAAGGAGACTTTCAGTTTGGGCACTGACCTTGTTGGGCATCAGTAGGAGGATGAAGCTGATTAGATGGTCCAGGAGCAAAGTCTTTTAATTTCTTTCTTGTATGATGATGTTTAAAAAGTGAGAGTGATGATGGAGGTGAAGAACCTTCTGCTCGAGTCTTAGCATGATGATAGAAAGGTGGCGTAGTAGGTGCAATTGATGGACTTTTAGAAGGTCTCATGGTGTTGTGTCGGGAGGGAGCTACAAAAGGAAAGAACATGCAATGGTTAGTAGATGTGAGGATCGAATCTAATTTTTTAGATTCAACATTTGGATTATTTAATGAAATGACTTCGGTTGAACAACTCTATATAGTAATAGATAGAGGAGTGCTTTGAATTAGGCTACTGGCCAAAACTCTTGGGAGTTATTATTTGATGGATAAATATTTGGAAACGACGTTGCTAATCATAATAAGGTCAGTTTTACCTTTGTTTGGGGACTCAAATTTGGCATCATGTCTAGTTATTAACACATGCCCACAACAACCAACTAGGGATCCTCCAGTTACTACATTGATGCAGAAACCTAGAAACCCGAATGGATCTGCCATTACCCAAGAAACAGAATAATTTCAAAGGATCTGCCACTACCCAAGAAACAGAATAATTTCAAATCGTCTAAATGCGGTTCGGTTTTGGAGACAATGAAACAATGTTAAATTACCAAACAGAAACTTTTCCTAAATGCTCCCAAATCCAAGCCAACTAAGCAAATTTTGAGAAACTTCTTGCAGGGATCCAAAACAATAGCCAAACCACGAAAACTTAGCATCCTAAGATATAAACCGATACAGCCATTGTAAATCATGTAGTAGTAGTAGTAGTAGTACCATTTAAGGGAGAAGTTTGACTTAGTCTTCTGATGGTTCCATACAAGTTGAGGTGAGGTGTTCCTGTATTGAGGTGATTGAGCACAGAAGTTGTTGTCAATGAAGGTATGTTGAAGCCTGCTACAGATAAAACATAAAACTTATCTTGAATCACATTTTAACAGTTCAAGATTTCCACATTATATTCTTTTTATTTCCAAAAATTTCACTTAAAAAAATAAGAAACTTTAAAATCAAAGCTTCAAAATACAGTTGAATTGGAACATGAAAATGATTTACGATTTAGAAATTTTTCACTACAAATGATGTCAACATCATTATTTATTCCTGCGGCAATTTGATGATATCGTTAATTTAATTTACAGATAAGAGTTTCTTGCCTACCCAAAATCACATCTATATACAACCCCTCAAAAAATCTAGTTAATTTAGCTGATAAACCTGACCAAGAAATGAACTATTTGGATATCACAGATGTTCGATTTATCAAGAATTTAAATGCAGAAATGTTTCCTATCTAGATTTTATTAAATATTTGATGCTCTTAATAACTGAGTAGTCATTTGAGATTTATTTTTTTTATAAAAAAATAAAAAAAAATGCGCATTCCGACAAATATTTATACAACTAGCTTTTAAACCATTCACATGAGCGATTTTCTCCCTTAATTGTTGATCAGAGACTCACGGATACAAACTTTTGACTTTTGAGAACCCAGATCCCAAATGATCTCCAAATTCAAAGTTCATGAAGACCCGCATTAAATTAATAACTCAATTACATTGATCAGATAAACAAAATAATGAGAAAAAAGTAAGGCCATTACCTGCAAAACCAAGAACTGGAAAAGCACTGAGAGTTACAAAGAAGGCCAAGAACATGAAAATGAGTTGCATTCTCATCTCCCTCCAAAGAAACGTGAGATTAAATTAACCTCAAGATCTTCGATATCTCGGTCAGTCGGGAATTTGCATAAAATGCAGAGAGCATGTGCAATTCCTTTAAAGGAAGAAAGAAGCACAAGTATTTACTATTAATTTAGCTAAAAGTAGACCAAGAAACAAACAGTACGTGTGAAGAAAACAAGTATAGCAGTGAAAACACAAGAACGGATTAGGTGGGAATAAACCCAAGTCTTTAGTTGAAGCTTATACGGAGCTTTGAGAGTGATAACGGTATAGTGTTTCTTGACAATTGACATTTGGGTGATTAAAGATTAGTGTTCCTTGATCCTGCGCCAAAAATCATAAACAGTTTAGTTACCCAAAGCTAAGTATCAGGCACTTTGAAAAAGTAGGTTGGTAGGACAGAAAGAGGAAAATATTCTCCCATAATAATTAAGGGGTGCATCGGGTACGTGGGTAGATAAAATTTGAAAGATTAAATTAAAAAAATCAACATAAAAAAATAAATCTTAAAAGTTAAAGGGTACATTTAAAAGTCAAAAAGACTTGAATAAATTATTTACACCTCCCCGACTTTATATATTAAATATTAGATATATTAGTTAAAAAAATTCTATTTACTTGGCTTCTTTAATTATATTTGCCTATTCTAATTCCTCTAATCCAATCATCATGCCAAAACTTAATGATAGTCGTCACGAATGCTAACACCATAATGCCACACGTTTACAACTTGTCTAATCAAATTTTGTAAAGATAATACGTAATTACTAGTTTATTTTTACTTCTGTAATTCTACTAATTGTTTGTTATTATTATTTTTTTAGTAATTGTTTTCTTAATTAATATTGTCAACCCTAGTACAAATATTTTATTATTAATAGTATCTTTTCATTTCATTAAATTTATTAATAGAAATATTGTTATTTTAATAAAATTAACTCAATTAAGAGTAATAATTACGATCAATAGACGTGACAATTAAATCATGATACCCAATCAAAATATGTTGAAATCTTATACGAATAATATAATAATAAAAAATATATTACGAGTAATGACTCATAATAATAATTTTTGTAAAAATGATAGAATTTATTATATAAAAATGATAAATTTTATTATTATTATAAAAATTATTATTATCAATAGTAAATAGAAGAGTAATGGATTATGGAGTGTCCCATCAAAGGATGGTTGGGTAGTTGTCTTGCTTTTGGAATGGGGTTGTGGGCCACCACCGAATTTTGACTTAATGACAAAAATAATGAATGATGATGTTATTGCTACTGGTACTAAATTATAATGGTCTCCCTTATCAAAAAAATTGTACTACATGGTCTATTTCCATGTGTCGGTGAAATTTCGGCGTCTATTGTATTGTGGTTAGTATTTTAGTTGTTTCAAAGTTACAGATTATGATTTTATCAATCTATTAAATGTGACATTTATTTGATAGCCTAACAGGACACTAGGACTCCTTGTCATATGAATTAGGACACGGCTCAAATTACAAATCAGAATATCATTTTCCCTTCTTTCTTTCTTAAAGGAGTTGGCATCATTTTTAAGATTTAAATTTAAGCTATTGTTACTCGACTTCATAAAGTCTAAATAGAATTCTATTTTTCTCTTATAGATGGAGTGGTTAAATATAATACTCTACAATGTGCCAAGCACACCCAACCCAGCCCAATGATGCTCCCTAGTACCTAGAATTCTTTCTAGCTACATTAACATCACTCCGGCCCAACGTGTACGTGGAATGATGAATTAATATCTTAAATGATATTATGTTGTTATTAAGTGGTCTCTTACTAAGTAATTTTTTCTTTTTTTTGTGTTATATTAAACTCATATTTAAACACATACACCTCTATTTTGTTATTGTCAAGATTTGATCTCTCAACTTCGTGGATACCATAAGACACGGGTTGAGGAATATCACTTGGGCCAAAAATCTTCGCTATCCCACTCCACCGTACCATATTGTCTCAAAATAAGATTCTCATTTAAATTTCCTGCATTTTAACAAAAATGATCACTTTCCAAATTATCTAAACATCATCATGTCATTTTTCATCTACTACTACTAAAAAAAAGGGTTGCCTCAATTTTGGTAAGCACGAAAAAAGCAAATTGAGTTTCACCATGGGCCCGATGATATCGTTGTTTACTTCTTTAGATAAATAACAGGCCTGTACTCGTTTCATAAACAGACTTGTCAATGGACTATGTGAGTTTTGTTGTCCAGCCAGGCCCAATATTTCCTTCTGCCTGCATGGTTGTTGGATTTCATCTCTCTTTCAAAAACCCAGAATGCTTCGTCACGTCACGTGAACCCCAAAAGCAGGCCAGCCAGCAATCCTGTCCGTCCATTCATCCATCAAATTTCTCCTTCTCTTAATGAATTAGGGATCACTCACTTTCACACGTGGCTAACATCCACTTCCACCCACGGTGAGCGCCTACTAGAGGAGAGAGATATTCCAATGGAAAAATATAAGTTAATAAAAATTAATGATAAAATAAAATAAAAAATATATTTTAATTATTAAAAAATAAAATTTGACACGAAAATTTATATTAGATTTTTTTTTAATAATTAAAATAAATATAATTTTTAATTTTTGTATATATAATAGTGTCATGTTCCAAAGCTGGTGAGGCGGAAACATCTGTGTGGCCGTGTGAGTTAGAAAGAACCCACACGTTAGCTAGAGGTCCACTTCTTACTTTGAGCGCGTCATCTGAAATTGCTAATCTTCTCTTTTATCATTATTATTTTGCGGATATTTTATATGAAACCAACCTAATCTGCGGGAGAAAAAAAGAGAGGTAAGGTTGATGGTTTAGGGATAAGAGGGCTGCTCAATTATAATTAGTCACGTACTTGAAATGAGTTCGGCAATTATCGAGATATTAAATGTTAGGCGTATATAATTATATGAAGTAAAAAAATAAAAAATTCATATATTATTATTTAATTTTGTTATAAAATTGTCTAACATATGTATTATTTTTATAACTAATAGTATTAAAATGCAATATATTTTTTAAAAGTGTTAAAAAAAATTACAAGAAGAAGTAGAGAAATTAAATCCTCTCTAAAGTGAGAAGAGGATAAAAAAAGCCGAATTCTTTTTAATTTACGACATGTAAAATGTGGGAAGGATAGAAATGCTTTAATCCAAAGAAAGAAAGATTTTTTTTAAAGAACTTTGCACTATTACAAAGGTAGTAATACCTTTTATAAAAATAAAAATAAAAAAATTGTTTATATAAATGTAAATGTAAAGGTTTTATCTAACTGGACGCACCAAAACTTGAGTTTCTTAGTAATTACTAGTAAATCATACACGCGGTCGTGATCACACACACAGACGAAATTTCAAATTAATCTGCTAAGCAAAAGCTGGCATTCATTCATTCCTTAATTAGCACTCGCTAATTAACCGCGTGGAGATTTGATAATTGCTGTTATAAAGTCTCTCTCTCGACCGCCAGCCACTCTACCTTCCATCCTCTCGTCACTTCAAATTCCTCCCTTCTTCTTCTTCCAACCTTAAATTTCTCAATCCCTAACCGTTTCCTTATAGCTTTATATATATATTCTACTCACCTACTGGAGAAGTTTGTGTATATATATATTACAAACACAACACCCAACCTTAGCCCTACCTATTGAAACAGATCAGAAAGGGGCAAAATCTTGAATAGCCATGACAGACAAGGTTTTCCCATCCTCCAAACCACCCACCTCAAACGTCACTAACGCCGCCGCAGCACCCACCACTAATGGCGCCGCCGCCAACCCATCTTTTCCGGCCAACAAATCCCAACTCTATAAAGCCACCCGCCCAGCATACCGTCCAACACCCTACCACGATCGGCGCCGCCGTAGCTGCTGCTGCTCCTGCTTCCTCTGGACTACTCTAGTCATCATCATTCTCATCGTCCTCGTCGCAATCACCGGCGGCGTCCTATACGTCCTCTACCGCCCCCATCGCCCCTCATTTTCTGTCTCCTCTCTCCAAGTCTCCCAATTCAACCTCACTTCCTCCTCCAAGCTCACCTCCAAATTCAACCTCACCGTCACAGCTCGTAATCCCAACAAAAAGATCACCTTCTATTACAATCCAATCACGGTTTTGATCACCTCTAACGGCGTTAACGTCGGCGCCGGTTCAATTCCAGCCTTCACTCACGGAACCAAAAACACGACTACTCTGAAATCAGTACTCAGTAGCACCAGTCAAAGCGTTGACAGTAGTTCGTTGAATTTGAAGAACAAGAAGAGCTTGCCGCTGAAGATTCAATTGGATACAAAGGTGAAAGTGAAGATTGGTGGGATGAAAACTAAGAAGGTTGGAATTAGGGTCACTTGTAGTGGCCTAAGAGCTACCGTACCTGCCGGAAAGTCACCGACGGTGGCCTCGATGGGGGATGCTAAGTGTAAGGTGGATCTTCGGATTAAGATCTGGAAATGGACCGTCTGAGTGAGAATTTTCAAAGGTGTGCTTATTTTTTTTATTTTATATCCTATGTTGTTGCCCTGGGGTTAATTTGATTCATTTCTTTTAATTTTATCTTTATTACCATTGTAGTGGTGACAGCTACTTAGGTTTATGTTAACTAGAACGATTGTCAATTTGTCATAATTGTGCAATTATATATATAATTGTAGTGTTGATTATAAAATTATTGAATGTATATATTATTAAAATGGTAATTAAAAGTATTGACATTGGGGGTACGATTACGAATAGCTGGCAGGTGAATTAAAGTCTGAAACAATATGTTTTGGTACTAGTATTATAATGGTAACTATCTTCAACGGGTGATGAACACTATGGAAGAAATTGTTGCATTTGACTGAAATATAATAAGCTGATATATATATATATATATGCCATATTAAAGTGGTGTTTATCAAATAGTAGAACAATTTGAGTCTAGGATATTGAAATTTGGATACACAATTTATATGTACCGCTAATAAAGTTGGTTTTTGAAATTTTTGGTTGGTACTTATCATATGTATTAAACACTGTCGATGACAACAACATAATTAATAACACTGCAAAAATGTAATTATTTCTATATAATTTGTCCACTGGGCAATTAACATACAAGTAGAGCACAAGTCATATATATATACTCTTATAAATGTATTTATTTCTTTCGTTATAAAATATGAGATTAATATTTATTTATTTTAATTTAATTTTAAATATTTTAAAATTGATATAAATTATTTAATTTTAAATAATTATGTAAATATATTTATGAATAATGTGGACAGTAGTCATCATAGTCCAGTGTCGGTGGGAGGTAGCGAATATATGAAATGTATTTGTGAGGTTGTTGATGAGTTGTAGAGTGGGCCACGCTACCGAACTTAGAAAAGAGTTGCTAATTATTATATATATATATATAGATAAATAATAAATACAATATTTGTTATGGATAATATTTTAACAAATGTATCTTACAATTTTTATAAATAAATTTAACGATTTAAAATAAATATTTTTTTTCCTATCGTTAAAAAGAGTGACAATAGACTTGAACGACATCTGTCGCTAATCTTTTTGACAACAGTTGTTGATGGTTGTCATCGACAATTATCAATTATTGTCTAAAGTAGTTGTCGTTGGTTGTCATCGGCAACTGTCGATATCTGTCAATGACTGTTGATATTTGTCAATGACTGTCGATACTTATCATTAATGATAGTCATCGGTAGCCTAGCCGTCGATACTTGTCACTAGTATCACTAAAAAGAGTAGCGGTTGAACTTTTTTCTTTTGTTGTCAGAAGAAAGAACCGTAGTTCATGTTTGTTGTCATTTTTTTTAGCAGCAAAAAAGTTTTCATTTAAGGTTGCTAAATTTATTTATGGAGGATGCAAGATGTATTTATTAGAATAATTTTCATAACAATTATTTATTATAAATTATTATATATATATATATATATATATATATATATTGTAAGACCCCGAATTTTATGAAATATATAATTTAATTTTTCTTCATATATATTTTTTTTTTTTCATGAAACAGTAAGTGGTTAAATTGACAAAATTGAAAGTTAAGGATGTTATGTGCAAATTTTATTTTGACGGACAATATTCTTTTTGTCGGGGAATATTCGTTTTGTCGGGGAATATTCGGGCCGTACGACGACGCCGAAATAACAAATTATTTGTGGACCCCACAACGGAATATTTGTCGGATATAGAAAACGACAGAAGTAACCTTTTTAAATAAAAATAGTCAACGGTGTTAACTGTTAAAATACCGGTGATAAAAGAATAGTAGCATACGGTAATTTATGGTATTTTCTGTAGCACACGGTACTCTACAGTAGCACACGGTATTGCACAGTGTCTCATATTATTGGTCTGATAATTGACACCGTAATTGTTACGCATCATTTCATCAATAATTGTCACTGCATAATATTTTATATTATCAATTCAATTATTGTTGCTACACAGTATTTTGCATTATTGATTCAATAATTGTCATTACACTGTATTTCATATCATCGAGTCAATAATTGTTGGTGCACTGTAGTTTAAAATTATTGAATCTAATAATTGTCACAGTAGCAAATACACTATAATTTATATTATTAAATTAATAAAAATATGTAACGTGTTTCTTACATTATTGTGGTAACATTATTTTATATGTTGGACTCACAGGAAGAATAAATAAATAAATAAATAAATAAATAAAAAATAAAATAATTAATTTTACTATTTGAAATAGTAACGTGAATAGTGACGTGAATAGTACGTGAATAGTAAGAAACATGTGGGACCCATTGTGGGGCCCACATGAAATGTGAGAAATGTGTTTTGCTGGATGGTTGGTGGAGGCTGCTGCGCAGCCTCTGCTGAAATTTTTTTTTATTTCACCTACCGCGCATAGTAACTTCTTTTCTCCTATAAATAGCTTGTTCAGCTGAATAGAAAAATCACACCTAAAACATAAAATTTTTCTATAAGAATTTTATAAGTTTTCTCTGAGAATAGTAAGGTTATTTTGAGAGTTTGAAAGCCAAAAGGAGTGCAGGAATTTTTCAAGTAAGTCTTTTATTAAAGAGTAGTTATTTCATAAATTCCTATTTTCACGGTATTCACAAATCTTCCTTTAAAAGACTTTTTTTTGGAAGACTTTATTTTGAAAAATTATATATTTTTATATACTGTGAATAGTAACGCCGTGAATGAATAGTAACCTCGGGATGAATAGTAACTCCGGGATGAATAGTAACCCGCGAGTGAACAGTAACCCCTGAATAGTAACTTCGAGAATAGTAATTTAATTTTAAGTTTTTATTATTTTGTTATTATATTATACTATTTGATCAAATCACTTTTAACAAATTTATAATATACGAGTTAGTACGCACCATGAATTTTTATATGTGATATTTACTGATTATATTAAAAATATATAGGTTGATCAACCTCATTTAAATCAATATCCAGTCACGTGTTAAGGTAAGGAATACCATTCAATTCAAACTCTTAAATTTACTGTGGTAAGGAATTTCATTTTCTTTCATACTCTTAAACTTACTACGGTAAGGAATATCATATTCTTTCATTTTCTATTATTTAAACTTACTACGGTAAAGGGTATCACTCTTTTCATCATCATAAATGGATATTATTTTCTTTCTTACTTGAAGGGATTATCATTCTTTGATTCTCGAAAATAATATCGTTTCTTTCTTGTGCCATTTATTTCCATGTATTAAATTGTGGGAATAATCTTACGGCGCGGTTTACCGCCTGTTGGTGAATAACCTTTTGTATTCATTCCTTATTAATCTTTGAGAATAACCTTACGGTGCGGATTATCGCCTGTTTGGTGAATAACTCTTCGTATTCAAATTGATGGGAATAACCTTACGGCGCGGATTATCGCCTGTTTGGTGAATAACTATTCGTATTCAAATTGATGGGAATAACCTTACGGTGCGGATTATCGCCTGTTGGTGAATAACCCTTTTTATTTGTCTCGTGTGGAAATAATTGTCTACACGAATTATCACATGACACTTTTATTCCATATTCGTAAGTGATATCATTTTCCTTTATACTCATAAGGGATACCATCTTTTTCATCTTCCATTATTCAAACTTACTATGGTAAGGGATATTAATTTCCTTCACCGTTTGTTAATCAAACCTGCTACGGTAAGGGATATTATTTTCTTTCATACTCCTAAATCGAAACTTATTATGGAACTATTGCTTCTATAATTCCTGAAAATATTATATGTTCCATAATAGTTGAACTTCATTATTTCAACTGAACCTTCCTATTTACGTGAACATTTCTATTGAACTGTAATCGTTATTCTGAACTGTGGATCTTGAATATCATTTTTAAATTTCACTCCACATCATGTTGGCAATTTGGACATTATTTGAATCTGCACAAAGTAAACTTCCGATACTTATTGTTTATCCTGTTCTTCTGTTCATCATTTGTATCACTGTTATTTGTATTAATCATCAAGAATCAAGCTGTTGTGAATATCTGTGGCCGGGGGCACAGATGTGATATAATTGTTGAACAGATGATAGGTTAAAGGCGATATACTAGGTTAAAGGCGATACATCTGTTCGGTGTCTTTTATGACACGTGGTGAATGTTCTCTTTGGCCCGTAGTGCAAAGATGAACTGTTGGTTGGTATGATTATGACCAAAGGCTGAATCTGGTATAATCATGACCGTTGGTGTTATATTGAATGTCTTTGGCCCGTAGTGCAAAGACGAACTGTTGATCTGCATGATTATGACCAGGAACTGTGAAGTTGTATTATCTTGACTAATGGTATTTCAGATGATAAAAGTTGATGATATTTTTACTAAAAAGAGAAGCGAGTGGACATTATAGTCTGCATTATTCTTCTAATAGATTGTTCATTCCGCTGCTATTATTGATCTGAACGTTGTTTAAGAATTTAACTGCAGTTTTTGATATAAACCTTGTAGTCTATTGTATTCTATCAAGAACTCAACTGTTGAAGGCTAATGATAAATTATTCGTCATTATCTTAGTCATGATATTTCTTACTGGGCTATTTGAGCTCACCCTTTCTTTTCGTTCCATTGTTTTTCAACAGGAGATGAGAACGTAACGGGGTCTAGCCGGGGAATGGAGTGAGAGTGCGGGGATAGCTATCATAGTCTTCACGTGTTATAAAATAGTGTGGCAATAATAATGAAGACTTAGTTGTGTTGTATTATCCACTGTATTGTTGTACGTTGTATTTCATTGTAATAATTTTGTTGTAGTCTTTTGACGACTCAAGTTTGGGCTGTGTGGGCCTAGATTTGGGGGCGTCACAGTTGGTATCAGAGCTTAGGGATATGGTCTTTAATGGAGATCTGGGGTTAGAACTAGGAGGGGAGAGACGAATATAATCAGTCACTAGTGTGTCCCACCTAAATTAGATTTTATTATCTAATGAGTTGATTTGAATATAGGGACATGAAGTGATGAGTCAGTTTATTTGAACTAACATCTATTTTGTGACCACAGTTAAGTATGGCATCTGGAAATCAGGAGGTTAACCACGGAGTACCCGAAGTGAATGTAGAGGCCACAAACAATTCTTCTACAAACTCAGAGTTGAATAATTTGCCTAAAGCAAAAATTATTTGTATCCGATCTAAAGAAGAAGAAGGTGAAAGTTCTACCGTCGTTCTTCCAAATTCGTTCTTTAAAGGATATCCGGAACTTGCGGAAATTGTTGCCTTTAATTTGCTCGACCGTTGGAAACATATCATCACCTGGTTATGCTCGATAACAAAGGATCAGAATATATGGACGTTTCATATAAGTCTTTGGGATTTATGGTGTTCGAGCTATGATTTTCAAGATTATTTAAAAATGATGTATCTATACTTTTGGGCGTTACAATTTAGAGGAATTCAGGTTAAGTTAGTCACTATCGTGGAAACTGTAGTCTATCGAAAATACTATTTTAATGGAAATCATTGGTACGCTACTACTGATGAAGCTGAAGAATCTGAGAAACAGTTCGTTAGAGAACTATTTCGTGGTATCCCCATGGTTGAAATACGTGAAGATCCGGATGAAGTATATGGGACTCGATTGGATGATGACAGCCTTGATGATCAAGAAATCGAATGAGGTGATGACCGGTAAGCTATTCATAAATTCTCGTGAAGTCTACGCTTTGTTAGATACTGGCTCTACCCATTCTTTTATCTCACCTGCATGTGCTCAGCGTTTAAACTTAACTCCTGAAAATTTGGACTTTGACTTATCAGTTGAAACCCCATTAGGAGAAATGACCATTACATCTACTGTCTATAAATCTTGCCTAGTTCAAATCAACAACCTCACATTACCTGTTGACCTTATTTCTTTGGAAATGCATGAATTTGATGTGATTTTAGGAATTGATTGGTTGACTATCCATCATGCTAAAATTGATTGTTTTCATAAGATTATTAGTTTTCATATTCCTAATCAACCTATCATGCAAATTCAAGCAACTAAACCATTGAAATCTATAACTGTTATTTCTAGCCATAAAGCCATTCGTTTATTGAAAAACGGATGTCAAGCCTTTTTAGCTCATGTCACTGATTTGAACAAAAATACGTCAAACTTGAATGATATTCCCATTGTTAATGAGTTTCCTGACGTTTTTCCGGAGGAACTTCCTGGTTTACCCCCAAACCGTGAAATTGAATTTTGTATTGATCTTGAACCTGGTACCAAGCCCATTTCCAAAACTCCATACCGAATGGCTCCCATTGAACTTCAAGAGTTAAAAGTCCAACTACAGGAATTGTTGGATACTGGTTTCATTCGTCCGAGTGCATCACCTTGGGGTGCTCCTGTTCTATTTGTGAAGAAGAAAGACGGGAGTATGAGATTGTGCATTGACTACCGAGAATTGAACCATGTCACCATCAAAAACAGGTATCCGTTACCTCGAATTGATGACATGTTTGATCAATTACAAGGTGCTCAACATTTCTCAAAGATTGATCTCCGTTCTGGATATCATCAGTTAAAGGTTAAAGCTGAGGACATTCCAAAGACTGCTTTCAGAACTCGTTATGGGCATTATGAGTTTTTAGTCATGCCTTTTGGACTAACCAATGCTCCTGCAGCTTTCATGGACATGATGAACCGAATATTCAAGGAATATTTGGATCATTTTGTGGTTGTCTTTATTGATGACATCCTCATATACTCCAAAAGTCGTGAGGATCATGAACAACACCTGAGATTGATACTCCAGAAGCTCCGTGAGAACAAATTATATGCCAAGTTGAAGAAATGTGAGTTCTGGCTTGAGGAGGTCACGTTTCTTGGGCATGTGATTTCTAGTCAAGGAATATCAGTCGATCCTGCGAAGATTGAAACGGTACTAAATTGGGAACAACCCAAGACAGTAACCGAAGTCCGAAGTTTTCTGGGCCTAGCTGGTTATTATCGGAGATTCGTAGAAGGATTTTCTCGAATCGCCACTCCATTAACTCAGCTTACTCGGAAAAGCACAAAATTCATATGGAGCGAGCAATGCGAGAAAAGTTTTCAAGAGCTTAAGAGGAGACTTGTTTCAGCTCCTGTTCTGACCATTCCATCAGGATCGGGAGAATTTGTCATATACAGCGATGCTTCAGGCAAAGGTCTAGGCTGTGTCCTTATGCAACATGGAAAGGTTATAGCCTATGCCTCTCGACAACTCAAAGATTATGAGAAAAATTACCCTACTCATGATCTAGAGTTGGCAGCAGTCGTTTTCGCGTTGAAGATCTGGAGACACTACTTGTACGGAGAGAAAGTGGATATCTATACGGATCATAAAAGTCTCAAGTATTTCTTCACCCAGAAGGAACTCAACATGCGACAACGACGTTGGCTTGAGCTGTTGAAGGATTATGATCACACAATCCAGTATCACCCGGGAAAGGCGAACGTTGTAGCTGACGCTTTGAGCAGAAAATCTTATGCGAGTACAAGTGCACTGCTGACAACACAAAAGCGTATTTTGTACGACTTGCAAAAGATGGAGATGGAGCTAAAGACACCAGGGACCCACTCGAAGATTGCTCACGTGCGAGTAGAACCAGCTTTAATCGATAAAATTAAAGCTGCTCAAGCTACCGATCCGGAACTGATAAACATGATAAAGAAAGTACAAGAAGGTACCATTCCCGAAGCAAGAATCGACGAGAAAGGAATACTTCGAGTCAACTCTCGACTCTGTGTTCCTAACGATCCTGAATTAAAGCATAAAATCATGATGGAGGCACACAACACGCCATTTGCAATCCACCCTGGAGGTACCAAGATGTATCGAGATCTTCGACATACATTTTGGTGGAACAATATGAAAAGGGAGATTGCAGAGTTTATCTCAAGGTGCTTAACTTGTCAACGTGTCAAGGCAGAGCATCAAGTACCTAAGGGTCCTTTACAACCACTTGAGGTTCCCGAATGGAAGTGGGAACACATCAATATGGATTTCGTGACGGGTCTTCCCAAAGTTTCTCAAGGCTTAGATGCAATTTGGGTCATCGTAGATAGATTGACCAAATCCGCTCATTTCTTGCCTATACGAGAAAACTTTTCACTTGAACGTCTTGCCGGTATGTACATAAATGAGATCGTGAGATTGCACGGCATGCCAGTTTCCATAGTTTCTGATCGAGATCCTAGATTCACTTCACGCTTTTGGATCAGTCTACAAAAAGCTATGGGCACTGAACTACGTTTTAGTTCTGCATACCATCCTCAAACGGACGGACAATCGGAAAGGACGATCCAGACCCTCGAAGATCTTTTGAGACTTTGCGTACTAGATTTCAAAGGAAGTTGGGATAAGTACTTGCCATTGGTGGAATTTTCCTACAACAACAGTTACCAAGCAAGTATAGGTATGGCTCCATTCGAGGCTTTATATGGACGCAAATGTCGCTCTCCAGTATGTTGGAATGAGGTAGGAGAAGCAAAACTGTTGGGACCCGAGTTGGTACGCTTGACGACCGAAAAGATCCAAATGATCCGACAACGAATACAGACAGCACAAGAACGACAAAAGAGTTATGCCGATCTTCATCGGAGAGATGAGAGATTCAACGACGGAGATCATGTATTCTTACGTGTTTCTCCATGGAAAGGGGTTACGAGATTCGGAAAGAAAGGAAAACTCAACCCTCGATTTATTGGCCCATTTGAAATCCTCGATCGGGTGGGAACTGTAGCTTACAGACTAGCCCTACCACCAAGTATGTCTCGCATCCATAACGTTTTTCACATATCTATGTTACGTAAATATGTGAAGGACCCAAACCACGTCATTGAGTTAGAACCAGACGTTATAGCAGAAGATTTAACGTATGAGGAAGTACCTGTTAAGATCCTAGATAAGAAGGAGCAGATCTTACGCTCAAAGGTTATACCTCAAGTTAAGGTTTTATGGAGGAACCAAGATATTGAGGAAATGACCTGGGAGCTAGAATCTGAGATGAAGTCTAGGTATCCATACCTCTTCGAAATGTCAGGTACGTCAATTTCGGGGACGAAATTTCATAAGGAGGGGAGGTTGTAAGACCCCGAATTTTATGAAATATATAATTTAATTTTTCTTCATATATATTTTTTTTTTTTCATGAAACAGTAAGTGGTTAAATTGACAAAATTGAAAGTTAAGGATGTTATGTGCAAATTTTATTTTGACGGACAATATTCTTTTTGTCGGGGAATATTCGTTTTGTCGGGGAATATTCGGGCCGTACGACGACGCCGAAATAACAAATTATTTGTGGACCCCACAACGGAATATTTGTCGGATATAGAAAACGACAGAAGTAACCTTTTTAAATAAAAATAGTCAACGGTGTTAACTGTTAAAATACCGGTGATAAAAGAATAGTAGCATACGGTAATTTATGGTATTTTCTGTAGCACACGGTACTCTACAGTAGCACACGGTATTGCACAGTGTCTCATATTATTGGTCTGATAATTGACACCGTAATTGTTACGCATCATTTCATCAATAATTGTCACTGCATAATATTTTATATTATCAATTCAATTATTGTTGCTACACAGTATTTTGCATTATTGATTCAATAATTGTCATTACACTGTATTTCATATCATCGAGTCAATAATTGTTGGTGCACTGTAGTTTAAAATTATTGAATCTAATAATTGTCACAGTAGCAAATACACTATAATTTATATTATTAAATTAATAAAAATATGTAACGTGTTTCTTACATTATTGTGGTAACATTATTTTATATGTTGGACTCACAGGAAGAATAAATAAATAAATAAATAAATAAATAAAAAATAAAATAATTAATTTTACTATTTGAAATAGTAACGTGAATAGTGACGTGAATAGTACGTGAATAGTAAGAAACATGTGGGACCCATTGTGGGGCCCACATGAAATGTGAGAAATGTGTTTTGCTGGATGGTTGGTGGAGGCTGCTGCGCAGCCTCTGCTGAAATTTTTTTTTATTTCACCTACCGCGCATAGTAACTTCTTTTCTCCTATAAATAGCTTGTTCAGCTGAATAGAAAAATCACACCTAAAACATAAAATTTTTCTATAAGAATTTTATAAGTTTTCTCTGAGAATAGTAAGGTTATTTTGAGAGTTTGAAAGCCAAAAGGAGTGCAGGAATTTTTCAAGTAAGTCTTTTATTAAAGAGTAGTTATTTCATAAATTCCTATTTTCACGGTATTCACAAATCTTCCTTTAAAAGACTTTTTTTTGGAAGACTTTATTTTGAAAAATTATATATTTTTATATACTGTGAATAGTAACGCCGTGAATGAATAGTAACCTCGGGATGAATAGTAACTCCGGGATGAATAGTAACCCGCGAGTGAACAGTAACCCCTGAATAGTAACTTCGAGAATAGTAATTTAATTTTAAGTTTTTATTATTTTGTTATTATATTATACTATTTGATCAAATCACTTTTAACAAATTTATAATATACGAGTTAGTACGCACCATGAATTTTTATATGTGATATTTACTGATTATATTAAAAATATATAGGTTGATCAACCTCATTTAAATCAATATCCAGTCACGTGTTAAGGTAAGGAATACCATTCAATTCAAACTCTTAAATTTACTGTGGTAAGGAATTTCATTTTCTTTCATACTCTTAAACTTACTACGGTAAGGAATATCATATTCTTTCATTTTCTATTATTTAAACTTACTACGGTAAAGGGTATCACTCTTTTCATCATCATAAATGGATATTATTTTCTTTCTTACTTGAAGGGATTATCATTCTTTGATTCTCGAAAATAATATCGTTTCTTTCTTGTGCCATTTATTTCCATGTATTAAATTGTGGGAATAATCTTACGGCGCGGTTTACCGCCTGTTGGTGAATAACCTTTTGTATTCATTCCTTATTAATCTTTGAGAATAACCTTACGGTGCGGATTATCGCCTGTTTGGTGAATAACTCTTCGTATTCAAATTGATGGGAATAACCTTACGGCGCGGATTATCGCCTGTTTGGTGAATAACTATTCGTATTCAAATTGATGGGAATAACCTTACGGTGCGGATTATCGCCTGTTGGTGAATAACCCTTTTTATTTGTCTCGTGTGGAAATAATTGTCTACACGAATTATCACATGACACTTTTATTCCATATTCGTAAGTGATATCATTTTCCTTTATACTCATAAGGGATACCATCTTTTTCATCTTCCATTATTCAAACTTACTATGGTAAGGGATATTAATTTCCTTCACCGTTTGTTAATCAAACCTGCTACGGTAAGGGATATTATTTTCTTTCATACTCCTAAATCGAAACTTATTATGGAACTATTGCTTCTATAATTCCTGAAAATATTATATGTTCCATAATAGTTGAACTTCATTATTTCAACTGAACCTTCCTATTTACGTGAACATTTCTATTGAACTGTAATCGTTATTCTGAACTGTGGATCTTGAATATCATTTTTAAATTTCACTCCACATCATGTTGGCAATTTGGACATTATTTGAATCTGCACAAAGTAAACTTCCGATACTTATTGTTTATCCTGTTCTTCTGTTCATCATTTGTATCACTGTTATTTGTATTAATCATCAAGAATCAAGCTGTTGTGAATATCTGTGGCCGGGGGCACAGATGTGATATAATTGTTGAACAGATGATAGGTTAAAGGCGATATACTAGGTTAAAGGCGATACATCTGTTCGGTGTCTTTTATGACACGTGGTGAATGTTCTCTTTGGCCCGTAGTGCAAAGATGAACTGTTGGTTGGTATGATTATGACCAAAGGCTGAATCTGGTATAATCATGACCGTTGGTGTTATATTGAATGTCTTTGGCCCGTAGTGCAAAGACGAACTGTTGATCTGCATGATTATGACCAGGAACTGTGAAGTTGTATTATCTTGACTAATGGTATTTCAGATGATAAAAGTTGATGATATTTTTACTAAAAAGAGAAGCGAGTGGACATTATAGTCTGCATTATTCTTCTAATAGATTGTTCATTCCGCTGCTATTATTGATCTGAACGTTGTTTAAGAATTTAACTGCAGTTTTTGATATAAACCTTGTAGTCTATTGTATTCTATCAAGAACTCAACTGTTGAAGGCTAATGATAAATTATTCGTCATTATCTTAGTCATGATATTTCTTACTGGGCTATTTGAGCTCACCCTTTCTTTTCGTTCCATTGTTTTTCAACAGGAGATGAGAACGTAACGGGGTCTAGCCGGGGAATGGAGTGAGAGTGCGGGGATAGCTATCATAGTCTTCACGTGTTATAAAATAGTGTGGCAATAATAATGAAGACTTAGTTGTGTTGTATTATCCACTGTATTGTTGTACGTTGTATTTCATTGTAATAATTTTGTTGTAGTCTTTTGACGACTCAAGTTTGGGCTGTGTGGGCCTAGATTTGGGGGCGTCACATATATATATATATATATATATAATTATTTTTTCTTTCTTTTTGGGTAGGGGGTTGGATATGCGTATTTCCGAAGACGGTGAAAATAAATGTACATAATTCTATCCATACGAAGTAGTTACTTTTATTTTGCTATGAAAATTTTCTGTTTACAAAAAAAATAATGTAGTTGCTGATAATGTGCTCCACCAGCAAGCAGCATAATATAATGTGAATTGAGCTGCTCATCCACTATTCATATGTTTCAAGGGCATCAAGAGGGGAAAAAAAAGGAAGACGACAGAATATATATATATATATATATATATATATATGATCTCGACATGTTGCAGTAAAGCAACACGTGGCCCCACTATGCATGGCTTAATTATTCCCACAATCTTAGCGGGCCGTTCAGAAAAGAAATCATTTTCGTTTTCTTAACAAATAAATAAAAGGGTCGCTTAATATGTGTCCTAAGAATACACATTAAGTACGAAAAATAAAAAATGAGACTTATTAAAAATTATTTTTTTATATAGTTACACTGAATTCAACACATGAGATTCACTAGAATATTATTATTTTATACATTTAATTTAGTGTGCCTACATAAATAAATAATACTATATATTATTTTCTGCGCTTAATGTGTACCTAAGGGCACACATTAAGAAAATCCTAAATAAAATAGCCAATTGTGTTTTGTGAAAATTAGCAGCGCTAAAATCTCAAGAATCGAAGCAAATAAGATAAGAAAAGAACAGAAGTTAAATTAGAGAGAATATAATATTACACTCAAGGGCAAAATGGGAAAAAAATTGTGACGGTGAAAATGGCCTGAGCCGCCGCCCACTCGGCTTTATAATACATATTTATTGATTAACTTTGTAGTATATGCTTACCAAACTAAAGAGAGTTGGCCAATAAAATTTTATTTTAATAATTAAGATTGAGATAATATAATTTTTAAATTTTATTGTTTATTTCTTTTAATTATGAGAAGTTTATTTTTTCTTCATGTAAAGTTTGTTTGTAAGTATATTTTTTATTCTTTTTATAAAATTTGATTAATTATTAATATTATTATAATGGTATATTGAAATTATAAAATTATATTATATTCTTTAAAAAGTGAGATTTTAAAAATAAATAAATAAAAAACAATGTAATACTTGATACATGTTTTGATTTTTGACAGATGAATTATGAATGGTGAGATTCAACCGAAAAAATATTCTATATTTTTAAAATAAAAAATTAATATATTCTTCCTTTACACGTATCTGTGAAAAAATAAATTGTTTATTTATTTAAAAAACATAGAATAATCTCTGATTCAACCTCCGATTAATATATGGAGCGGTACTTCATACATCCAGGTGGACGGGGGTTTGACTTTAACTGGCACAACCCCTCATGTTCTGGGGAAAGGAATCACATTTAGTACAAGAGTGAGGAGATATAGGATTTGGACATGGAGGATTGGATTTTCTCCATCGTATGTGCCATGCCATTTAATGTCTTTTAACCTTCTGGACCCGCAAGGAGTGGAGAGAGGAGAGGCACTCAAATAATTTTGTCAAGTCAAATTGTTACTGTTTTTGGTTTAAGCAAGCTCGTGATTTTTTAAAACTTGACTTTGCTAGGTTTAATTATAAAATTTTAGTATAATGCTATCTAGTTTTAATTTTTTTTCAAATAATGTGATATTAAATAAGCTAATAATAATATTAAAGTTATAAAAAAATTTATTTTTAATAATTTTATATAATATAATCAATCACAAAATATATACTCAAATCAATTAATATAATGATTCCACATAATTTGAGATAAAATTTTGATATACTTATAATACTTTAAAATTATGCACCAACTTGACATGTCTACTAACTAGACACTTTGACTAGATGGGTCGGAGGCAATTGGTTTAGAATGGAGGGTAAATTTTTACCATTTTCCTTGAGAGCAGTAACAACTTTAGCAATAAGTGATGTAAGTAAGGTGACGTATAATTTTTTTAAACAGAAGATACAAACTCACAATGCATCATATATTGTATTGAAAATAAATTACTTACTATATATACTGAAAATATCACTACCCTCCTCTAATCCTCTTAAACCAAATTATTTAGGTAAATTTAAACTCTCATGGTTCATCTCTCGTGAATATGTACACTTAAGACTACAAACGATTCGATTCAATTCGAACTCAAATACTATTAGTTGAATTTAAATATATTCGTATAATATGATTGAACCAACACATATGTACAAGTTCGGATCATTAGTTGTTCGTAAACATATTTTAGTTCACGAACATAGTTGAATAACATCATGTTTACGAACATTTAAACATTCACGAACATAAACTCGTTCGTGGACAATTCATGAACATATTCGAATTTGATCAAATTCACAAACATTTAAATCAACTCATTACATGTACTGGAAAAAAAAAACAGTTAAATAAAATTCGAACTTGAGTATTTCAAAAATTACTCGCGAACTAATCAAATCGAACCAAATCCAAATTGTTCATGAATAAAGTTGAATTGAACCACATGATTCGTGAACATGTTCGATCGAGTAATTGAACGCAATACCTTATACAAATTCGACTTGATAAGTTAATCAAATTAAACTGAACTAAATCTATTCGCAAACGGTTCGATTCGTTCTTGAGCCTATGCACACCGAGCGAGTCCCAGCGAATAAGTCAGATTAAGTTTAAGCGAAGCTCGTCAGTTCTGCTGAGTACTTCTATAACTTGAGACCCCGTCCACATTATTTGCTCAATAATTTATAACTACTAGACGGCTTATTTTTCTGCCACTACCACCGGTTATAAAAGAAGGGGAAGATAAAAATAATTTAATATATAATGGGGCCCATGTCTTATGACATATAATGCCTAGCATCATCCGGCAATTTTTTTGGTTTAAAATAAAATTTGAAAATATAATTTATAAGCACAGACACCAAATGTTGAGAGTTTAATCGTTTTAATACCCACAAAATTAGGCATGTCTGCAGAAATATAACATATTAAAAGACATTATGAATTGACCATATATTAAAAATAGGGTCAGAGGTCTACTTATAACTAATAATTGGAAAGCGAATTTACATTTTAATTAATAGATTACTAAAATAATTTTTGTAAAGTTTTCTAAAAAGTATTTGAGTACTTTTACACTTATTTATATTTTTTATTCTCTAAGTTTACTGGCACTAAAAATAAATGAATATAGTCTTATCTTATTTCATCTCTTTAATTCAAAAATAGATTATACTCATTTGTTTTTAATATAAATAATTTTAATAAATAAAAAATATGAGTAAATTTAAAAAATTTCAAAATATTTATGAGGATACTATTTAACTTTTACATGAAAACTCTTTTTCTAATGTTAATGGAAATATTTCACTTCAATCCATTGTCCCGTCAAAAGTCCAAAAGTATTGATTGAAGAGAAAAATCTGGCTAAACATCCAAACATTGCGCTATTTCTTTTTCTTTCCTCCAAGTATTTATACATAATTAATATTTTCACAAATACAAATATTAATTATACAAAAAAAAATTTATATGAATAATAAATAAAGTTTATTTTTGCATGAGAGAGTTTCGTATTGAATCTTGTTATGTATTATAATAAATTTATGCTAAATTATAATTACGAAACTTATCAATGCATGATATTAATAAGAATGATAGAAGAATTCTATTTATTACACATCTTTTTAAAAAAATTATCACTAATATTTATGCAGGTAAATAACAATCAAAAAATTGATAAAACATTTACAATATATATTATAACACTTTATTTCCGAAATAGAAAAAAAAAATTACGCATAAACACAATAAAAATAATATAATAATACCATAGCTCTAAATTGGGAAAAGAATAGTCTTAATAAACAATAAATGCCATTGGTTAAACGACCATAACTGTCAAATCGATTCGAACCACAAACTAAATTATTTATTACAATCCTAAATAACAAATAATTTCAAATAAATCAAAATATCATAATTTAAACAAAATATCTAAAACAATTGAATAAAAAGAAACTCTTATCACACTCACTCTTAATCTTCTTGATTATTTACTATAAAAAAAATATAGTATGATCTAAATATTCAGTACGAATATAAAGTATATAAATAATGAAATGAAATAAATAACTCAATAAACTGAGCTGAATTGAAACGAATAAAACTATTACAACAAAATAGTAAGTTTAATAAATTGGTTGGATGTTATTTTATACTGAGTTCATAAATTGAACAAAATATATATTATCACACAAACAAGTTATAACAATACCACATAAGCATGAGATACATTGGACCGTCCGAATTCAGATACATGCAAAATTAGAATATGTGTTTGGCACAAATATCACCAATCCACATAACAAACACATAAATTTAAGGTCAACTCGTACGTTTTCCAAAATAAAATTACAATATGGCCAATTCTCATCATAGCACAAATGAAGACGTCGTGGACTAATTATACTGTCATGAAATGTATCATTCATCAATTCCAAGAGTACATGTCTATGGTACTCCTGCAAATGGTGATAACTTAGGTATATTTTATGGTATATTCTAACAAATATATAATATCATAATACATGTGACACAATACCAACAAAAAAATTATAATATGTACATATACCGAAATTAATCATTTACACAAAGTCTCCAATAATATATAAACATGTATATTTCTATAAAGAATCAAAATAAATTACTAAGTGTGATAAACTAGTTTAGGAAATACAAATATGAGTTGTAAATATTAACGTCAAAATAGAACTATCACATGAACTCGATAAGGAATAATCATGGGAAAAAAATACTATGATTCTCATTATAAGCTAAATGAATAAATTAAAATTAAAAAGAGTATCACTTAAATAGTAAAAAAATCATACTTGAATTAAGCAATATAATACACATAAATTATTCTAAATAACACTCGTTATACTCCCGTTGTTCGAACTAACAAAAAAAAAAAAAAATTTACAAGCTTAATGAAAATTACAATCTTAGGTTTAATAATTCTTAAAATTTATAATTATTTACACTTTATTATTATTTTGGAAATCAATACACTCCTCACTATATAAATTATAAAAGTTCTATGCTTGCTGACTAATACAAAACCATCAGGGATACTATGATAGTTACTTTATGCAATATAAAGTACTGTAACACGCAGCCTGGATACAATGCTATTCAATGGTTTAATTTTTTTTAATTGATTTTAATCATTATATATAACTCATCTCTTGATGTGATCCATAATAACTTATTCATGCACATATTCTTTCCAACATGCCAATTATATATCTAGTGTACACACGTATTATACATATAAGATACGTATATGCTAATGTTATCTATCATTCAATTAACTTTTAACATAGTATTTTTAATAATTTAAGGTACGTAGTCATAACTTACCAATTCTTCTTGCTCAATACTTCGATTAGTTCTTCTTCTTTTTCTTGATCTTCTGCCGCTCCATTCCGTTCTCTCAGTTGGTTTAAGATGTAGTGCGGCCGTGTAATTATTAATTATCTTGTTAATTCTTTTAATTTTAATAGGATATAATATTATTTAAATATAAATTAGACCCAATTAATTTTAAAGTTCAATTTTACTAAATTAATTTATCCATCACTTATTATTACTTTATTAACCCACATAAATTATTTATAAATTTTATCCAAATATAAAATAGAATTTAAATAAAATATTTTAAATATTATAATTATTTAGTGGGTATTTTTCATTTCGTATTTATATTTTTCTTATTAATGGTGTAAAGAGTTGGACTTGATGTGTCTAAAACGCACAACAGTATAATGCAATTCTGAAGTATGCCAGTATGAGATTGGAGGTGCAGACCCACCAGAGCTTATTCTGGATTGACTGTCTACCTATTTTTCCTACTCCCTGCGTTTTTCAATTAGATAAGTGTATTGTTTTATTCTAAAAAAAATAGGTAATAATATCCAAATTATAAAATTAATATTAATTTTAAATATTTTAAATTTAAAATTAATATGAATTCAATTAGTTTATGTCAATCAATTATAAATTACCTAAAATGTAATACTAGCTAGTTATAAAATTTATTATTTTTAAAATTTAAATGAATCACGCCAATTTTAAATTTAAAAACGTCTTAAGTTGACTTTTAAAAGGTCAATAATGATCTTATAATTTAGAATATATAGAATAATATATTTTGATTTTTGTAATCACTTTAAAAAATGTTAAAATTATAAATTAATATGAAAGTATTAAAAAATAATTAAAATAAACTATTATTGTTGTTGTATTTGTTAGTTTCACAACTTAAAATGATTACGTATTAATTTTAATTTTTTTAGAATTTGACAACTTAATTTAAAAATTTATAATGTATAAACGGAGGAAAAGGGAGCAAGTAAAACCAGCATAAATGAAATGGGTTCCTAGCTTTGAAAGTTTAAGTCCATAAATAATTAATTTTAATGTAAGAAAATTTGATAGATAATCAAACTGAAAAGATGTGGAGTTTCCCCGGAAAAAATAAAAAATAAAAAAACGTATAGAGCTAGCTGAAAAGAAACACGTATAATATACGTGTGCTAAAGGAAATCCCCCAGGCCAGTCCAACTGAGAGCTGAAATTGAATTTCAGGCGACCTGGGATGGTTTTAGGCTTAAACCCTAAACCCAAGGTCGGTCTGATATTTCAAAGCAGTGCAGCCGCGTGCCTCCCTCGAACCCTTCTGAACCCCGAAACTTTTCTGTTTTGTCACTTTCTCTCTCTCGTTCTTACTCTCACTGTGCCTCGCACACATTATATTATATAGTATATTAGGTAGGGTGATCGGCGATGTATCGGATCGCTGCAGCCTTTGCTTCATCAGTCAGGTATGTATCTGCTGTTTCATTACGACTCCCATTGTATGATTCACAAAAACACATAAATGCATTTACCAATGTTCTTTTTCATTTTACTCCAGGTCTTCTGCTTCCAGGAAATTGGTGAGACCTTTAATTTCAGTCTATATGTGTTTTGTTTTTGAAGTTGATTAACTTATTGCATTTTTCTATATTGCATTATGCTCAGTCACTTGCTTTATATCTACTAATTAGCCTGGCGGGTTTTGTGTTTTCAATTTTCATCTCTCTCATTCTTTCCTCTTTTCTTGAAAAAAAGATGAAGAAAAGAAGCAGATGGTATACCATACAGCTTGATAACAAGAAGTGAAACTGCAATTTTGGTTGGCTGTTGATTTTTTGCCCTGTTTAATGATTTGAAATGGATAGGCATGTAGTAGGGTTATCTCTAGCAGACACTATGTTGCCAAGAATATCAATTTCGGGACTGGGGCTCGTGCTGCCATGCTACAAGGTGTTAATGAGCTTGCGGAAGCTGTAAAGGTCACAATGGGACCTAAGGTAAAGGACTATTTCTTCTATATTTTATTTTATTTTTTCGTACACATTTAAAAGTTTATTTACTTATATTTTTTGGACAAAATTTCGTTGCACCCAGTATATAGATTGTAGTGTGATGTAGTAATGTCAATTGGATGGTAGACGGTAGTTATTAAATAGACATTATTCCTGACTGATTATGTCAACATTGTGCATGGTTGAATAGCAATTTTAAAGTCTTATAATTGGATATGGCTACGCTGACTCCCACTTTGTTTTGTGGCTGCGTTAGCTATTTTGGGTCTTGACTCACTAGATTCAAGAGTTCTATATTTTTCCATACTTTATTTTTCGTCTTCATAGCATTTCTATGAACAAAAAGGATTTATCTGTGATAAATTAAAATCAGCTTTTCTGTTGTAGATTTGAGTCAACGTTGTGTTCGTCATCAGATGTTTGAAACTCTATACGTAAGGTGTAAAGTTATTCATGAAGAACAATTAAACACTTGTTCTTATTACATATCTCAACATTATGCTTTGTACAATTAATTCAGGGCCGTAATGTGATTATCGAGAAAAGCCATGGTGGTCCAAAGGTTACAAAAGATGGTGTTACAGTAGCCAAAAGTATCAATTTCAAGGAAAAGGCTAAAAATGTTGGTGCTGATTTAGTGAAGCAGGTTGCCAAAGCTACTAATTCTGCTGCAGGAGATGGTATTTATTTTTTCCATTATTTGCTTCACACATAAGTATCTTGAATATCCCATATATTTAATAAAAGAAATTTTTTATTGCACCTCAGAAGCATTATCATAAGTTTCGAAGTTAAATCTAGGTTATCGAACTTTCTGTTCCACGATGATGTATCTACTCCATTGGTCCTATTCAAGTGTTTGCTGCAGATGGATGTCAAAAGGAGACTAGGAAATTAGAAGTCTTTAGGATTCTCAATAGGAGGGGATCTAATATCTAGAGGGTACTTTTCTTGGGGTGTCTATATGCACCCTTAGCAATTAACACCCGTTACTTAAGCCCCACCAACAGAAATAAAGAGCACTCCATGTTGGGTCAATTATCTTGGATGGGGATAGAAGGCTTGAGAAGGGTGGGATGTGAGAGTTGTTTCCCGGTTGTTAGGCCAACTGTTCCTGTATGATTTAATATATTTTTCATTGCCAAAATTGGTTAACTATCATGACACAACGGCTTTTAAACGTAGAAATATATTTTCCATATGCTGTTCCAGTTATAAATATAAAAAGGTTTATTTTAGGAAATATATTATATGTGGCTGCAGGTACGACATGTGCCACAGTATTGACCCAAGCAATATTTGCTGAAGGATGCAAGTCAGTAGCTGCTGGTGTAAATGTGATGGATTTGCGCGCTGGTATCATGATGGCAGTTGATGCTGTTATAGCGAACTTAAAGAGCAGAGCACTGATGATAAGCACATCGGAAGAAATTATGCAGGTAACCGTTCCAGTAATAATTGAAGTAGAAAAGTACATTCAGGAATTTTTTTATGAAACCTGTTGCTACTTTAATCTTTGGAGCAGAACAAGGATTGATACCTCATAGAGAAAGTGTAGGCTTTGGCTTGTAAGGTTTCCTAAATGATCGATGTTTATATTTTTATGAATTCTTTATTAACATAGCAAACCAAAGATGGAATATCAAAAGCATGTAGATTATTTTGTAGATCTTTTCTGGGCAAGTGAAAACTATTTTGTAGTTCTTTTTCCGTGAAAAATTGAAACCTTTTCTCGTACATGTGTTTGCTTTACATTTGAGACAGGTAGCTACTATCTCTGCCAATGGGGAGCATGAAATAGGTGAACTAATAGGAAGGGCACTGGAGAAAGTTGGGAAGGAAGGAGTTATTACTGTTGCTGTAAGCATGATTCAGTCTTTGCCTAATATAATGGGCCAGCAAAAGTTGTTAAAGCTAAAACTTTTCTTATTTCCTAATTATATAGGATGGTAATACTCTTGATAATGAGCTAGAAGTGGTTGAAGGGATGAAACTAGCCAGAGGATATATATCGCCTTATTTTGTTACTGATGTGAAGACCCAGAAATGTGTATGTACAGCTTTCCATTATTTACATTACTGGTGATCTTCAATTTGGATGAGCACAGATTGGTCATCGTTTTAATATTTTATCCTTTCATTTCATCTAAAACTTCTCAGAACACGTGAAATTGTTGTTTGCTCGTAGGCAGGAACTGGAAAATCCCTTGATCCTTATTCATGATAAAAAGATTTTAGACATGAACTCACTTGTGAGAATATTGGAGCTGGCTGTAAAGGTAACTGACCTTGAATGGGTCCCTTTTTCATGTGGGATAGTGAAGAATGAGCGTTTTCCTAAATACTCACTGGATTCAGTATCAGTAACTTCTTTCTCTTTGCTCGTCTCTAAATAGAAAAATCGACCTCTGCTAATTGTTGCTGAGGATGTGGAGAGTGATGCACTGGCTATGCTTGTTCTTAACAAACATCGTGCCGGGGTTAAGGTAAGGGATTGACTAGCTACCACTCTAAAGATTTTCTGTTACTATGGTAAATCGCAATCCCTTTATGTATAATGTTGTTAAAAGTACAAAATCTACTTTGCAATTTTTACTGTCAACGGTCGCCATCTGCTTTTAGAATCATACTGACTTCCACATTAATGTATAGGTTTGTGCCATCAAAGCTCCTGGTTTTGGGGATAGCAGAAGAGCCAATTTAGAGGACCTTGCAATTCTAACTGGAGGAGAGGTGAGTCCACCATCTAGTGCTTTATATGTTGCATGCTTATGCACTGATGACATGTATGCAGGTTATCAGTGAAGAACATGGTTTAAGTCTTGATAAAGTTCAAATTGATGTCCTTGGTTCTGCAAAAAAGGTATGCCTATAGTCGTGTGAGATCATAAGCACATGTAAGAAATACATGAATTGTACGCGAACACTAAAGCCTCTTTGCTTCAGGTTACTGTTTCTCTTGATGACACAATTATTCTACATGGGGGTGGGGATAAGAAACAGATTGAAGAAAGATGCGAGCAGGTTCAGTGGTTTCTCTTGGAAAAACCTGCTTATCTTATTAGTTATTTTCTTTTAATTGTCTTAACATTTTATTTTTATTAAGTAGTTCTGCATGTTATTTGCTGATCTCAAGGTATGAGATCGTGAATTAAGGTTAGTAATTAAATCAACATATGAAAAAATGTATGTGCCAGTGCCGATACTTTAGATTTACATTATTCCTGTGCAATATTAGATGCTGAAAACTATTTGGTTTCATTTCATAATTAGTTATTGGATGCTCAAAATGCCCTAGCAATATTTCCTTTTTATCTTGTAAATGTTTATGATTGCTTTTGGGATCCAAAATGTTATAGTGTAACTGCAAACTCTTGTTTCCACATGCAATATACTTCTTTGATTGACATTATGAATCTGCATGATATTTTTCTTTATTGACTGCAAGATTTTTTTCCTTATATATAGCACTTGTAACTATATCAGCCTACCATAAAAAAAAACCCATAAATATTCCCTCTCCAAACCAACTACAAGCATAGTTATCAAGTCGTCCGGTCAATGCTGAAAGTGATAGTCAAGCGCTTGACTTGGTTGCCGTCACTAAGTCGTGTGACTTGAACAGTTGGTCATCGCCTAGTCGATTTAATCGACGATCTTCCCAACTTGGTATCTAGTTGGACGACTAAGGAATGAACTCAAATTTTAATTCACCCAACTTAATTCCAAATTCCAAATTCCAAATTCCATTTGCCTTTATATGTATTTATATAACATGTATGCCATTAACCTTAACTCTTAATATATATATAATTATATATATATATATATATATATATATATATATATATATATATATATAGTTAGTTAGTTAGTTTGTGTAGTGAGTTTGTTTATTTAACATTAGTAAAAATAATTAATTTATAGTATACTAAGTATAGTATATTAATTTATAGTATAGTATTTTCAACATATTAATTTATTTAATAGTTTTGATTGTGAAATTGTAATTTTTTATGTTAATTGTAATTTGAATATTCAAGTGTATATATATACATATGGGGAATGATCCACAACATGTATTTGTTATGAATCCTTTTAGGGCATAATATCATTAAAAACAAGAAGGAACGACCATGATTAGAAAATGAAAATTGACGTCCGCTAGTAGCGGACGGTAAAAGAACACTACTAATAGTTAGTAGCGGATTGTAAAAAAACACTACTAATAGTAGTGGACGCTAATTTGGCTTTATTAACTAAGATTTAGAGTTTATTAACTAGGGTTGTTTATTAACTCCTTTTTTAACTGGGTTTGTTAAAAAATGAGTTAATAAACCCTAGTTAATAAAGCCAAATTAGCGTTTGCTAGTGTGTTTTTTATTGTCTGCTTTTAATAGTAGCGGACGTCTATTCTAAGATTATAATTATGATCGAACCTTCTTGTTTTTAATAGTATAGATGATGTATGTCCTGTGAGGATCCATAATAAATATATACTATAGATCATTCCCATATATATATATATGTATGTATGTAAAATACAACAATTTGTTGATTTACTGTCGACCAGTCACTTAGGCAGTCCGCTATCGACTTGACAACTATGACTGCGTGTAAATTTGGCTAATATTATTTAACATAAAATTAACCGATCAAAAGGAGAAACTCAAATTACAAAGAATTTATATGGTCTTTTGAAGTTGGCATCAAGAAGTATTGTGTTGTACATACCAACTTAATGAAACTTGTTTTATCCTTGGAGTTTGGTTTCATATCTCAAGATGATGTCCATAATGTTTCATGTGCTTGAAAGAGTTCAGTGTAAACAATATTCCATTTTTCTCCTGTCTTGCTTATCTGTAAAAGCAACACAGAACGTGCTGCAACTATTATGTCTTAGCTGAAGTCATTTATCTTCCTTAATTCATCTGTTGTTAGAAAACTTGACTTCTAGCAAACTGTTGTATTAGCCTCTGAATTCTGAATTGTGTTTCTACCTTTCTATCTACAATCTTTAGGATACGTTGTAAGTAGTACCCTTTTGAGTATTTTATTGGGAAAGTTGCAGGAATTTTTTGGTGAAAGCTTTAGCCAAAATTATTTTTTAGTTGACCTGCATATTAAGCATATTATATTGCTTATATATATATATGTAGGGGTTTCACTGATACCGTATGTATTATCGAACAGCTAAGGGCAGCTATTGAGAAGAGTGCTGCAATGTTTGATAAGGAGAAGGCACAGGAACGGTTGTCAAAGCTATCTGGCGGTGTTGCAGTTTTCAAGGTATATTTTTACCATATCAATTTCATAATCTGCCCTATGATCATGTATGCCTAGTTATCCCCTTGTTGCGATTTTGATTTTCTTTCAGGTTGGAGGGGCTAGTGAGGCAGAAGTTGGAGAAAGGAAAGATAGAGTCACTGATGCTCTGAATGCTACAAGAGCTGCTGTGGAAGAGGGCATTGTTCCAGGTAAGTGTCATTTGCTATTCCAAGTTAAATGTCTCTTTATCCATGATTACGTCACCAGTTGACCGTTTTGGATAGGTGGTGGGGTTGCTCTCTTGTATGCTACAAGAGTTCTGAAGAACCTTCAAACTGTAAATGATGGCCAGAAAAGAGGGGTCCAAATAATTGCAAATGCCCTTAAGGTTTCATTTCTTGGAACATGTTTGTCAGCTTTCTCTCTCTATTGGTTATGTTTTGCTTAATATTCACCTGAAATTGGAAGTTTATTTGTAATAGGCGCCTACTTCAACAATAGTCTCAAACGCTGGTGGTGATGGTGCTCTGGTTCTTGGCAAGCTATTGGAACAAGATGATTTCAGTTTGGGTTATGATGCTGCCAAAGGTTTGTAAACGAAGGTTCTTTTCAAAGCATTTTTTTACAGTATTTTGAAAATTTAACACTAAACATTTCCGAAGCATATCATTGTTGTTAGATTGGTCATCTGTTGTTTCATCTACTTAGTGAAGGTTGTTTGTTTTGGTAAATCAGGTGAATATGTAGACATGGTGCAGGCTGGAATTATCGATCCACTGAAAGTGGTTAGAACAGCCTTCGTAGATGCTGCCAGGTGAGATTGTTTATAATCATAGATGGTTGTTGGGTTTGGTATTTTTTAACTAATCTTTTCCTAAACCTAATTGGTTTGGTTTACAGTGTCTCATTACTATTGACAACAGCCGAGGCAACTATTGTGGATCGCTCGGGAGAGAAGAACCCTCTCGCAAACCGTATGCCGGATATGGATGGCTTAGATTATTGACTTCCATAACCACCAACACTGGTCTAGTCTCGCTGTTTCTGCCAATCAATTAAATATAGTGTATAATCTCCGCACCATATCATTTGGGAAATGTGACGATCTTAATTCGTGTCACCACTAGTAAAAGTTGACCGTCATTTTTGTGATTGAGGTTGGAATTCGTCAGTTTCTAATTTTTTTGGACATTTTGATTTTCTTTTGAATACAAGTTTTATATAGGTAATCTCGTTTATATATATATATTATACAATTTATTGTTGAAATTCAGAGCATTAGAAGAATTATACCATTTGTTTCACTTGTTAAACTTGACATTAAAAATTACACTTAAACTCAAGCACTTGCTTGGTCTAATTAGTTTAAGTTCTTAGTTGATAACAAATTTCAAATTACTCGGTGTTGTCTTTTTGATTGCTTTGTATTATGCTTTTATCCTCAAATTGACCCAAATTTAATCACATATCTGTAGTATCTTAAACTTAGTTTTTAAACTTATTTTAGTGTTTGAGAGACCAATAATGACATCTTTGAGATAACGCTAATCTATTTAAATTTTGAATAATTGTTTAAAATTTAACTCTTTCACTTTTTGAGTTGAGAGAGTTTATAATTATTCTGATTATAAACCACTAGTTTGGCCCAGGAATCGAAAAACAGAAAAAATTATTTAATGGTCAAGGAGTAAATAAACAGTATATTCTTCTTTCACATAATATTAAGGTCTAAAAGGCTCCTATCCTATCACTTGTGGGTCATACTATTATGTGAAAGAGGAAAGTATATTGTTCATTTGTTTCTAATGCACACCGAATAATTTTTCGAAAAACAGACAAAAAGAAAGGGAAATTATATGTGAAAAAAAGGATATAACATACTCAACAAGTCTATTTTTAGGGTTTTTTTAAGATTAATTCAATCATATAGTTTTAAAGAACATATAAAAATATTTGAATATATAAATTTTCATATAATTTGATATGTATATATCGACTTTACGGTAATAGAAGTTTAATTAATTTTAGTCGTTAAAAATATACTATTTTACAATATTATAATAATAGTATTACACAATTTCAAATTAAATAAAAATTTGCATTTATTCATATTTTTGTATAATCTTTATGTCCATAAAGTTAAATTTTATTAAAAAACTTGAGATAAAACTCAGTTTATAAAAATAAGATATTTAACATATATATCATAAAAAGTATCTCTCGCAAGTTCAAATTATACATCTTATGATTTTATATGTGAATTCTTTTTTACTAATTAGGTGAATAATTATAATTATAATTGATAATATTTTAGTTATGTATTTAATATGATGAACTATTTTTATAACATTTTAACTTTTATATATTAATATACGTTACAATCTGATAAAAAAAATTATAATATATAACGCGACTCTAAAACTTTTATAATGTACCGGATTCGAAAACTTTGGCAATAAATAAACTAAAAAACTTGCGCAATGCACGGATTCTTAGAAAGAAGACATTTCCAATTATGTGACCGTTATAGTTAATATAGCTCCTCGGCGCTGAAAAGTGTGGACATGACGTGAGTTATTTAAAAGAGTCGTCTAAGATTTGAGACCTCCAAACTTGAATTAGCAAATTCATGCTTCGAGCTTCTTCTTATTCTTCCAAGCGTCTCATTTTAATCCCACCGTACCTCCACCGGCCTTTTCATTACTCTCTCACCCTCCATCAAACCCAGATTGAACTTGCTCAACTTTTTCCAACCCACAATCAACTTCTCGATTTCTTCAATCACCTTCTTAAACAATCCATTACCATTCAACACACTAAACAGATTCACACACAAACCCTGCTCCATGCCTCATTGGCCTCCGCTTTCTTGGCCGCCGCACTTATATCCAGCTATGGCAGATTGGGCGGTCTCAGTGATGCCCGAAAGGTGTTTGATACTATGCCAATGGAATGCATTTCGAATTTGCTTCTCTGGAATTCAATTTTGAGAGCTAATGCCACAAATGGGGAATTTCTAGAGACCCTTGGGCTTTATCTTCAAATGAGAAATTTTGGGATTTGGGCTGATGGGTTTACTTTTCCTTTAGTTGTGAGGGCTAGTGCTCTTCTGGGTCATGATAAACTTTGCAAGATTATTCATAGTCATGTTTTGCAGTTGGGCTATCAGAATCATATTCATGTTGTGAATGAATTGTTGGGTATGTATGGGAAACTAGGGCAAATGGACGTTGCAGGTCAAGTATTTAACAGAATGGTTGACAGGAGCCATATATCTTGGAATACTATGCTATCTGGGTTTTCACTTAATTATGATTGTGATGGCGCTTTTGAGATTTTTCGGCGGATGAAATTAGAAGGCTTTGAACCTAACCCTGTCACTTGGACATCTTTGTTATCGAGTCTTGCCAGGTGTGGGCGTTGCAGAGAAGCTTTGGAATTGTATGGTGTGATGAGAAGTGAAGGTGTTGGTTGTACTGCTGAAGCACTTGCTGTGGTTATATCGGTATGTGCTGATTCTAATACTTTTGATTGGGGTGAGGTGATACATGGATATGTTATAAGAGCTGGTTTTGGGGACTACTCGTTTGTGAAAAATTCTCTTATATGTATGTACGGGAAACATGGAGCTGGAAGAGACGCTGAATATCTGTTTTCAGAAATAGAATCAAAGAATATAGTGACTTGGAATGCTTTGATATCATCCTTGGCTGAATCTGGTTTATGTGATAAAGCTTTCGCTATATTTTCGCAGCTGAGGAATTTAAATGTGTATCCCATGATGAGGCCTAATGTGATAAGTTGGAGTGCCGTGATTGGTGGATTTGCTTCCAATGGGCGATGTGAGGAGTCTTTGGAGCTCTTTAGACAAATGCAGCTCACTGATATGATGGCCAACTCTGTCACAATTTCTAGCATTTTGTCAGTTTGTGCAGAATTAGCCGCACTCATTCTTGGTAGGGAGATCCATGCTCATGTGATCAGAGGTTTAATGGATAGTAACATTTTGGTGGGAAATGGATTGGTTAATATGTATACAAAATGTGGTAGTCTCAAGGAAGGGTATTTAGCATTTGAGACAATAAATGGTAGGGATTTATACTCATGGAACACGATGATTGCAGGGTACGGTATGCATGGACTTGGCGAGAATGCTCTAAGAACCTTTAGGCAAATGATTGAAACTGGATATAAGCCAGATGGGGTTACTTTTGTGGCTATTCTTTCTGCATGTAGTCATGCTGGGCTTGTTAGAGAGGGTCGTAAGCTTTTTCATCAGATGAAAAGTAAGTTCAAAATTGAACCCCAATTAGAGCACTATGCTTGCACGGTTGATCTTCTCGGCCGTGCTGGGTTCCTCCAAGAAGCAATCGACATCGTGCAAAACATGCCAATGGATCCCAACGATTGTGTTTTAGGAGCTCTTCTAAACTCTTGTAGGATGTACAAAAATACAGATGTAGCACAAGAGACTGCATCTCTGATTTTCAGTCTTGACTCTACAATGACTGGGAGCTACACGTTGCTCTCAAATATATATTCTGCAAGCGGCAAATGGGAGGATTCTGCAAAGGTGAGAACCTCAGCAAGGACAAGGGGTTTGAAGAAAATCCCAGGCCAGAGTTGGATTGAGGTGAAGAAGAATGTACATATGTTCTCATCTGGGAAAGCTGTGCAAATGGGGATGGATGAAGTTTATCGGATACTCAAGAATTTGAGTCTTCAAATGGAGATGGCGAGCTGTGATTCTGCTTAGAGCTTTGTGCTGTAAAGTGTAGGTGAGCAGATCATGCCAACAAGGGTCATAATTCGGAGGACAGTCAGAACTATACAATTTTCTGTGTCAACGATGGCTGAGCCAGAAGATAAGTTATCTCTTGGCTAATGATCCATCCCACTATGATTTTGAGTCGCTGTTTGACTTTCCTGTCCGAATTCTATTCAGCCAGAATGGTCCATGGGGGAGGGGGCCAACTAGCCAGATTTCAGTGTTGGTGTCCACATGGACTAAGCCTATTGCCATGTGGTTGGTGATGTGTCCTAACTGAAGTCCTGGGAGCAGGAATGGATGGGAGGATCCCTGGTAATTTCTCGATGAAAATCCAGAATGCAATTATAAAGAATAAAATCTCACTGAATGATCAAACTTCTCTCAATCTTTTCTTTCTCACTCGAGTAGAAACATGCATGTTAACACAATTATATACACTGGAGCGCTAACACTGAGAGAGAAAAAAACAGATCACGAAAGGTAAAAATAATATTGTAACAAGTAACAATGGTAAAAGAAGTTGTTCCGATTGATATTATTTGTTTGAAAGAATTACTATTTTAATTCTTTCTTCTATTGTAATTTTTTTTTTATCTTTTATAATATATTATAATTTTAATATATTTCAGATTTCAAACGATTTGATTTTTAAAAAATAAACAATAATTTGTAGTACATACCCTATCTTATAGCATAAATAAATAATAATAGTCTCTTATTGTATATAAACATTAATTTATGCATGGAAAATACATAAAAAAATATTAATTTTATGCGAAGTGTAATATTTTTAATATAAAAAATTACCAAGGAAAAATTTGACTCTATTCCACCTAGTGACATTGTTTAATATGTACACATATAGGGGAGTCATTTATGGTCAAATGTGCTGCTTGTTTGTTGATAGGTTGGGAGAATCTTAAAAAATTGCGCAAGTATAATAATTATGCGTGCAATTATTATTTTAAAAAAAAAAAGTCTTGTCCACTGAATCTAAAAATAAATAGTACAAGATGACTTAGTAATGGTTATGAATTATTTCGCACGCGCGCGCACATACACACACATATATATATATATAAAGAGAGACACAAAACCTTGTGCGTCCTTCATTTAATACGAAGTAATTTTTATTAGTAAAATGATAAAATGTTAAAATAATCATTAATAAAAATGATAAAATGTCAAAACTGTCATTAATAAAAAAACACTTAAAATAATAGGACACACACTCCCTTTTCCTATATATTACATATAAAAATAGGGAATAAGATAAATTAAAATCAATTTGACCGTCTGAGTTAACTTATCAATTAAAATGAGTTCTCATTTTAATTGATGAGTTAACTCAAATAATTATTATTACATTTAATTTGGTTTAATAACTATAATTAATTCACTTGAGTTATTGATGAAAAATGAGAAAAGTTTTTTTTAAAAATATTAAAAATTATATTAATTTCTCTCAAATTGTGAACATAGAAATATGAAAATTTTCTTCTTAACAATTAATTTTTAATTTTCAATTACAAAGTATTAAAAGTAATTAAATTCTTTTTAATTGTGATAGAATATGCTCACCTAAATTATTAACATTACTTATATATTATGTCAGTGAAAAATAATAAATATATGTTAATAAAAAATTATCAAATATTTATGAAAAAAGTGATATAAACTACCATGTACCTCGCACAGGCTATCAAACTAATATATACAATTAATGTCCTGGATGCCAATTATTTGATGTAATTATTTAATATTTTTGATATTATATTTCGTTGAATAAATGAATTATTTTATTATGATTTTATTTACTGCGTTATATAAATGTTAGCATAATAAAAATCATTAGAATATTGATACAAATTATATAGCTTCAAGTATGTGACTTGAAGCATGAGATCATATAATTACATTTAGTATCATTACTTTTAAATGTTCTTAGTCGAGTATTATTGTTAATGGGACAACAATGATGCATTAAGACTAGTATAAAGATTGACTAATGGTCAAATCTCATTGGTCATAAATATATGAGATGTTGAGTCAATGCATAAGTACATATTAGAGAACAATATACTGGATAGACATACCATGAGAATTCTTTGTAGAGCATTATGAAAAATGTCATAAGAAATTCTCATAATGACAATGATATAATGATTTTCTAACCTGAAATCACTATATTGTTACACGAGAATTTATGTACTTTGATATCATCAAAGGTCACCTTTAATAGGGTGGACAATAAATGTGATTATTGGGTACATCATGAATCGTGTAAGGAATATGAGTGATCTAAATGGAATTTAACCCTCTTATGTATTAAGGGGTGATATCCATAGGCCTTTTAATTGAGTAGAACTATGAAATGCATAGTCATGCTCAAATAGTGATTTATTTCATATAGTCTACTCATTGATCAATAAAATTCAGATTAAATTATGAAGAGTATGACACATTCCATGCCCCGAGTTTAATTTAGGATGTCAAGGTTAAAATGATTAAATTATATTGAAACATTGGTCACAAAAAGGTTGTATCAAATCATCGATCTTATTATTACTTGGGTAGCAGTGATGCATTACTAGATGCCGCTCACTGTTTATAATTTTATAATATGATTTTAAAATTATTGTTAACATAATAATAACCTATAGGATCACACACTTAGAACGCAATTAAAAAGAAATTAATTTAAATTATAAGAATTTAAATGTGTCAATATGATTGATGGTATTTAAATTACGAATTTAAATTAATATGATAACTTGTATATATATTAATTAAGTAAGACTTAATTAAGATATAATATATATAAATTCGAATTTTATTTTTCTAATTAGATTAGGTTTTGGTTAATTCATTTTTGATTGCTAATATATATTATGATATATCTGCTGCTTTATTTTTTAGAGAAAATAAATCAAATCAAAACAAAAATCCTAGCCGCTTTTAGAAAGAGACTAGAGAGAAAAATTTTAGAAAATTCAGATCTTGGTGACTAGTACCGCAGCTCTCTTTGCTGCAGATCGTGTGACGATTCACAGGGCGTTTGTGTAGATACCGTAGAGACGCAGTTCCGTTGAATTGCGTTGAAAATTCGAAGCTATTCCAGAATTTTTCATCGTCTCCATTCAAGCTCAGATAATCGAAAAAACAAATCTAAACCTCTGAATTAATATGTTTTCGCATGAATCATGTTTTAGAGTTTCGAAAATTAATTTGAAAAGTTGTAATTCCGTTGTTTTTATGTGTCGAAATTCCTACACAATCATATCTCATAACCATCTGAATTAACTCATCAATTATAATGAGTTAACTCGAACGGTTAATATTACATTTAATATGACAACTAATAATTATAATTATTTTTTTTTGAATTATGAAGGAAGAATATTGAAAGTTTTTCTTGAAATACTAAAAGTTATATGTTTATACAAATTATCTTTAACATTATATATATATTATGTCAATAAAAAATAATAAATATTTATCAATAAAAAATTATCAAATATTTATAAAAAAATATCATATAAACTAATCCGTATCTCTCGCAAAGTATCAAACTAGTGTGTATATATATATATATATATATATATATATATATATATTCTATCTCCCTTTTACAAAAAGAGATACTTATTAATTTTTGGGCATGAGATTTCCTGCAATAATTTTTTTTTTGTTTTTTTGTGTCAAGACTTACGGTGACGATTTTTAGGATATATGACTATAGTATGTTCCATCGTCGTAACCCTATAAAAAATAATAAATTATAAAAATTGTCGTCATAGGTCTCAACACAGAGAGAAGCAAAGAATTTGTTCAGAGGCTCTCACTCCCAATTTTAGTATTTTATTAAAAAAGCGACAAATGTCTTTTGCTGGTTGGCTGTATTAATGATAAGAAAGTCGAAGTTTAAATGGTGAACAGGTGAAGGATATCAGGCTTTCATCCCCATGGGTTCGATTCCCATCAACGGAATTGCTGTTCTTTAAATTTTATTTTTGAAAACAATTTTCGATAATTTTATGACGGGTGTGGTTTCGCTAATTCTGTCACTACGATATTGATATCAGTTTACCTAAATATACAGTATAAGATACATTGGGATGTTAATGTATGTGTGGACCGTGTGGTGATTGCTTAACAAATGTAGATTTTATTTTCACGTTTTAAATATAAACTACTTAATGTGTTTCTTTTCTTGAAAAATATCAATTGCTTTAGTTACTCCATTCGTTATAAAGTGAACAAACTAAAGCCTCTATTCACTTAACTTGGCGAAGAAAATATATTTTTTAGTTTATCCTTAGAAATAAAATTCAAAAATTATTTATTTTTACAATAATACTTTGGTGACAAGATATTAAAATATAAAAAATAAGATACTCTCAAACTGCTTTTTTAAATAAAAAATTATATATATCACGAATGTTTATGTTAATTTTTTGATTATCAATTATGAGAATAAATATTAATAATTATTTATTTAGAAAGAGATGTAATAAGTGGGGTGTCGACGCCGGGATTTTCGCCGTCTCGTATTTTTAATATTAAAAGCCCTTTTTCCAATTTTAACCTTTGGTTTGATATGTGACTTTTGAAAAGGGTCGGCTTAATGTCGACGGGGTTTGAAATGTCGATTATATAATGAGCCAATTGACCAGAGTCGCCAGTTGGTATATTTGAAATGGATGTACCAACTCATCCGGATTTAGTTTTCGTAATCGCTGGCTCATATGTGACTCCGATTAATTGGTCCGCAACCCGAGATTCATAGAGTTCGGGGGCTTGCTTAAGCGAGGGGAAGGTGTTAGGCACCCCCCGACTTCCGTAAAACACGGTTACCGCAATCTTGATGTTTTCCTATCCTTTTAAATCCTAAAATGTGTGAGTTGCGTGTGTGTGCGTGTGTGCCTAGGTGAATGCTCGTGGTGAATTTTGTTTGAATTTTTTGTATGGCAAATGTGCTTTAACTGGAAAGCGTTTTTAACGTCTTTTGACCCAAATGACGAGGTTTCGTTTTAAAATAAAGATTGATTTTAATTTCGAACCGATGAGGGTTTTTATTTAGATGTCATTTTTAGAAGATAATTTTTTAAACTTTTGTCAAATAGGTATCGAGACTATACATTGCCCTCTAATAACAGATTAAATAACATGAAGGCAACTTCTAGAACTCTTTCACCCTATGTACAAAGTTTAATTAAAACGTTCATTTATTTTACGAAATCATTTTTTGTGACATTTTTAAAACCAACTAAAGCCTTTTCATCAAATAAAGATCTAAGTTCGCCAAAACTCTTTACTTTTTAAACCTCGTGAATCTAATATCCTAATTTGATCACTTTTACAAAATCTTCATTATTTGCCTTATTTTGAAAATCATTGTTGTGTTGTAAATTAAAACAAGCATCCCAAAACGTGTCGGGGCTATCCACGGGCATGTAAGCCATTTAGACAACCCCAAACACCCACAATCACATATTTTATTATTATTACGGGGCCTTAACCCGAACACGACTTGGTATCGCTTTAAGGCCGGATATTACAAAATACACATCCATGGACCCTATACCATGATTACATATACCAAAATGTCCATCATCGGGATTTGACCACGAGGATCTCCTCCCTAGGCTCACATTCACCCAAATCATGGCACAACCAACCCTAAACCAAATCTAACGAGATTTAACATTTCTATCACATTACATAACCCAAATATCACAACTTAATCACTACAAACTATCCATCGCCCCAACGAACGATATATCACCGTACGGACGTCATCGGGGCGTTAGGAGGAGTTACTTTCCGATGGAAACCTCTCTAACAACCCCTAATCCACGGATCCTTTATCAACATAATAACATATTACATCACATAACCCAAAACATAAGCTATATTAACAATACAAGCAATAGAATACCAAAAAGACAATCTTTTTCACCTTGCAAAACGCGGATTCGAGCTTCTTATACCACAAAATGGATACACCACAAGATTACTAAGTTAAATAGCACAACAATATGGATCTAGTGCTTGAATCTAGCCCAAAATCGGACTCTCTCCCTCTCTCCCGCGATCTCTCTCTCTCTCTCTCTCCTTTCCTTTCTTTTTCTCTTTTTTTCTTTCTTCTTCTTGGTCTCGGGTGGAAAAATGGCCGCATATAGGCTTCAGCAGGCAGCCGCAGATGCATCTGCGGCTGGGCCTGCTGTGGCCGTCCCAGCCGTCGCCTCGGCTGCCGCGTGCCGTTCTCGAGCCTCGTGCCTGTCACCTTTGTCGGTGGCAGCGGTTGCATTCGCGGCCGTCCGGCTTGCTTTTTCGATTTTCGTGCCACGCAGTCTTAATTCGCCAATTTCTGCTGTATTATTTTGGAAGACTGTATTTTTGCAGTCCGAAAATCCCTGAGAAACGTGCCATATTGTTCTGGGAGGCCAGTTTGGAGGGCCGCGACTTGATATGGAATTTGATAATTGTGCTTGGCTTTCAGGGGACGCTGCCCCCTTTCCACCCCCGTCAGCTCACCGGCGAGCTGGGCAGCCGCTCGCTCACCGGGGAGCGAGACCCCCGAACATCGTAAGCGGAGTGGCCATTAGTCGTCTTTTGTGGTCGGCTCAAGCTTTTCTGGATCAACTGTTCGCCCTGCCCCAAGTGACCGGATGCTCGTTGTCCGTTGCGGCGGCTTTAACCGTAAATCGCTGGGGTGACTTTGTGTTGGGGTCCACCTTTCTTTCCGCATGTCGGGTCAAATGACGATTTTGCCCTCCTGCCAGGGTTAGTAGAGAAATGCAAAATTTGGGTGTCTACATGGGGTCTTCTAACAATTTTTAACAATCGCAATTATAATTCAGCGTAAATTTACTCTTTTCAAATTTATGACAATTACACCTAGATTCAGGGGCAAAAGTGTAATTTAGAGTTTGTAATTTAATTTAATTTCGATTCCCTTCAAATTACTTTCTATACCACGTCCGTTTGTAGACGGCGTTAATCCTTTGAAGCAAACGACGCCGTCAGGTCCCGAATACCTATTTGTACCTTCCACCCGCTGTTGGACGTTCGCAGACCTCCAGTATTGTACCGGGAAAGAAGGAAATAGGTTTGCCTCTTCCTGTCCTCTCCCTCTCCCTCTCCCTGACAGAGAAATATATACACGCGTTTGACAGGTCAAGCTCATATTTTCTGTAAGTTCCTTAGATTCAATTTTATGATTTTCTTAGAAAATCTGTTCTTCTTTAAGTTTTAGTTAACTTTCATTTCTACGAAAACGATGCTGTTTTGATTTATGATTAGCCCTTCTCTTGAAATTTCTGTTTTGTTAATCTCTTGATAGTTGCAAGTATTTTGATGATTAAATTCAATAAAAGTCAAGATCGAGCCTGGTTAGAAAAAGAAAAGAAAAAGAAAAAGAGAAAGAAATTAAGGTAAATTGAAATGCCAATATTCAACTGTTTGAGAAAATTTCATGATTAAGTTAATTACTTTTAAGAGGAATTTCCAACATGAAATCTGATGCTTGAAAATGATATACCTGTGCTGGGTAGTTTTAGGTAAAGAGATGTAATCTTTTCACAGAATCTCATATTGGATTTGCACTATATATGTATGCTGCTAGGGTAGCAGCCTGAGATTCACCATTATAAATGTAAAGATTCTAGTTAACTATTTATGAGGTAGACACACCCATTTTCGACAGAATGCATATTTTAAGATAAGAAGTAGAACTGGGTGGTTTGATATGCTGAAATATTCTGTCGTGCAAGTGTGGGTTATGGGACTGTTGTTTTCTAGTTGGTTTATTTGCTGGTGCAAAGAAACAACATGAAGCATATTGATGAAGGAGATTAAACATTAATATGATGTTTACTGAATTTTATTCTCTTCTAAGGCCTAAGGGAAAAGCTGTACCTCTTGGTTCCAGTAATGATTGGTCATATGAACTGAAAGTGGGATATGGAAGACAGTTTAGGAGTAAAAGTACCTTTAATAATAATAAATTATCCCTACTCTGCAGAATGCTTGGTGTTTGTGGACCTTTTTTTCTTTCTAAAATGTGTGAAGCCATTTCAGAGGTCATGATTTCCCTATTTTGCTAGAGTAGCAAAACATTTATATTTTGAAATCAAGTATTACTGCACTGCAAAGGGCCACTTCAAGAACTGACATCTCATCATATTTTGCTAGTTCAAATTGCAATTAGAACTGTTCTGTCATGTTGAAGAACTAAAGGCAAATTTGAGAATGGGCCATTGCATATTGCTTTTCAAGGATTTAAATGTCATTCACTCTCGGAATCAAATACAAAACCATAAAAGCAAAATAATGTTTTTTTAAGATCGCGGTGGGACTGCATCCACTACCTTTAGGGTGTGTATTTGAAATCACTGGGTATAGTGCCCGGAGAACCAGGCTTGCTTGGATTTCGAAGCTAGCTTAATAATGCGGAGGAATTTTTCGTTGATTGCACGAGCTAGCCAGCAAACCCCTTACTCACACCTCTTGCTATATAGAAAAAACCCTTTATCTTTTAACTTGGAGAAAAAGCTCTGTGAGCTGCCCCTTTGCTCTATAGAAATGGATGGAAATGCCCAGTACATACAATACCTCACCAATGTACAAGCACAACCATGCAAAAGGTGTAAATTGGTTTTTTACATATTGATCAAAATGGGCAGATTCTGTGTATGCTCTCTATTTAGAATTTGATGAGACACTTGGTGCTTGGGAAGTTGCACCGTTGTGTTGACTTGGGCTTGCCAAAACAAGTATTAAATTTTTTACTTTTAATCTAGTCCCTTTTTAATTTCAAAGCTAATTTTATCTTCTGTCTTGGTATTTTGGAACCATTTATTATGACCTTAGTTTTACAAATGTTTGCTATATACAACTTTCAGTTTGATGTATTACCGGCAATTGCAGGTACAATAAAATATGGCAGTAAAACCGACAGTTGCCTTCAGGGCTATACTAGTAGGAGGTGTAGCTGCATTTGCAAAAATTGCTGCTGCAATGAAAGCTGCAGGTGGTGCAAAGATTGGTGTAGCAGCAGCAGCCATGACAGCTGCAGCAGGTGCAACTATGTCAGGATCGAAACAGGATAAAAGGGATGCAACTTCTAAGTAGCCTTTCAAGTGAATTCTTCTCAGTTTGGCTAGTTAATAATACGACCATATAGGAGACTAATCTTTCCAATGATTTTGTGGGGAAATTTTAGTTGTACTTTCCTGCAATGGGATGGATGTTTAAACAGTTGGATATAGTAAATGTACTTCAGTTGAAATCAATAGACAAATGGTCCCCCATATGATCTCGAGGTTCAGAGATCGGGTTTTTGCAAGCGGGAAAAATGAACGTTTAATGCATTAGACTTACGTACCGTATAAAAATGTTATTGCTAACTACTTTTAACTGTGACAGATCCCTTGAAACCATGGGTTAGGAACGTTTTCGGTATCCTACTTAGGATTGTAATGGTTAATCACCGTTGTTCAGTCTTACTTGCAGGTTCTGGATATCATGTCAATTAATTGGCCAGCAACGTACAACAGAGGTTATGCAGGAACACACAACAACAATTGTAGATTACCCAGGAAATCATCTCATTGTTGCCTTTATCCACATAATACAAAATATAAGGCACATTTTATTGCATCTATGGATTTGTTTTCTGATGTTTGGGACACCCAGTGCTTATAGTTTAGAAGCTGTTGAGGGGTTTCTGAAGGCATGGCAACATCGTCTGAGCTGATAACTAATGAAAATTGCAATGGTCTATGATAATGGCATTTCCAGTTTTTGGGTGATAACAACTCGTTTATGATGATGACCAAATAAAAATATTGCCACAATAATAGCAGTAAGTGTTTTCAAGTTTAGGTGAGGGCAAACTGCATAATGTAGTGGTTTGTCATTTAATAGCCATCCCTCGTCATGCACGAATTGTTGGACTATGAAACATGTACTACTTTTACCCAGAAACGTTAGTAGTAGTAAGAATAAACAATCTGATTTATTTATTAACCAGCCAACTACAGAAGTTTTCGGTGAGAACAAATATTAGTGTATCAAATATTTGGTACACTGATGAACCAAAAAAAAAAAACACTAAAGCTTCCAAAGTCTGGAAACGCTTTTCTGATACAACCCTGCTTCCCAACTGTAAATTATGCTAACCTGTCAATTATTATTGGTCTAATCTCTAACAATCATATGGAATAATTCCTTTTGAAGTCCTTCAATTTTATTATTTTTTATTTTACGCAATAGTTTCCTTTTCACCCAATTGTGTCCTCTACAAGTAGAGAACTGTAATAATTGGAGTATGTTCTGATGCTGCCTCCACAGAAGCAAAACTGCAAACTTGCTCTTTTGATGTATAAAAGCACGAAGAAGAAAGTCAAGGTCCAGACAACACATAATATTGAACTTCAAGCTCTAGCCAGCTGGTTCTTACCTTTCCATTTCTCGAAGCATTGTTCACAGGTAAAAGATAGAATTAAAGCTGATGCACTTTTGAACTTCTTGATCCACAAGAGAAGTCTGGGTGGTCTACAGAGCTCAGCACAAGCTGCGGATTTGGAGATTCTAACTCAAGTATGACCTGTAAGGAGTTGAAGCAAACAACCTTTACTGTGGAAGTATTAGAATCATAGCAAGTTTTTTGTTAACTTGAATTCCAAAAATATACAGAACAGATTAGTTTTATTCAAAGAGCAATCAAGACAGCCTTGTGATGTTCTTATTGTTAAAAAAAATGGTGTAAAATTGCATTTGGGGCAGTGGGATCCTAAAATGTGTACTCATGCTTTCCCAAAATAACATGCAAGGGTTTATACAGTTACAGATGCCTTGTGGACATGCCTCCACGACCTCCTCTTGTTCAGTTTGAAATAGGATCGCCACATTATTCACTATAAAACTCAATATTCATGTATATAGTATATACATACAGATTGCACATACATAACATATATATATATATATATATATATATATATATATATATATGACTTGGTTCAAGGACATACCCTCTTAAAGAGCATACCAAGCATACCCCCTTTAGCGACGGATCCGGCGACGGTTTGGTCCGTCGCCATAGGTTCGTCCGTCGCTAATCGCTAAAGTTTTTAGCGACGGACAAACATATAGCGACGGACGAACCTAAGACGACGGACCAAACCGTTGCCGGGTCCGTCACTAAAGGGGGTATGCTAAGTATGTCCTTTAAGGAGGTATGCTCTTGAACTTATATATATCATTTAGCATATCATACCACCACATTTTCCCCATGATGGAGGATTGGAGCAGGGACATAGAGGTTGCATTGTGGTCCCAACGACTGCAAGAGTAGTCAATTTTTTTTAAGATACATTTGATATAAAGAAAACATCATGTCAGAAACCAAAACTCCCTGTTCCACAAAAAGATTTCATTTGAGTTTGATCCTAGTTAATTTGTAAAATCCTAAAATTCAACTTGTGATGTAATTTACTTTTAATTCTCGAAATAACATTTTTATAGTTGGTAATACTTTTGAAGTAGTTTCGAATATTAACGAATCCATTAATCAAAATCAAATAAGATCACATCAATTTTGAATTTTAGGATTCACAAATTGACTAGAGAAAAAAATCAAATTACACTCTTTTTGTGGAATGGAGGGAGCATCATTTTACAAATGAAATAGCTCAACTGCAAGCATTATCTTACCGGCCAATATCTTCCTATATTAAATCCATTGACAAATGCAATCCCTTTACCCCATCCAGTAAATGATATGAAAGAATCTTGAATTTTCCCAACAGTAAAATGACCAACATAGAAAGCTGGTTCCATTGAGAATGACTCTGCAAAATGAAGAAATGAGTCAAATGACAATTAACTCCCTGCTTTCTGTCCAGTCTCCAGCATATCTTCTCAGTGATTAAGACATAATACTTGCAAATCAGTTCATTCTGCACGTAATTCTAATAGTTGCAAATCAGTTCATTAGTAAAATTACCGAACTGCTCTTTCAACTTTTTGCGGCTGGATATTTTAATGAAGTTAGAAAGTGCATCCTGAAAGACGGGATTGATTTTCTGGACTTCGTCTATTTTATGGAAAGGAACTGAAAGCATCTTCCACTTATGCAGAGGTTTTCCATCTAGATAAACAGAGGACAGAATACCCTGTAACAGCATAATAAACAAAACAAAAAAAACTATTATCAACCATCTTCTACAGAATCAATGAGGATAAGAGAGGGGCTGGTGGGTGTTTTTTTTTTTAAATTGGTGATCTGGATATTCACTTGTCAAACCATAGTGTCAAATGACGGTATGAAGAGTTTAAGTCTAGTTGGTCAGTACCACTTAAAAGGCTTTAGAGGATGCTAATATCAATAAGGTACTGACTACCCTGCAAATAAATGCCAAAAGGAGTTCAAACATAATGAACAGAAGACTTAAGAACTGGGCATAAGGGGGAGTGGGGCCATGTGAGTGTGACCGTGTACTTGACTAAGAGCATCCCACTTTCAAACAAGTATACCGTCGAGTATTTTACCTTTTAGAAAAAATATTTTGTCAAAGATTGGTAGAGTCATTTATCAAGTAAAGAATGCAACATCAGATTAGGTAAAAACTCTTCATCTCAATAATTTTCACAATTCATATCTTACAGATGATATCTGAAAACACAACTTGTGCAGGAACCCCTTATAGGTGATTGGTTGCCAGTTGCATCTATACACTATTTTATGCAAACAATGTGCTTTGGTCCTCCTAAACTGATTGCACCTTGTGCTGCCAACCATATTTGTTTATAATGAGCATGATTTAGATTCTAAAATCGGATGGATACTTATTTAAAAATACAAATCAAAGTGATTAAACATCTGACTGCTATAGGCACCAATCTGGATCAAAATCATTTGGATTCAAGGGATACAGTCAGCAGTGAATTGATAAGGTAAAAATATCGTACATACCTATAATGTGATATACTTTATCGGGGACGACCACATATACTCATCTTATGTCATTTATGCAGCAGCATGAGTGTAAAAATTGTGCAGATGGGCAGACTGGATCCTTATGCTATAGCATGCTATGGTTTGCAGTACAAGTTGTTATATTCAAGTCATAAACTTATAAGGCTAACAATATTATTGCCTTTTTCCATAGTAAAAATATTAGCAATTCTCACATCAGCAGCAGAAGTCAAAATTTGGTCTCACCAAAATTGGCAATATGTAAATAATAAAGTATACAGGCAAGCTACTAAGGATCTTGAAGGATATAGGTGCCTCAGCAAACACTCCTGTTTTATTAAGGTATGACTGCCAGTAAAAGAGGTTTATATAAAGAGAAAAAGGGTCATAAAGACAACATAGTAGTGCTGCATGAGCATGAGCACACTCCTGTTTTATTAAGGTATGACTGCCAGTAAAAGAGGTTTATATAAAGAGAAAAAGGGTCATAAAGACAACATAGTAGTGCTGCATGAGCATGAGCACGACCATAAGCACGAGAAAAATGGTTTGTGCGCAAATAATAGCTAACAAGAAGAAAAACTTGAACAGTAAAAGTCAAATGACATCAAAATCACAAAAAGGACCTGGAACATACAAAACATATCCAAACGGACCAAACACAAAGTACTAATTTTAGGAATTTGTACCTTCCTGTCAAACATATATGGCCCATAATTCACACGACCCATGTTTTCAACCTATAAATGTCAGAAAAGGATTCAAGAAAGTTAAACAAGATACAGAATATAGGCCTTCAAGTACCAAAAAATAGCAACAATGAAATTAAACCACACAGACAAATCAAACATAAATTAATATAGCGGAATTGACTGCATATAAGATATAACCAACTTGTTTGATTGGACTTTAATGGTCCAGTCCACTCTAAGAAGATGAATTTGAATGAGCAATTATACCAGTTTAAAATTGGAAACCGGTAAGAACATATTCTTCTTCATCAATGCATAAAGGCATGCATTATACAATAGAGAACGTAAACAGATACAAAAATATCTACATATCCATTTCTCTATCTTCTATACTAAAGTGGATGAAAAGAATGTAAGCAAATTGTCAAATACAATCATCATCATTGCAGATATTTTGTCTTAATAAATAAAGTCCAATAATATCAAAGCATTATAAAACAATGGATTTCATATGGATTCATTTTCGTTTTAAAACCAATCATCATCATTTACAGATGTTTCTTTGCATTTTATCCTTTAATTGTAATTTTTTTCTTGTCTTTCTACTTTTATGACCTCACATGGATTCATTTTCAGCCTACTCCAACTAGTTTAGGATAAAAGGCGTTGTTTAGTTGAGTATAAACAAAGGAGTTGCATAATGCTGAATTTGTCCTATGTAATATTAGTTTGTTAGGTGCAATAGTAGAGCTACGGAAAATAACTCAATAGCACATCACCTGAAAGCTAAGCATTCACTTGTATATGTAATCAGAATAAATGACTCGTATATACAAATCGAAAGACCCTTCTGCAGCTCTAAGGTCATGGAAAGAAAAAATAAATCTTACTTGTGTTTTCTCGAAACCACCCTAAGGAGAAACACATATGGTTGAGGAAGAAATAATAAACAATATTAGTAAAGCAAAAAGTTGCTGCCGACATTATAAATTAGAAAGACATATGAGTAGGAGTATTAAAGTTATATAGTTAGTTAAACGTCACTCCGCAGCAAAAAAAACTCACAATAGCTTCCTCCCAGCCATTACACTGTTCTTAACTCCCTTCAAGCATATACTGAAAAATAACTATGCAAGATGATGAAATACAACCTGAAGGCATTTATTTTGATGGTAAAGGAGGGAGGGCATCATGTACCAGAACTAGTAATTTAATGGTAGAAGTGCAATTAGCATTCGGAAGGCTGATAGCTCGATTTGACAATCTTTCAATTGTGCCAGCATATCTTGGCCGTTCTTGTTTACCTTTAGAAGGGCACGAAACAAACACTTGGGCTCTGTCGTGCACCTGAAGTAGAAATTATTCAGAGAAGGTAAATTCTAATATACTTTTAAATTTATTTTGTTACTATTCTAGACATTATGTAACAATAAAAAATAAGAGACCCTAGATTTGATTGTTGAAATTTAAGATTTTTAAGAGAATCAATAATTTTCAATTATAGGGATCAAAATAATGCGTCTTGGTGGTATACTTCTGGAGATGTAGTCACAGAGTATGCAAGAAATTTTAGAAGTATAACACATTACTGCCACCCTCTACAACATCAATCATATCTCTGCAAACACGGTACAACAGCGGTGCAGATAAGTTTGTATCCTGTGCTAGTAGTAATAGATCTATATACTATGTCCCAATTTACTTGCCACACTTTCCTTTTTGGGATGTCCCACAACCAAGCAAGCTAACCTTTGTCTTATATGAATTATATCCATTTAACCTTTGATAATGACTAATTGATAGGAATGAATTTTATTATGTTTTTATCCCTTAATTCTTACTTTTTACAATTTCTTTATGTCTAATTATACTTATTAACTATTCTAGATTGATTTTGTAGGAAAAAATGGAGAAATAAGCAAAATGGGAAAAAGTCAACAAAAGTCAACTGAGGAATACTGACTATGCCCCGGTGCAGTGTTTGTGAAGGAAAATGGCGTCCCGACGAGGTTGGAATGAGAAGAATGTGCGGACGGCGAGTTCAGAAGATGCCCCGACGCGATGTTTAGTGTAAAAGACTGCACCCCGGCACGGTGAGTCGATTCCAGAGCAGTTAACGCATGCACCACGCGATTTTGAGCAACTTTGATTCAAATTAGGACTATATTTCTATAGTTGATTAAAATTTCCTTTGTCATCAAGTTTCTCATCAATTGTAGGAATAGAATTTTATAGATTAGTATAAATAAACATTAAAACTTTGTAATTAATTAATTAATTCATATAGATTACTATTCAGAGCATGTCAGGCTAAATTCTTCAACTCAGTTCTAGGGGATTTTAAACTCAATTGTAGTTAATGGTTAAATCAATTCAATAATATTATTTATTCTTCCTTATATGAAATTATTCGTAATAATCTGTTTTAATTACTTATTTGACATTAAATTTGATTGGTTTGATTAGAGCTCATTAGATTGATCAAATTATTATCAATTGCTAGATTTAGGAATTATATTACGTGTAATTGATATTGTTCCTAATCGATGGTAGTGAATAGTGATAGATGATTGTGGTAAAGCTTTTATTTATTGCTATGGTTATCATGATGTAAGTTATATAGTTCGAGGTTATGAGATTGTTGCTTAGAATAATATAATTTCCTTGATATTAATGCTTCTATTATATTAAATTTAGAGAGCTTGTTCTAGGTTGTATAATGGTTAGAATCTAATGAAAAACTTGTTTTGTTAGATTGCAATTAAGAAAAATTTCGGGTAGCATAACATATTGTTTCCTAGGGTTATTAGTGTTATGGAAGATAGAAATATATTCTAATTGATTGATTTATTAATTGTAAGGGTGAGATTGAACTGAAGAACTGAAATTTTTAATTCATTGGTTAAACTTATTAATTTATTATTGTTTATTTAGTTAATTATAATTAATTGAATATCCCCTCTTTATTGTTTGCTTTTAATTATTACTAGAAACATTAGGATAAATAGAAAATAATAGTTCTCTCTGTAGGATCGATCATTGTTTGTCACTAAACTGAATTTTGTGTTCATAGAGTATAAGGTTTTAATTTTGGTAGCGCAACAACAGCTTCCCACTAATTTTGAGCCCCAGTATTGTTGCTGAGAGAAATTTTGAATCCTTCTAATTTTGTGGGGTCATCAAGAGAAATGTTAAGATGCAATATCAAGGCATCCAATTTTCTTAATCTTTGTGTAGAAAAATGTGGCAAGTAAATTTAAACAGAGAGTACATGCTTCACCAATATAATCTAATTTTCACATTGTTGGCTTATTACAACTTTCCTTTCCTGACTCCAAGTCATACATTACTTTTGATTGCATATAACTGAAACCACAGTTCAACTGTATGAACACACTTCTTATTCAGCTAAATTTCAAGATCAAAAATTTTGATATAAAAAATCAGCATAGGATAAAATGGCATGGCCATAAAGATATTGGTTGATGGAAGGATACAGGGATTAAAACGAGTAAACGACTATACTTAACAAGCATAGAAAGAAGAAAAGAGCAGCTACGGGACAGAGTCTAAAGAGAATGTGACAAAGCAACCTCATGAGGGGAACCTTGACAACTGATGGGCATCATCAATGCTATGCTAATGAAGCGTCACAGTTTTACATACTCAAAATTTATATATACTAGTACATAGAACTTTGTCTTAAGGAAATAGTCTTGATTAGAGGTAAGATGCAACATATGCATCTATGACAGAAGACCAACCTTTGGTATGGATAGAGTACTTCCATTGCCTTTATAAACGTATTCAGATACATATAATACAAGCCCAAACATCTGAAGAACAAAAAATTATATATCATCAGCTACCACCGAGTGTTTAACAAAAATATAGACAATTTAATTATTCAAAAAAAGAAAAAGAAAAAAGAAGCATTAGTACGATAATACCTCACCAAAGGCCTCCATTGAAATCGGATTATTGGATTCTACCATCCCTTCATGGTCAGTAGTGTCAACCATATCAAACAAAAATGCAGTTTTTTGCAAAAGAAAACGCCCATATCCTGTCTTTTCATTATTGGAAGGCAGTGGAGGGAGGGATTCTGCACTATTATATTGTTCAATCACTCTCCGAAGCGCTGAAATTCAGCAGTACCATATTAGTAAAAGGATCAACTTCTGAGATATCTAATCAGATCTTGCACGCAAAAATGTAAACTATTATCCATATCAAATCTCAGAAAATTGCAGAAAATGTATTAGGTGATACCTTACAGAAGTCCTGAATTCCATCCAAAATTTATGTAAATAGTAAATGTACCACAATTGATCCTTTTACTAAATACATAGTGAAGTGATTCAACTAAAAAGATGTCATATTGCTCTAACAGTTAAATCAATATACCTTTGAAGAACCAACTTCAGTCTACTTTTTCGATAATTAATAACTGTATTACCGCAACAAATTCTTGTGTTATTAATTACTACAGTAAAGTTTAACTATTAGGTATATGTACATTTATCAGAGGTATTTATTGGTACAATTGTTTTTGTAAGCACATAAGTTGAAGTAGAAATATGCTAACCAATGAAAATAATTGTTTAAATCATGTTTTTCTTGTTCATTTGAGAAAGATACAAGGAACTCAAAAAATAAACAACTGCAAGAAGCTGTAGCATCGCTGGTTTCAGAGGAGGATATTAGGAGCTCATTTTATGTATTGGTTCAGAACTAACATGTATAGAAAACATGCTTCAGTGCTCTTATTCTGTGTAAAAGTATATACATGAAAGAGTTAATAATTGGAAGTATGAGTAACATAGTAATTAATAATATATTTTCATGCAGCTGTAGTTATGTAAAAATACACTCATCTGACATGGACCTCGGTTTATAAGAAGTTTAAACTTACTAATTCTCGTGAACTCATTAATATCATAAATGTTCTTCCAGACACTACAAGGCTAATGGGGTGAAAATTCTCAATCTGGGACATCTTGAAACTATACTTGAACATATGAGAAGGCCTTTAAGGATAGTCATACTTACCAGATCGCCATTGTGAAATCTTAACTTATAAGAGATTGTAGTTTTATCCTTGCTCAAAATCTCAAACAAATGAATTCCACTCAGGAACAATGAATAGTTCACTCAGCCACATTGGAAGTCTCTCAATATTGTAATCTTACTGGGAAGTAACCTTGGAATGCAGAGAAAATTTCTGGTCCAAGATAACAGGCTCTTCTCAGTCATCAGCACAGCCTCGTAGAAGCACCCAAAATTATGCCCAAAAAATGAAGCAAGCTATGCTATCACTCTATCTTACATGTAGAAAACTTGCTTAAAGATCCAGTATACTAAGTTGTACTAAAAAGTACGAGATCAACGAATATTAATTTCTAAAGCTTAGTGCCCCTACTAGTCCACACATAATGAAAAGCAGCAGATTATGCAGTCATGCATGTTATTCAGTTTAGGACGGTTGCAACATATTTATAATTTTATAAGGACCGTCATCTTTTATATCTTTATACACAAAAAAAAACATTAGCATGAAAAAAACATGCACATACTAGAAAGATACATATATACCTTTGAACTTTGCATTGTCCACATCGCCAAACTCTCTAATGGGTGCATCCTGGAAAACAGTTGTCAGTTTGATGCATATGATGAACAAAGTAACCTTTACAGGTGACGTGAATTCCCAAAGCAGTTATAACAAAACACATCAATATCTTCCTCACATAATCGTAGGATGTAAGATCAGGCTTGTAGTCAGACTCCCCCACACCAGTGTTTGCACCATTATAAAATCCAAAGTTTGTTCCACCATGTGCCATCTAGAAAGCACAGCAGTGTTGTATATCATGCCACTAACGAGTAAATAATCACTTGCAAGAAGGAATTTTTTTAGCTTTTACATACATAAAGCACAGCAGACCCATTCTTTTCCAAGATTTTTTCCAGAGCAGCTGCTGTAAAAGTAGCATCTGTTTGTGCAATATCCTCTCCCCAGTGTGTAAGCCAACCAGTATAAAACTCCCTAGAATTGTAAACATCATAAGCATCAACAAAATGTAAAGATGAACAAATTAACATTTATACAAATAATTGAATTTGAAATACTCACGCAGAAAGAGGGGGCGATTTCCCTGGTGCATTGAACTCCTTTTGTAACTCAAAAATAGGCCATGGTTCATCTCCAGTTGTGAAGTCAACAGCTAGAAAGAAATTATTGTGCAAGTTCAAAAACTGACTATTGACATTAACAAAAAGGGTTATCAGGGAACTCTCATCGCCTTGTGTTCCATACCGGGTACTATCAATCCAAATCGTGGTACAAGAACTAAATACCTTGTGCATTATACCATAGGTAGCGTTCCTCGTACCCAATTTCGTTCCGCGTACCCAGTCAATAAGTGTTCCTAATAATAGTCTGTGCAATCATACCAACAGATGATGCATAAACTGCTCCGAGGCTATATTTTGTCGTATCACTTACATACACCCTTGCATTTGGGCTTATTAGCTTTACTAAAATGTAATTAGGAAGTGCAACCCTAACTTAGTCAGGAAAGAATCATGCACGGTGTAAAAGGTGACCATGTAAAAGGCCTGCTTCAGTTTTTCCCTAGGACGTGAATTTAAAGGTCCAAACATACTACTGGTTGAATACACTATTACTACAAGCATCCTCACTCACAAAAAAAATTAAAACACATAATTTACTTAACTATTATTGAGAAATTGTACAAAACATGTCCTGTAGATCCAGAAATAATAGTTTCCTTTCGTACCTGAATAAACAGCATCACCAGGAATGGTTCCTTTTTCAAGAGTCTCCCTAGAACCTCCATCTGTAGTATACCTGCAAATTGTCAATAGCTGGTCAAGAAAATTAGAAAAGGAATACTAAGTTTTGAAAAACAATGCAGCTTGGAAGTCTGTTTGAACAACGTAAGTGCAGGAACAACCTCAACAATACAAAACCCTTAACAATATAAAGAATGCTTTACAGAAAATAAAGTTCACATGTATATGTGTGTGGATAGATCATTACTGGAAATCAGATCACCAAAATGTGTACTGTGACAAGATACCTAAAAGATATCTTCCTGACAGTGTGACCTACAGGCCTATGAATTGAAGTTTCCATTCTATGATACTCTGAGCAATAATTACAAAGATAGGATGACCCTAGGCCGGTGGAGGTAGCAGTGTGCATACAGTGGACCTGCCTACTCATCAAGTGGCAAGCATTGCGAAAATCTATCATTCTCATAACTGCGCAAGGCAGTACCACCATGGCACCACAAACAACAAATTTGTCCAATGAGCATGCACTCGTTGATCTCTTATCCTAGCCGTCCCTCTAAGGATGCATGATGTCAATTGATAAAAGGACGTTTGTGGATACAAATGCCTTGATCTTGGACATTAAAGCAATGATGATGCATCAAGTTAGGATATGCCATCTCAACCTAAAAAGCAAAGATACAGATGTGGAGATATGTGGGTGTCTCACACACATGCGCACATAAATATATCATCAGAGAATAATTATTAATTAAAGTTCTTCTCAAATTCTCATGCATAATTTTTAAATCAAGTCTTTCCTGATCTTAATTTTGTTTAATATGGCATTCTTAATTATATTTCTTTAACATTTAAAAAATGTCATCCCATAATAGTAAAAGTTAAATGGATACACTTTAAAAAGTGTCCAAGAAGTACTGCATACATGTTTTAAAAGAAATTTATTTTCAAAATCTTGAACACATTGAAAAATGTCAGATAAGGTATCCTAGAGTATCCAAGTATGTAGGTATCCACTATCTGATATGGATACGTCATGATTTTAGACTTAGTGTTTGGTAGCTGCAGCTGATGCAATAGCTAGGAAGGTCCTTAAGTAAGGTGAGTGACAACAATTCCGAAGCATCAGAGTATTTTGTAATTATTAAGTCATAAGTAATGCCACCCAGTTGTGATGCCAAATCACATATCCTAATATCTTATACACTGAAGTTTAACAACTAAACTTAACAACAATTATACAACATTGCCACAAAGATATATGAACATTTACAAAGCACATAAAGCAACTTACAAGATTAACTCTTCCCCAAGGTGCCCTCTGGCTAATGTTACCAGATGATGTAGGTATGCTTTATCATCTCCATATGAACCAAATTCATTTTCAATCTGTCATGGTAATCTTCACTTCATGAAATAAGTAGTGTTGAAAACTGAAAGCTAAAAAAGAAAGCGATCAAAATGATCAACTATACAAGTCAAGTCACAATAACTTTATTTAGCATGGATAATGGCTAAATTGGATTCTCGTTCTATAATTATTACAGTACGATGTTTTTGCAGAGCATACAATTTACAGTACTTTAAATGCCTCAAAGTTTATCTTATGCCTATACAGAGCTGCTTGTTGAATCCAGGAAACTTTCAAGGAAAATGAAACAAGTAAATTAACACCGCCACTGCGCCACAATTCTACTGCATGTCCTGTTTCATAACAAGAGTGACTTCTCCAAAAAGAAAAAAGTAACAGATAAAAGAAAGACAGAGATGCAAACAAGATAAAATCACCACTCAGATACAAGGCCCCAGTCCTACCACAGGTCTACCCTTAGATAAACTATAAGGATGATGTACCATAAGCAAAAAAGTTTATACTTGGGGCTAACTGCTCATGCCTATCAATAACCTTACTCTGAAGATGCAGCAGTTCAATCCAGGAGAGGCAAAAAGTTTAAATCCTCACTGGCTAGTATATTCACACAAATTGAGTGCAGTGCTAAATCTGATCAGCATTTTACAAATTTCAAATTTGTATGACTTCTAGGTTTTTTTTACTAGTTGATTACTAAATAAATAGCAATACTAAAAATTGCTATAGAGATGGGAGATAGATCGACCTACCTGGACCATTACTATAGGGCCTCCATTGTTATAAAGAAGCGGAGCCACTTTTGGTAGTAAGATACCCCACCATCTTTCAACCTGCACAGCGCATAATGAAAAATAAGTAGTAAAATTTAGCCTTTGATAATGTCAAGTACAACAAAGTTGTTCAGACACTATTATTAGAGGGTTTCAAAAACCATCGAAGAAATTGTTGTTGTTTTTAGGCAAGGAAAACATAACTCGCCAAATTAGGGTTTACTGGTGAGGTAAGAATCAGTATTTACTTGAGATTACTGTAATCTTCGTGTGTTTTCACAAATTTAAAAATGTGCTGAAAGCATAATACATGTTTTAGGCAAATAAGAACCTTTTATATACCATATGGCATTCAACATACCAAGTCAAGGAAAGCATGGTCTGATGATCTTAGTCTGACAGCTGGTTCTATGGCAAGTAACCAGGCAGGGAAACCACCCAAATCCCACTCTGCAACCAAAAAAGAGGTTTTAAATGGGTACATATAAACACACATTTGCATATGCAGATAAATAGAAATATCTCAAAAGTTCTTTAGATCATGTGGTAACTCATCACATACTTAAAAGCAAAGTGTCCTTAATGCTTGTTGAGGATGAATAGCAATATTTCAATATTTCAATTGATCAGGTGGCTCATCGCACAGATAGATATATATTATATATGTATATGTATGTATATATCATTTGTTCACCTCAACTCAACGTCTTTTATTCCAAAGTAGTTGGGGAAGGCTGAAAATGAATCCTAAGCATGTGTGTGTGTGTATCATTTGTTGAAGCTACAAAATAGTTTTGGAATTTTTTCCACATAAGTTTATTTCTATGTGGTAGATCTACACTCATGACCTGAAGATCGTGAATTGAAGATATATATTTCACTCATTCAGAAGTAAATATGTAACACATAAAGGTCCAAAAATCTAGATAAACAAAAGATTGCAAAAAAGAAATTACAAGGAAAGTGCAACAAAGATTGCAAAATATGGCCTCTGACAAACATGAATACTGATAAAAGAAATTGTGATTGAGACAGCTTTGCCTACAGTTTAGGATAAGTACTCAAAAACTAAAACCAGTTTTAAAAGTTCAGAAAAAAGGTCAAACTAATAGGTTCTGAAGTTCTAAAACCTGATACTTCTGACTAACCTCCACATATATAAGGCCCAGGTCGAAGCATTACCAAGAAATCCAGCTTTTGGCAGAGTTGTAGAAAGGCAACTATATCTGCAATACCCTCAAAAACAAGTTGGCCCTGTCTTGGTTCATGCAGATTCCAAGGAACATAAGTTTGAATAGTATTCAAGCCCAATGCCTTTGCCCTCAAAAGTCTATCTTCCCAGTACTGAATCAGCAAAAGGTTTCACTTTGTTATAATAAATCTAGGCATCAAAATTGAATGAAAAATCAAATTCTAACGTGGTGACCAAATACTTAATAAAATTGTCAAACAAACTTATAATTGAACTGCATATCAAAATTTTGGAAGTTCATTAATAAAATTGTCCAACAAACTTATAATTGAACTACTTGTCAAACTTTTGCAAGTTCATTACAATTGATTACTCATTACTGGAGTTGGAAACCAGAGACATCGGCTATTTCTGCGTAACGGAGGAAATTTCTTGTGAAATCTTTGAATTTCATTAATATTTATCAAATAACTGAACATTATGATTAAAAAAAAAATTCAGAAAATATCCTACTATAAAGTTATGATGCATCAACATAAAATAAGTAGTTAAATACTAGGGATATTCACAGGAAATCGTCAAAAAACTATATTCAGTCAAATCTGCAGGCATAAAATAACCTGAGGAACAATGCGAAAATAATGCAAATCCCCTCCAATAATTCGAAACGGCTTGCCATCTTTCCAGAACATGTCATCGGCAATCTCGAATTTTCGAGTGTGATCCTGATCATTACAAGTCACAGATCGTCAAATAGAATTATAGTAATTCTTCTGTGAGAATGTATCGACTATAACGAGCATTAAAACCTTGAGCACTATTAAGAAAAATCGGCACCGTGCTAAAATAATATTTAAGAAATCAAGAAAAACATTGAAATCACAAACCAAACACAGTATATTCCAAGAATTTAAAAGTGAAGTATGGAAAGATTCCTTACATAATCGGATTGGGAAGTAGGAGAGGATAGAGAATGGAAGATAGAGAAAATAAAGAAGAAGAAGAAGAAGATTATAACGGTTGATTTACTATGGCTTTGCTTTTTCTCCATTATTGTGAATTCTTCTTCTTCTTCAACTCGCAGTCTGTCTGTCAGTCGGTTGGGATGTATTGCTCTAATCTTGCATATATATTCTTGTCCAAAATCGAGCAATTTATATTACAATCAAATATAACTCTTCCGTGTATTTATATAAGTATTATTATTATTATTATTATTATTATTATTATATGTAAAATCTTACAATATCAACAAAAGGTTATAGTATTTCCTATTTATGCCACAATTATTATTTCCACTAATTAAGCTAAAACGCCTGGTTTCGTTTGTTCCCCTTCTTCTTGAATTCAAGGGGATATTATTTTGAAATTTATTTTTACAATCTCCGGCCTGATTTGCATCTAACCAGCAGTAAGATAGACAAGTTTTACCATGGGCGAATAAACGAAAGAGAGGAAAATTAACCAGCAGTAAATTATCAAAGTTACCAAAAGACCAATTGCTTTGCTTTGGGTATAGTAACAAAATGGTCCATTTTAACTTTTGGTTCATGATGACTCATGTATGTCTAACGTAGAACAACATTATCACTTCCCATTGAATAACTAGAATATAACCAACCCAATGACAAAATATTAGATGCTACTCTGCTCCTCCTTTTTCCTTCCAGCCTTTAAAACACATGTGAGATGAGTCAAAAAGAAATTAAAAAAAAAAATGGAAACAAAGTTAAGAGATGATGCTAAACTAGTCATGTGCATTATAATTATTATATTCACACATAAACACAACCAACATATACTAGTAGCCAAAGCATGTAAGACAAGGTGACCCTATATATCTATCTCCCTTTATTTATTTATTTATTCAATGTGTATGAATGACCTCTCAGCTTGAAGCTAGCTTCATTCTCTATTACTGGATATGGAGAATATGTATTATAATCATGAATCTTGTTAATTTGGAGATCTAATAATTCTTCAATGGTGAGGATGTTAAAATAAAAGTATTTTTTTCTAATGGTGATATTTGGGATGCTGCTTGTAAACCAACCTTCTGCTAGTTTAACATGGAAAAAGATGATTTTATCTGCAGGGATATTATGCTAAACCATATCATTTGGATAACAGGAAATGGGTCTAGTATTTCATTTTGGTTTGATAAATGGTGTTTTGGATTCTCTCAACGAGAGCTAGATTTGTATTGGACCTCTGAGACCTTTAGAGTTTGAATATACGAAGGTGGATTCCATTTTAGACTTGCAGAATCCATCCCAACCATAAAACATCAAACCTACAACAAACCAGCAAAGTACGGGACCAGTAACTCATACATAATTCCCAACAAAAAGAGACCAAAGATGGATAATAAGATCATGATAATTAAGTCCCGTGACATATGATGCATCACCTCCATTCATAAAAAGTTCAAAAAGGGAAATTTCTCACGACTATCTCCTTGACTGAATATAATAGCAGTAAATTATCAAAGTTGACTGTAAATTTCTACACTACCCAAAAAGAAAAATGTTACTACTCCATCAGGAAAAATTTACAAAATGCTTATTAATGTAAATGTTAGTACTCCATTATTCTTCTTATCGTCACACTCTCACTGAGAATAATAACATAAGTTATTCAATTATTTTTTTAAAAAAAATTTGGTGTAAAATAACAGTTGAATAGATTCCACACATAATGGGATTAAAAATGAATATAATTATTTTAAATAAATGGAAAACAGATATAGAAACATCAAACAGCAACGTCATTAGACAACATCTACTATATTAGCAAATCAGCAATTGGGAAAAAAAAGAGAGAGAAAAGAAGACCCATTTTTGGGGGGCTAATGACAAAAGTGTACCCAAATTGGCACAAATTCCATTCTTTAACCCACAATTCCAGAAACCAAAGAATATTTCAACAAATGTAATGAATTATACACCCTTTTTCTTTTTCAGTATAGTAATGAATTAATGGTAAATCACTTTCCTAAAATCTATATAAACTAACTTATTCTCAACATTATACACACTTGGAGTCTACAAAAGTCGACGAATTAACATTCGTATGATTATGATACGTACTTATGTGAGGCACTATGAGTAAATTTGAAAACTTTTTTATAAAATACTATCTTCCTTTAACTTAATTATTTTAAATTATGTTAAAAATGTACTCGACTCAATCCTATGACAGAGGGTTAAGTGGAGGCCGGGAGTATACCAAAAGATTAATTAACACCTAATAAAAAAATACAGATCGATCATTCATCAGTAGTAGTGTTGATGCAGTTAGGCTGCGGAGCAGGTATATTGAGAATGTGTGACTTAGGGCCTTAAACCCAGAAAATCTCTGGTGGTCATACCATCATCATGGGCTGCTTCACCAATATGGGCTTTATGATTATGATAATGTTTCTTTGAATCCATCAAGAACCCAGTAGTAGTAAATCCATAATCTCCAAACGTTGAGGTAGTGGCCATGGCCTGCTGCTGATGATCAAACCCACTTGCTCTAGTTGCAGCAGAGGAGAGACGAGTACTACTACTACTACTCATCATCATAATCATATTAATAAAACAAGAATTAGGTGGAGGTACACCTGCACCTGCAGGTGACACGTGTCCGAGAGAGCTGCAGCTTCATTCCCGAATGAAGCCAAAGATCCAGTGGCCAACTCTTGTTCACGTGAGGACAAATTTAGACCGAAACCAGTTGTATTGCTAGGCACGTGACCACCTTGGTGGGGTCTGGTCATGGTCATAGTCATGGGTGGCACTTGGCAGTACCAGCGACGAACTACTAGCAGAAGTAGTGATACTAGTTTTGCAAGTGCCAAGGGTTGCACCCATCGGGGCTGCTTTATGCAGCAATGCAGTTGCAGACGTGTGGGGATGAGCTGCTGCTGCCGCTGCCTCTGCTCATGTAGGCCGGAAGAAACTGGTTATTGGGTCCAACACTAGTACTAGTACTAGGGTTAGGGTTTGGATTACTATTATTATTATTATCTTGGGTATGCTGTATTGCGAGTGATATGATGTGGTGAGACCATGATGATGATCCATATTTAACGGTATTGCTTGTGGTTGTGGGCCATCCAGACCTCCTGCAGCTAGCCATGGTGGAGTTTGACTAGTAAAATTTTGTTGCTCTTTATTCATGGGGAATGCATGGAAATCATGGGTCATCATGATGTTGAATAATTGAGGTTGAACGAATGGAAGTTGAGGAATTATTGTTGTACTACTTCCATTTCTAAGTGATCTTGCACTTTCTTCTGCTAGAGCATCACAAAATGCTCTATGAGTGATAAAACTGTCCCTCCTGCATCAAACAACATACATCGACTCGGTGGCCTGTTAACAAAGTTTCTTTCATTACCACCTAGTTTGCAATTAATTTAATACTATTATGGTGCAACGCAAAGTTGCTAGAAGCATTAGTACGCCGCAAAACAAATTAAATAGCCCTATATTTTTTGCTAGAAGCATTATTACTTCGTGTCAATAATGAAAATTTATTTAGTCGTGTTTTTATTAGTGTCATTGGCGAATCGATCTATCCTGGCTTTACCAGATTAATAAAAAAAACACTTATATTGTTTGTCATTTTCCTGTTTATTCCACAATTATTTGGTTTTAGAAATGGGATGTCGCTCAGCTGCCGCAATAAAATACTGCTGCTGATAAGCATAGAGTAAACCGGGGGAGTGGTGGGGGAATCAGACTCATGGGTATTGATAATATATATGGCTAATCTTAAAATTTTAACCGACCAAGATATGATCTACCAACAAACAAGAAGGAAATAAAAAATAATACTGCATCCATGCACGTTTCATAATAAAATTAATAACATGAACTGCAGCTAATAAACAAAATTTCAACCAGACAGATAGAGTTCAATAATAACATGAACTGCAGCTGAATATGTAATGTAATGTAACCAGACAAACGTAATGCTGCATCCATGCACGTTTCATAATAAAATTAATGGGAAGATTAAGGTTTACCATTTAAGACCTGTCGGAAAACAAAAAATTTATTCTCTAAGTTGAAGATTTATAATACTAAGTAAGATCTAGTACCCTTTTTTTGTTAAAAATGAGTAATAACCTGATGATGGCTATAGAGTTACTGGCAATCGAAGCCCATCGTAGCTGAGTTGTATATCTAGACCTTCGCTCTCCATCAATTTCATGAGTTCTTCATTTACTTTTTCATGATCCATCAAATGCATCATACCTTCATATATTCAAAATAATAAAAAAATTAGATAATATTTATCCCAAGTACGTACGTTTTGTTTGACCATAGTACTTGAACTGAGTATGATTTGACTAATCAACCTTAAAATCTGTCCAAATTATTCATACTATTTGCATAACATAACAACACTGCTACCCATGGTAAAAAACAAGGAACAGGTTTGGAACACAAAACAATAATAGTAAGCTTGCGACCTAGAAAATAAGCCATACCAGTAAAAAGTGTTCTCTTAGGTTGAATTTTTCGAACTTCCTCCAAAGCCTGGAACAGAAAATGAATGTTAGTAATATTTTAAAAAACAAACATGATAATGACCCGAGTCAAAAGAAGATTTACCTTGGGAAGTCCAAAATGGGTTGACGAAGATCGATCTGGCCTCAACGCATCCTGAAGGTGTATTTGAATGCGTGCTGAATAAAATACTAATTTCTAGTTATATGCAATTGACGTAGTAAAGGGAGAGAGAGTGCACCAGAATGAGGAGTTCACAGTCCTGAAGAAGTGGATAAGTTTCTTCAGGTATTTCACTAACATCACTACAGCAATGTGGAAAAGGATTAGCCAATTTAGCAACAAAAACAAAGGATTAGCCTCTCAACTCCAGATCTTATACAAGCAATAGATTTAAAAAGCATTACCTGATGTAGCAAATATTGCCAAAACGAAAACCCAAGGACCGGTAACCTTTCCCATGCCACACTGGTAGAGGTGTAAACTGAAAGCAGAGATATACAGCATATGAGAAGCAACCCAAGCACACTGATTTTATTCCCGAAGCCAATGAAATTTCAACTCCAATTGGAAAAGTATACAACACTCTTATATCCATTCCATTAGAAATGTTATTTGTACATCTTACATATTTTCAAAATATGCATGTTTTGAGGAGTAATACAGGCATATATAATTTAAAGGTAGAGAATAAGATGCGTGAAAGATGATACCATAATATTTTAGAGAATTCTTAGACCAACGCTAATGTAAAACTCAAACACAGAGACATCTGATCTTAAAGTCTACAAGCACTATTTAGGTTATAACACATTACAACATTACAAAGTGAACCAGTTAGCCTCTCTGCAATTGATATGCATCGAACCTTAGAAGGGGGTCCACAGACATATTATCAAACGAGCTGATTTAGCCTCGTAGTTAACCAAAGACTGTTGACTGGAATCGTTGTCCATACCAGACTTCAAAACAAATTTCAAATAAGGATGTTTTCCTTTGTGTTCAGTGTTCACGATTCAAATAAGGATATTCTTCTTTGTGTTCAGTATTCATAATATACAATATCTGAACCATTCACATTACCAGATAGGACCAAATTGAGTTTGGTTACTTGAGTAGCCTGGACTTCAAAAAGAGACAGAGATTTAAGAGTGTTAATTTCCACCAGCACTTGTATTGACCTCCTCTAAATGAAGTAAAATGTGCAAAACATCCACAAATAAGGCCTGATTCTATTAATGGAACACTTTTGAAAAATGTCCTACCTTTATATCTAGTCCTGCATTTCATAATAGCAATTATACGAGTCATGAGAGTACACATCCATCTTATACAGTAATATGTTTTACTCCTTATATACCAAATTCAACCTTTGAGCGGCACTGAAGAAAAAAATATTTCGAGCAAAATATTTTTAAGGATTGAACTAATTGCAGTAAAGATATCTGACCTGAAGATCATGTACGACAAATGGCTCTTCGTGTATAATGTTGAATTGCAACTCTGAGACTGCAGCACCGGGTATGATAACACTTGTATCAACCAAATAATAATGAGTCTTTTTCATCACCTGAAAGCATCTTCAACAATTATTTAACAGTTAAATCTAGCAAAAACTGAGCTGGACAATATATGACAACCCAAAAAAATGACGTAGGTAAATTTATATTCAGCCCTGCACTCGCCACACAGAATGATAATAATAAAAACTATCCAGGAGACTACCATTTGAATATAGTCAACAATTTACTATATGTATAAGAACCAAATACAGTAGAACTACAGCAAGCCGAGATACCAAGCCATAGAACCATATTTAGTATATTTAAAGCTTTGAAATGCCAAATTTACAGAAAAAGGAATTTTGTAAGAAGAATAAAAAGATTCTAAACAAAGGGGGACAAGGAGTCAAACCCTTCTAACATGTGGAATAAAAAAACTCTTTCCAATCTCTACAAAGAATATTCAACCTGGAGTTGTCTAATTCATTAAACATGACCACTAGGAATGTCCATAAACATCACCATTTAATAAAAAAATTATACTGCATGTCCAGAAGATAATAAAAAGTTATGAATATAGCAATTTATATTTAGCACTTAGTGGGTACTTTCCAGATATGTAGATGATAACACATCAAAAAAATTGTAAATGGATGCAAGAAAGGCAGGAATAGAATTTGAACCTCAAAATCACGGTTTGCTACATAAATAGGAATATGGGGCTGGACATTGTTAGTCCAATCCCGTAGGTCGTCCAAACCTGAACAAGAAGTTCATGGAGTGTAAGGTAACGGACTATAAACAAAAAAATATTAAAAAAACTTTCTATTATCAAAAGAAAAAAACAACATTTAATCATACATATGATAACATAAAAATGAGTCACATCAGAGACCTCCGATTGCATCGGCATGAGAATGGGTAATAACAACTGCATCAAGTGTTCTTATCCTGACAGATGTGGAAATAGTGAGAAGAGCACACATGATAATAAACATATCGATATAATAGAGTCTTCAAGACAACCAGTAATTCACAACCTCTTCACTGCAGCTTAATAACTAGAAACCCTAGAGGAAAAAACAAAAATTGCGAACAACATTGCTAATAGAACTGATAAAACATTTTGGCTGAAAAAGCTAAATTTCTCAGAAAGCCAAAAATACTGGAAAAGTATGTCAGTAGTACAAGCAGAGCACAAATAATCTATTTACCTTCCACAATCCAGAATGATTCAAATGGAATGTTCTACAAACTGAATAAATAAAGCAGATCTAACAAACCAACATAGCATAGTGGAGAATACACACAAATAAGTCCAGTTAGACAGCAGCATTCAAACCATACTTGAACAAGAGAGAGGGAGAGGGGGGAAATGACAAGTTTGTCACATCAATTAAAACAATCAACCAAGATGACTTCATCACTCTAAAGTCAGCTCAATTTCCTGATAGATAGGTATATAAGTTTTTAAGGTTGTGCAATGCTAAAGCCATACTCTAGTTTTAACTTTCAACAAATTGTTGAGGCAATTGAAGATGTAACTGCTATCAGCATCACCGGTGCGAAATCCGTCTATGTAAATGAATATGGTAGCAGAATGTGGCTCTTAGTGACAGGGGTGACTCAAGACAATTTGGGGCCTAAAACGATATTTTTAAATGAGGAATTCTATGTTTGATATGTTCTTCATTAACTTTTATAGTCAAATTGACAATTTTTCAAATCAATATATCTTATTATTATTTAATATATATGTAAAAAGCCTATAAACATTATAAACTATATAAAATTTACTACTAATCTCAATGTTTACTTTTTTGAAAATCTAAATATATATGTTTTATTCTTAATTTTAAAAATAATCAATTTGACTACAAAAGTCAATGGAGGACTTTTATTTTGGGACGGAGGGAGTATTAATATTTTTTATTTAAATGAGATTTTTTTTATACTGTTAATTTTTTTTAGGTATTTAACATTTGGATTAAACTATGGGCCCTAAAGAATTGATTGAACTTATATTTTTATAAGGTCTTTTTTACATGGATTATTTATGGTGTTTAAAAATTTGGGGTCTTCCTTTGAAATGAGGCCTAAAGCCCAAGCTTTTTTTTCTATGGTATAGGGCCGGCCCTGCTTAGTGAATGAGATTTAGTGGGAAATTTCGAGTTGCATTGTCGGAACAAGTTGGAGACCCATAAATTAAATAATTTTTTAAAAACTGAATAAAAGCAATATTCACATCAACTACGCAGTTCAAAGTGAGAAATTGCTGACATGAAATAAAAGGTATCTGGATTTCTCTGTTATAGGTATACCAACCAGTGTACACATTAAAAAATGTCCTACATCATTGTGTCCTAATATGTAGTTATGAAATTGATGACAGGAATCTTACCCAAAAGTAGGAAACCATCGTAGAGCGCTATGGTAGAAGAACCTGTAAGATAAAGACGTAATAAATGCTTGCATATTAAACAGCTATAAGTTAATTGATGGCAAATGCAAAGTAATGCTTGCTATACAATTTTCTTTCATTTACTTTTTATTTTCCTTTCATTTTCATTTCAAGGTTAAATTCAGTGTCATGTCCATTCTCCAAATGAGAGAGACACAAAAGAATCCTAGTTGAGGATGACCCAACTATCCTTATTATTTTTATTTATTGAGATGGAATACTGTCTAGAAAGCTTTTAATCATCCACCAATCTTTCTACTACTTGCTTTGATTATAACATTGTAATTTCAAGACATTTATCGCTTGGAATAGAGACACATTATGTGGATCACTATGTGATAAGATATATGGGGGGATCTACAATGATGTGTTCATGCATGTTAACAGAAGTACATTTTTTACAAAACAGTTGCTTTCCAACACCATGAACGCATCAATCAATATAAACAATAACTGCTCTTCCAGAGGACCAGAGCATTGAGCATTACCCTGATCAAGACAACTTGAATTGTAGTTGGGACAAAATTTCTGTTTTGACTGGATTGACTTACAAAAAATTTATTTCAAACACTGGATACTAGTGAATATCCCTCAATTGCTTTCCCTGTTCAATTCAGCATGTTATTCAAAACACATACTACAATGCTTTTGACTTGAGTTTTTAGAGGCCCATGACCAAGAAAATACCAAAAATCCAAATGTTAATTCAATACTTGTTATGAGTTTAAAACGAGCATAATGTTGCTTATCGCTGTCAGTATTTATGCATTGAGAAATGGAAAGCTAGAATTCAGAAAAACTCCCAGGTTCAAAAAGTGAGAGTTAACAAAGTTGTGAAAACAGGATGGCAGAAAGCTTCATTTCCTTAATGACAATACCTAAAAAACCAAGCAAATAAATGTAAATGAAATGGAAGACCCGATGAAAATAAGATGGAAAGACATAAGCAATAGTATGCTTTAAGAATATAAAACCCTCTCCAAAGTCCAAATAGGATCACATAGACACTCTTAACAGACTATGATTGGAATTAATGTAGATGCAGAATCTTCAATTTTATATAAAATAAAAACATAGACAAAACCACCAATCAAAGCATCATAGACGTACTTGCCAGCATCTATAAGAATGTTATAGTTTCCCGAGGGCCTAGGATACCGAATGAGGATGCTTGTATTAAGTCTCTTATTTTTATTATCCGGTTCCACAGCTTTCGAGCACACCTATGAAATTAATTGAGATTTTCATTTCAAAAATTATCAAACATATTCAGGGAAAGAAAAATAACCAAAATGTCAGTAGTATCCTTCTTTCAGATATAATATATGTGCTCATGCATAGAGGTTTTGCATGCGTACCTGACATGTTTTTATAGGATTGGTAAGGCAGCTCACGCGTGGAATTCCTTCACTAGTTCCTGTTCCCAAAAATATGATTTCAGATGCTTCTGAAGGTATCTGTGCTCCAGTTTCCGCAGTTGTAGGTTCTGTGCATTACATGTTATGATACATCTATTATAGATTGCTCAAGCAGAACAAAATTGCATGTAAAAATCCCATCAAGATCTCAATCATAACAACCATTAAGTCACCAATTTGTATTTCTGATTGTTTGCTGAAGCAAATTGCCACCAAAAAAGGACTAAATAACAAGACAAAAAGCACTAGTTTCAGTTGTATAATTAAAAATGTCCAGACTTAGTTAGGGATGAGATATAAAGACGTCATCAATTAAAGACTCTGGTAAGAACATAAAAAGATTTCAAAAATGAGAGATATCAATAGGGACTGTTCCTGTGAAGCATTATGTAATGTTCTTTAGATTCAATTACTGAGAATATTTTCTATTTCCAGTTTTGTTTCTTTCTTCTATCTCTCTTTTGTTCATGTGTTGCATCCAAGGATGATATATGATTTTGTCAAAGTTAACACAACCAGAAAGCAGAGGATTCCTAAAAGGTTATATGGATAAAAACAAATTGTTATATATTGTAACCATAGTTGTCAGAATTGTCCGATACGCAATACATATCGTGCGACACGGAAACAATTCGATACATATCGCAAGGTGAATAAAAAATGACACCGTATCATACGATTCAGTTACGATTCGATACAATTCTTACGAAACGATACAATACTTTTTAAACTAGCAACTGACTTGAAAAAGTTTTTATATACATTCAAAAGAGTAAAAGCAAAAGTTTTAAGTCTTATACCATCTCAAATGAAAATGTTTTTTAGCATAAACATATTCTATATTGCTAGATGAGCTTTTAATCACTTTTCAGAGTTTTATGCCTTCTACAGAATGTCGTATTTTTCTCATGCAACTTTCCTTAAGTAGCTACATAAATCTTCACTTTTTAAATTTAATTATTCTCTTTTGTTTTATAAATTAAAGGTGAATCTGAATTTTCATTTTTTTTTTTTTTGTTACTCTATAAAGATTATTAAAGTAATATCTAATAAATTAATTTAGAGTATTTTGGTCACTTTTTAACTTTAAATTTTATTTTTATTCTATAATAATATTTATTTGACTACTTTTATATATAGTCTAGTTAATATATGCTTGATTGTTCAATAGATTGTGTATTTTATATGTTTAAATATATATTACCACATTTTTCATTTTGTTTCCTTATCGTACGATAGGATTCATAATACAATACATGAAACACGATATGGGGGTTATCGATACACAACACGATTCATCACCATAAACTCAGTTGTATCTTTTTCAATCCTAAGAGAAATGGTGGTTGCAACTGAGAGAAACATGATGTGACATTATAGTGATGCATTGAGTAGGGGATATAGGAAGGTCATAATTGTCAAAATCTTACGATACGTATCTTACAATACGATAGGGAGATAATTCGATACGTATCGCAGGATGAATAACCAACTTCAAAAGGTTTGCATGTAGATCTAAAAGACTAAAAACAAAACTTTCAAGCCTTTTAACATTTCAATTGAAAAGGTTTTCTAGTATAAACATATTCTATATCGCTTCATAAGCATTTACTCACTTTTTAGAATATTATATCTAATTGAAAATGTCGTTCTATTTTTTTCACGTCACTTTCTATAAGCAAATATGTAAATCTCCACTTGTTTATTTGAATTATTATCTTTTGTTTTATATATTAAAGGTGAATCTGAATTTTAGTTTTCTCTTGTTACTCTATAAAGATTACTGAAATAATAACTAATAAATCAATTTAGAGTATTTTGACTAGTGTTTAACTTTAAAATTTATTTTTAGTCTATAATAATATCTACTTGACTATTTTCATATATAGTCAAGCTTGTCTTTTATATGTTTAAATATATATTACTACATTTTTTCTTTTATTTTCATATATTACGATACGATTCAATACATGAAATACGATACGGGAGTTTTCGATACACGATACAGGAGTTTTCGATACACGATACAGGAGTTTTCGATACACGATACGATTCACGATTTGACAAATATGAGGAAGACAATTCTATTCCAATAACCAACTTCATATGAACACAAATTAGAAGAATTCAATTTGTCGAAGTTGAAGATGAAATCGGAAAATATAATAACAGTTCCCTAAATGCACCCTGGTAATGACTATTTCAAGTTTCGCCAATACATGAAGTGCTCATGTAATGATTCTCTTGTACTCATGGCAATATAACAAGTTTCCATCTTAAACCTCAAATTATTATTCATTTTTAAATGCAAGCATACATTAGAATAAAATGGGTTGTGAGGTAAGAAACATTCGATCTGAACAAATTAAACGTACTAACAAATGATAAAGTTAGATAACCGAATATGGCACAAGTAATTATGCTGAAAAACATGGATCAAGGGAACAAATAAAATCAATAAACACAAACAACCCGGTAACAAAATTAACAAGTAAATCACCAGAATCATAACAACAGAAGATATTAATTCATATATAACTGCAAATTTCTAATCAACAATTAAAAATCAAAACAGTAAACACAAAATATTTTTAAAAAAAAATAGGCGACTATAATTATTGGTACCCAAATAAAGGAATAATATATACACTTGCTATAGAAATGACAGAGAAAGCGAGAGTAGCAGAGAACTTACTTGAGTGAAGGCAAGCTTTGAAAATACGCTTGAAGCTTTGTGCGGAATCTGGGAATGAAGTTTTAGAGGGAGAAAATGGGCGGGTGAAATGAGAAAACGCAGATTGAGCTGGGCGAATTGCGCCCAGCATTACAACCATTTGGATTTGGGGAAATCGGATTCTCCGGTGTGAAGCCTCAAAAGAATTCTTTTCTTCTCCGAGTACAAATACAAAAACAGCTCCCTCTTTTAGAATTTGGAAAGAGTCCCACCTTTCTCCTTAAATTATTTTAGTAATAAAATTTGTATTTAACACATTTTGATATTTATTAACAATAAATATTAAAAACGCCTATTGTCTATGTTAGTTATTACAATAAAAGATATATATTAAAGATATACAATAAAAAAATTGTATTGTCCTTTAAGATTGTTTTTTACGATGGGTAACAGCTGCATGTGTTCATTCCAATCTATTTTTTCGATTTTTTGAGTATATTAAAACAGATTAAACGATTTTTTAAATATATTAAAACAGATTAAATTAACTAGTTCGGTACATAAATAATCGATTTGGGTATTGGTACACAATTTTTTATTTCGATATTTACCAAAGATTTTTTTTTATATTAAAAATGATAATAATAATAAAAAAAAAATATTATTATTATTGGTATTAATTGAAACTGAACAAGTAGTCTAATCGGTAACGATTTGGTATCGGTCCGATCTGATTAAAATCGATTGAACATCCCTAATTGCAATCACCCAATTATACAATCACTTGGTCGCATTTAATGTAAAACTTAGAATTAATTATTAAATCTTAGAATTGTAATTAACGGAATAAGATACCTGATAATCATTTAATATCTACGATCACTATTTACTCGTAGTAAATAAATCAATTCTTTCTTCTCTCTCCGTCTATTCTTAAGATTCAATATAGTCTCTACTTTTCATTATATAGGTCGTTTTAGAAGTTTTTTTTCTTTTCAAAATATAAGTCGTTTTACATATATCTAGGAGAGTAAATTTAATCATTTCCTATTTTATCCTTAAAGATAAAATAATTAAGAGAGAGAGAAGAAAGAGTAATTAATGAATGTATAGGTAGTAATGAAATTTCAAAATAATATTAATTACCTAATATTAATATTAATGATATTTCTTAATATGTGTAATTATATTTTAAACGACTTATATAATGAAAAGGAGAGACCAGTATTCTACTAACTAAGCACGGTCAATGATCATGTTATCATCAACACGTGAACGCAACACAAACCAAGGAAATTGATACAATCCAAAGAGAGCGGTGACTAAAATAAATATATAGTCGATCTGACCACGAACGCCAAAATCCAAAAGGTTCCATGTACTATAAAAAGTCTTCTTTAACTACTCCTTCCATCTTTTAATATTTATTTTTTAAAAAGTAAAGATAAAAATATTTTTTAAAAACGACTTTAAAAAGAGACCGAGGGAATAATTTATTATCAACGGTTCATCTTGCAACAAATCACTAATTTTCTTTTCATCTCCCAACTAATATAAGAATTCAAAATGATGGCAAAACACTCTTAAGATTTCTAACGTAATAACGCATAGGAGATGAATCATGGAAATTTAACATTATATACTTCTTCTTAAAAAATAGGAATAATTTGATTTTTTCGATCAATTTTATAATTAAGAATTAAGCATATTTATTTATTTTTAAACTCACCAAAATTTGAGATGGTATTAAATTCGATATAATTTTTTATGGTTATAGTTTTTTATTTATATATAAAAAAAGTAATCTAATATAACTTTTGAGAAACGGAATTAGTATTATTTTGATTGCAAATTTTGAAATGATTTAGATTTAATATTTCTTCATTCGTTTTCATTTAATTAAAAAGTATTTTTTTTTTCACTTGACAGAGAAGATAATTGATGCTTAGAATTGAGGATAGACTAAATAAAAGGAGATTGTTGTGTATTTTCTATTTTGTACAGTGAAATTCAGTGCATGAGTTGATTGACTAACAAACTAATGTGACTCAAAGATGATTAGCCGATAAAAAAAAATGACACGAAACATTGGTAAGTGTTTGACTCGCTCGCCAGAAAATTCCTTTTCTTTTGCCGACTTTTGTTGATTTAATAAGGCATGCAGTTATGCTGTGTGATTTCCAAAGTGAGGGCGTAGTTTGGACTTCGGAGTAATATAATTTGTTTCTATAAAAAATTTAGTTCTAAAACTAAAATTTGTTAGAATAAATCTATAGATATATTTATTCTATTTTTTTTTTTCGATACAGTTCAATAGTCGTTTAAATTTTTTTATTTGACCAAAACAATTTTTAAATTTGCGTATCAAGATGAATGAAGTTGAATAAATATATCTATAGATTTATTCAATTTGTTAACAAGTACTCATTTCTTTCCATTATATATGTTATTTTAGGAGGGATAAATTTATAGTATAAGACGTTTTACATATATCTAGAATAAAAAATTTAATTATTTTCTACTTTGCTTTTAAAAAATATCTTCAAAATAAAATAATTAAGAGACAAAAGAAGAAGAGTAATTAATTAGTACATGAATAATAATAAAATTTTAAAATAATATTAATTATCAAATATTAATATAAATAAAAAAATTAATATATGTAATTATGTTTTCAACTTCATATATAATAAAAAAGAAAGTGTATTATGCAATACAGAATTCTAAAAATATTTAAAAAATAATATATTTAATATTATATTATTTGAGATTAAAAATTTAAAATTCTTAACATTATTCTACATCGGGGACGGTGTATACATATATGTGTGATGTGAAATTGTTTGTTTTTTTCCGAGGTTTTCTCTTGGTTAATATTTTTCTACACCCCTGCAATTTTCAAGGATGGAGGAAAAGTACGACGGAAAAACCAAGCGAAGCGATTACGTGAACGCAATTTACGCTACGGCCTGTAGCTATGTATATGACTATTATAATTTTTATTTTTGAATTATATATTTTTATTTTGATATGATATGATATGATAATTTATATTTATATATATTTTTATTTTTAAATTATAAATGACTTGAAAATTTTAATTGGTAATTAGTTTTCAACTGGAGTATTATTTTCGCTATAACACTTCCATTACAAATTCTTAACTAGAAACAAATTCTTAACCAGTACTCTATTCGTTTTAAAATTAAAAATGTAATATAATTTTTAGGATTAAATAACCATATATTAAAATTAAAATATGAAGTTATTTAAATTTAGTTGACACAATAATTATAATTATATAATACGTAACAAAATTATTAAGCACAAAATTTATTTTATTATAAACTTTTATGAATCGTATCAATTTTAAAGTTTAATATATTATTATTTAATTTTAAAAATTAAATTGTATTTCTTATTATAGAACGGATGAAATGCTTAATGAAGGGTACGATTCACTTCCTTGCTCAAGAAAGTCGAGAAGTTATTCAGTACTTCTGAGACATTATCACATGATATCTTAAACCAATCATATACTGTCATTTCAGCATATGCAGAGACCCTTTATATTTGATTCCACTGTGTATGCTGAAATGACAATGTAAGACCCCGAATTTTATGAAATACAAAATTTAATTTTTCTTCATATATATTTTTTTTGAAACAGTAAGTGGTTAAATTAACAAAATTGAAAGTTAAGGATGTTATGTGCAAATTTTATTTTGTCGGACAATATTCGCTTTGTCGGGGAATATTCGTTTGGTCGGGGAATATTCGTGCCGTACGACGGCGCCGAAATAATAAATTATTGGTGGACCCCACAACGGAATATTTGTCGGATATAGAAAACGACAGAAGTAACCTTTTTAAATAAAAATAGTCAACGGAACTGTTAAAATACCGGTGATAAAAGAATAGTAGCATACGGTAGTTTATGATATTTTCTGTAGCACACGGTACTCTACAGTAACACACGGTATTGCATAGTGTCTCATATTATTGGTCTGATAATTGACACCGTAACTGTTACGCATCATTTCATCGATAATTGTCACTGCATAATATTTTATATTATCAATTCAATAATTGTTGTTACACAGTATTTTGCATTATTGATTTAATAATTGTCATTACACTGTATTTTATATCATTGAGTCAATAATTGTTGTTGCACTGTTTTTAAAATTATTGAACCTAATAATTGTCACAGTAACATATGCACAGTAATTCACATTATTGAATCAATAATTGTCATTACACAGTAACGTATGCTTTATTTTACATTATTGTTATCTCTATTATGATGTTATTTAAACAGTTGTATTTCATTAATTTATTGACTTGATATCTAAGAGCTAACTATACTGTATTTATAACAATTAGTCATAATAATTGAATTGATAAAGTTATTTGTTTATAATATAAAGTTAGGTGATTATTAGGTGATATGAAATGAATGGTGTAGATTAAAGTGTGAATTATTGTTGAATAATTGAATTGATTTGTTTATAATATAAAGTTAGGTGATTATTAGGTGATATGAAATGAATGGTGTAGATTAAAGTGTGAATTATTGTTGAATAATTAAATTGATTTGTTTATAATATAAAGTTAGGTGATTATTAGGTGATATGAAATGAATGGTGTAGATTAAAGATAATATAATATTTGAAATGGATGGTGTAGATTAAAAGGTGATCTTTAAATGAATGGTTTAGATTAAATGAATGATAAGATTTTTGGCTATAAATAGAAGCATTAACTTAAGGATTTTTCATAAACTTCCTTACTTGTTCTTTCTTTCTCTCTCTAAATACTTCTTGTGAAAGTTCTCTCTAAGTGTGCTTAAGTCATCTTGAGTATTTGTGAAGATCTATAAGTATACGTGTACTGTTCAAGTTAATCAACCTCATTTAAATCAATATCCAGTCACGTGTTACGGTAAGGGATACCATTTTTTTCATCTTCCATTATTCAAACATACTATGGTAAGGGATTATCATTATTTGATTCTCGATAATAATATTGTTTCTTCCTTACTCATAAGACGTGCCTTTTATTTCCATGTATTAAATTGTGGGAATAACCTTACGGAGCGGATTGCCGCCTGTTGGTGAATAACCTTTCGTATTCATTCATTATTAATCTCTGAGAATAACCTTATGGAGCGGATTGCCGCCTGTTTGGTGAATAACTCTTTGTACTCAAATTCTATTAAATTGTGGGAATAACCTTACGGAGCGGATTGCCGCCTGTTGGTGAATAACCTTTCGTATTCATTTATTATTAATCTCTGAGAATAACCTTACGGAGCGGATTGCCGCCTGTTTGGTGAATAACTCTTTGTACTCAAATTATATTAAATTGTGGGAATAACCTTACGGAGCGGATTGCCGCCTGTTGGTGAATAACCCTTTGTATTAATTTCCTTCACCTTTTGTTAATCAAACCTGCTACGGTAAGGGATATTATTTTCTTTCATACTCCTAAATCGAAATTTATTATGGAACTATTGCTTCTATAATTCCTGAAAATATTATATGTTCCATAATAGTTGAACTTCATTATTTCAACTGAACCTTCCTATTTACGTGAACCTTTCTATTGAATTGTAACCGTTATTCTGAACTGTGGATCTTGAATTTCACTCCACATCATGTTGACAATTTGGACATTATTTGAATCTGTACAAAGTAAACTTCCGATACTTATTGTTATCCTATTTCTTCTGTTCATCATTTATATCATTCTAATCATCCAAAAATCAAGCTGTTGTGAATATCTGTGGCCGGGGGCACAGATGTGATATATTTGTTGAACAGATGATAGGTTAAAGGCGATATAATAGGTTAAAGGCGATACATCTGTTCGGTGTCTTTTATGGCACGTGGTGAATGTTCTCTTTGGCCCGTAGTGCAAAGATGAACTGTTGTTTGGTATGATTATGACCAAAGGCTGAATCTGGTATAATCATGACCGTTGGTGCTATATTGAATATCTTTGGGCCGTAGTACAAAGATGAACTGTTGATGTGCATGATTATGATCAGGAACTGTGAATTTGTATTATCTTGACTAATGATATTTCAGATGATAAAAGTTGATGATGTTTTTCCTAAAAAGAGAACCGAGTGGACATTATAGTCTGCATTATTCTTCTAATAGATTACTCATTCCGCTGCTATTATTGATCTGAACGTTGTTTAAGAATTTAACTGCAGTTTTTGATATAAACCTTGTAGTCTATTGTATTCTATCAAGAACTCAACTGTTGAAGGCTAATGATAATTTATTCGTCATTATCTTAGTCATGATATTCTTTACTGCGCTATTTGAGCTCACCCTTTCTTTTGTTCCATTGTTTTTCAACAGGAGATGAAAACATAACAGGGTCTAGCCGGGGAATGGAGTGAGGGTCCGAGGAATAGTTATCATAGTCTTCACGTTTTGTAAAATAGTGTGGCAATAATAATGAAGACTTAGTTGTGTATTATTATACACTGTATTGTTGTACGTTGTGCTTTGTTGTAATAATTTTGTTGTAGTATTTTGACGACTCAAGTTTGGGCTGTGTGGGCCCAGATTTGGGGGCGTCACAACAACATGTGATTGGTCTGGGGCACCACGTGACAATATCTCAGGAGTAATAAATAATTTTTCCAGAAAAGTCATAAAGAAAGGCATAAATCAAGTACTGCGAACTCCTTATTGCACGAGATTGGATAGTTGTAATTACGCTTTCATCCATGATGAGATTCTTAAAAATAAATGTATCACATAAAGTATATAGAAAAATTATTCATGACAATCGGTTACTGAGAGTAATCAAAATTAGCCTGCTGCAAAAGAATGAGCGATAGGGCCACTTATGCAAATTTTTGGCCCGCCGTAAGAGGGATAGCGGCAAGACCAAAATTAAACATAAATTGGCCTACTGCAAGAAGAATGAGTGACAATGTCAATTTTTGGCTTACCGCAAGAAGGATGAACGACATGACCAATCCACAACAAAAATATCCCTGCATTGATTGTTAAAACAGTAACCCAACAATTAATTACCATAGATGGAGACCCAAGTTTATATATATATAGGGAATTAATATTTTCACACTGTTTTTTGATAGTTTCACATGATGAACTTCACAAAAATATCTACGGTCATAGTTTAATCGTCATTATATATTTAGAATAATATTTTTGTGAAATCCATCGTGTAGAACTGTTAAAAAAATATATCAATTTCCATATATATATATATATATATGAAGAAAACAAAATGACAACGGAAAATGAGAGAGTTGACTTTTCCCTTGTAAATTTCATCCCCTGTTATCTTTCTGGAAGGTTCCCTGGCTAGTTAGACCTTGGGTTGATTAATTATTTTAACCTTGCTCTTCTTTGAATTTACAATATATACTTATGCAGATGATGAGTATAAATTAGCAGACGGGGATACAGTAATCTCTAAGCCTCTCTCTCATATACACAAAATAATCGAGAAAAACAAACATGGGCAGCAGCTCTAGTCCTAGTGTTTGCCTCACATTTGCTTGCTTCTTCTTCTTGCTCGGCCACCATTATGTTCTTCAACTAGAGGCCTCCCATATTAATACTAATATTCATCTTCAAACTGATCGATCTCCAAGTCAAACTTACAGAACTTCTTATCACTTTCAACCTCCCAGAAACTGGATGAATGGTACGTAGGTAGTAGTATCTTTTCAATTTCTCTTTTTCTATAAATTTCTACACATTATTACCTATATATAGTTATATATTTATTCTTGATTAACACATCTCTTTTCACGATTATTAATCATTTTTCTTTCTTATGGTCATGTTATGATTGGACAAATCAAACGGGCGTCTTTATTATTAATCTGGACTTGCAGATCCTAATGGTAATTAAGCTCTTTCTTTACTGCTTTTTAAATACTATATAATTCATGTTTAAACAAAATTACATACGTTACCTGAATCTTGTTAATGCAGGGCCTTTGGTCTACAAGGGAATTTATCATCTGTTCTACCAGTACAACCCAAAAGGTGCAGATTGGGGTAATATAGTATGGGCGCACTCTACGTCCACAGATCTCGTAAACTGGACTCCCCACCAGCCTGCCATTTTCCCATCCCAGCAGGGAGACATCAACGGCTGCTGGTCCGGTTCCGCAACCATACTCCCGGGAGAGAAGCCCGCCATTCTCTACACCGGAATAGATCCCAACAACCAACAAGTCCAAAATCTAGCCCTGCCCAAAAATCTCTCTGACGCATTCCTCATTGAATGGGTCAAATCACCCCATAACCCACTAATGTTGCCCACTACTACCAACAAAATTAATGCCTCCTCATTTAGAGATCCCACCACGGCTTGGCTTAGCCATGACGGAAGATGGAGAGTCATCATCGGTAGCAAGAGAAAGCATCGTGGATTGGCATTTTTATATAGGAGCAAAGATTTCACTCACTGGATTAAAGCCAAACACCCGCTTCATTCGGAGAATGGCACCGGAATGTGGGAGTGTCCTGATTTTTACCCTGTTTCTGCTAATTCTCGGAATGCTTTAGACACGTCTGTGATTGGATTGGACGTTAAACATGTGTTAAAGTTTAGTTTGGATGATTCTAAGCATGATTACTACACGGTTGGAAGGTATGAACCCATCAAGGATATATATACCCCGGATAATGGTACTTCCGTGGATATTGAGACGGGTTGTCGATATGATTATGGAAAGTTTTATGCTTCAAAGACTTTTTATGATAGCTTGAAGAAGAGAAGAATCTTATGGGGATGGATTAATGAATCATTACCTTCACCTGAATACATCAAACAGGGATGGTCAGGAATTCAGGTAATTTCTTTTTTTGATAACTTGAATTCAGGTAATTTCGAAAAGTAAAATCTTGAAAGTATTGTATGTTTAGTTAGTACTCCAATTTTCAAAATGTTTGGGGCTGGATTTGTTTGTACAGTCAATTCCCAGGACGATTTGGCTGGATAAAAGTGGAAACCAATTGGTACAATGGCCAATCGAAGAAATTGAAACCTTACACGGAACCCAAGTTGACTCTCCTCCTGTCAGAGTGCTCAAGGCAGGATCAAATGTTGAAATTTTGGGTGTCACAGCTGCACAAGTGAGATTAATGGATACGATTTTTGCACGTAACAATCATACATACATGCAAGCAAGTTGAATTAAGTTCATTTTTTAGACAATATATATCATGCACTGTATGTATGACCAGGCGGATGTTGACTTGTCATTTGCGGTATCAAACTTTGAAAAGGCAGAGGTGCTAGACCCAAGTTGGACTAATCCACAACTGCTATGCTTTCAAAAGGGTGCATCAACAGCAGGTGGGCTCGGACCATTTGGGTTAAAAGTTTTGGCTTCAAAGGACTTGCAAGAATATACTGCAATCTTTTTCAGAATTTTCAAAGGCCAAGACAAATACGTGGTTCTCATGTGCAGTGACCAGAGCAGGTCTCTTCTCTCTCTCTCTCTCTCCAAACATACACTCGCACATAACAGAAACAGACGGCAATTAAGCTTAATTGTTCATTTTCTATCGACAGGTCTTCACTGAATGAAGTGACTGATAAGACCACTTACGGAACATTTGTTGATGTAGACCCCACTCACGAGCAACTGTCACTAAGAAGCTTGGTAAAGCTTGTTTATTTAATTATTATCTTTATTTTGCCAATTTTAGTTAGTGTTTGATGGAATTGTTTGTTCACTTAAATTTACAGGTAGATCATTCAGTAGTGGAGAGCTTTGCTGGGGAAGGAAAGTCTTGCATCACTGCTAGGGTTTATCCCACATTAGCAATTGGTGATGCAGCCCACCTGTATGCATTCAACAATGGAAAGGAGAGTGTGAAAATTCCAAAATTGAGTGCTTGGAGCATGAAAAAAGCACATATTAATTGAAAAACGATCGAGATGATGTAATATATACAGACGGTTATCAGGTTGTTTAATGCGACAGTAACAGAGTCAGATTGTTTTGATAATTATAACAAACATTAGTAGCTGATGTTGCATCCCTCTTTTACGAGCCTCTTGTTGTTCCAGTTCTACCAAAGAAGCATCCCACATGCTAAATCTAGTCGTGTGATAACTGCATACATTGGCAGGTTTATCTTATTAATAAATTATTTATAAAGTAAATGGCTCCTGTTTCGAATCTGCAACAATAATGACAACCAAAAACAATCAACTACAGTTGTAACGAGGAAACACAAGCAAAAAACTACAACACCTTGGCTAAATTACGTTTGTTCGTAAAGTTTATAATTTAAATATTATATTTAAAATAAAATTATTAATTTTAAAAATATTTTATTTATTTTTAAATTTAGACTTAGGACTATTAGTTCAGAAATTATAAAATGATTTAATAATCTTCGAATTATAATCCTTGATTGAACATGATATTCAATAGTCTTCCATATTAAGTTATTTTATAATTTCTGAATTAATAGTGACAAGTCCAAATTTAAAAACAAACAAGACAAAAATAGAATTAATAATCTTATCTCAAATGTAATCTTTGTAAATAAATATAACTTTGGGATTATAATCCTTGTAAACAAATATGAACCTAGAGTTATGTTTGTTTATAAGAATTACACTTGAGATATAATTATTAATTCTAAGTGTCTTATTTATTTTTAAATTTGGACTTTAAACTATTAATAAGTGATTATAAAATAACTTAATTTAGAGACTATTTAATCTCATATTTAATTAAATATTATAATATTCACCATTTAGGACTAAAAAAATTTAAACAAAATTAACCTTTAATATTTTTTTTAAAATGACCATAATATGTTATTCTATTCATTTATCAACAAGATATTATATTTATTTTTTTCTTTTTCCTACCTTCGCCAGCTAATATGCTCATCGTTAAAAGTAACTTCTGGAAGACCGTACTCTCTCCATTTATGTTTGGCACGACCTTTAAAATACATTTACTAATTCAGCAAAGTCTTGATTACAGTCGTAGTAAATTGCACATGAGAAACCTGGGGTAAACACACGAAAACATTAAAATAAAAAAGAAGTCATAATTTTTTAGTGCTAAATTATAAAATTAATACAAATTTTAAAAAATTAATTTTAAGATTTTTAAACTAAAAATGAATAAAATTCATTAAATAATGAATATTAAAGCGTAATATTCATTATTATATTGATTAAATTTATATTAATTTTGAATTTAAAAAATATTTTAAATTTAAATAAATTTATATTAAATTTAAATTTAAAAATATTCCAAAAATAAATTTTAAAATTCAAATTATTCTTATATTTTAAATCAGAACGAGTATATTATTATAATATCAACACTAGAACGCATACAGAACAATATCAACCAGATTTATAATTATTTGTCCATTATTTTTTAATGTATAAACAAGTTTAAAATATATTATTATTATTAAGGATATAATAGTCCAAATAATATTTTATATTCAATTCTTTAATTAATCCTAAAACAAACAAACATAACATTAAATTATTTTATAAATAGCCTGATAAAAAATAAACATATAATTAAAACTATCTAATCTTAAAATTATAATCCTCAGACATGACTTGAAAGTTCTATGATCTCGCACACATAAACTGCAGTTCATTCCGGATACATAACACCGAAGAATAGCATCTTTCAACCCTCTTTATAATTAAGTAAGCACCAATTCACATGTATTATTAATAATAAATATATTTGATATTTTCAGAGTCTCTTGTCACATCACATGCGAGCGAAGTGACTCAAAGCATGTGAAGAACCTTGGTGAATATATCAGAATCACTTTTCACGTGCTTAAATTATCGGAAGAAGTAACTCCCTTGGAAACCCAAAAAGAAAAGTGACTGAAAATACTCCAATCCTCTTTACAGCCAGCAGAAATCCATTGAAGTGCAAAGGCAAATGAGAGATGCTTTTACACTGACTAGTGCCTACTTCGTAATTAAAACAAGAGAAACTATATATACATAATCCTAGCAAACAGGCAGGAAACACCTTATTATAAAGGCAAGGTTCAAAATGCTAATAAAGTCAAAAGATGAAGCACATTTTTAATATAATATGGCATCAGCATGTAGGCAATGTATGTGGTGCTCTACTCCAGCAATATCATAACAGCAGAGGTCAATATAACTCATTAAAATTCATGAATGGCAAAGAAAACACTAGATATTTTTAGTTCATTTGAGATCTCACAATGGCAACCTGATAAAACACGAGACCCTAAAAGATTAAATATAACTCATAAAACACCTCCTAAAAAGAAATGAGAATTGCAACGGACAAGAAACAAAAATCAAAGAGCCAAAACCCTCAACCAAGGACACCACCAAGACAACACCCTGCTTTCATATGCTGTTTTATGCACTTCAACATTTACTGCTGCTTGCACTCTGGAGGACGATCACCCTGCTGACCTTCCCCAGCTTGTGCTCTTCCACTCTTCTGCAGTTTACAGAACAACACATGAAAATCATGTTTCATTGAAAGGTTTACTTGCATTATTACAGAGAGTAAAGAAGAGCAGTTCATTTCTCACCTTTGAACCAGATGACTGCAAGACAGTCCAGAAAACGAAAAGAACATAACGTTAGCAAACACAAGCTGAGAATCAATAATTAGATTTTATGCAAGAGGAAAGAGTTCTGAATATACCTTCTTCCTGCTCTTTCCCTCTTCTTCATCTTCTTCGTCATCCTCTTCGTCGTCGTCATCCTCTTCTTCATCTTCGTCATCATCTTCCTCACCATCATCGTCCTCATCATCCTCATCACCAATATCTTCAAACTCATCCCCCTGCACAGCCTCCCCAGTAAACCATGACACAGCATGAGGTATAATTTTGTCCCGAATGGTCGACCTGCACAGACAAACACCGTGTCACTCTGATTTATATCTAAATGGACACCTGCGGTTTTCAAGAAATCATATTCTGTAAAGACAACTGGTTTTCCTTTTTCCTCTTCTCAAAGGACTTGAATTATGAATACAAAGTTTTAAGATGCATTTATGCAACATAAATGTGCAGGGCAAGTTAGCTACTTAATACATCATGAATATAAAAATGACCAAGTGACAAACTCAAATGATGTTTTAGAACCAATTGACTAAAGCACCCAATATGTCATAATATATATATCACCATTCAATGCATTTATCAATTGAAGAATACTCTCTAGCTGAAATCACAGACTCACCCAATGTCGTAGTCTTGTTCCATTTGATTTTGGAGCTCCTCAGCCTGTTATGCATACAACAGTTAGCGGGGCAATTAGCTTAACAAATTGTTCAGTGACCTCATTGGTATACTACAAATTAAGAGCTTCAAAACTTACAGCATCTTCATCAATATCATCATCCTCCTCAGGCACCTGTGGGGGACTAAAGAAATTGAAGAAACTCTCACAATTTTCAGTCTTGGTGATAGGTTTAGCATTCTTTGACCCCTTTCTTGGCTTCTTTTTCAGAATTTTCTGTGTCAAGCATTTCCCTGGATACCATTCAATGTCCGTCCTATAAAGTAGCAAACTTAGCAAGACACAAAGAGAAAAGGCATAAGAAAATTACAACATGAGACCAAGTAAATAGAAAGTTACCCAATCGCCTTCTCTAGAATAGGTTCATCATCATCAATCATGTGATATGTTTTTGTCAAAACTGTGTTCTTAAAAAAAGGATTTGTATCAAAGAAGAACTCAAGCTTAAAACCCTTGGGATTATCAATTCTACACCACTTGATATCCTTCAAATACTTGAGAGCCTCCTCATCACGCTCAGAGATCTAGATTATCACCAAATCATATTAGATCTAGCAGACAAAGACTTTTTAAAAAAGCATAGTAATTAACAGGTAAGGGTCATTGAATTATTAATTACATACCTCCTCCGCCAATATTTCATTAGTTTTCATTGCAGTTAGCCAGAAATCGGGAACACCTTTTTCTGCATCAATTATTTGAAAATATCGAAGTCAGGCTCCCTTAACAAACACTTGAGACGAAAAGAAAAAAATAATACAATAATGAACTTGGTAAGTATTGACCATCTTTGGATGAGTCATTCACCTTTTTCTTTATCTTCTTCCTGGTCCATCGCATTTTCACTTTTAACTCCTTCAGATTCGACAATACCATTCACTATTTCATATCTCTGAAATTATTATTCAACAAATTGATTGAATAAGAAATTGGAGAAATCATATGATGCTTTTATTCAATAACAAACTTGCAGCACTTCTTGCCTTAGCGTATAGAGGTTCATAAAGTTTCTGGTATTTGGCTTCAAGTGCAGCCCTCTCCTCAAAGAATTTTGCCTCTAACTCATCGTGATGGCTCTGCAATTTGAGAAAATGTAAGCTTCAGCACAGATCTATACTTACAAAATAAAAAAAAAAATCCTCACTATAAGTATTACTGATAAACCAAGAAACTACTCTTAAGCAATGAAGATCTTTACCATGAAACACCCACTGAGAAAAGGTTCCATTCTTATCAGCAATTAAAGGGAATGATCATGAATGTAATCTAACAACTAGATACAAAAGCCTTTCATAAAGCAGTAAACTACGTACGAGGAATGGTGTCTACCATGAAATGGGCAGAAAATATAATAGGCAACACCTACCGACTGTTAAACTAGATACAAGGGTTCACCTATGCATGTCATTGTTCATAGGGTAAAAATCTCAACAGCGAAAAAGTTATTCCATCACCAGTCAATAAATGAAATTCACTGTAATAATTAAAACTCATAAAATGGTGCGGAAAAGAGAGATGAAACCAATCAGTAATTTCCTTTTCGACTTTAAATATGTACTGTTATTCAAACTAATAGCATCATCAAAGAATAAGTAGCTCAATATGAAAGTACTCTAAAGAATCCATTAGAAAAACTCACTTTCGTTTATAACACTAAATCAAGGCAACTAAACAAACTCTAGTCCATGTAGAATTAAGATCGCCTATTTCTTACATCTATACTGTTGAAGCACAGAAATGTCACGCCTTTCTCGGGTAGTAAAAGTACCAATTTGTAAATATGCTTGACAAGTACTCTAAAGAATCCATTAGAAAAACTCACTTTCGTTTATAACACTAAATCAAGGCAACTAAACAAACTCTAGTCCATGTAGAATTAAGATCGCCTATTTCTTACATCTATACTGTTGAAGCACAGAAATGTCACGCCTTTCTCGGGTAGTAAAAGTACCAACTTGTAAATATGCTTGACAATAGCTATGGTACTTCTTTATGATAAACAAGTTAAAGGGGAGTCTTAAAAAGAGTTAAAATCTTCCCCAACATCAAACACGCAGTAACCTGTAAATATATTTCCCCTTTCTGTTCTATACTTTGATGCTCATGCATCTATTTATAGGTGAAAATAAAGCAAACAAAGGTTCAAAACTGTGTTTTTATTGTATAAGCTAACCTATAATATACATTGTGAGTTTGTTTCCCACTTCATGTTTGAAACTTTCAATTATTCTCAATGCACCACCAAATAACTACTACATTAAAAAAAAGTGTAAGTAAAGAAAATATATGGTATTTTCAAGACCTACATTAAACATGAACAGTAAACTGTCAAACAAAGCTGATGCAAAAATAGAAACTACCACACAACCAAATACCTGAATCTCTCTCAAAGCCTCAACACGCTTCCGAACAACAGGTGTCAAAGTCTCTAGAACATTGGAGTGCTGCCCAGCCAGGTTTTGAAGCTTATTCTGCAAAAAACCCCAAAACTAGCTTAAGAAAAAGTCAAAAGAATAAACACGGAAAACACAGTCTGTAAAAAATGGCTAACCTTCAGGGCATTTACAAGACCAGCACGATCCTCCACACTAAGAGCTACAAAACATTAAACAGAAATAAAATTAGGGTTTTACTTGTATATTTGTTTAAACAGAAAGCGAAAATTAGGGCTTAATTAAACGGAGGCATATTCATACACATGGAGTAAATAATAGACTGGATTTAGGTTTTGAAAGTTACCTGCGGCGGCGGCAGGCAGAGCGGCGCCGAGATCGGCCATGTCGAACTCTTTGTTAGGGTTACTCATAGTGAACAGATTGAATACGAAACCCTAGAGAGAAAGTTGAAGAGAAAAGGAGGGAAAACGATGAATGGAAACCGATAGAAGAAGAAGAAGAATAGGAGAAGGAGGCGTGTCCCTGTTTCTCTCTCTTTCCTGTTTCTCTCGTCCAAACCTAAGCAAGTTATGAGTTATATAGAGGATAGTGATATTAGATTTACGCGCTATTGTGATCGTATTCTGCACTGCACAGTGAGGGTTTGCGGAGGCCTATGGCTGGCTGGCTATACGTTGGTCCACAGCTCTGCTTAATATTTAAAATTAGTAATCTGCGACTTACTCGGAAGTCATTTTTTTTTGCTTAAAATTAAAATTTTAATAAATTTATAAATAAAAATAATATATTTTTATTTATAAATCAAAAATTATAAATAATAATTATAAATGTATTCGATTAATAATAATTTATAAGTTAAAATAAAATATAAAAATTATTAAAATATTCTTTAATAAAAAAATAAAATAGGACAAAATGAACCTTTTATAAGGTTTGACTAATTTTTAAAAAAAAAATTATAAATCAAAAAAAAAAAAGTAAATAAAACTTTTCTTTTAAATTAATTTATAAGTTAAATTGATGAACTTATAAGATAGAATCGAACAAGCCCTAGATGGTATTTTAAACCATAAACCTTTTCTAGTTAAATCAACAAATTTATTTTATTTCTTTTCTGGGGAAGATGAGGCCCAGAAAAGAAATTTATTAAACAAACCTTAGTTACCCAGCAGTGCAAATAAATAAAATTAGCCATTAGACACACGCAATGTTGTGTGGAATATAAATTTTTTTAAATATAAAAAAAATAGTTTAAAATTATAAAATATATAAATTAGACTTATTTATCTATGATTTTGAATTTAGATGATAATTTTATTTTGAGTTTAGAAACATGAGAAACAATTACAAAATTAACATACGTGACTGAATGAATGAACGTGAAAATAATAATTGTTTTTCGCACGTAAAAATAATTAAATTAAGTAAATTCCGTTTTAGATAAGGTGTGGTCCACTTATAACAAAAATCTATAAAAAACTGAAGGTTTTAAAATAAGAGATAATAACTTTGATGTTTTGAAAAGAAGTCTCATTTTTATTGTTTTAAAGTCAATTTCTAGGTTTTTGGAGTTTACATACATGTTATGTAAATTAATATAAATTTAATTATTTAGGATTGTTTAAATAGTTTTATTAATTATTTTAATTATGTATTTTACATCTTAAACAAATTATACACGCCTTGTAAAAAGAGTCGCATGAAAATAAAAAGTTATTATGTTATGTATGGATTGGATGAAGGAATTATATGTGGAGTAAAATGAGTCACTTCGTTGGAATGATAAAATTGTATTTGATGCGGACTAAAAAATAAACAAATAAAAGATAAAAACATATTTAGCTACGTCATTTATAACAAAATAATATTTTTTATTATATTTTTCAGTCGTGAATTACAAAATGAGCCATTGCGGTCAACATTATAATAAATTGTGACAATTACACTTTCCCATCATTTGAAATAATTATATTTTCTTATTATTTTATTCTCTTATTCAACTTAACTCTTATTTTCAAAATAGTTAACGTAGGTTAGATGAATATTTTCCTCCGATATGGTATTATGCTCTATCAATCAGCCTTATCTCAGTTTTGTTCATATATTATTAGTTATTTTATTTATTATTTCTTGATTTCATCTTATTTTATTTTTCATACGCAAAAAATATTATATTGTCTTGTTGTGTAATATTATACTATTGATAATTTCTATTATAAATATATTTTGTTAGATATAATAATTAATTATGTTTATATTTAATAATTGGATCATATTTTTGAGGACGAGTTAAATTTATATACTAATAATAATAAACCAATTTTGAATAAGATTATCTTCGTTAGAAATTATATCATTCAAAACTTATTTATTTAACTAATAATAAATTTTTATATAAATAATGAATTTAATAAAAACTAAAAAATTCTAACAAATAATTTAATAAATTAAAAGTTATTATAATGTGTGCTACTTATTATTATTAAAGTTCATATTATAGTATGTATTTTAATTAATAATATGTAAGATTATCTACATATGAAAGTTATTTAATTCTAAAATTATATTATTTAGGTAATAACATAATATAATCATACCTAAACCCGAGTAATTATACTTATATTTTTAAAATAGTATTATAATAAGTATTATATATTTTGCTATTGATAATCTAAAATTATAACAAAACACCAATTAAATCAAAAATAATATTAAAATAGAATGTGACTGAAAAAAAATAATTTTGATGGTAAGAATATATATGATAATATTTGAAAAGTCAAATAGACAAGTATCCAAGTGAATCTTTCGTCAAATTTTTCGAACTGAATGGTCAAACAAAATCTATTATTTGTTTAAATTTTTTTATAGATTTTTAAGTGATTATTTTTCTAAAACTTTAAGTTGAATGACAAATATAGATTTATTCCATGCCTATATATAAAAATAGGGATAATTTTTTAAATCTTAATTTTTTTTATCTCAAATGATATAGTGTTAAATATTTTAATAATACTTTATGCTATAGTCAATTGAATGAAATTTAGGCAATCAATATAATAATAACACATCATTTGAGATATTTTGTTAGATAAAAAAATTTAAAACTCTTAATATTACCCTATAAATAAATAATATCATTACACCAATAATTACAACATGGTATTTTAAATTAAAAAGATTTATATTGCAACAAAAAGTGTTAATTTTTGGTGAGACTAGATACATAAATTAATTACTCTATATTAATTTATGTTATGTTTACTCACAACAACAAGAGTTAATGTGTAATAAATAGTAAATTTTGATTCTACCTGTGTGGTTATATTTAGGATGTGTTCAATTATTAGCTTGTCATTGTACGGTTTTGGTAAGTTGTAATAAATACAATTTGAACTCGAACATCTCACGAATTACCAATCGAATCGAATCCGAACTTTTCACGAACAAAGTCGAACAGTCAAAAGTAATACCACATGCAAACTCAATTCGATAAGTTAATTAAATTGAACCGAACTTGACCCGAACATGTTCGCGAACGGTTTAATTCGCTTCCATGCCTAGTTATTGATAAATTCACTTCAAAATAAATTATAACTATATGCGTAATTTTTTCGTGTGTATTTTGACCAAACGCGAAGACAAACAAGCATTTAAGTGGTATTTGTTTCTAATTAAATCAATATTATAGTTTTATAATATAATAGGCTATTACATTGATATGCCATTTATTTTGTTTGATTCACCTATTATATGTATTAATCTATTGCGGGCGTAATACTATTATATCAATTATTTTCATTGTATCTTTTAATTGATGTATCGACCTCACAAAAGACAAAATAATAATAATTATAACTAATTTAACATTTTGACTTATAATTTATTTTATTCATCATATACATTTATATAATTTAATAAACTAAACACAATTTTAAACGTAATATAATAATATTGTAATTACTATATAAAAATTAAAAAAAAATATTGTAATAACTCTATTGTATTATATAGATTATTATATTATATCAAATTTTTGTTTGACGAATTAAACACCGCCTTAAAAAATTAATTTGAGGGCACTAAATATACAAAAAATAAATAAAAAATAACTTGAAAAAGGCGGTGAACTTTCTGAGAGAGCCGAAATATAATTCGTCTCCCATCGTAATTTTATGCATAGCGGGCAATTAAAAAATTTAAATGGAAATAGAAGGAAAGGATGATTCGAAATTCCAACTGAAAGAGGGTCTAGAGACAGATTTCGGAAGAGGGTTAGGGTTCGATTCAACCGATCGAACGGTTTCTCGCCGCCATGTTTCCTTTCAGCTCCCCATTCCAGATCACAAAGATGAAACTAGGGTTCGTTTCAAAGTTACTGGGAAGAACCCTATTTGGGTACATTACAGCAATACTGGAGAAATTAAGGTTTATAAGAGGTTTGAAAGAGGTGAAATGGAGAGTGGTGATATGTTCTGCATTTCTTTCAAGAAACCTATTTGGTTCACTTTGAAAAGATTGGAACTTGGAGAAGAAAATAAGAACAGAATGGATGCAGAATCGGGGCTTGAAATTGAATTGGATGAGAGTTTACAGAGTAACTTTGATTTGAGAGGGATAGAAGAATTAGGGATAGAGTCTATAGACGTTTCAACTTTTGACCTTGTTAAAGGTGTGTCTTTTAACTGCCATTTTATGAACTCCATTATATTTTTATTCTTTATAGTATTTTTTTGGTAATTTAATTATGGCTGTTAATAGTTCATAGCTCAGAAGAACGCACGTTTCAAATGCAATTTATATTTATATACATGTCACTGCACACTATTAGCTGTTTCAAATGGTCTAAGTTGGTTATTATTTGTTGTGATTCACATGTAAGGAATTAGTTCAGTATCTATGTTATTGTAAATTAATTTTTGTTTTTGGAATTGTAGATTTTGGTTTTGTTGTGATGGGGCATGAGTTTGACTGCTATCCTAAGAAAATGAATCGTCATATCAGGAATTGGGATTGGTTTATTGATGAACCTGGAGAAGACAGTGAAAATGATGATGTTGGTGCGAGAAAAGGGAAGAGCCATGGGATGAGAAAGAGGAAGAAAGGTGGAGGGGGCGAGAATGATGAGTGGAAAGGTGAGAGTGAAGAGGATAAGGAGCTAATTACAAAAGCAAGGAAGGTTCAGAGACCAAAATATTTGACCAGATCAAAGGACAGTGGCGGAACTATAAAGGGTGCAAAAATTGTTAGGAATTATCGACAGAATAACAATGAAGTAGAAGAGGAGGAAGAAGAAGATGAAGAAACCCTTGGAGGTTTTATTGTAGATGAAGAGAATGTGGGAGAAGAAACAGAAAGTGAAGAAGAAGAAGAAGAATTTGATGAAGATGATGATGAAGAAGAATAAACAATTGATGGCAACTAGAAGGCAATGATGCTTGAGATAGTTTTTAGCTGTAAATTTGTAGTCCCAAGTTTCTTTTTTTGGGGTACTTTGTATTAAAAACAAAGTTTCAATCTGTTTTTTTTCTTCATTTGATTGTTAAATCATGTTACATATGTTTATTTTCATCAATATCTCTTCTTTAGTGTTATTTCAGTTCACTTCATATGGCTTTTAGCTAAAGGGGTGAAGATGTTTCAAATTTAAATATTTAGAAGTTGGCTGTCATTTTTAGTGTTCCGTAAGCTTTGTAGGACAAAGCTAACTGATATTAGTGCGTTGACCATTGTAATTTTTTATGGGGACATTTTTGACGCTAGCAATTCCTACATAGGTGATGGTTATTACCTTAAATGGTGGTGAGGAATGGTCATCAGTTGTTGATAATCTTGGTAGTAGAATCTGTTCTGTGTTGGCATATTTGTATTATGTGCAGGGGAATGGTGAATCATTGAATTGGTGACAACTGATTCCACTGCGGCAAATACCACCTAACCTAATTTATTTATATGAGATAGTTTTCCAGTGTTTATTGAGCCGTCAGAAGTATTGAACGCGTCTCTCTTGAGTTGATTCTTCTTATTATCCCATAAAGTGGTTATAGCAAGCCTTTCTCATAAGATGAAATGTGCAATAATATCGCAGTAACAAGTTCCTCCCTTATGATTGCTAAAGAAGCAAATCTGCTACTTAATGGGTATTAGAGCTGTGCTGGTTCCCTTTTCTCCCCTTTCTGAGAGCTGTATTAAGATTTATTTGTTTGGACGGTTTCTTAACCACTATTTTTAAAGTAGTACTCCATATTTTTAAGCTTGCGGTGATGACTTAGGTTGTATTTGTTTAGGTCTGAATGACTTTTAATGAATTTGCGTCTGAATCGGTAAGAAGTAAAAGTTATTTGTTAAAATTTTGTTTGTCTTTTAATGTCTTTTAATCGGTAAGATATAAAATAAAATCTAAATCATCAAATCAAGTCTTCCTCTTATGATTTTTTTTTGATAATTTTTTTTAATATAATTATATTCAACAATATTATTCACTCATTTATATTAAATCGAATATTTAAAATTATTAAATAAAATTTTACTCTTTAAAATAGTAAAATAGTGTCATTAGGTAGTTCATTTTTTAGTAATCAAATAGTTTTTTATATTTAGACTGATCAAATTTATTAATATATATTAATTATTCGAATTTTAATTATTCAATTTTATCAAACACAACATTAATTTATCTTTCCCAAATTTTATATCGTTCACTGTTTTTAACACACAAATATATGCAAGGCATACAAGAAAATGCAAGTGTTTTTAAGTCGGAAACTTTGTGAAAATACTTTGAAAACAAATTAAAAATTTTGAAATATTCAAAGTTCATTTGTTTTTATACAAAAAAAATATGTATAATATATCTTTGCCAAACTCCTCTCCATCTAAAAATTAGCTAGTAATAATATTTAGCTTCTAATTTATATAAAACTTTTCTTAATATATATTATATTCATTTTAAAATATACGATCATCTATGACTGTATTTTATAAAATGAGTGATATTATTTGAAACGATAAAAGTATTAAAGAAAGATCATTAAAAATATTCTATCTCAATAAATAATTAAGAACAAAGTTAACGAAAATTGATTTTTTTCAGTAATACAAAAAAATATATTTTTTTTTATGACGGGGAATCCGGAATTATATTGAATAAACTTGCAAAAATACTTTCTACGTACCCTTTAATTTTGCGTTACACACCAAATAAGTAAGAAAACAGTCATCAGTTAGAAAAAAAATGTCACGACACCGTTTTAGTATGGTACGGTGTCGTTAGTATGTAGGTTGTAATATTGAATGTAGTATTAATCTTCAAATTGGTATTTGAGCAGAATTTGTTTGAAGCTCTCTTTTCTCCCCCAAGACAAAAGGCGAGGCGGCGTCTATCTTCTCCATCACACAGGAAGGGCTAGGGTTCTTTCTGGTTTGCACATAATACATCAAATCTGAAACTCCGATACTTAATCCTCAAATTCTTTCGACTTAAAAATCCATAATAGCCAAGAGAGGTTTGTTAGGGTTTTGATATATCTAGGGTTTGTTTTTGGATGGGAGAAACTAAAATCTATAACATTTGGACGGAAAAATAATCATTCTTCGTTTGCAGGTGGTTTTCATAGGTAGATATCTACTCCTAGGGTGAGATAAAACGCTTAGAATGGATCATGATGTTGCCGGAAGAGGAGCACAAATACCCATCAATAATGGCGATGATGAACAAACTAAGCAGCAGCAGCTTATTTATTCAGAGGAAGAAGAGGAAACACACGGTGGTGAAATCGAATTAGATGGTGATGATATTGGGCGAGGCAATGAGATTCAACATCATTCAGAGAGTCATCATGATTCATCTGCAGGGTTAGTTTGTAGCTATTAGCTTGCATAGGTTTAGGGTTTCCTTTTAGAACTTGCTATGTTTGGTACTCCAACTAGTGGTAGTATTTGAATTACATGTTATGTAGTAGTTATTTTAAGAGGGGAGAGACTATAGTAGTTGTCAATTTGTAATCATGCGGACAAATAAAGGGTTTGTGAATAACTCTTAATTTTCTTCTGTGATAGAAAACTTTTTGTTGGAGGCATTGCTTGGGAGACTACTGAAGGTATTCTTTTATCCCTTTGTAAAGAAAATTTGATTCTGGTTACATATGGCTTTTGAATTACTGTGGAATCATGTTTAAATTTTAAGTTTGAAGACTGTTTTTCTTTCTTGGTATGTCTAGAATTTCTTATGGGAATCCTTATTTCCACAAGGAAATTTGATATATGTGCAAGGTTGGCTATCACATGAATGTGCGTCCCTCTTAGAGAAAGACCTTGCAGAAATATCATATTTCCTCGTGGAAGTATATCTTCCCGTTTCTTCTTTATGCTTGAAAGAAATTAAAATCTAGTATTGGGGCGAATTCTTGACTGGCATGCTATGTTTGATGTTTTGAAAGTCACCATATTGAAATCCTTGTTGTTTTGTTTTTTGTTTTATTTTTGTGGGGTGAAGAAATGTTTTTCTTTTTTATTTGCCTTTGGTAGGGATGCATGCTTCTTTCTCTCTTGCTTTTTGTAACCCCTTTTTTCCCACCTTTTGTTTGTTTCTTTGGATTGTCATCAATATGCAATGTACTAGATCAAAATGTTCACATCTACAACTGATTTGCTGAAGATAGGAGATTTGTGTTTCAACATAGGTTGAGATGTAAACATACTATAAGAGATGGTTGCTATGCTGATGCAGGACAAAAACAGGTCCAATGCGAGACGTGGTTGGAACAGTACGCTAGACTTTGGAAGCCCAATTAGGAAGAATTGTATTTAATTAGGAGTTGTATTTTATTTAAATTCTTTAATTTGTAGTTACCTTATTTAAGTTGTAATTATCTTATTAGAATCCAATTAGGGTTAGGAGAGTTGCATTGAAGTATTATAAATAGGGTTGTACTTCAGTATTTTAGGGAGATTGAATTACCCGTTCCCCATTATATGCAGAAACATGTCCACTGTGACCGGTATCTTTACTCTGAGATGCTTGTTTAAAGGGTGTTCTTCGGCAGAGCGATAAAGTTAAACCTCCTTTGTCCAAAGTTTCATGAGGGTTCTTTTTTGAGAGCTTCGTGAGCGTCGTCTAACTCATTGGCTAAGATATTTGAAATTTTTTAAGTTACTAAACAAATTAACTCTAAGGTGTTGTCTATACAAATGGTGGAAAAAGAATGTATGGGTCACATTATTTAATCTTTGTGGGGGGTAGGGGGGGGGGACTGCAAACTGGGTCAAATTGAAACACGAACTTCTGCAGCTCGCACTGACATAAGGTTTGATGTATCCGTAAAAGTTCGGTTGTCGGTTGCAGCAGAGAGGGTATTGAAACATGATTCAACAGTTTTTGGACGAGGGTGATTAGCATCAACAGACCTAGAAATCAATAAATCCTACAGTCAATTTTCTTGTGATTTGGGATGGATATCATGAAGTTGTTGAGAACTTCGGTGTTGTTGTTTAGTGTCATATTGATCAAGGTACCACCTTCAAGCTTGTATGCTAATTTTTATGTGCATGATGATGCCATGATTATGGTTGACATAATTTTACTATGACATTTTTTTCTTGAAATTTCACAAATGATATTTTCTGCGGCTGATACTTAATCTACCAGTGTGACATTAACAGAGACATTATAGCTCAAGTAGGATATCTGGTTATTAGTTTGAACATGACTACTGTAGGAACTCGCTAGAAATCAGCATTGACAGGTCAGTCTACAAACAGGGTAAAATTGAAACACGGATTTTTGCAGTTCGCACTGACACAAGGTTCGATTTATCTGTAAAAGTTCGGTAGTCTGTTGCAGCAGAGTATGTATTGAAACATGATTCAACAGTTTTTGGAAGAGGCTGATTAGCATCAACAGACCTAGAAATCAATAAATCCTACAGTCAATTTTTTTGTGATTTGGGATAGATATCATGAAGTTGTTGAGAATTTCAGTGTTGTTGTTTAGTGTCATATTGGTCAAGGTACCACCTCCAAGCTTTTATGCTTATTTTTATGTGCATGATGCCATGATTATGGTTGACATATAATTGCACTATGACATTTTTTCTTGAAATTTCACAAATTATATTTCCCGAGGATGATGCTTAATCTACCAGTGTGACACTCAGAGACATTATAGTTCAAGTAGGATATCTGGTTATTAGTTTGAACATGACTACTGTAGAAACTCGCTAGAAATCAGCACTGACAGGTCAGTCAATAGTTATGTTTCACATTCATTGTAAAAATGAATTATTTTATACAAAATCTCCAACGACTAATTGTGACAGTAGAACTGTTCTAAGTTGAAGACTTAAGTTTTGGTTAACTTGTAAGCACAGTGGTTGAGAGATCCAGTTTTTTGTACAGCCTTAATGGTTGGTGGGCTTGGGAGGGATTCTTTATTCTCTATAGCATTTTTGTATACACTGGGTGACATGGGCTTAACCTCCTTTTGGTGATTTGTCAATAAATTTATTACTTATAAAAAAATGTACTTGTAGAATAGTTTATATTTATAAATACTAGGGCTTGCGGGACATACAATGCGGCTTATATAAGCCATGTACAACGTTGCTTATATAAGCCATGTACAACGTTATCGTTTCCCTCTCTGATAGACTAAAACTTACAAGCTATTCCCTAAAATTATACCCTATACCCTAAAGTTGAACTCTAAACCCTAACAATTGAATGACAATAACCCTAAACACTGAAAGTTCAACCCTACATATTTTAACTTGAACTCTAGTTTTTGGAAAATTATAGCCTAAACACCAAAAGTGATAAACCCTTAAATTGAACTAAAGCTTGAAAAGCTAAATTCTAAAATTTGATCCTTAAAACACTGAACAATTGGACCCTTAACCTTGCCCTCCGCCGTTTCCTTACCTCCGCCCTAATGAGAAAAGGATAGAAGGAGAAGCTGAGATGGGGAATTGAGAAACGTACCTTTTAAAGCCACCCACCTCTTCATCACCATCTCGCTGGTATCATGATCCCCATTCCATCGTGACCAATTTGGACAGAGGGCTGTGACTTCGATTTAGAGAGAGAATAAGGGCACTGCCTTTGACTCTGAAAGAACGCATGAGAAAGCTGTCGTGACCAATTTGAACGCATGATCTTCCATGATTGCTGACCACCACCATCTTTGCAGAGTTAAGGGCTTCGAGAAATTTGGAGCATGGGTTTAAGCTTCAATCGTGGTTTTCCGAGCTTTGGTAAGGGCCCATTTTATTTTTGCTTTAAAACGACGTCGTTTTTGTAAACGTTGTACGCATAATATTGCATATATCGCGACTTGTTACCCGTTTTCTCTAAATATTAATCTAGCGAGACTTTTGTATTTTGCTTAGTGCTAGTCATGTCACTTGACCAGAGAACTATAACAAGCCTGTTGATGCAGCACAACTGGACCACTTCACCAATATAATTGTCATGTTATGCCTTCCCTAATGCTTAAGTTTTGTTATGATAATAGACCAACTAATTTCATAGTCCATGTGTACTTATGTTGATTTATAATAATAATGCTTTATTAGAATTAAGTGTTTTGTTTGAAGACAACATATATGGTTAGCCCATGGTTTATTGGCACTGTCTTTAGCTATTAAGTCAAGGGCTTAACTCTTTCTTTTAAAAAAATAGAACATCTTATTTTGAAGGATGAGTTATTCCATCTTCTATATGTTATGTAGGGAACAATTGTCTGCTAGTATAGTGTCAATGAGTTTATAGTCGACTGTGCCACAACCATTAGAGAAATACAAAGCTGCAATTTCAAAAAATTCCGTTTTGATATGATGGATGCATAAAGTCTTTCTAGATGATATGATGCCATTTGTTTGAACTTGCAAACAACTTTTGTTATGTCATGTTTTGTTACTCTTACATGGTGAGTAATGTGTTAGTTACTGATAGTGAGCGAGGACATCATTAATATTGATTGATGTGGGTAATTAAGAGTTCGGTGTATGAAATAATCGATATGTTCTTTGTTATTGTACTGTATTTGACGACAATCTTCCATATTGATTCTTCTGCTTTCCTCTTCTTTTTCATCAAGTAGTATCACTTTCCTTCATTGCAGTCGTTATATATATTTTTTGTTGATGTGTTTTTCAGAGTCATTCAGCAATTACTTCAGCAATTTTGGAGAAATTACAGACTCTGTAATAATGATGGATAAACTTTCCGGAAGACCACGAGGATTTGGATTTGTAACATTTGCTGACCATGTGGTTGCAGATAAAGTCCTGGAGGAAGACCATGTCATAGATGGCAGAGCGGTAGGAGTCTCGTTTGTGATGAATTTATTGATTAAACTCAAAGCTTCTGGTGACCTTATATTTTTTCACTTTCACTCGTGACGGATATTTTTTTATAAAAATAAATGTAATGATATTCATGTTTTTCGTCTGCTTTACTCTAACATCAGGTTGAAGTGAAGAGAACAGTCCCTAGGGAGGACATGCAGGTTAAAAGAGTGCTGAAAACGAGGAAAATTTTTGTTGGTGGTATACCATTATCATTGACTGAAGGTAATAATTCTAGTGTTTTGTTGTTTTTTAGTTTTGATAAATTAAACTGTCTGATATACCATATGGCTTAACATTGCAGATGAGTTGAAGGAGTACTTTTCTTCTTATGGTAATGTTGTCGAGCACCAGATAATGCTGGACCATACAACTGGGCGATCAAGGGGCTTTGGGTTTGTCACATTTGATAATGAAGATGCTGTGGAGAAAATTTTTACTGATGGGCAAATTCATGAACTTGGAGGCAAACAGGTAATTTAAGGGCTTTCACGTGATTTGAAATTTGGTAATACAATTATATCTTATGAGACATGATATGAGCTGAGTACTTCAATCTAAAACCCTTGTAGGTGGAAATAAAGAAGGCTGAGCCAAAAAGATCTGTCAGTGACTATGGTAATGATAGTCGGGTGCGCCGTGGTGGTGGTGGTAATTCCAAGTCCTATGGTGGTTTCGGTAGAGGTGCAGCTGGGTATGGAGGTGGAAATGGTGGAAAAACTGGCAGAGGATATGGTGGGCATGACAGTTATGGAAGTTATGGTGGATATGGCGACTACGGTGGTTACGGCAGTTACGGGGGAGGTTCTGCTGGTCTTTATGCGGGTTATGGTGGATATGGGTATGGCTTTGGGTTTGGTGGACCCATGTATGGCGCAGCTGGGTATGGAGGCTATGGCACTCCCGGTAGTTATGCTGGTGCTGGTTATGGCGGAGGTAAAGGATATGGTGGCGCTGGCGGTGCTGGTTATGGTAGCAAAGGATATGGAGGCGGAGGCAGTGGATATGGTGGCAGCAGTGGCGGTGGAGGATATGATGGTGGTAAAGGATATGGGAATGGAGGCGCTTCAAGTGGAAGGTACCATCCTTATAGGAAATGAGAATTTCCACACAGATATTAGTATTGAAGTTATGATCGGGTATAACCTTCAGCACGGTGACTTAATTGTCTTGGAAGTTGAGTGGATTGTTTTTGAAATGCAGTTTCTTATTCTGTATTTTTTTTTTTTTGCATACTTTCTTTATAGTTGTATTAGCAGCAGTTAAACCGGCTCTAATTCTGACAGAATCAAGTATACTATGTCTAGTTGTACTGTTTCTCAGTTTTATAGTACTATTCAAAAACTAAATCAGCTACTTTCTTGAATAAAAAATGAAAAAAAAACTAGGCTATATTCAAATGAATTTGTATATTGAATAACATATTGTTTGCTCAATGTTGTGTTGACTAAAGGGTACAGGTTAGAATGAAATGCTAGGATGGCATTTAATACTGTTACGTACCAATGTTTACTGTATTAAACTAGGACAAGAAACGATTTGACTTGAATTAAATTTATGTAAAGATTGCGATTATGGAATATAAAAGTGTTGTGAAGCTTTAAAATAAATGCACTAGCAAGCTGCAAATGTATGTAGAGTGTCGTGGTAGTATTTCTCCAATTAGAGGACATGCTCCAAAGTAGTGGGCACGTTTTAGAGAATGATTGTCCAGACGACTGCTCTGTTGTCGAAGGACAATGTACGTGGTTTGTATTATTATGGACAGCGGGTAATTAATTAAGAGGTTTGGTGATGGATGGTAGGCAAATGAAAGAGTCAAAAAGAAAAGTTCAATGAATAATGGTCAGAAAGCCAAAAAATAAAATAAAAAATACAGAAGCCCTCCAGTTTAGAATTGTTTGCATAATAATATATATTGATCCCTCTCTCTCTCTCTCTCAGTTGGTGAATATGAATCTCCCTCTCGGCTCCGTGAAGCTGCCTCTCTGTACTAGGTCATTATAAGTTCTCCACATATTCTTAACGAGTAAAAAAAAATCACACACTATATATAATAAGGCTTTGATAGTTTTGCCATATTGCTTCAAACCTTCCAACTTTTTTCCTTTGAACTTTGTTTAAATGGGGGCCAATTTTTAACATTTTCACCCTTATACATTGGGATTAATATTTTGACAAAGTAAAACAAACTAATAATTTTACCAAATGCACTTCACATTAATAATGTCACTTTTTTTTAGAATGTCCTAATCTATTAGGATAATTTATCATAACTTAGGATGGAGAGGATGCATTACTGTTTTCATTGCGTTACTATCTTCTAGACTTGTCTTTTCTTATAACTTACTGTCATAAGAATTGAACCATCGACCTCTCTAGCCTTTTAGGCCTATCTGTCTTTTTTTTATAAAATTATAATTTATTGTCACAAAGTAAAACTTGAACTCTCAACTTCTATATTAATAGAATTGAATCATATCAGTAAAAATCAAGTGGTCATCAATATGAATAGTGTCACTTGTTCTCACCTCTTCCGTGTCAAAGGTTAAATTAATTTATATAATTGTACTTCAAAGTTTTGAAAAATAAATGAAAGGTTCTAAAAATGTAAAATCAACGCGATAAAAATGAAAGTTCATAAAAAGAATAATAAAAAAATAAATTTTCTAATTATATAAAAAAATAATTATTTTTACAAGTCTTTTAAATAATTTCACAAATCTCTCTCACATGCACACGTGAATGTGTAAAATCTCCTTTTACCTTTTTATATAAAAAGAATCTCATAAAAATAACAATTAGAAAAAAAGAGAAATAAACAAACAAAGAAGCTACATATTGAAGAACAACGGTGTCCCTTAATTTATTCTTTCGATAAAATATGATTTGTAAGAAGGCGGGCCGTGATTTTGCATTCAGTATAAGGTCTTAAATTACAGTTAGATAATCTTTATACGGATAACGTAATGATGAAGAGGTGTGCAACTCTTTTTCCTGATCTTAACAAAGCGAGAGGTTGGTCAAGGTTGGGGTCCATTAAGGTAATTTCAATCTTAATAAATTATTATTATAACATAAATCAGGCGGCAGGCATTATTCCGAATTTGTCAGGGAATAAACTTTTTTAATTCATGGGTAGGACAGGAGTATTTTATTTTTAAATTTGTTTCCAAATAGGCCCAGTAAATGCATACAGTCAATTGCAGGTTGCCACGTGTGAAGATGCTCACGTCTGATCTACTAAGCGAACACAGTAAAATACGAATTTTATTATACGACAATTATTCATATACTGATACGTTAAAATTTTATGTTTTTGGAGCATTGATGAATAGTATACTTTCCTTTCATATGAAGGTGGACTCTACGCGTTATGACACGAATTCCACCGCGTGTGAAACCCACCCTCATGTGAGAAGAAGAACATACTATTTATCATGTCCTAGCGGCATGGTATAATTTTTTCTACAACATCAACACTAGACTAAACTAAACTAGAATACAATACAATATATTATATATTCAACGTCTAAGTTTACTTAAAACATAAATATTATTTTTAAATTATTCATCTGAAATATTTTGTTATTATTTTTATTTTAAATATAAAATAGTAAAATAAATAAATTTAAACGAAGTAGGAAAAAAATTAAGACGAATAAACTTGTACTACTCCATATAATTAGTTATCCACGCGAGAAAGATGCGCCTTGTCCTTGGTTTTTAACTACCTATCCCCTCTCGCAAATGCTCCTTCATCCTCTCTCGCATGGTGCCCCCCGTACCCAATTCATGAAATCAAGTAATCTCTCTCTCTAAAATCACCATATTTACACACTACTACTTCTCTCTCTCTCTCTACATCTATTTATATATATAATTACTCGCTTTCCCCCCTCTAAATTACACCGTTAGAACTGGTCTATCCAGACCAATCTCACTTTTTTCATATTCAACACTTCATTATTAGCCTCTTTTTCTCTCTCTCTCTCTAGGGTTTTGATTCCTTTATCACAAGCCCACCCTATTCCTATTCCTATTTCTAATTTTTCTCTATCTAAAAACAAAACAAATAATAATGACGAGTTCTGCTGTAAAGAATAACTTCTTGCCTCCGGGTCTAGTCTCGAATCTTCAACAAGTTCTCTTAAACAGAAAGGGCAGCGCAGAAGAAGAAGGACAATCCAAAATTGAAGAATCCACCGCAGAACCCACTTCTTCTTCTGATAGTGTTGAACCCAATCTGGATAATTCAGAAACAAGTTCAGAAAAGCCACTTGTTTTGGTTACAAATGGTGATGGGATTGAGTCATCTGGCCTTACATATCTTGTTGAAGCTCTGGTTCGTGAAGGCCTCTACAATGTCCACGTCTGCGCTCCCCAGTCGTAATGTTTTTCTTCCGTCATTTTTGGTTTATTTATGTAGTAATTTATTAATGTTTTTTAGTAATGTATTTGAGTTAGCTTTGTGGCTTGTTTTTTGTTGTTGTTGTGCTAATTCGGCAATGTTGGTATTCTTACTGTATTAATCATGAATCTATTGAATATTTGGTATTCATATTTGTTATATTTGCTGCTTTTTAAATTCTCTTGGTTGTAGTATTTCATTTGGGCATGTTAAGGGTCCCCCACCCCTCCTCTATTTTTCTTTACAATTTCGATTTTGCTCGTCTTTGGTTTAAAGGGTGTTGTTAATTTGTTGGTGAATTATTTAGGGACAAGTCTCTATGCGGTCATTCTGTGACTCTGAGAGAAACAGTTGCTGTTAATTCAGCCGAAATTAATGGTGTAACTGCTTATGAAGTTTCTGGTATGGATATGTTGTTTTCTGCATTTCATTCAATTCTCTTGCTTACCGTATAAAAGCCAATAGTTATCTACTGTTTTCTAAGATGAAATTGGGAAGATTCTTTTTCAGATCTGATATTGATATTGTTTTTTTTGCTTAAAAAGGTTGTAACTTTTTTCCAACTATTGAATTTAAATGCATGTCTTTAACTGTATCAGACTCTCTTGCTTTGTTCAGGGACTCCTGCTGATTGTGTGTCTTTAGCATTGTCAGGGGCATTGTTTTCTTGGTCCAAGCCACTGCTGGTATGTTTCAAACTTTTAATATGCTGTTAGTCATCATTATGATTATTGTCGCTGTTGATGTCTTTTGGGGAATCACATTTTCAATATAATTTTCAGGTAATTAGTGGAGTCAACAGGGGTTCAAATTGCGGGCATCATATGTAAGTAGTTTGTTTATGGCTCCAAGGCTTCCCTGTTAGCTAGATTTCCGTACATCAGACATAGGGAAATGTGTTGCTTTCAGACATAATAATCTTTTGATACCATATTAGACCTATCTTAGTGAATTAATTATTATGATATCTATTATCTTATTTCTGCAGGTTTTATTCAGGTGTTGTAGCGGGTGCTAGAGAAGCGTTAATTAGTGGTGTACCATCTATAGCTATATCACTAAACTGGTGAGTTGAATGTTATATGATACTTTTTGCTGCTTCATTGTTATCATTGGTTAATGAAATACATTGGGTGTCTAATTCAGGAAAAAGGATGAAAGCCAAGAAAGTGATTTCAAGGATGCAGTGTCTGTCTGTTTGCCACTAATTAATGCAGTTGTAAGAGACATAGAGAAGGGAGTTTTCCCCAATAAGTGCTCACTGAATATAGACGTTCCCTCCTCTCCTTTAAAAAACAAGGTTAGCTTTGAAAAATATCATTTAGGACTTTGGTTCTGCAATTAGGAATCATGGAATACATTTCTTACTAATAATTCTCTGACATGTATTCTTAATAATTGTATATTAGTATTAAATATAGATAATGTAAACTTTCTTGAAGCGATTTTCTTATTGTTACTTCTGCAGTTCTGTTTCATTCCTGCTCTAAATTGAGTTTTTGTATTCTGGAGGAAGCTAATAGCAAAAATTTGTTTGTTTGTTCTATCATCATTAGTGATTATAGTTTAAGAGAAATGATAAAAATGATACTAGCTTGAATTTATATATTAAAGAAAATAGGAAATAATGCTGTTGAACTAAGCTACACAGGTTTTTCATGGAACTGGTGTGGATATTATCGTGTTTCTATCTTAGATTCTTTTTCTTTTCTCCTTGCTGGGAAAAAATTTCAACATAGAAAGAGGTTAATATTGTACTGAAGAATTTATGATAAAAGCATATGTTTTATGTGACTGAGCATCTGGGTTGTGGAAGTTTGTCCAAAATTTTGGACATGTAAAAGGATATATTTTTGCTAGTTGTGTTCTTCATATTTCGCTAATAATTTTGATTTAACATGTGTGCTCAGATTTTAGAAATTGCTCTGTTGGGATTTATATTACTTGAGTGATGGTCTTTATAATGTTGACGTCACAAATTTTGGTCTCTACTATTTGACGCACATCAAACAAACCAGCTCTTTGCGGAGGTTTTACCATTTGGACAAGAGGGAACTGGTTTTGTTGTGTGTGTGTGTGTGTGTGTGTGTGGGGTGGGGGGGGGGGGGGGGGGGGAGGGGGGAATAAGCAGTTGGATCCAAATTCTTGCTAGTAACACATGATCTCGAGGTATCATGGCTAATTCGTGTTCAATATGATATCGTCCCCAAAAAGGAAAAATTGGTTTTGACATCATGTCAATTTACTTCTTGGTCTATCATTATACACAAGATGCAAATGAAAGATTTTAGGTAATAGTGGAGAACTATGGCAAAATTTCTATTGCCTTTACTTGAAAATTCTATTTATCCTAATATCTGCAATTCAAATTTGCAAATAAAATACTTCAGGGATTCAAAGCTACTAGGCAAAGTTTGTGGAGGTCCACACCAAGCTGGCAACCTATCTCAGCCAGCAGGCAGCAGTCTGCTGCACGCTTCATGTCCAATCAGCAAAGCCTGGGCATGCAGCTTGCGCAGCTCAGTCGAGATGCGTCTGCTGCTGTAAGTAGGTCACATAAAATTTATAATCGGTTGATTTTGTATCCATACTGCACCCTCTTGTTCCCATTATGTATATTGTGTTGTTTCTCAGGGCGCAGCTCGGCGTGTGACTACTCAAAAAAAGAATTTGGAGGTTGAATCAGTTGGAGTTGCTGGGAAATCTCACTCTAGCCGGACCGTGAAGTACTTCAGACAAGAGGTACGAGAATTATTCAACTTGGTTTACAGTTTTGTACATTGAAGCATTTGACAAAATAAATCGCCAAACAATTTAACTGCATGGGAACGTTGTTCTTGAAAGCTTTATTTCATTTATGGTTCTTGATCAGCATTCCAACTAATTGAACTGGCAATACTCTTGACTCCGTAAAAGTTTTTTTCTAGCTAAACTACTGAATGACTGTTTACGATTTGATATTGCGGTTGCAGTTTGTGGACAAGGATCAAGAAGACGTAAATGAGGATCTAGACTTCAGAGCGCTTGAAAATGGATATGTAAGTATATAAGATTATCTATTTTAGGGATTTAAGAATCTTGGAGTATTTCCCGAGGGACATGTCTGTTGTGTTTTTATAGTATTGATAAACATACTGCCACCGAAGATTAAGATCAGTTTGAACCTGAACCAGATATTACCATCTTGTAATTGTTTATTTTGTAATCATGGGTAGTGATGGTTAGCATCCTGCATGATCTTTTTCAGTAAATAGTTATTTCATATATTGGACACACTTGAGCTTTTGATTTCTGTTGGAGTCTGAAGCATATAGTTTTTTGTTTAACATCACAATAGAAGTTAGGCAGAAGATTTTAGTTTGAATTAGTGATATTCTTTTGTTTAAAACATGAAGAACAGAATATTATCTGACCTGTTAAATTGCTGTCAAATGTAATTCACTCAAATACAATGGCTTTCAAGAGAGAAAATTTCTTTTCAAGCTCCCTAACTTAATTTATCTGATGGTGGCTCTCAATTTACTTTTGGAACAGGTTGCAATCACTCTGCTCTCTCTTTATCCTCATATAGAGGAGGGCACACAAACAGCTGTTTCCAGTTGGATCTCTAGTGCACTTGAAGCGGATCAGTAAATCTTCCAGATTTTGACAGGATCAGTACCTTTATGTACATATGAAGATGCTGCTCCATTGGATTTAGTCACTAATACGACGTCAACTTGGTTCTGAGTTGTGGTGTTCTTTAAATTAGGATTCTGCATTTAGTTTCTCCGTATATAGTTGTGGGGAAAAAAAGAGGCTTTCCACATTGTATTTATATGGTTGGCATGCTGTAAAATGTCAAGTCAGTAAAGTTGTTTCTTCGCTCCGACACTACTCTTTGGTCTCAGTTTGGGTTTTCTCAATTTCATTATTTTAATATTAATTTTTTTCCTTGCGTTAGAAATTATGATTTATGGGTCTGGCGTTTGGTTTACTTGTTCAGTGTAACTGGATGCGGCCATATCGGAATTATTGAATCTGTGCTTTGGAAGATGGTGTTGAATTATTCATTGTTTGTCTCTTTCAATTCTTAGTTATTTCTTGGAATGCAGTGCTTTAGAAATATATATATATATATATATATATATATTACTGTTGAGTTTGATTACTAGTTTTAATGCTACCTTAGACTTAAAGTGCTCACGTCGTATAAAAAAGAATATCAAGAGAAAACATGATTTATAATGCCCTTATGGATTTAACATTTTTGCTTGTGGTGTTTGTTCAAATTTAATATACACAACGGGTTTTTTTGAGGCATGCATTCATATGCTTTGGTTCAGGAAGACGATGGGCCATACTAGACAACTAGAAATTGTCTGCGTTCGAAAGCACGACATAACAAAAAATTAAATTAAAATTTTAAAAATAAAAATATTATTATTAAAAAAATTATAAAATATAAAAATTATAAATACTATTATTATCGGTATTATTATTATTATTATAGTTATTATTATTATTATTATTATTATTATTATCAGTATTATTATTATTATCGGTATTATTATTATTGTTATTATTATTATTATGGATATTAGTATTATCAGTATTATTATTATTATTATCGGTATTACTATTATTATTATTATCTGTATTAATATTATTATTATTATTATTATTATTATTATTATTAGTATTATTACTATTATTATAATTATTATTGTTATTATTATTACTATTATTATTATTGTTATTATTATTATTATTGTTGTTGTTGTTGTTGTTGTTGTTGTTGTTGTTGTTGTTATTATTATTATTATTATTATTATTATGGATATTATTATTATCAGTATTATTATTGCTATTATTGTTATTATTATTACTATTATTGTTATTACTATTACTATTATTATAATTATAATAATTATTATATTAATTATTTATTTTTTATATTATTATTACTATTATTATATTAATTATTATTATTACTATTATTGTAATTACTATTACCACTATTATTATTATTATTATTATTATTATTATTATAGTGTAGGGGTGAATTTGATTTGAGCGAGAATTTTTTTGTAAGATGAAATGTTAGCCATTAGATTAAGTTGGAAGAATTTGAATCGTCTTTGTGTTTTTAGATTCAAAATGGATTCTGTTTTATATATTTCTTACATTAAAAATGATTTTTAGCATTTAGCTAATTATTTTCCTCGAGCTACACGACGAATATTCTCTACTTTTGATTACAAATCGAGATTAAGTTGATTTGATTTGCAAGAGGAAGAAATAAAAAATATTCTTGACGACTAGAGCCTCTAGGGAATACCTTCAATATAAGAGTAAATATCACAAGGATGAAAACATAACCAGAAATATGCAACGAAGGGCTAGAGAGATTTCAAAGAGAGAAAATAGCAAATTAGAGCCTAAACTTATCTCCACATGCTCTTCGATATTTATAAGTACCTGTTGGGTTCACGTGTATTGAGCTTATCTCCCATTGATAACGTATCATCTTCTTATTAGTTGAGACCGTAAACTCACATGTAAGAAGTGTCCTTACTTGAAAAGGGGGTAAGCTACTTTCTTAATGGCACTAATGGCACTAAAATGTTAATAGGAGTGTGAGCATACCTTTAGCATTGTTCCTGTGGGACCACTATGAGGTGTTAATTATTATGAGGGATTTCGCCTTTAGTCCAATAATAGAGTAATTATTCAATGACTCTAAAGTATTGGTACCTCACACTATTTATGTGCTGTCATTTCAACACTTAAAGTGAACTATTTCATTTTAAGTGTTGAAATGATGTGGAGTACCATGTGACATGTGCCCAAAAACATTTAATAATTTTTCCCATAAAGAACGTAAGAACAAAGCTGAAAAGTGAGGTCGTCATTCTCCTTGACGATTCTATCTGAGGTTCGGGGCATTATCCTTAGACTTCGCCCTATGTGACGAGGGGTTCCTTGGATGGAGTCGGTAGGTAAGACCTGACCCGAAGTAAATCTTTTGAGGCCCATATATCCTAACACTACTCATGTTAGACAGGAATTGATATCTGGGGATACAAAGGAGCAAACAACATACGAACCCTATCTAGACTTGACCGTGATGCACAGGATGCTGGACTACCACCCCCATTAAAGGACAAGACCGGCCCAAAACAAAGAAACATATAGAATCCTAGAAACATCCTTGTACTGTAAAAATAACTTCAGTTTCTCTAACAATTCAAGTATCAATCTAGGATAATATGAATTTATTTAATTTTGATTGAGGCAATAGTTATTATTGTACATCCCTTCAGAAGTATTAATTACTAAGCACACAATTATTATTTCAAAAATTAAATTATTCACGTCACAATTTATTTTTCTTTTTGTATCTGTAAAATTTACTCGGATTAAAGTCAAATGGAACGGAATGGAGGGGAGGGCATGTCATTTATTTGGCAGTGTTAAATTTCTTTAAAATCATATGCAGCTGAATTTGTTTTGATAAAATTTCTTTTTCGATATTTTCCCTTAAAATTTATTACTATTCTTTGCCTTTGGGCTTAATTTGGACATGAAAGAGGCTAATCATAGCTAATCGGCTTGAATTGATAATTTTTTGGAATATAAATTTCAATTGAGTCTTTTTATTTGTTGATAAAATAAATTATCTTAAAAGATAAATGTCACACGTTAAATTATTTTTTCTATTGAGACAGCAGATGAGACGAAGAGGTGATCCGGGCGATTTACTTAATTGAGACAAACGTATCATTTAAAAACCCTTCCTATAAAACACTAATACTCCGTATGCAATTGCTGTCACCCTGTCAGGCATATCAATCTATCTTACAATAAAATATAATACGAAACCAAGTTTGAGGATTTGATTTAAGTAGTAAGTACTAATCTGTTACAAAATTAGAAATATATATATTTTAAAAATTATAAAACAACATGATATTTTTAATTAATTTGTCATCACACTACAAATACTAAATTATTAGGTAACATTAAAGGTGGATTTGAAAACATAAATTATTTTTAAAAATTATTGTTTTAAAAATATATATTTTTTAAAACGTAGGTAGCATTGTTTTATTAAGCGGAAAAAACAAAAGATTTTAGTGCTAATTAATAAATATTTAAGAATAATTAATTAAATGATGCATATATTGTTAAGCTTAATTTGTTGGTCCATTAGAAAGAGTTGGTGGTGAAGTGGACCTACTGCTGGAATTTGAAAATTGTTTCCTTAGATGGTTGTACTTTGATTTAGGGTCTGTGCATGGCATTTGCAATCAATATCTCCCATCCAGTACACTCCCACAACTTAAGGAAACCACGTATATATATATTTCATCTTTTACTGTTACAGATAAACAGACACACACACACACACACACACACACACACACACACACACATATATATATATATATATATATATATATATATATATATATATATATATATGTATATGCATATATGTATACCTGTATGATGATGAGAGTAGGTCCAACTATGTTTGCATGAATATAGTAAAGGAGGAAATTAATGCTTCGGCTTAAGCTTCTCAAATTCAAGCCCAAAATGAATGTATATGTCCCCACGAAGGTGCATGTACAAGGATGAAGAAGAAGAGAGAGAAAGAGATTCATTAATCTGGAAAAATATATATATGATAAATGTAAGAGTAGGTGATACATATATAGAGAGTTGTAGAATTAAGTGATACACAAATTAAATATAATCTCAAAATTAACATGCACAATAACAAATTTATATATATGTATATAGCACACAGCTTAATTCTAGAATAATCAGCATCAGAACCTCTCTTTCTTGTCGGAGGGGAATTGAAGAATCTAAACAACTAGCAATATATTTATATATATGTATCCACACAGCTTAATTCTAGAATAATCAACATCAGCACCTCTCTCCTCTGTCTTTCTTGCCGGTAGGGAATTGAAGAATCTAAACAACTAGCAGCATTTAGGTTTTTCTTCTGCTTGCCCGTGGCCGCCCCCCATAGAATTCAACCAAGTTGTACTAGTTTCCTTGACCTGAAAATTATTTAAATTCACAGAAATATATAAATGCACATTCAATTCTCAACCTATATATAAAACAATTAATTGGTAATCATTTTCCTTGATTAATTCCACATCATTTTATGATCCATGATATATCAAGTAATATATGTACGTACCAATTATATTAACTTTCCTTCCTTCCTTCAAAACTGTTGCTAGCCAGCTAGGGATCCCAGTAGTTTGATGGAATACCACTGAGGTTCATAACAAATGACAGAGGAGACATCAACGTCGACGTTGGTGAAGATGAAGAGGAAGATGTTAACATGATGGCTGCGTCATTAATAACATTGTTGTACTCCATTTGATTGTCAGAATTTGGCACGTGCACACGATGACCATGTGGGTAAGATGAACCACAGGGGAACTTAGTAACAGTACCACTAACACTTATAATTGGCTCATCAATTTCTTGTGCGACATTATCTACTTCCATGTAATTGCTACAAGAGTCGGCCATAATATTTCCCTTGATCATCTCATAATCACACAGCTTTGGCACCATCATCAGTGAATCCTCGTCCTCATTATCATCATCATGAGTCGTATTTGGATGGATCATCAAATTATTGTCCTCTTGTTTAAAATCAAGGAGATTTTGATGATGACGAAGAAGATCATTAATCTGAGATTGGTAGCCCAGTACTGGGCATGTGGGAGGATGATGATCATATGAAGAAGAATTTGAATCTAGCGATAATATAGGGACCGAAGGCTTGATTGGGATCAAATTGACATTGTTATTATTATTATTATTATTATTATTATTATCATTGTTGTTAGGGATCATCATCATCATCATCATGTGGTCTCGCTTGACCTGATTCATATGATCATTATCACCATCGTGATGGCCAAAGCTTTGTAGAATTAATGATGGTTGGTTGGGTATGTATAACTGATGATGATGATCTTGTAGATCATCATCATTAGCATTAATATTTGGCATGAAAAAATTAAGATTAGGGCTTGGGTTTAGAAGGGAGCTGCAAAAACCCTCATGGAAAGTAGTAGCGGGAGTGGTGGTAGGGTGGTTGATATTGGGAAAGGACGAGATGCAGCCGGAGGGTAGATGATCATGAGAGATGATGAGTTTCTTCTTGATGCTTGAGTTCCAAAAATTCTTCACTTCATTGTCAGTTCTTCCTGGTAGGTGCTTAGCTATCTGAGCCCACCTGCAGCGCAAAAAACTCAAATCATATATATGCTTAATAATTTTTATATGTAATAGTTGTTATGTATCATCAATTCAATTAATTTATTTATTTTTATATAAATGATGCATGTATATATATGTATATATGTATAAAATGATTAGTAATTGTAAATTACTTAAGATGAATGAATTGAGTTTAGTGGAGTACGTACCTATTTCCTAGGATTCTGTGGAGTTCAATGATAAGAGCAGCTTCTTGAGGAGTGAAGCTCCCACGCTTGAGGTCGGGTCGTAGGTAATTTATCCATCTCAGCCTACAGCTCTTTCCACATCTCTGCAGCCCTACATGATATATAGATGTACCAAATATATATTTATACCCCATCGTATCCAACCATTCATGAGGCTTCTTATTTAATTATTATTAACTATTCGATATTTTTTTATATATAAAGATTAACATATTTTTTAATATTTTTACATGATTCTCTCTTATACGAAGGCGAGATTTAATTTATTTGATCTCATGTTAGAGGAAATCATATGATAGTTATCTAAAAATATACATACATACATATATTTAGTTAATTAACCGCACACAAATATATACAAATAAACACACATATAGATGTATGCATGTGAGTATATACATATAAAAGACATATTTACAGAGACATTTGTGCAAAAAAATATAAAACTGAATTGGTGAAAGATGGAAGAAGAATGCAGTGATGAGTGTTGTAGAGGTCAAGACAAAACAATATTGATGAAAGCAAAAAGCTGTCACTAGTGTTATAATACCATATTTATACTTAAATGGTGGTGATCGATAAGAGAGACAAAAAGAGAGATCTAGATATACATACCAGCAAGCCTAGGAACGGAGCTCCAGCAGCCATGGCCATAGGAAGAAATATAGTTGATGAGCTTCTCATCTTCCTCAGGTGACCATAATCCTCTCTTCACCTTCTGTTTGTTGCAGCACGAATGCGAATGCTGTCCCATCTAATTTAATCTCTCTCTCTAAAACAATCTGGTGAGCAGCCAATGACAGAAGAAAGATCCTACTAATCGTTTATATATATATATATATATATATATATATATATATATATATTACATATATAAAATAAGAAAAGAGATACCGTCACATGGTTCTTTAAATTATTAATATGATATCACTTTAATATATATAATAATTTTTTTTACTATGTATATATATTAAAATAATAATATATAAATAATTTTGAGATACCACGTGCCTATTGAATAATTTTAATAGAGTGAGAGGGGGTGTGAAATAAATAAATACAAAACCAGTAAAAGTGAAGGAGGAGGTCCTGGAAGGCTACAACTACAATGAAATTCATTATGAATATATCTTTTACCTCATTAAGTACCAGAAGGATTCACATGATTAAGTGGGCCCACTTTGTAATAACATACATGCATAATCGACAGGGTCCCACTACTTATTACATGTCCCACCGTCAGCATTAGATGTTTAATCCTACGCTTGGGATTGCACCAATAATCAAAACAACACACATAACATATATTTTTATAATATTATGTATTGTAAAAATAATATATCAAATTATAAGTGTGAAAAATATAAATGTATGAGATTAGATATTTTTTTAAAAGTGATTATTATATCTCATGTTATTTAAAAGAATTATTATTTACATTTATTCACATGATTGATAATAAAAAACTCACATAAAGTCAAAAGATTTGCATGTATACATGTAAATATATAGTCAGTCTCTCCTAAAATATGAGATTATCATTTAACGTTTAAGTTAATTTAAAATATTTTTAAATTTAAAATTATTATAATGTATTTAATTTTTAAAAATAATTGTTTTTGTATCTAGTATTATATTTGAGATAATTTGTATCTTTATAATTGTAATAATTAAAAGTAACTGAATTTATATTAATTTTTTTAAATTAACTTTTAAAAGTAAAATTTGATTTTATATTTTGTACCAATATAAAGAGAGTATTAGTTATAGGAATTGCTCAACTTTTATTTCTTCTATGTAAATGATGTACAATTTTCTTTGTAAGATTTCTACTATTATCACCAATGATAACACCAGATAAGTTAACTTTAATTTCACAATCTGGGGATAAACTTTGAGTATCTTTTTTTCTTTTCAAATCATCTTTTAGGAATAAAGCTAAATGCTTTAATTTTTTGAAGACATGACATTCCCTTTTTACAATTATTTGAGACTTTGGGGTGAGTTGCGTATACATCCAACACATACATTTACACAAATTTATTGAGGTATCCTGCATGGTTATAATTTTTTTTTATTTAAAAAAGTTAACTTTCATAATTTACTGTCGTTGGGTTTTTTTTTAAATTTATTATTTTATTAAGTCATCATTTTTAAAAATTCTAGTACGTCAATTTAATATATAGAACTTAAAAATTCTACGAACACTTCATAAAAAACAAGAGTACTGAGATTCTAAATTGATTAGAGAGAAATAATGTATAATAAAATTGGTATGTTAATCATATTTTAAATATAAATCACATATTAAATATTTGACTATATTGCATATGATTTTATAAGTATTATATAATATGAATAGTTAAATTACTTGTGAAACAAAAAATAAAATAAAGGCATGGACATCAATTCCCTTGTGGTGCACTGCCCGTGTCAGGGACGGATCCAGGTTTTGACTTATCTGGGCAAGTGCCCTGCTAACCGACGACAGTAGCAAAGGAAGTACTTCCGGTGGCCGGCGGGCAGTTATCTTCTTCTCTTCCACCAGCTGACCGACTGCTCTGCAAATTAGGTAATTTTTTTTTAAACTATCATGAAACGACGTCGTTTCATTTAGTTAAAAAAAAATAATTACAAAACCTAGCCGCGACATCATTCACCATTCCCAACTGCAGCAACATCATTTTCACCATTCCCAACCGCAACTCGCAAGCCCGCACCACTGCACCAGTCATTCTAACTTCCAAGAGCCGTTCAAGCCCCAAAACAGCCCTTGCCGGTTGCCGGCCTGCCGCTGCGTCTCTCTTCCTCAACCTCCTGCGGTCCTGTCGGCTGCCGCCTCTCTCTTCCTCAATCCTCACGCTGTCAGCCTGTCACGCAGTCACCGACTCACCAGTCACCGCCCATTGGTCAAACAACTATCTCCACTCTCCACTCTCTAGGCTCCAATTTGAGCCTTTGAGTTCAGTACTCAGTACTTAGTAGACAGGCAGCAATAGGCAATAGGCAATATAATCATATTACATAGATGCTAATTATTGTTGTAATGTTTTGTAAAATTATAATGTTTAGGAAATAAGATTGATTATTAACTTGAATTTATTTATTAATTGATAGGGGTTTGTAAGTTTATTAATCTATTTTGTTCTGAATTTGTGATGACTTAGGCATGTTAACTTGAATTTATTTATTTATTGATAGGAATTTAGACATGATTATTAACCTGAATTTATTTATTAATTGATAGGGGTTTGTAGGTTTATTAATCTATTTTGTTCTGAATTTGTGATGATTTAGGCATGTTAACTTGAATTTATTTATTTATTGATAGGGATTTAGGCATGATTATTAACTTGAATTTATTTATTAATTGATAGGGTTTTGTAAGTTCATTGGTTAATTCATATGAAGAAATACATTCCTAAAAGGCCAAAGGGGTCGAGTCGTGAAACAAATCCAAGTAGTTCAACTAATCCGGGTAGTCCTATTAATCCGAGTAGTCCGAAGAGAATTAAGTTAGATGAAATCTTGGCCAATCTTCTTGCGGACCGTAGACTTCGACCTCCAATATTAGGTTATGATCCTAATTTTTGAGATAAAATTCGAAGAGCATATCTACAAAAGGGTCTTTGTCAACCAAGAGATCACAATTTCTCATAAACCAATAAGAGGCGATTTATCCCGAGATGGTTTGATGAATATGATTGGTTGGAGTATAGCATAGAAAAAGATGCCGCATTTTGTATTTATTGCTATTTATTTAAGGCTAAATTTTATAAGCATGTGAGTGATGCCTTTACTAGTCAAGGTTTTAAAGATTGGAAGCATAAGGACACGAGACTAAGAGAACATATTGGATTGGTTAGTAGTCCTCACAATCAAGCAAGACAAGCTTGTGATGATCTTATGAATCAAGAGCAACATCTCCGAACAACTGTGATGAAGCATTCGGACCAATGTTGTGACAAGTATCACGCTTGCTTGAATGCATCAATTGATTGCACTAGATTTTTGTTGCGACAAGGTCTTCCTTTTCGCGGCAACGATGAATCATTGGATTCAAGCAACAAAGGAAATTATCTTGAGCTCTTGTGCTTTCTTGCTGATCATTCCGAGAAAATTGAGGCAGTAATGTTGAAAAATGCTCCCGGGAATTGCAAGTTAGTGGCTCCTCAATACAAAAAAGATCTTGTTAATGCATGTGCCGTTGAAACTATTAAAGTTATCTCAGAGGATATGAAGAACAAATTCTTTTCTATACTGGTTGATGAATTTCGTGATATCTCTATAAAGGAGCAAATGGTGGTAGTGCTTCGTTATGTAAATAACCATGGGCAAGTAATTGAAAGGTTTATGGGAGTCCAACATGTTAGTGACACCACTTCGGAGTCACTAAAGAAGGTTGTTGATCAATTATTTTCTACATTAGGCTTGAGTATGTCTATGCTATGCGGTCAAGGTTATGATGGGGCTAGTAATATGAAAGGTGAGTTCAATGGTCTTAAGAGCATTATTTTGAAAGAACATCCTTGTGCATTTTATGTTCATTGTTTTGCACATCAACTTCAATTAGCACTTGTGGCCGTGACAAAGGGAAATCTTGAGATTGTCACTTTTTTCTTATCGGTTAATATGGTGATCAATATTGTTGGAGCATCGTGTAAGCGACGAGATGCACTTAGAGATCAATTACAAAAGGAACTTTCGGATACTCTTGAAAATGATTCTATTGTAACGGGGAAAGGCTTAAATCAAGAAACTAGTCTTAAGCGACCCGGTGATACATGTTAGGGATCACATTATGGTATTTTGCTTAGTATCATTTCAATGTTCAAATCCGTAGTGAAAGTTCTTGAGTTGATTGTTGATGATGGTTACATTGATAATTTCGGTGAAACAAATAAGTCATTGGAAGATATCCAAACTTTTAAGTTTGTCTTCCCTCTATTTTTGATGAGATCTGTTTTAGGAGTCACAAATTTGTTTGTCACAAGCATTACAAAGGAAAGATCAAGATCTTGTCAATGCAATACATTTAGTCCAAACTTCTAAGGAAGAACTATAACACATTAGGGATAATGGATTTGATGATTTGCTTGATCAAGTTTCTAGTTTTTGTGGGAAACATGATATTATGGTTCCTTTAATGGATGCATCATTTGTACCTCGAGGGAGATCAAGACGTAGAGCTCATGTCGTAACAAACCTCCATCATTATCGTGTAAACTATTTCATGGCCGTGATTGATAAAGTACTTCAAGACAATGTTCTCAGACTCGGACCGGTGATCGAACCGGAAAAGTTACCGGGCGGACGGGTCACTGGTCCAACCAGTGGTCGGACCGTTATTGAACCGGTGACGTCATTAATATGTAATAAATAATAAATAATTAAATATATTAATTATTATTATATATTATATATAATATTTAGTAAATATGTAAAATTAATCAATTTATCAACACATAAAAAAAAATTTAAACTTATTTATATAATGTTTACTTCATGCAATTCAAATAAATACTAAATTTATATAAAAAAAGATATTAAATCATGATCATAACACAAAATTCAAGACTCAAGAGTGATAAAATCAAATACAAATGAACAAAAACATCTCTAGGATATATTCAATCAAATTCGGTAAAAAAATAAATCTATTTGTATAATATTTATTTTATATAATTCAAATAAATACTAAATCTATATGAAAAGAAATATATTAAATCATGATCATAACTCAAAATTCAATCAATGATATATTTAATTAAGTTTAAATGTTTAAATTTTTTTTAAAAAAAATTTTAAAAAAAAAAAAAAAGGAGGTAGGGAACCGGTAAAACCGGTGAACCGGTCACCGGTTCGACCGGTCCGACCGCCGGTTCACCGGTTTTGACCGGTTTTTGACCAAAAACGATTTTTGGGCTTGGATCGGACCGGAAAGTGGACCGGTTCCGGTCGAACCGCGGTCCGACCGCTGGTCCGGTCCGGTTTTCAAAACCTTGCTTCAAGAGTTGAATCATCGCTTCAATGAGGTAAATACTGAGTTGCTTATTTGAATGGCATGTTTGAGCCCGAATGATTCATTTCGAGCTTTTGACAAACAAAAGCTTGTTAAGTTTGCCAATTTTTATCCTCAAGACTTCTCAAGGAGAGACATTTTGAAACTTGAAGATCAACTTGCGATTTATGTTCGGGATATGCATAGGAGTGGTGAGTTCTCTCAATTGCAAGGAATTGGTAGTCTTGCAAAAAAATTGGTGGAGACAAGAAAACATAGAGCATATAATCATGTTTATAAGCTTGTTATATTAGCTTTAGTATTACCGGTGGCAACTGCTTCAGTGGAGAGAGCCTTTTCCGCTATGAAGATCATCAAAAGTTCACTTCGAAATAGAATGGGAGATCAATGGTTGAGTGATAGCTTGATTGTTTATATTGAAAAAGATATTTTTGTTTGTGTTAATAACGAAACCATAGTGCGACATTTTCACGAAATGAAAATTCGCCTTGGACAATTGTAGTTTGTATGTATTTATTTTTATAAATAATAATAATCTCGTTAAAGTTTTGCCCTGATTAAAAAAAAATTCTGAATTCGTTCCTGGCCGGTGTTAAAATCGCGTGCGCGATCACGTCGCATTGGTGCACTTCGCATGTATGCATATTTGCTAAGAGCCTTCGTCCCAAGTATGATGTCGAGTTGGGATATAAAAAGGCGCCCTTCTTGACTTTTAACATCAACTTTCATTTTTCCTTCTCTCTTCTTCTTTCATATTTTATAATTTTTTCTTATGTTATTATTACTGTAAACAATAACAAAGATTCAAATTTTTATGGTGCCTATCTTATCGCGTATTCATTGATTAACTCGTTGTAATAAACTGGAGACAAATATTATTTTAACGTAAAATCAATATACTTCATTTTAGCCTTTTGTTCAATATTATACATCACGTTCTAACAATTGTAAGGTAATCATTATCAATTTTTTTTGTTTTGGTTAAAAAAATTAAAATATTTATTCGTAATTATACTAAAGTATTTCTCTAATATATAACAATTTAACGAAAAACAAGGATACTTTTATAATTTATCCAAAGATTAAATACGACAAGGACTATCGTCTTACCAAAACATCAACTGTGCTAGCTTAACATTTATCGTTGTAAAATAATCAACTTATTTTTGACAAAATTTAGGTTGCGACAAATGTTAAGGATTACAACTTTCTCCATCTAATTAAATCGAGGATCTGGCGCTTCTGCTCTATATCAGCATGGACGGTAAGAAACACTGAAACGTACAAGATCCCAATTGGCCAGGGGCAACATTTTCAGTGCATTATTTACCGTATATATGGCATAATGTTGATCTCACCAAAGATGACTATTTCAATTATACTAAAAGCCCGCAATTATAAATTTTAAATCAAAATATTTTGGTGTTTAATAATTATTCAAAAACACTTTTAAATAATAGAGATTTGGATTTGTAAGTATTATTAACTAAATTAAAATATTTATACTTATATTGTTAAAAAAAATAAAAATCTTATACTATCACACAATTATCTTAAATTCATCATTAATGTTTTTAAGAGTATTTATATGAATATATAATTAAACACTGTTTTTATTTTTTCTTAAAATATTATTGTCAAAAAATTTATACTTCTCCCGTCCGATTTTATTTATCTTAATTATTTTTTTATGATTAAATTAATCAAAATTAATAATTAAATAAATATATTTAAAAATTTAAAATCAAGTCTGATAGTATTAAAGTTGACAAATGTATATAGTATTAAAGCTCAGTGTACCGCTGTGAAACGTGTAGTAACATAGTATTTTATTTTTTGGTCCTTCTGGGGGACCGGTCCAAAAAATAAAAAATAATATATATATATATATATATATTTATTTTACTCTTAAAATAATTATAATATTTATTTTGATAATTTTTTTTATAAAATTTAATAATTTAAGTGTAATTTAGATATATGTAAATAATAATATTAAACAGTCAAAATAAATATTATAAATATTTTAAAAATAATATATATATATATTTTGGACCTGGACCGGTCCCCTAAGAGTTATCCTTTATTTTTGTTTGAGCTCTTTACAGAACTATACAATATTTAAAAATTAATTACAAAATTAATACATTTATAAAATAATTTTAAAAAGAGTACAACACAATAAATACATCAGATTATTTAGTTTCAAATAAATAAGGAAACCTTGAAATCAATAAACTCTACTTTTCTCTTTCTGTTTTTCTCTCATCTCCCTCTTAGTTTCTCTCTCCTTTCACCGTCTGTTGAAATGTTGATTGGGAAGCTAAAAAATGGGAGGTTTGACCAAAAGGTAACGGACAAATCAGATCCAAAGCTTAATTTAAAAAAAGAGAGGAGAGAGAAAGTGAACAGACCTTGTAGAGATCAATTGGAATGAGATAAATTAATCCGACAAGGAACAACGACGATTAATGTTTGTTTTTACCTAAATCAAATTAGGTAAATAATTAATTTATTACTCTCAATTTCACCACCTGAGGAGATCGTTCCGATATTGTGGTCAACGACGTCGTATGATGAAGATTGGTAGAAGGTTTTGAGGATGACTATCGCCAAAAATGGAAGTAAAAGGGAAGAGTTGAAGGCAGTATTTGCTGCCATTACATTACAAAGGAAAACCTACAAACTTTTGAACGGACAAAATAAGAGAGAGAAAATTGAGTCCAAATGAAACACTTGGTAACTGTTCTGAAATCTTTTTATGACTATTTGGTTACCCATAAAAACTAAAATGATTACCTGTATATGAAGGTTTAGCTACCAATTGCACCATATTAAAATTATTTTATTATTAAAAAGTTATTTATAAGTAACCAACATGATGAAGTTCTGTTACTCACTAATACGCATTTGGTTACCCCTAAAGAAAAAAGTTCAAAAAACCTAATATGAACAAACAAACAATGTCAAACTACTGGTAATAAAATCAAAGACCAATCAACAGTATCCAACTATATAAGCACTAGTAACCAAAACACAATCAGCAGGTTTCCAAAATCAATTTAGTCAATCTCCATATTGTCAAAAAGTTCCTAGTAACAAAATCAGAATATAATAGTAACAAACGAAACAGCGACGACAACCACAACAAACCAAAGAAGCAGCGACGTCTGGAAACTTAGAAACAGAGCCCTAGTAATCAAATCAGAATATTACACTACCTAGTAACCAAATCAGAATATAGCAGTAACCAAATCAAAATATAACAGTAACCAAACGAAGCAGGGTCATCTGAAAACTTATAAACAGAGCCCTGATGAGTTGCGGTGAAGCATTTTCGTTCCAGTCTTGGCCTCTACAATCGCTTCTCTTCGTGTTCATCCCGTCCCTTTACATACACAAAAAAGAATAGAAAAATAAGAGAAATGTATAAAAATGGAGGGATTTGATGGTTGAATTTTGAAGAGGATGAGCTTATTTAAAAAGTCTTCTTGTCACTTTCTCTCTCTAGATATTGTTCCTCTCTCTAAAAATACGAACTCTGGTGTATGAAGTGTAAGGTGAGTTGAAAAGAAGAAGTTGAAACTTGGCAGCAGTCAATTGGGAAAGATGGTAAAAGTGGAACACGGTACCACGTGACCATTCAAAGACCAATGAAGAGAGAGAAACATTTATATGAAATAATTTAGATGCACTTTTGTTGTAAATAAAATATTAAAAATATATTAATTCTGTAAATATTTTCTAGATACACTTTTAGTTTTTTTTTTTTTTTAAATGTACTAAAAAATGTAAATATCCCTTTTTGTTTTTCTTAAATTTCTGGAGGCCTGTCTTTGGATCCATATAGTCGCTGCTGGTAATAGTCAACCCTAGGTACTTATATAAGTCACACACACGCTGTCTTCTCAAGATTATAGACGCGGAATATTTTTCGACTTTTCGTACATAAACATATGAGAAAATGCATTTAGCAACATTTGACAAATCAGCAACATTATATTCCGTTCATATGTAATCTTGAATCACTCAGCTTCAAGTTTCTCTTTTATTTAACTTAAATATTGAACACAAAATAAAAGATGATATGACGTTTAATTAAATTTTAGATGCCTGATCGATTAATCCTGCTTGTAGGTTCAAAATAATGATTTAGATTTTTTGAATAAGTTTAAACCCATAGCTAGCTAGTTTATGTTTGATGACATGTTCTGAGACATTTAAAAATATTGTACAAAGAATTATAGTCTGTATAGATATAGTGCTGCATGTAATTAAGGATGAAGAAGGGGACGAAATTATATACATATATGGAGTGGTCCATGCATGGGTGCTCCTCCTTCAAGGAAGAAAGGATACAGTGAATGTACAGCTAGCGGGATTTCACCTTCAAAAGTACAAAAACAGAGCAATACATGTGTGTATCAATGTATGCAATATATGTGTGTATGTATGCGTGTGTATCGTTCGTAGCAAATATTTGTTTTGTTGCTATTTAAACAAATTCATTTATAATCGAAACGCATGGTTCATATTTAAAATAAAAATAATATATGCTACTAATAGTGATGAAGAGGGTAAACAAAATTAAATTTGATGCGTCCGTTTTTTCTATCGACAATTAAAAATTAAATATATAATAGATATTTGATATGAATCTATATATATATATATATGTATGTACGTACCAATTTATAGTTCTAGTACTTAATAATTAGAGAGAGAGAATCATGATGATTACTAAAAGGGTCAATTGACATTGCTGGTTGAAATTGATGCTAAATGAGTTTTTCACCATGCAATGCACTCAAGTGCTTGAATTGAAGTGAGGCCCCCATCATGTTCCTATATGTTCATACCATGGTCCATCTTCAGACAAAAATGAAAATTACTTCTGTTACACAAGATAGCGACTGACCCCTTCTTTTTTATTCTGTAATATATAATATGTAAATTCACTTCATTTTTTCTTTTATAGTTTTACTATGCCCAGTGTGTAAAGGTAACAATTCAATATATATATATATATATATATATATATATATATCCTCCACTATATTTCCATCATTCATCATTTTATGTATCTTATATATGTGGTCAAAAAACTTCCCGGAGACGACCCGAAAGATTGAAATAGAGTTAATGGGCTTTATTACAACTAGACGTCATGCCACGCAATAATTATTAATGATGTACAAATGCAACCATTAATAGGAAAATGGTCATTGCAAAATTATGAATGCACTTCCCCTTAGTTTCAAGTTTCATGATGAGATAGTTTACTTGTAAACTTAATGTTCAAAAACTTAAGTTGTGAATTTCAACATCTTCAATTCACGAACACTTTGTGTTCTCTCATTCTGGGGTTAGAGAGATTTTAATTATTTTAAGGGTAATGTTAGAGGTTTTAAATTTTTTATTTCAAAAAATATTTCAAATGATATAGCATTATTATATTGGCTGAGGTAATCACTTGTGATATGGGTATATATAATATATGTCATCGTACATTTTGTCTTATTTAGTACCACATCATTTGAGATAAAATTTGAAATCCTTATCATTACCCTTATTTTAATATTTTAATAGATTTTATGTAATACGTTATTATATGGTGTTTATCATTAAATATTAATTATAAAATGGATTGTTGGATCAAATGCATAAATTTGTCTCTAAATTATTGAAGTAAAAGCTGAAAATCCATACCACTCGATCACCTGCCTTAATTAAGTTTGTCTCTACTCTTATCAAAAACATTTTAACAATTGCGTTGTCAAAAGCTATTCAACTTTTTTCAAAAATACTTTTGTCAAAGTTCATATTATTGGAAAAAGAATATAGTTTTATCTCATCGTGCTGCTCCACCAAAATGGAACTTAATCTGACCAATTAACAAAGAAAAATTATAAAACTATAACAAAGTATTAAGATCGATCATTGTACGTTTGTAAGAATGATTAGAAAGGGACTACACTTTGCCTCATCTAATTTTGAAAACAATTGACCTAAAATCAAGAAAATTAAATAAATGCCAATGGTACTAAAACTTGATCATCGTGGCCAATTAATCATGATAAATTAATAATGGAATATTTGTTTTGTCTCGAGGAGAACGCGTCAAAAGATTATGGAGCAGTTTTCTTATGAGCAATTTGTTCGACAAAGAAAAAATGGCAGTAATTGGTCCCCCACTGCTACTTCCTTAGTAAGGCAACTTAATTAATTAACAGAAAATGAAGCTGACAGAAATGAGTAGTTTCATCTTTAAGAAAGAAAAGCATAAATTAAAGAAGGCCGCCCTTAATTAATTAGTTTCATCAATTAATTATTCTTTGCAACTTTGCATCATAGGTTTTCTATGCCACACGTGTCTATATTATATATAGAGAGAGAAAATTATCATTAGTTAGGGTTAGATGCCATACAACTTTTTAGGATAAGAGTTTTGATTGCGTTTGTACTAGTTTTCAGGACTCTTACTCTCAAATATGTATCTATGTAAATATATGTGGATGTACTTTATACTTAGATTCAAAAGATTAATTTATTTGGTCATTCATTAAAATATATACATATATATATATATATATATATATATATATATATATATATATATTTTATATTTTGATATAAAATTTTATTATCATGTAATACTTTAACAACGTCTATGAAAAACTTATTGAAAAAATTCTAAAGACTTACATTTAAAATTAAGTCAGCGTCCAATTCTGTATCAAGTATCTACCGTATTAGCTGGTCGAGAGTCTTATAGATTCATACAAGTACAACACCCACTATATATATATATATATATATATATATATATATATTATGAATTCATCATGCATGTCAATTATATTTTGAGCGAAAGACATGATCAGCTGATTTATCGCGCCAAATGAATGGGTTGTTTGACTTAAGAGTAGTACTGTAGTAGATGATTTAATTGGTGTTGCTTAATCGATTAATATATATAATGTTTAGCCTAATGATTATCACACGTTACCCAAGAAACATATGATAAATTAAAGACGAATGATAAACAGTACTGCCCTTTTCAGAAGCTAGAACTAGAAGGGTTGTTTGATTTTATTCTAAGCAAATAATGACAGGTACCCCGTCTCTTATCATGTCAAACATATATATATATATATATATATATATATATATTATGAATTCATCATGCATGTCAATTATATTCTGAGCGAAAGACATGATCAGCTGATTTATCGCGCCAAATGAATGGGTTGTTTGACTTAAGAGTAGTGGATGATTAATTTGTGTTGCTTAATTGATTAATATATATAATGTTTAGCCTAATGATTATCACATGTTACCCAAGAAACATATGATAAATTAAAGACGAATGATAAACATTACTGCCCGTTTCAGAAGCTAGAACTAGAAGGGTTGTTTGATTTTATTCTAAGCAAATAATGACAGGTACCCCGTCTCTTATCATGTCAAACATTTTTAGACAATTCATTTTCTAAGAAAAGGAAATAAATAAATGAGATGGAAAAATCTAGGGCAGCAATTAATTAATAATCCTTGTCAATATAACAACAGCGACTCACTCATCTTATTTGTACGTATCATCCATTCTACTACTTCATGCAGTAGTACATGCATGTTAATTTTTTTATTTTTTTTTTCATGTATATGTATTAATGAAACCCTGGCTAAAAAATTAAATAAGAATAAAAATCTATCACCATGATTGTCTTATCCTCTTAATTGAAGCAAGCCCTGCAGCCAATAATTAATTAATTGTATCAAATCTTTCAATATTGTGATTTTACGCAACACACAAAAAAATTTAAAAAATAAGATCAGATGTCTAAATAAAGATATTGAAAATGTGCAACCATAAGGAAAACTAGCCAGAACTAGCTAGAAAAGCATCCTTTTACCCTCAAATTATTGAAAGTTTTTATTGGTATAGTCAATATATATATATAGGCGCACACACACACACAAAAAGTGCTAGCTCTTTTTGTTTTTTCCTTTTGCTGGTAGCTAAGTATCGATCTGAAGTTACATTTCTTTAAATAAATATATGAATAAATATAAGTACACTATAATCGAATACTACATGAATCTCAACCATTAAAATATAGGATTTGACAAGAAAATTCGTGTCAAACTCCACTTTTTAATAGTTGAGATTCATGTAATGTCTGATTGTAGTGTATATAATATTGTGCTAAATATATACTCCTCCACTATTCTTGCTTAACCAATGTGTGTACGGCGTACGTAATTAATTATGCTTGTGATGGAAGAAATATATAGGATCAAAGTAGGATCCTTAGTTTAATGTTTGCACATGCAACAATTAATGGCATCTAAGTCCTCTTGCTTTATTTGTTGAGCCATCCCAGGACAGTAGCTATGGCTGAGTTTTGTTTTTTCCAAACTTACCGAGGAATCCATGAAAGTACATGAAATATATATGTAAGAGAATAGGCATGAAATTCTGTCAAGATCGAGATGATAGGCTTTGGTATGGGTCATTTTCAGTCAAATATCTTGGGGGGTAAATTTAGTTGTTTCCAAATTGAAATATATTGCCCATGCACCATGCCATTCATATCATTCACTCCTGCGCGCAGTATTAAATTAATAACTAATTAAAAGATGCGCGCATGCATGGCTTCATTAATTTAACTGAATAAAAATGAATGAAATTAATTTAATGTCTCTACTTTCTGTTTACCATGAGTTAAAATTAAATTTCCATCATGTTTTTTTGTAATTAATTTTCATTTTTTCCAAGTAAGGGAGGGAGGGACAAGTGGAATTAGATTCCTTTTAAAGTTGAACATATACAGCTATATATGAAATCAATAGTACTAGAAACTTCAGGCGGCAGCTATGAAATCAAATCAGAAGGCAGAGCTCAACATTGTTTGTATTTATAATAATTTATTAAAACCCAAGACCTTTAAGTAAAAAACGGGCCACTAAGCTAGCTGTATTATTAATTGGTCCTTAATGAATATCAAAACAGCTGCCAAACTGAATCGTGGAAACAAACTCATCAATAATCCTAGTCGTACGTTAAGTGTGTTGAAAATTTCACAATTAATACCAAAATTTTATGGTCTCAATGAAACAAAAAGTTCATTTTTAAGAGAAATACTATATAATATGTAAAAAAAAATATTGTACCATGCATAAACCTCGTCACGGCATTTTCTCCGTAGCTATGTTCCAAAATATAACCACAATTTTCTACGAATCATCATTTATTTAAATTACACTAGCTACTACTAATAATTAGGTAGGTAGGTAGGTGGTTTAGGATCAAACATCTATGCTTTCTAAGCATGAATGTAGTCAGTCGCCATAGAGGAGACTGCTTTCTGGTGATCATCATGATTTAGTTTTATTTCAGTTTCACCTATATATATATATATATTATAATTCACCATATCGTTCATAAATTATACGAGGGTTCTATTTAAAATACAGAGAACAAGGAAAAAATTTCTTTGTGTTCATATGTGAATGTCTTCTCAACAAAAACGTAGCTAAATACGTACGCATAACGCCAATAAGTCTAATAAATTATGCAAGCATGACATAACACCATTGATTGATGATGTTACTTTTAAGTCTCAGTAACGCATAATTAGTAGGTAGATCTGTAAGAGCCCTTTAAACTTTTTAAAACCGATGACACACAAACCCCACCCACATAGAAAAAGGAAAACCATTTAACTTCATTTTCACTCCAACTATGGAAAAACATGAAAAATGTTACTTTTATAAAAAAGCACAACAAGGCTATATATTTTGCGACTTTTCCAAGTCCTCAAAATGTCAACATCGTTTGAATATGTAAATTCGTAAGCTGACACCCCAACCATAAGATTCACATCTCAACTGACTTTCTTGGAATCTTGTTTGGGATGATGGATCCTTCAACCAAATGCTTTAGCTAGCTAGCTAGCTAGTGCAATTCCAAAGTCTCACGAGGCAACAAATTGTTGAACTCATAAGCACCAAAAAGTAGCCTAGCATTGTAATCATAACAAGGAATGTCCTTCCCTTCCATTCACACGCCTATTTATTCCACCATATCTATCCAGATGCAATGGTGGGTACAAATCCCAGCCCAAATCAACTGAATAATAAAATATCACAAAACCCTTTAGAAAGTGGACTTGGTTTCCTCTGAAACTGAAGATTCTCGATTGAATGAGACAAATAATTGGAACCTCTCTGTTTGGCCTTAATCGACTCTGTGAGATTCATGTAGCTTTGTTTCGCACTATTACCCCCTTGCTAGAGTGTTGCTCGACCCTGGCGTATCAAAAAAAGTGGATGCGGATGAATTTGATGTGCTCTCATCATAGACAAGTTCAGAACATGGGTCCCAAGTTGACCGCGCAGCAATTGGACCAATTACAGGAGTTCTAGTAGAAATCCTAGTTGCGATGTTGTTCCGGCTGATTTTAACTAAATCATGTTCAGAAAAATTTGACCAAGATGCAACACTGTAATCTTCTTTTACTTTAGAAACTGGTGTCATCTCTGATAATTCTCCCATGGCTTGGTTGCCATCCAGCCTTTTAACCAGCTCGAACCAGAGTTGTTCTTATCAAACTTATGTGAGGCTTTAACCTTGTTTTTTCTTGGATTTAAACTGGGATTTTCTCTACGTTGCTGGAATAAAAATAGTTCAAATCTATTACCATAAATAATATACAAAAGAACACAATTTCAACGTCGTTTGAATTACCTGTTGAGAAAGGGCATCTTTTTATTTATTTTTTATAAAGATTAATAAATAGTTAAGTATTCTCAGTTAATAATTTAATATAATTAATTAATTAAAAAAGAGTAAATAGATTTAAACGAAGTATTGAAAAAAATTGTGATATTAAGTATTTTTAATATTTTGATTTAATCCTTTTTATTAGTTTAATTTAGTTGGTAATTTTAATTAGTTAATTTTATAATTAAATTGCATTTGTTTGATTAAAATTAATTTGATAATAAATTAGTGTTTGGTATTCATTATTTTTAATTCTTTATGAGTTCGACATTCGATTTAATCTCTTTATTACTTGTGGGTCACGTATACTTGCATATAAATTCTTATTTAAAATTAGGCAAGCAAGTTTTTGCCCTCTTTATTGCTCCTCCTTGCTTCATTTTTGGCTTTGCTCTCACATCCTTCATGACTATCACACCATCCACCCTGTTTATTTGTTTGATACACTTTAATTTTCCGAAATTTGACTGGGAAACTGTAACATCCATATAAAAAATTTGTGCTTATGTGTGTATTGGACAAATGATTAATAATTATACCTCAACCTGCTTAATGGGATTAGGTTGGTCCAATCCATCCTCTGCAGCCTGTCCTTCCGAGGAAGCACCATTACATTGAGCTCTGACTCGAGTCTAAACTCGAACAAGAGTCTGCATGCACCTTAGTGTCAGAGCAGCTTGCTTCCTAACCTGCCGTCCACGAACTATGGCCTGAAGCCTCACCAATGCTTTCAAGGCCCTCAAAGCTTGTCTTGCCTTCAATTTAGCAAAGACAATGTTAAAAAAAGAGAAAAGACGGAGAGAAAAAGACATACATTTATTCATCAATGCTATTTTAAAAATGCAAAACTTTGAACAAAATTAACATACCCACACACACACATTAGTTTTGTACTATGGAAATTCTAAACTGGGATAGTTTTCCAGCTATCATGATTTCTACACCATTTCAACTAGAAAAACTCTAGCAGACTCGGGTTCTATTTCAAATACCTCTTTCTTACATATTAAAACTGATGATTTTCAGACATTACTATACTGTCGAGCATTTTTGGATTTTAAGAAACTCCCAATTCCATGATTCAACCCAAATGAAAAGGTAGCAGAGAATAGGACATTAATCAAAAACATTTTACATATTCAATAATCATTTTTTCCCCTCTGCTTGCTTTAGTTTCTCAAGTAGCCTGTTTATTGACAAAGTTGTTTTTGAGATGAAATATGACTTTCCTTTTTACACCTTAAATTACACTAAGTTAGCGTGTTATTATCAAGCAATAAAGTTAATTCACATACATAGATTATAAATCACTAGAGTTTGCTAAACAATAATCCAACCATCAAATACAGTAAATTAAAAATATGTGGATTGTAGAGAAACCCGAATTAATTACCAAGAAAACCCGAAAGACTGTTTGGATTAGAATTGCAGCCCATTCTTGCCTTACGACGACGAAATCTCTAGCCGGAGCTGGCAGCCATCTATGAAGAATCAGACAAACGGCCTGCTACTTTCGTAGATGACGTCGTAAACCCGCTGGAAGAAGAACTCCTCCAGAGCTTCCATTTTCTACTCTTACCAGTTCCAACCTTCTCCTACAAATTCAAAATCAGCAAATAGAATAAGTTGATGGTAATTAAGACAAATTTTAAAAAAAAAAAAAACGAAGCTTACTAGCAGGGTGGTCGGGTGGTGTTTGGGTCATCTTGAGACCGACCAATGATGTGATCCATTTTCCTGAAGCACCCATTTGATTTGATTTGCTTTCAGAAAGAAAGACCTTTTGTTTTCTCTTATAATTGTGTAAAATTTGAGAGAGGAAGGAGCTTAATGGGGAGTTGGGAGGGTTTTTATCGTTTGAAATTTGAAAATCGTAGAGAACAGAAAAGGTTGTAACGGATATAAATGACTCTTGTTATATACTACTACCTACCTGCTTATTAATTACGCCCTCGGTCCCCTTAGGTTACATAAATTAATAAATATAACTAATATTTTATATGATTCACTAAATTGAATATAAAATTTTAAAATTTATTAAAAAAAATAAAAATAAAACAAATTTTTAATTATAAAAAATAATACGAAAAATTAAGTATTTAATATTTTTTTTAAATTTACAAACAAATAAAAAGAGAAGGAGTAATTACTTAATTAACTAATTAATTGTACCAATGTTTGCTTTTAATTAAACTAATAATACTCAGCCCCAAATACTACTAATAAATAGATAGGCAGACGACTGTCACTTTGCCTATCAAAACTGATCTATTCTTTTAAATTGGGGACCCGATATGCCGCTCGCTCAATTTACTCGTATATCGGCACTGCTACTCCGTAGATCGACTGTTGATAGGGGGAAATAAGAAAAATAAATACTTTCATATATAAAATTAAATATTAAATTTAAAAAAAAATAAATTAAAATGATTCATTTAATTTAAAATAGAAAATAAATCTTATAATTACTATGATTGTAACTTTACTATTTAAAATTAAATGAGTCTGACATTATTTTAAAATTGGAAATATCAAATACTAAAAAATATTGACAGAAAGGAGTATGATAGTACTGTATACGACGGGACAAATACTCGTCTCTTTTTATTTGGAAACCCCTTGGTCTCAAAGCATTCTGTCATTAATTGTTCCTTCATACAGTATTTAAGTTGCAGCAGTTAATAATACACTTGAACAAAATTCAAACGGATGCATATGGAATATGAATAGTAATTCCCTACTAATTCTTGAACAATGACAATAAATTCAGGACCCTACAGACGTACAAAGAGACGATTCCTTGAGCTTCTTTTTATTCAAGATACTTCTTCCCAAAGTAGTGGGGGCTAGTAGCATTAAAGAATATTTACAACAAACAAACGAATTCGCCTCTCCACAGAGGCAGATGTTGCTGTAAGATTAATTAGACACAAATAGCAACTATAAATGACCTACAAAATTCAAGGTCAAGAAAAAAAAATCCTTAAGTTGTAAAAATGATGCTAGTGATCCTAGCTAGCTGCCTAGGACAAAACTCTGTTAGCAGTAGAAAAAGTGTTTAGTTAGCAGTCGGAAAACGCAGCCTTGGGCTAGGGAGGCCAATGTTGGCAACCCTTGACGAAAGATGTATTCTCGGGCTTGGTCTTGGTGAAGGTATGGGACCACAGCTTGTAGAAGAAGGTCCAGCCACGACTCTTGGAGATAGATTGACTTGTTCAAGTGCTTGAAATTGTAGCTCTGCTGGGTATTCCCTTACACAACCTATCCGAGGACCTGCCCCTGTAGTCCATTTCGACGATAGGGGTCTGCACAACTCAAAAACTGGTGTTTTTCCGTTGCCCCAACAAGTGCCAACATTGATACTAGTCATATTCTTGTTGCCACCCGATTCCCCGTTACCAGATTGTATATTTTCTGAAGAGGGAATCCTTCGAAACTCGGACTTTGGATCCTCGTTAATGTTAAGGTTCAAGGGTGGATCGTCGTCGTCTATTGCACATCTCTGCACCAAACAACCATAAAGATATATACTAATTAGTATTGAGTACATAGAAGTCCCATTGTATTAATTTCATTATAAATGACCTTAAAGGTCTAGGTAATAACCTTGACATTGCTCAAGTCAACATGGTGCTCCTCAAGGAAGCTAATGAATTCTATGAAATTCTCTTCAGTTGGGTGATAGTGACCGCTGTATGGCCATATAGCCTGCCAATTTGACAAAAATAGAACATTCAGAAAAGAACATAGAAAGTGGATTGCACGTAGAGGCAACCAACTGACTTGGTATCCCCACTCTGTAGTCTGAAAGAAAAGATTGAACATGTTGCCTTATTCAACTCACGCCACAACTTGAATCTTTCTTTCCTTTTTCTTTTATTAGTTAGAAGTTCAAACTGATTGGTGTTTAACCATGGCCTCTGCTGCATAGTAGATCTAAAGAATGTATATCTTATTCTAGTACGCATGCAGTAATTATGGTTTTCTAATGCCCATTAATAAAGGGTAACCAGTTTGAGAAATATCTAAATCACCTTAATTAATAAACGCTTCAAAACCAAATCTAAGTAGATTGTGAAGAATATACTATGAAAATGAATGAATGTATGAATAATTTATATGCATAATAGGTTGATTGCATTTTCAATGCTTTTTATACATGCGACACACCTCGAGAACTCCATTATGAGCTACCATTCGTCCAGCTGCAGTGGTAGCACCACCAGCTAGAAAACTAGAATGCTGAAAATGACCTTTTTTCTTTTCCCCAACATACAAATTTCTTGATGTACTGAGAACAAATATCCACTTAGAGCCCTCAACAGTACTCAAAAATGCCCCAGTTTGTTTGTAGACAAGTTTTCCATTCTCTATAATCACCTCATACTCTGTCCTCTCTATCTGTAATAGCAATATGGATCAAATTATTAGATAATCATGAATCCTCTAGAATAAAAATTCCACAATTACATATTTCTCTGCTGACCGTTTAAATTTTGTGTCTAGACAATAGAAGTCAATAATTAGGCATTTTGTATGTGCTCTCAATTCATAAACACGTAGTATCAATTGGAAAACTTACTGGTCCAAGATATCTGATGCATTGCCGTTGAAGAATAGTCCTTGGGCACTTTACAAGATTTACTTCTCTACCATCTCCAACATCCAACCTTTATTTTTGCACCAGAGGGATTTAATATATAAAAAGGGAAAAAAGAACTTCCACTTCAAATGAACACATGAAACATTTGTCTAAATATTATTTTTGTATAGAATTTACCAGTAAAAGAATGGTTGCTGGCTCTGACTAATAAACCATACATCATAGTACAAGTTTAAATTATGTCCATAACGATGGCGTGGATCAATCTGTCAGACATTAGTGAAATAATTAACACAAGCACAATTTTTTTCTTTTTAGTTGAATAAGTATATTAACGTGTATATTAACGTGCATGAATTGACAAAGTCTTTTGTAACCTGAAACTAGCATTAACTTTTGGATTGAAGAGAGATCATGTTATCAAAAGCTTGACTGGCACTAGGTCATAAGACAACAAGTTTCTAAAAATCAATTTGACCTGAAGAAAAGTATTACAAATAGGTAATTGTACTCACAGCTTCCAGCCAATGTCTAAGGGCTAGCTTTTGAGCCTTGTCATTCTTGGACAGACCCTTTCCTACCTACAAGCACAATCACCATGATATTTATATTCAATAAGCTAAACTAAGACAAGTTACAAGAAGAGGTATGGTATCAGTCCTTGTCACCTTTTTAGTCCAGGTCAAATTCAAATATTTGATAATGTATCAATTAAATGTACTTTTTTGAATAAAGAACTATGATATACAACTTTGAAAAATGCCTGGAAATTATTTGTCCCAATCCTTGGTCAAACAATACATGTACTGAGAATTGGTACTACATTTAGAAGAGATATACCTTAGCTACCCTGGTCCTAGCCCGTGCCCATCGCGAAACAGCACTTTCTGGTTTCTCAACGCTAAAGAATGATATGGAGCTCCGCTTCAAAGCTGCAAAATCTAAAGCCTTCCACCTACAAAATTTTAAATAAACTAGTGAATTAAACGAAAAACTCCAGATGCGGAAAATGTTAGACTATATCACCATAGGTAGAGACATAACCACAAAAAACAGAGAATTAATATTGAAGAACAAACCAGAGCTCCTCGACTACAACAGCACAATCTGCAAGGTTTCTCCTAGTTCTGTAACTCTTATAGACTTTCTGCACCTTTAGCGCAGCTGCATCAAGCTCACTAGCTGGTCTCGGAGAGAAAAAAATTGGGGGTTCCGAAAGAGATTTTACAGCGTTTATGCTATGAATCAATTCATCTCCATTACTCTTGGTCGAATTGTCCCCATTCAGAATAATATTCTTGAAAGACAAACTTGTTTCTAGTCTGAGCTTTTTTGGTCCCCGCTTCTTGAAGCTTGGAGATTCTTCGAGACTCGACTTCTTGCCATAATAACCTACTCCCATCAGTACAAGCAATGCTACGTATGACTTCAAACAATCAATCAATCTGCTCAACAAGATTTGCAAAAATCAATTTATAGCTAGGGTCACAGAAAAAAAAAATACAACCCAGTTCATTTCCGAGTGAGTTATTGGTATTCCCTAAATCCCTACGTTGATCAAATTGTGTATGACCATGACAAACTGACATTTTAAAAGAGGAAATCATGATCATAAAGAAATACAGTAACAATGCACAAGTCATGTAACAAACAAACAGGAGATATATATTAATTAGAAGTTATGATGCTTAATTAAGTTCATACCTATATATATATTCCAAAACAAAGGGTTTTTCCTCCAGTTGCTCAATCAATTAAAACAAACAAACTGGGATGTTTATCAATCTCATGACTCCCCCCTTCCTTTATATATACGCAGTAGTAAATACGAACTAAGAAGGTGAAAAAATAGGGCGGGCCCACCCTACCCCACCCCACTGAAACGTGAGACTGGTTGGTACCTTCAAAAACGTCATAGAAAAGAAAATGGTCTTTGAGGAAAACTTTGGTCCCATGAGACGAGATGAATGAAATGGGTATGTGTGTTTGAATGGAAATTAATAAGGTGGGGAAAATCAACCCAGCAAGCAACTCCAATTTCTGCTTGCATGCACGAGGGCTGGCTTTTGAACTTGAAGGGTTCAAACCCCACTATTTTATCTTTACAGATTGCTACATTATCAGAGAAATAGTCAAATTAATTTAGCTATTCATACTAATATATAGACATGATAAACGGATCAGACCAAGGCTGAAAAAGCTAAGCCTGTGACTTGCCCGAGCCGGGCTGACCCGCAGGTCAATTGAATAAAAAATATATATATTTTTTTATTATGACTTATAATTTAAAATAAATATTAACACTAATTATTTACAATTATGACACATAATTTTTACATAATTATTTAATATTATTAGTAAATAAAATAAAACAATCAATAATTTTATAGATTTTTTATACTCTTATATATTAAAATATAATTAATTTTGTGATTAATTAATTGATAAATATATATAATATTAATTATTAAAAATAAGAGAGTAAAAGAATAAAAGAAAAAAGACTAAAGTCTAAAGGTGATATATATCTTATTTATAATACGTTTTTGTATTATTATTTAAGATCATATGTTAAAATTCATTCTTATATTCTTAATAATTTTTTATTTGATTTATTTTTTAAGTTAATATTTTTTTTTGTTAATAATATCAAAAAATAATAATAAATAAATAAAAATTAACCCACAAACCAGATCAAAAATAAGCCAACTCTTCTTAATTTATATTTTAAAGGCTCAAAGCTAATTTTTAACGAACGAACCGAGTCGACCCGCAGGCCTTGTTGGCTGTTGCAAGGTCTACTACTAATATACGAGTAACCCAAATGAGGGAATATCTTTGACTTCCCGCCAATTTTACGCACTTGGATGGTATATTGCGCGGATTGTCAGTGTCCATTCATAAATGCGGGTTTTTTTAATATCCTTTTTTTTTGTATCATTAAAGGATTACATCATTGCCCCCCGGCGCGTAGTTTTAATGTCTTTTTAAATTTTTGTTTTTTGGTCATTTTATCATGCCTCAAAATCAAAACTAGGGTATCATATTATAAATTAAATTACACAGATTATTCAATTTCTCTTGATTTAAGAAGTTTTAAAAATTATACCCACTCCATTCTTAATTATAAAATTAATATTAAATTTTTAAAAGTTAATTTCAAAATATTTTTAAATTCAAAATTGACATGAATTTATTTAGTTTATGTCAATATAATTATGAATATTATAAATTACTTCAAAAGTACTATTAGTTATAAGATTTATTACTTTTAAATTTTAAATAAATTATATCAATTTTTATTTTAAAATATCTCAAGTTAATTTTTTAAATAATAAATATTGATCTTTTTTTTTTGTTGTTGGTTGGTAGGTAGTCACTTTTTTTTTATTTCATCCTTACTTTTTTGCTTTTAAAAATTCTGATGATCCAAAAGTAAAATATACTCTACTATTTAAAGTAGGTAAATCACTTTCCTTTATTGCCTTTTTGGGCTGTCGGAGATTATATTTAGTGTATTATTCCTCAATAATACAAAATCCTGACTCCTCAAATATCAAAAACAAAATAAATTTCTCACTATGAAACTGAGAAAATCTTAATTAATTAATGAATTTGTTAGGAATATTCAGTTCATATATATTTATTTAAAATTATATATTGACTTAAAAGGTTAACATATTAAATTTATCATTATATTAATTATTGATGATTTTTTTAAGCAGAGTTTGTAATGTCTTAAAAAAATTAATAAATATCTAATTATAAGATTATCTAAGGTCACCATTATAAGATTTTAAAAGTATCAATAATCAATATAATGATAAATATTTCAAATGTATAAATGTACTACTAATTAAAATCTTATTATTTCATAATTTTTAATATATTTTATCAATTATGAGATTAAAAATATTTTAAATCAACTTTCAAAAGTCAATACTAATCTTTTAATTTGAGACGGAGGAAGTACATAATTTCATTCAATAAAAAGAAACAAATTAAACAAACATATAACTATCAATTAGACATAATCAGAAAAAATTAAGAAGACAATCCCCAAAGTGAAAAAAAAAAAAAAAAGTTTAATATCCTAATTGAAAAACTGAAAGATAATCCCCAAAATGGGGGGAAAAAAATAAAAGTTTAATATCCTAATTGAAAAACTGATAAGACAATCCCCAAAGTGAAAAAAAAATAAAATAAAAGTTTAATCACTTAATTAAAAAAATTCAAAGTGCAATCCCTAAAGTGAAAAAATACTAAAAGTTTAGGGTATTAATATATATTTAGGCCTTAAATTTATGATTCATTAGAGCACATATGTTCTCAAAAAAAATTCTTATGTTTCAATTATTTGGACTTTACTATAATGCTTCTTGTGTTTCATTGATGTGGAACATTACTAAACAGTATATAATCTACAATAACGAGCTCACATTCTTCAATATCTTTTGTCAAAAGTTAACCAAGAAAAGTCCACCAGTGTCATGCGCAACCCTTACCATATACATGACCCAAATTCATAATCATAACTTTCATACCAGTTATTGAGAATATTTGGCTCATATATACTTATCTAAAATTATATCATTACTCAAAAGATTAACCTATTAGATCTATGGTCTATTAGAACATATATGTCTTCAAATTTTCTTTTTATATTTCAATGCGAAATTTTACTATCACGCGATATCTTAACAAATTCTATAATGCACTCAAGCTACATCATTTCAAGAATTTGAGTTTCTAAAAACCTCTAACCAAGTTTTATGATATATTTATCAACTAGGGTGTATTTAATTCATAACCAGTGTAGGTAATTTCCTACACTAAAAATATTTAATTTTTATGGAAATATATATAGTTTAATGACATAGATAAAGGTTTATATGTGATTTAATAAGAATAAAAAAGAATTTTACACTGTGTTAGTTGGATAGAAAAAGAAAGAATATAAAACCTAAATATAATTAGGCTGAAAAAAAAGTAATAGAAAACTTATAAATATTCTTTTGTGTTTTGTAAGTTTATAAATGAAGAAAAATAAAAATTTAAACATAGCTTACCAATTTATCTTTATATTAAATCTTTTTTTATTTGTAGATAGTGTAATGTAGAATACAAAAGATTCGCTAAAGGCTTTTTATTTTTCCTCCAAATTCAGCCCTTTACTTTTCAGTGAAAAACTTCTCAAAAAAATGACCAATTTTTTTTTTTTATCCTTTTCTGTCCCTTAAATGCTCACCAACAAGAGAAATGAACATAAAACTTATATTTTCATTCATTTTTTTCTTTTATTTTTGTTTTAAAAGTTAAAAATAGTGTGAACAAAATATAATTTACTATCATTTCTCCAATATAACCTCCAATACTTAATTCTTGGTTAATATTAATGTCATATTTGTAAATATAAAATTATGTTTTAAAGTCGCTCATTTTAAAAATGTATTTCAAAATTTGGAATAAATGGAGTATATTGTATTCTAGTATTATTTACTATACTTTAATTTTTTTAACTAAATTTATAAATAAAAGAATTATAAAAATAATTTTGCCTACACTTAAGTTAAATCCTGAATCCATCACTGCTTATAGAGCATTATGGTCTCTAATTACATCACCATGATAGTTGTGTAACACGAAATAATAGCGTGTTACTCCTTTCATTTCTTTTTAATTGATGTTTTAGGTAAAAATATAAAGATTAAGAAATATAATTAATATTTTATTTAATTGATCAATGAATATAAAATCTCAATACTATCTTTTTAAATTTTGTTAAAAAGATAAAAGAGAATAAATTAATATTTAATGTAAAAATAATATGAGTAACTAAGTTATTAATGATTCCTTGAACTTTACATACAATAAATAAAAAATAAACAAATTTCATTTTATAAGATGACAGATAAAAAGAAATGAGGGGAGTAGCTTTTTCTCAAGGTATTTACATCTATATATAATGTGGCCATGTGGGTGCCCGTTTGGTCTCTTTGGTCTGACTAAATTTATTTTTAAAATTCAATTCTTAAATTTTAAAGTTTATATATTTTACCCTACAATTTTAATAAAAAAAATTATTTGTCCTGAAAATTAAATTTTTAATTATTAAAATTAAATACACGCAATATATGAATTACACATGCAACACTCGTATCACGACCCATATATATATAGTAAATAGTTGTTATAAACACTATATATTTCAACAAATTAATTTTATACCGTCTATCCATAGATCTAATGGCCTAACATGGAGAAATATAATTGTTTACTACTGCTCTTAATAGTGGCAGCAAGAATCTACTTTCTTGCGTCATGTTAGAAGAAGTATTGGATCTCCTTTCATGCCTACCGTTAGAAGGAGCAGCGGTTGAAACTTAATTGAATTGAAAGTCTAGAATTCTCTAAAAATTCTCAATTTTGAATAATTAGATTTATAGATGAACGGTGTAAGATCTTTGATGAAATAATGTTTATAGCACATATTTGTTACGAGTCATTTATACATACATACATATATATATATATATATATATATATATATAGGAGTGGAGTAGTTAGGGGAGCCATGCAATTCAAGTCCCAGTTTTGGTCCTTACAAAGTGGGTTTAGCTCGTTTGGGGCGCCAGTTCTTCTTGTAGTTGAGGTCCTTAAATAAAATTAATTAATACGCAGCAGCAGCTATCAAAGAAACCTCCTCTACTCCTAGACGCTGCTGGGTAATTTCTCAACATCTTTTGCTTCTTTTTATTTTTTCTCGACATTAACTGACGAGGTATACGCTAAATGTTCAAAGACGTGACGTGACAGAAATTTATTGTGTGGACATACACAAGACTTTTCGCTGTAATTGTTGCCTTTCGTTCGGATAGTTGCTACACCGGCCTTTCGTAGGTGGGCTCAGGCATATGCGATTTAATATAGAATTTGTTTATTAGATTAGAGGCATTAAATTGGGGCTTGTGGCCCATCCATTATTCCTAGTTTCCTACTTGCCCTCTACTTTTTTAGTCAACCTTGAATATCATCATCATCACCATTCATTATTTCTTTTATAATTACTTTCTATTTTCCAATTATTTATTGATAATCAATTCTTATATATAACAGTAATAAATGAGATAAATTGATTGAGTTACCATCCGAGTTAACTCATTCTAATTGATGAGTTAACTAGACAGTTCAAAAAATAATTAATTTATACTTCTTGATTCATGTATTCTTGATTTTTGTATTTTAATACATCTCACGCTTCATATATATGAACGTAAAGAACCCAAAAAAAAATTATACCATATACTATAAATATTATATTTATCCTTTTTCAACTTACTGTTTAATTATATCTCATCGGATTAGTTTCTTACTTTCTTATTTTGAGTTTGAATTGGATTTACTAGGGGGGAAAATGTGATAAAATGCAGAGCGCAAATAATGTAACGGTTTCAACAAAGGAATATGTCGCCAATATGACTGCTTCCGCCAAATTTGTATTGAAAAATACTAAGGTTACCTTTTAAGAGAAGGTATCACTTTTTCAACATGCATTCTTAAGGTAAAGGAGGCAAACAAGTTCAAGTATAATTATATATCCATTTATCTCGTCACTTCATTACTAGAACATGCAATAAGTAAGATACTTCATTGCCAAAGAAAGAGGTCGAACTAAGCACAAACATAAGCAATTTTTTTTTTAGTAAAATTTTTCATAGTTTTGACAAGATATCAAATATAAAATATATACTTTGTCCTAGATCATTATTAGAAACAATTGTAGCATATTACGAGTTCATTTGAAATTGAATAAGTTATTTTTATTATAAATATTTGCTTAAATATATAATTTTTAAAATTTATTTATACTTTACACGATTATCAAGCTTGTTCTCCATAAATAATTCAAAACTCTAAATACAACTTCCATATTTTACTACCTCCCATCCTCAAAGGCCATTGGGAGTGTGTATTTTAATTAAAATATCTAATGATTGAATAGTCTTGCATTAGAGAGCGCATCTTCCGCTTCGCATGATAGGTACATTCCTAATGCAGAATTACCGAACAAATAGGGTACCTCTCCTTTCCAATTTATATACCGTAAAAATAGTTGGATTTTTTCGAACCAAAAGTATTGTTATTATAACTAACTCCTGATTTCTTGCAAAACATGCTCACTTTTTTTTTTATAAAATTATTATATTGTTTATGCTTTTTAATATTATATTATGTTAATACAATAATTATAGGATTAATAGATTAATATTGTGTAGGAATATTTTTATAAAAAGAAATTATTTCTTCTAAATTATATTATTTAACTAATTATTGATAAAAAAAATTTAAATAAATTTAAAAATCACAATAATAGTTCATCTATTTATATAATATAAATGATAGTTTGCATCCTTAAATTAATAATTTATTTATGCATATATTCATCTATTTATGTAATAGGTAATATGAGTTTTAAATAACACTATCAAAATTAAAGTATGTATGAGAATAAGAGATAACAGTAAGTAGATGAAAATATTTTGAAATCAGATAAAAGAAGAAGAAAAAGTAGTTTTTTCCCTTAAATTTTAGATTTTTATTTCTAAATTTTAAGAGTGAGAGACGATTTTATATTATTAATTATATATATAGATATATAGATTCATAACGTATTATTATCTCTTTGTTAAAAATAAGAGTCACATTTAAGAGGTCAAATCACAAAATGAAGTTTATTTAAGATTTGAAACAACAAATTTTTTAGTTAATAATATTTTTAAATAATTTATAATATTTATAATTGTATTGAATAAAAATAATTTTTAATTCAAAACTTTGAGTGCAATCAAAATGAGGCCCCTATGTTTAGAACAAAGTGAATATATATTATAATGCACTTGAAATATTTTTTCGGACCAAAAATAAAATACTCTCGCTAGTACATAATATAATAGATATTTTGAATAAAATTTAGTATGATTTATCTCAAATTTGAAAATAAGATTTTATTTATCAGTATTTATTAAGTGGTTTAAATTTCAAAATATCTCCAAATAATTTCAAAATATCAAATTGACACTTTTATTTTGGTATCGTGATGAGTATTATTCTAGCGCATAAAATGTGCCATAACGCAACTATACTAACAAACCAAGGTAAGCATAGCCCAGGATTGGCTCGGGCTTCAATTTTTAGTTGGGCCCACTTAGACCTCACACCCAACCTATTAAAGCTCTCAACCAAAGCAACCGTCATCTTCTGTTATTCAGATTGCTCTCCCCGTCAATGGCGAACTTTTATCGAGTACGTTCTCTCTCTCTCTCTCCCTCTCCCTCTCCCTCTCCCTCTTTAATCTCTGTAACTTATGGAATTTATCTCTCATAATTTTTAATTCATGCGATCTTCGGTTTCTGCAATTCAATGCTCGAAGTTGATATACAGTTATCAGCTAGATCCAATACCTGTCGCATTTTGGAATAATAAATAAATGTTTGGCATTAGTAATTTATGTTAGTATATAAGATCTGGTTTCTTCCATGAATCGCTCTAGCACTAACAATCAGATCACAGTTTATTGCAAATCAATGTATTTTATGCGACGTCAGGCTAATTTGTCCAGCGGGCCGGACTCATTATTGTGTATATACACACATTTTGGATTTACATTCTTACATTATGTGCGCGCGCTTTTGTGTGTATATGTGTATAGGTGATTATGTTGGGAAATGGGAAAAGTTAAATACACTCGACATTTAGCTAATTGCCCCACCGAAAATGATGAAACGCCAAGTTCATGTATAGATTCCTCGTTATGTGTGAGTCTATAATTTTTTGTGCTGAGTTATATATTAAACTTACAAATGCTCGTAGCTGTTTATATTTGCTCTCCAGTCTTAGTGTTTAGTGTATTTTTTTACTTTTTTTTTTGAAGGGGAGTTCTTCCTTTGGATTGTGGAGTGCATTAATAATTTCTGGCTTAATTGTCTTATGTATGATAAAAAAGCATCCACTGGTCAGCCCTTAATTCTTTTGCATGAACTCTGGAGAGTCTGGATTATGATTGATAGTATGATTGTTTGGATCTTGAGATTGCATTCAGGACTGCAATTGATTCTTTATAATTATATTGTTGTGACTGGAATTTCTAGGAGACCTGCCCAAGCATCAAAAACATTCTTCTTCTGGACTCTGAAGGAAAGCGTGTAGCAGTTAACTACTATTCGGATGATTGGCCAACAAATAACGCAAAATTAGCTTTTGAAAAGTCTTTGTTTACTAAAACTCAAAAGACGAATGCTAGAACAGAAGGTATATTATTTGGTGTTAATCATCACTGATAAGGTGTTCATCTCTACTCAAACTTAATTTAGGATATATTTTGAGTGTTGCCATTTAGTAATTTGATTTCTGACTCAAGTTTCCATGGCCTGTTATAAAAAATGCTATGATTACATTAAATAGAGCATAAGCATGAATTAAGTTCCTCTGCAAGAGATATTTTATCATTTATAGTTATCATTGTTTATATATTTATACATCTTCATTTATGTGCTTTGTCAGCGGAGATAGCCATGTTCGACAACTACATTGTTGTCTATAGGTTCGTCCAAGATTTGCACTTCTTTGTGACTGGAGATGATGATGAAAATGAATTAATACTAGCCACTGTCCTACAGGGATTTTTTGATGCGGTTACCTTTCTCCTCAGGTTGTTGGTCAGAAGACTCAGAACTTTATTCTTTGTACCTAATTTATATGCAATGAAATCCCATGTTTTGTTTTATGCTGCCTAATTTAGCATGCCATTTCTGCAGGAGTAATGTTGATCATAGGGAGGCACTGGAGAACTTGGATCTGATTCTTTTGTGCCTTGACGAGATTGTTGATGGAGGGTGGGCAATATCCTTCTTACACTGTTATGCTTTACATAAATGATATATATGAGTCTTTGATTCTCCATTCTAGTGTTCTTTACTTTTCAAGTTTATTGTTTCAGTTACTTGCAGATATTTATTTTTTCTGAAAAAACAAAAGAGAAACTCTTTTCAGCTATCATCCCTTTTTTATGAAAGAAAAATATAAATGACATCAAGTTATTCTCTACTCATGAGATTGGCGTCTTATTAAAGATGTAGTACTATGCATGTAATTAGTATAATGAATTGCCATTGAAGAAACTGTTTGGCTAAAAGGTTTATACGTTACTGAAGCATTGTATGCTTCCGTTAAAAATAAACTTGTGATATTTCCATCAAATAATGCCCATGTAGATTATTTTCTCCAATGTCAGTATTTTGCGTTATAGATGCAGTTATGTTTGATGGGTATTGGGCAATTGTGTGCTGTTGTTGGCTATTATCTTCTATAGTCTTATTTAATGCCATCACTTTCTTCTTATGCATCCCTTTGCATGGGGCGCTGATGGGGCTATTTTCCATGAGCATGTGAAATTCTCTTCCCTCTTAGAGAATGTCGTCTTATGTATAACTCTGATAAGTTTCTTTTTCATATAGATGATTTTTTTTCTCCCCAATTACTAAATGAAAAAAAAATTTGTACCTTTATATGTCCCTTATGCAATATTCTCAGTATTTTCCATGATATCAATGATTATGATGCATGCAAGCTGCTCTTCTTGAAAATTCTATCTAGCTCACCTTTTAAGTTATGGTTTACATGTCATTTCTGGATTATATTTTTGGAATCACTAGAAAGCACAAGGGACTGGGAGTTGTGGATGGATGGGTTTAGATGCTTAACCTTTCGAGGCTTCAACTTAAAGCTTTCAACCTCATGGTTTCATCCCAAGCTTCTACACATGCATTAAACAATGGCTACTGCACAAAAATACTCACAAGACATGATAAAATCCATAAAAAAAAATAAAAAAAGAAGTTCCATTTACAGTAAGGAATTTTCCTTTGACCATTTCTTTGATGTAAGACATGCTAAATCATATTAAGGTAGTGTTGGCTACTCTGAACAGAATTTTGGTTTAGATGAGAACTTTAGGCAGTTGTATATACTACTTATACCCTTAGTTGAAAGTTGGAACTTTGGAATACCATGTTAATGTGAATCTCAACCTAGTTAACTCTTCCTTTAGACACAAATCCATCTTCATATGACAACTGGGATAGAAGGGTGCTGGCATCTATTGCATCAAGGCTGAAATGTTTAATCCCATAGCCTGTATCTTTGTAAATCATCTGAATGGACAGTTCCAACTCTTTTTTGTAATTTCTTATACAATACGCTCATGAAAAAAAAAAAGAGGTGTCTGTATATTTATGTAATATCTTCCATTTGTGCTGAATTGTCTTGAAAGGATAAGGTTAGATAGGACGGGTGTTAGAAATAAAGGCATTCTTGAATTAAAAATTATTGCTGAAAGTGCATATTTGTTTCATTATATTTCTCGTCTAAAACTTGCTAAAAGCTTGAAATGAAATTTTTTAATGGAACTTCAGTCAGCCGCATTGAGGCATACGTGTGCTAGTGTGCCAGCTGCATCCCACTTGTCGAATCATTAGCCCTTACATTTGTGATAAACTTCCATATGATGGATCCTTTTACAAACCGTATCAATCTTTCTTGTCTGTAGAGGACTTAATTTGTGTTATGCTTCAGTTGAACTTGTTCGTCAGGGTGTTCTCTTTTTTTTCATTGTAAAAGTATTTTTGTTAGAAGTTGTCATGATCAAGAAATTTTTCATTCACATTATATCCTCTAGCAGAATGATTCTTGAAACGGATGGCACTATTATTGCTGGAAAAGTGGCTAGCCATAACATAGATGATGGGGCACCTTTGTCAGAGCAGGTTTTATATCTCACATCCTTTTGGCTTGTCTTCCGTCATCTTGAGCAAATAGGATGCCTGGCTTAACTTCCTATGGGCTTAATTGAACTCAAATTTGTCTTTAAAATCTGCAGACTATAAGTCAAGCTTTGGCTACAGCCCGTGAACATTTTACTAGATCACTTCTCAGATGATGCTTCCATACCATATGCGCAAATGGAGTTGGCTGGCTTCTCATTACTTTCTTTTCCTGGTTGGTGGAAAATAACTTGTTTTCTTTTCAACTCTTTATAAATTTTCAGAGCACTATGTTTGCCTATAAATTTCTCCTTTATTCCTGTTCAAAAGTTATTGGTACTTAATTTTAAAATTATTTATAATCACCTCTTATAAAAATAATCAGAAACTTCATTCTGTATATAATATTATATGTAAGATGTGTAATTAACTTAAATATGTTTTTGCATACTTTTCAAAATTTAGCTATTTTCAATTTGAGTTAACTCACCCCTAGCATCAGTTATAAGAATAAGAATAAATATCAGTCTCATCAGTAATGTAACCACTATTGATCATTTAAAATTATTTTATATTATAAGAAGTTTTATTTAAACAAACAAACACATAATATCAGAATTCAAAGTAAAACCACAATTTTCTATTATGTTCATTATCTATATTTTGTTAAAAAAACTGATTCGAGTGATTGAAAATTATCACTCTCTCTCTCTCGTCGTGCAAATACCGGTTTAAATTAATTTTTTTTAATTAAGTTGATTAATTTTAAAATTAATAATTAAACAAGTAAATTTATAATTTTAAACTTTCAAAAATTAGTCGTCGTAGTAAATCAAACATAATTTCTTATGATTATAATCTATTTACCTACATTTCAATAAAAATAAACTAATTTTTAACTCAAAAATTGATCAATTTAACTTTACCAAGCCCCTCCTTACGATACGGAAGGAGTATGTATATAAACGAAAATGACAAATAGGCATTGAATCATTGTAATAATAATTTGATTAGTTTAGGGTCTTCGGTTCTTCTGTGGAATTAAAAAAGAAAATAATGTCATCAGTAGGTAGAAGACTAAGTCTAACAATAATGGGAGGAAGGTACAACTCCTCTACTCCTGTCCCCTCCAGGTCTTGGTCTAGTCCACCAAATCCAAATGATCGTAGCAGACCACCATTGCTGTAAAAAGTCTCGCACGTTTACAAGTCATTGTCTGGACCGGGGAACACCCTCTTTTAAACGGCCAACCCTATCAATAAATTACTTTTTCTGTCGTATAAAAGAGTTTTATTTGTAAAATATACAAATATTAAAATTATAATTTATTAATATAATAATAAAATTATGATACCAAATTTTATGATATCGTGTCATTTTAATTATTATGTTCGGAGTTTTAAATAAAGATTTTGACAAAGAATTATTAAACAGTGAATATTTTTACATGAAAAAAATGAACAAATGACTTAAAGAAGTATATATTATTGGATGGGGCAGAAAACAAAAGTTAAAGGAATAAATTATTGGTTGAAGAATTTAGGTGGTTATTGGGGTTAATATATATTTTAATCATTGTATTATGGTCTGATTTTTATTGTGATTACTAACTCTTTTTTTGTAACAAATGCATTATTATAGTCGTTAAAAGTTACAAAATAGTCAATCCGTTAAAGTTCCGTCCAAAAAAGTGGCAGAACTTGTTGACCCAACTAACATGTCTACATGGCATGCTAAATCCATTAAAATGTACAGTCATACAGCCCCTGTATGACAAACTCTTTCTCTTTCTTTTTTAATTATCTTTTTTTATGGTAAATTTAATTTAATAAATAATCAAAAATATATGTATAAGTATTTATCAAATATAGACATTAAACTTTATATTAAGTCTCTATGTTAAGAGAATATCAGTATAAATATAAATAATTTAAAAAATAAATATTATAATAAAAAAATAAATTCACATATTTTAATTCCTCAAATTCATTTCAAATAATAAATTTGACTCTTATATTAAGGCTAAGAATAATGCTAATAAAAAGAAAATACTTCATTTCCAAATAAAAAATTATTATTAAATTTTAAAAAATAATATAAAATGTTTTTAATTGCAAAACTTAATTTATTTTAATTAATATAATATTAAATATCTAAATATATTTAAAAGTAATAGTAATAATAATTTTATATTTTGTAATGGAATAAAAAATGAAAGACCGTCCATGTTTTTTCATAATTAATTATATATTTTACCAATTTTATATAAATCAAAAATAAAATTGTTATTTACGTTGCTTTGATTTTTTTTTGTTTAAATATTATTGTACTTTTAGTAATAATTTTTTATGTTTTTTGTTTAAATTTAATTGTTGTTTTGAATTTTTTTTGTTCAAATGTTATTGTACTTTTAGTAATAACTTGGTATGTTTTTTTGTTTAAATTTTTTTTTTGTTTTGAAATTTTTTTGTTTAAATGTTATTTTACTTTTAGTAATAATTTGATATATTTTTTTGTTTAAAATATTATGACCTTGCTGATTTGTAAATGACAAGGGAGGTACACATAACAAAAAGTCACATCAACCGTACACTCAGTAAGTTCTGTCTCTTTTTTGGACAAATTTTTAACGAAGTGATCATTTTGTAACTTTTAACGACTATAGTAATACATTTGTCACAAAATATGAGTTAGTAACCACAATGAAAATCAGTTTATAATACAATAACCAAAACATATATTAACCTGTGGTTATTGCAACAATTTGTGATACTTCTTGTAGTGTAGCTGTGTAGGGAGTCGAGTATATTATTTATAGGAAACTGATATTTTTGCAGTATTTTTTTATATTTTCATATGTGGGTCTCATTTTTTACCTATAGCGACTGTTTTAAAATTATCGCTATAAACTTATGGCGATACTTTTCATATGTAAAGTGTAAGTCTATAGCGACGGTTTAATATGTAAAATATAATCATAGGTATATTGTGACGATTTTAAAACCGTCGCTATAAGTAATAAATTGGGGCCAGCGTGTGAAAATAACAAAAATCGTTGTGGAAATAACAGTTTCCTATATATATACTCTATCCGTTCCATTATAATTGTAGTTTTGGCTTATTTTATATTATATTTTAAAATAATTGTCATTTGTATGTATCTAAGAGAATGTTAATTTTTTTTATAAAATTTATATCTATATTATATTTTAAGAATATTTAATACTATAATTAAATAACTACTCTTCATTCTCTGGTTTTCCCAATAAAAAAAGTAGTGTTATTTTTCACTTAAAATTAAATTATTTATTATTTTTTTTATTAATTGTATAATTTTTTTAATAACAAATAATATAAAATAGGGGGGGCATTATTCTCAATAGTTGAGAGTACTATTCTCAACGGTGGAGTGGAGGCCACATCTTTCTTTTGGATTCAAAGTTCCAATCAAAATTCTTAAATATTACTACACTTTGCATGGATTATTTCCACACGCAAAGTTAGGGGTGATGAATTTGACAATGAAATAACATTAATAAATTGGCATGCACTTACATGTTCCTAGTATTTTCTTTTCTTTCTATCAGCTCTTCATTTAATTCGTTAGTATTGGGAGTATCATGTACTCCAAATAATCCTTGGGTTGACTCTAATAAAATATAAGGGTATATTACATAATTTAAACAACAGTTATCTGGAAAAAAAAATTACAAATAGGTTTTGACCAGTCAAAGTTGACACCTACAATGACTAAAGGAATAAATGAACTGACATCTTATTCGGAGTAAAACATATATACATAAATTTAATTAATATAAAATTAATTTTATAATAAATTAATACAGTACTGATACGCAGAGAGATAATATTTTTAGTCTATATGTTAATACTGTATTAATTTATTGTACAACTTTTTATAAAATAAATTTATATTAACCAGATCCTGTATATATATATATTCTTATTTTTTGATTAAAAAAAAAACATATTTATGTAACTCTTGTCTGTTTTCTTTATTACAAATTTAAAACATCATATCACACGTGAATCTATTTTAGGAATTAACTAAAAAACTAAAGCTCTCTTTATTTTTTGACTCGCCAATCTGCTTGACGCCAAGAATAAGTAGCATGGGCATGGCTTTCAATTGCGAAAACATATAAATAAGGATGAAAAAATAAGATTCCTTTCATAAATACAATCTACTGAACGAATTTGAGCTTGACGGTCACTAGTCATGCCTACTGCAACCTTCTCATCTATTTATGTGTTCATGATTTATAATATATATACATATAAAAACTCGACCAAATATCATACATATAAAATACAACTTTAAAAATAGAAAAAAAGTAATATTTATCAAGGAGGTTGGTTTTTTTTTTAAGAAAAATAATTTATTTTTTACATTGATTTATTATTTAAATACAATAATAAATTACTTATTATATACATTTTATATGATAAAAATAATATTTGCGCTTTATATTTTACCATTTGTGTACATCTTAGTTTTATGAGTGCTGACAAATGGCATATAAGTCCGTCATATAGAAACAATATTTTATCATTTATTTTAAATTATGAAAAATAATTTTTGTGTCGACTAGTATTATGTCGAAATTAAGTGAAACAGTACGTAATAAATTATACATACGAGAGACGATATGATAATAAATTTATATAGATAATAAATAATAATACATGTAATAAATAAAATTTAAAAATAATTTTTCTCTAATTTATTGTATCTAAATCGTAATTTAATTTTATCATGGATCTGTCTAGATATAAATCATTTCTCTCGTATTTGAATTGTCTTGCTCTAAAGAAAGTATGAGATACAATGACAAAATTTGGTGGTATAAAATTCCCTAAATTTATTTGCAAAGCAAAATGACAGTCCTAATTTACGTGGCAATAAATATATGCCACCTCAGGCTTTATGGGACCCACGTCGCGGAGCACAGCTCCTGGTGGTTGTTCCCCTTCAAGTGTACGACGACTCTTTTTTGCGACGTTTAGTTTAGTTTCACATTCATTCATCATACAGCGTGTTCATTACACAAGAATCACATTAACAAAAGGATACAAATAGATTACAAACTAATAAGAGGACCCGGAAAATATAAATACTGGCATTGGTTCAGACTTCGGACGGAAAGAGACCGTCTTCTGCTTAAACCCCTCTCCCCATCCCCTTTTTCTCTCTCATACACGCGCACTGCCTTTCATCTTTGGCTGATGATATCTGTAGCTGGTTTTTATTTTGATTTCATCAGTTATATCTGGTTTCAATCTTCATAAAAGATCGACGACCCTCGTGATCCCAGGTATCCTTTTTCTCAGCTCATTGCATTTACGTATATGTTACGTTTTTTTCTGTTTTGTTTCAAAATTGGGATTTAATTTTATATGGGAATTTGACGGTGTATTGTATGTGTAATTTTATCCGTATTCTTCCCCTTTAGCTGGGAAATGCGGTGATTTTCTTTTATTTTCCTTAATCATACGTATAGTTTTGCCTTTATAAAGTTTTTTTTGACAAGTAGGATGTGACCATTAGATGAAGACACAATTGGGTATGTCGTTTTAGCTGTTAATTTTGAAAATTTGAGTTTTTTTGGTCACCGTGGTTTTCAAGATTTTGCTTGTGAAAACCTGTAGCTCTCTTTGAGGTTTTGAATTCAGAAAATGGGTTTGAAAATTTTGAGCATCTCTGTTATATTCGTGTCTATGGTGGACTAAAATTCAATTTGAATCTCAAAGTTGGTAATTTGTAAATCTGAGGATAAAGGGTTTTGAATTTTACTAGATTGCTTATTTATCAGCGTTAATGCCAAAATTCCTTTTCAGGGACTGTGGTTGCTTTATTATTTGTGAATTGCTCTGCTGGATTTCATGTAGTCTGTATCTTTTATCTAATAATCTTCAAGACTATGGATTCAGTCTTGGGAGTAGTTTAATGTGCACAATGAATTCCCAAAATTGATGCGTTGATTACTAGAGTTCTTGGTTTTCTTATAGGCTCTTATGTGGTGGTCACGACTATATTGAGCCAAAACCTGAGGAATGGCACATGGCAGGATCAGAGCGAAGCTTCGAAGGAGTAGCCTTTATACATTCGGATGTGTTAGGCCAACTCCTGACAATGTAGAAGGACCACATCAATTACAAGGCCCAGGATATTCACGAACAGTATACTGCAACCAGCCTCGTGTCCACCAAAAGAAACCTCTTAAATACTGTTCGAATTATATATCAACCACAAAATACAATATCTTAACTTTCATACCCAAGGCAACTTTTGAACAATTTCGGCGAGTTGCTAATGTTTACTTTCTCCTGGCTGCAATTCTGTCACTCACACCTGTTACGCCATTCTCAGCTGTCAGTATGATTGCTCCTCTGGCCTTTGTGGTTGGGCTTAGTATGGCAAAGGAGGCTATGGAAGACTGGCGCAGATTTATACAGGATATGAAGGTTAATCTGCGGAAAGCCAGCGTTCATAAAGGGAATGGGGTATTTGCTTATAAGCCATGGATGAAGATTCAGGTCGGAGACGTGGCAAAAGTAGAAAAGGATCAGTTTTTTCCTGCAGACTTATTTCTTTTGTCTTCTAGCTATGAAGATGGGATCTGTTACGTGGAGACTATGAACTTAGACGGAGAGACGAACTTGAAGGTTAAAAGAGCTTTGGAGGTAACTTTACCCCTGGATGATGATGAAGCTTTCAAGAATTTCACGGGAACAATTACATGCGAAGACCCAAACCCTAACCTTTACAGTTTTGTGGGTAATCTTGATATTGACCGCCAGTTATATCCTCTCGATCCCAATCAGATTCTCCTCAGAGATTCAAAGCTTAGGAATACAACTTATGTGTATGGAGTGGTGATATTCACCGGTCATGATAGCAAAGTCATGCAGAATGCTACAAAATCTCCTTCGAAAAGAAGCAGGATTGAAAAACAGATGGACAAAATCATTTACGTCCTCTTCACACTCCTTGTGTTGATCTCAATAATTAGCTCAGTAGGCTTCGCCGTGAAGACAAAATTCCAGATGCCAGATTGGTGGTATTTGCCTCCAGATGAGAAGGGTCTTTATGATCCTAGCAGGGCCAGCTTGTCTGGATTTTCTCATCTGGTCACTGCCCTTATCCTTTATGGATACCTAATACCCATCTCACTCTATGTTTCTACTGAGGTTGTGAAGGTCCTGCAAGCAAAATTCATTAACCAGGACATACACATGTATGATGAAGAGACGGGAACTCCTGCTCAAGCACGGACATCAAATTTAAATGAGGAGCTAGGCCAAGTTGACACGATTCTCTCTGATAAAACTGGAACTTTGACATGTAACCAGATGGATTTTCTCAAGTGCTCCATAGCTGGAACTGCATATGGCATGTCTGCTAGTGAAGTAGAACTTGCAGCTGCAAAGCAGATGACAATGGACCTTGATGGGCAGGATCCCGAGTTTTCAAGCAACCCAATCAATAGAAATAGTGCAGATATTAACAACCGACGTAGTTTTGGACAACCAGAAATTGAGTTGGAGAGTATCATTACTTCTAAAAACGAAAACTATCAGAAACCTGTGGTCAAAGGGTTTAGTTTTGAGGACAGCCGCATCATGAATGGAAATTGGTCTAGAGAACCCCACGCGGATGTTATTTTGTTATTCTTCTGGATACTTGCAGTTTGTCACACTGCAATCCCTGAGCTAAATGAGGAGACTGGCAGCTTTAATTATGAAGCAGAGTCACCAGATGAAGGAGCTTTTCTTGTCGCAGCAAAAGAACTTGGCTTTGAGTATTATAAAAGAAGTCAAACAAGCATATTTGTGCGTGAAAGGCATCCTTCTGCGCAGAAATCTGTTGAAAGGTCAGGGCATATTCAATTTGATTTCATTTCACCTTGAATTATAGGTATCTTTGCATATTATGTGTATTCTGGAAAATTTCAGGGAGTTCAAACTTCTCAATCTGCTGGATTTCACCAGCAAAAGAAAGCGAATGTCTGTCATTGTCAGGGATGGGGATGGACAAATTCTTCTGCTTTGCAAAGGCGCAGACAGGTCTGGCTCTAGACTTCGTTTCCTTTTCAACCCTTTTAATTTTTCATTCAAGGAAATTATGCAGCAAATTTGTATAATTGAGTTAGCCCATGTCGATTCTTCACTTGGCTCCTTTTGGTGTTGTTCAACCGTTCATCTCTTCTCTTTCTTCGAATTTTATGCTTAAATCAGACATTTAATGAGATAAAGTTTGAACTTTAAAAAAGTCGCCGTCTCTTCTGGTTCATTTCTTTTGCTAGATTGTATTCACTCTCTATCTTTGTATTTTGAGATTTAGTGCAATGTCCATTGTTTCAATTATGCAGCATCATCTTTGATCGTTTATCAAAGAATGGAAGAATGTTTGAGGAAGCTACCACGAGGCATCTGAATGAATATGGGGAAGCTGGGTTGCGTACCCTAGCACTTGCTTACAAGAAGCTTGAAGAGGCTGAGTATTCTGCTTGGAATGAGGAGTTTCTTAAAGCGAAAACTTCTATTGGCGGTGAAAGGGAAGCAATGCTTGAACGGGTATCTGATATGATAGAAAGGGATTTGATCCTTCTGGGTGCAACTGCCGTGGAGGACAAACTACAGAAAGGGGTAGGAGTTATGGTCACCATAGAGCAATGATTTACTAATCAAATCTATTTTCACCTTTTCTTTTCTGGGTTTCTTTCTATCTTAGTTACTGTATCTCAACTCCAGGTGCCTCAGTGTATAGATAAACTAGCACAAGCTGGTCTCAAGATCTGGGTCCTTACAGGTGATAAGATGGAAACTGCAATCAACATAGGGTATGTTTAAGGATCTGTTTTAACTTTTAAATCATAGTTACTTTGTGACTTGACGTTTTAAGGTGCTCCAATAACTGAAATAAAACTCTTATTTCCTGCTGCAGATTTGCATGCAGTCTGCTTCGACGGGGTATGAAACAAATATGTATAGCAACAAACATAGACATGTTAGCCCAAGATTCCAAAGAGGTACTTGTTTTTAGAAGTATAATGTAATTTCAGGGATGTATTTCAATTCATGTTTGGACTAATTTCTGTTTGTTATTGTTTATCAGGCAGTAAAGGAGAACATTTTGATGCAAATCACCAATGCCTCTCAAATGGTTAAACTTGAAAAAGACCCCCATGCTGCATTTGCCTTAATAATCGATGGGAAAACACTAACTTATGCATTGGAGAATGATGTGAAGCATCAGTTCTTGAATTTAGCAGTTGATTGTGCATCTGTGATATGCTGTCGAGTCTCACCTAAGCAGAAGGCATTGGTAAAATACTTCTATTCATTGTGAAACTTGTGATCTGAATTCTCTCATTTCTGATATAAAATTTTCAGCAGGTATATATATCATTGTTACTTTTATGATTGTTATATTATATTTGGACTCCAGGTAACAAGATTAGTAAAAGAAGGAACTGGAAAGACCACCTTAGCAATTGGCGATGGTGCAAATGATGTTGGAATGATTCAAGAGGCAGATATTGGTGTTGGCATCAGCGGCGTGGAAGGAATGCAGGTTCGTAATATCTCTAACAGGCTGCTTTTGAAATATAAGTCTTGTAAACTTGGTGCTGTCATTTTATAATTTTAACAAGTATGTACTTCAGGACATCTTCATTCTAGAACGCATAGTAGATCTTCAGGAAAATTAACAAAATGTAGGAAGTTATAGGAATCCAAACCTGTACAATTTTACATCAATGAAGCCAAGGACTTAAATTTTTGTATTCAAATGTAGATATTTTAGAGTTTACAATCTGTAATTTGTGGAGTTTCTTGTACAAAAGTACAGGCTCTCTCTCACAAAATTGCATTTACCTCAGCATTCTTTGTTTCCTGGTCCTGTCTAAGATTGTGTTATGATTCTCATCACGCTCTTTTCTCGGATGACCTCTTTACAAACTTCCCCATGCTGGAGTCGCGACTGTCTCAACTAGCCTCATCTCCATTCTAATTTCTAGCAAGTATGTATTAAGTTTCTGTGTGAAAGGAAGTGTGCTTGGGTGCATTATTTGGGCCGTGGTGTATGGACGGATTTCATATATGGATTTTTTTCAGAACTACCAAATTTAGTGTGTTGGCAGCCATAGTAAAATACTTGGGTTTTTATTGTAGGATGAGGCATTTGGAAGAGTTTTGATTATAAATGATCCTGATTGAATTGGAATATTGTGAATATAATAAAGTAACTCTTCTGGCATAAATAAACTAGGCTGCTATATATAAGGTATAGGCTGCTATTATTGTAAGCTAGGCTACGGCGCTCAATCTCTGTTACATTCGGTTTTTATTTTTATTTATTTATTTATTTATTATTTTTTTTTGGGGGGCGGGGTTGGAAACTGCAATTGCCAATTTGTATTTTACTGACCTTAACCTTGTTGTTCATTGATGACTTGATATTATTGTTTGTAAGCCTACAAAATTTATGGTCAGGTAGGATAAGAAAAAAGTGTCAAATATTGGCTAAATAAATGCTTCTTTTCATGTTAGTATTGAAGGAATGTTGTATGACATAGCCTTGCTGGTAGGGCAACGCTACTTTATTTTTGAATTTCTTTCACCTGTAGCAAAACTGGTTATCTTCTTGGCATACTTTGATAACCTTGATTTGGTTATTCCATACATATACTTATCATAGAAAAATATTGGTTATTATAGACATTGTTGTGAAAACTCGAGTAGTCGAGAAAAAGTTCCCCCTCCCCCCTTGCCTCTGGATGTTGTGTTCAAGCTCACTAAATTCTCAGCTTTTTGCAGGCTGTGATGGCTAGTGATTTTGCTATTGCACAATTTCGATTTCTGGAGAGACTTCTGGTTGTCCATGGGCATTGGTGCTATAAGAGGATAGCTCAAATGGTAATAATCCAGAAGTGATCAAATTTTTTATTGCCATATTTAGTATAATCCATCATATGTTTGCATGTTCACAAGATAATCATGCCAGAAAAAAATGTATAGTACCAACTATAGGTATGCATATACGTGCACACACATCATGGATAACACAGCTATATTCCTTCGCTCTGGTTTGCTTGTTGCCTATTTAGTCTTATGGATCTGCAATTCTGTGCATTCAGATTTGTTATTTCTTCTACAAGAATATCGCCTTCGGCCTTACACTGTTTTACTTTGAGGCATTCACCGGCTTCTCTGGGCAATCTGTTTACGACGATTGGTATATGCTTCTATTCAATGTCGTTCTTACCTCATTGCCTGTTATCTCGCTTGGAGTCTTTGAACAAGATGTTTCGTCAGAGATCTGCTTACAGGTCAGTCCCCCGGGTGACATTTGTGTTTGGACTTTTTATGTGCATTTAATCAATTCCTCAATGCTTTCGCACTTACACAAACCAAATTTGACCTACAGTTTCCAGCACTGTATCAGCAAGGACCCAGAAACTTGTTCTTTGACTGGTATCGGATATTTGGGTGGATGGGAAATGGTCTCTATTCCTCCCTTGCTATTTTCTTTCTAAACATCATCATCTTTTACAACAAAGCCTTCCGTTTGGGAGGCCAGACTGCAGACATGGCTGCTGTGGGTACCACTATGTTCACTTGCATTATCTGGGCTGTCAACTGCCAGATTGCACTCACAATGAGCCACTTCACATGGATACAACACTTTCTTGTTTGGGGAAGCATCGTCACTTGGTACCTATTTCTATTTCTCTATGGCATGATGTCACCGATTTACTCTGGGAATGCCTTCAAAATTCTAATAGAAGCCCTCGCCCCTGCCCCATTATACTGGGTTACCACAGTCTTAGTAACAATTGCCTGTAATCTCCCCTACCTGGTTCACATATCTTTCCAGAGAGCATTCAATCCAATGGATCATCATGTTATCCAAGAAATCAAGTACTACAAAAAAGATGAAGAGGATCGAATTATGTGGACAAGAGAGCGGTCCAAAGCTAGACAAGAGACCAAGATAGGGTTCACTGCAAGAGTAGATGCAACCATGAGACAGTTCAGAGGGAGATTGCAGAAGAAACATTCCACAATGAGCCCGCGTGGTATAATGTCCCCTAGCTAATTTTCTGTCATTATTATACTTTTGGACCTTCAGCTTCTTTTTATAAGTTTAGGTTTTTTTTTGGCTGTTTGCAATTTTATTTAGTGGCTCCCTTTTCCAAATCATTCATCATGAGTTTTGTCCAGTATAGTGGGGGTTTGGTTCAAGTGATTCAGAGTATTGAGGTTGTTGTATGTACAGTATTTACAATGTCTGATTGCAGCTTACGAAAATACTTGGTTGATATATGTATATTCTAATAACAGATACCAACTCCGGAGATTTTTTTTGAGAAATGGTAATTTGTCGTCGGTCTTGATTGTTAAGAGGAAAATGTATTCTATCCTTTTATCATGTCGACTAGCTAGCTAATTCTCATATGTTTTTTTTTTTGTTTTTTCCATTATATATATATATATATATATATATGGGATTGCATTCACTATAACCGGTTGCTGAATTACTGTTTCGACAACTAATACAAGAGGTATTTTTGTTGTAGGAGTTTTTGTCGCTAGAGGCTTTAGAGACAACTTTGAATTTTTTTTTTGTCCTACGGCTAGAGTCTATCGGCAAAAGTTTTTAAAAACTAATTTTAAGTTGTTAGAATAGTAGTCATAATAATCGATTGTTGTGAATTAATTCTTAATATATATATACACAAAAACACTCAGACACGTACTATTAAAGCATATTTTATTTATGACTAGTGTGTCAGGAGCCTAATAAAATAGGCATCGGCTATAGTTTCTTAAGAAATTTACAACTTAATTATTCACATGTCTTTCAAGTATCCGTCTGTGTTTGTGTCTTGGGTAGGTAGGTAGTGGTACGTTAGTTGGAGTAAGTGAATGTCGTTGAGACTTGATCTGAGTTAATGACAGAATTTTATTACTGATCTTACTTTGGTTAAGAGGTCCATTTTGATAACTCAATTTACTTTTAACTTTTTTTTTATGTTAATGAGAAATTCGCTTCAATAACTTATGTTTTGAAAACATGCCTAATCATTAAATAAGGTCTAATTCGGGTATTAAAATTCACACGTTCAGTACTTTAGTTAGTTGAAAACTGTATTGAAATATCAAAATTATCTTATATATATAATATGCTATATATATATATAAATAGCATATTATTTTTTTCATATTCAAAAGCATGTCTACAAGCATACAAAAAATTGTAAAAAATATTTAAAATTATAAAAATTTAATATAAATATGTACAAAGACTAATTTTTTCATTAAAACATATTTAAGTGGCATGGAGTGAGTCAAACGAAACTTATTTTTTACTTTTATTCATCACCACGGTCTCATGATACAAGAATGAAATTTCATTAAAACGCTCATTATCATATTTTTAGGATATCAAATGGAGTAGTAAAGTTCGGGCCTCCATATCCCATGGAACCAAACAGCCCCATAAAGTGAGGGGGGTGGAAAAAAGAAAACACTCGACAACAAAATGGGAAGCAGAGCCCTATGATTTCCTTTTTTTAAGGATAAAGATGAATAAGGAATAATTTCCGCTTTATTACGCAACAAATCGGCACTTTGGGTAACAAAGAGGAACCAAACAACGTCGTTTCCCACGTATCGGCTTTGGCACCCCCAAAACGTCTGTTTTATGGAAACAGAAGAGAACAAAAAGGGGGGAAATTAAAAATAAAATACTCCCGTAATAATAATAAGAGTAAAAACTTAGAAAAGTAAAGCTTCGGTTGGACCAAACCAACGAGGAGTGGGTGATATGATGATGCCTCCTCCTCTTCCTCCTCCTCATTCTATCTGTCTCTCTCTTCTTCATTGTGTCTCTCTCCTACACTGCAACCTAAAACTCCATTAAACTCACTCCTAGAAGCTTCAATTATCTTTTAATTTTACATTGATCTCCTCCGGCAATCCTCTTCTTTCCCTTTCACCATCTCATTTGATCCAACAAATCGTTTTCCTACAACTGCCGGTCGGGATGAGACCTCGACTGCCCTCCCGCGGTTGATTTTTCTCGATCGTTCGATTGTCAAGCCCTTGGACCATTTTTTATTTGTTTATTTATTTCAATTTTGTGAGTTATTAGGTTTTAATTTATAGCTAGGGTTTCGAGTAGTTCGTGATTCTATAATGGAGCCTCGCGTCGGTAATAAGTTCCGGCTTGGTCGAAAAATCGGTAGCGGATCATTTGGAGAGATCTATCTTGGTTTGTTTATTGATGATTACTATTCAAGCTTTTTAATTTTACTTTTCTGATTGATTGTTGCTTAAGTATAATAATTTTGATTTGCAGGTACTAATATTCAAACAAATGAAGAAGTAGCTATTAAGCTAGTGAGTGATGTGTTATTTTTTTTCTTTTTCTTATCTTTGCTTTTCAATTCTAGATTATTATTTTTTAAAATACAAAACTTAGTTATCAATCTGTCCATCTACAACTTGAAAAGTCTCATTATTAGAGCTATCTGTAAGGACAGTATCATGAATCTGTGTGTTTTTAACTTTGTTAATTATTTGTTCATATCATGCTCAAATATCTTACTTTATATGCTTGCTTGCATTATTAGACATTTGAAATTCTTTCTGTATGTAACCAAAATGCACGTGTTTTAGATGAATACCAAGGAAGTTGAGAATGTGCGTGGCTTATATATATTTATCCCTTTTGCTCCTATGAAATTGGCTATAGACATTAATTTTTATAGAACTTAGTAGACATGAAAACATTCATTTCATATCACCAAATCCATCAACAGACATGATAAAATTTGTAGCTGTTTAGACAGTAATTCTTATCAACTACTTTCTTGCAAGATAATGGGGATACACATCTGCTGTCCATTAGTATGTACGTTTTTGGTGATTGTGGCTTGCATTGAGTAGATAACCTGATAGTAATTTTATGCACTTGAATAATTTGATTCTTTATTGCAGAACTTTGTTTATGATGATGAAGGTCTGTAATTCACCGATTATTGCTGGTGTTTCTTACTTTATTCTACGCAGGAAAATATCAAGACAAAGCATCCTCAGTTGTTATATGAATCAAAGCTGTACAAAATACTTCAAGGAGGAAGTAATGAACTGTTTATTTACTATTTTTGTTAGTGTTTCCCCCCTGTTTTATTTATGATATCTTTTCCTTTTTATGATGGTTTCTTGTTTTATAGCTGGAATTCCGAATGTAAGATGGTTTGGGGTTGAGGGAGACTATAATGTTCTCGTAATGGATTTGCTGGGACCTAGTCTTGAGGACTTATTTAACTTTTGTAGTAGGAAGCTTTCTTTGAAGACCGTTTTGATGCTTGCAGATCAGATGGTATGATTTTGTCTATTGCATATGTTGATGTTCAGAATTAATCTTATATTTGTCTTTCACCATTTTGTGACAACTATATGTTTGACAGATAAATCGGGTAGAATTTGTTCATTCAAAATCATTTCTTCATCGTGATATTAAGCCAGACAACTTCCTTATGGGACTAGGAAGACGCGCAAATCAGGTATTGTGTTCAAATTTACTGCTCCTTCCGTTTATTCTTGTTCGCTTTTATGATCTGTCGCCTTCATTTAGTGCTACCTGACTATGTAGGTTTATGCAATTGATTTTGGACTAGCTAAGAAGTACAGGGACTCCTCAACTCATCAACACATTCCGTATAGGTGAGCCCCTTGGTACATTTCAATGGTTGAGTTTGTTTAATGCCTACATTGAAGAACCAGGTTTTAATATGTATGAATAAGTGTCAATATAATTTTCTATATAACGCAATGGGAGTACTATTTTTTATATATATTTTTGAATTTGGTTTGGTACATTTTCTTCTTGGCGATGGTCTAAGAAGTATGGATATGGGTTCGTCATACTGGGATACAACGATTCACCAAATCTTAAAATATGAGGATTCGGGTGCGAGGGGATTCAGCACAATTTTATTATTAACAGTGTATATATTTGTGTATCTAGTTATATACATATAATAAAACATTTAACAAAATTGATGCTACGAGAAAAAAAGCAAAAAATATCCAGCGAACAATATAAATTTATATTTTTATAGCATGAAGTCATAAAAATGGCAAGAATAATCATAAATAATTCAACAAACATAAGTTATAAAGGAGGAGAGAATCTTAAGAGTCCTCGAGAATTGGAGTATTCGGTGCAGGTGTACGATAGTTCACTGGGATAATGAAGAATCCCTGCTTCCTTGGTGATGGTTGATGGATATGACACTTGCTCATTTAAAATCATGGTTTATTAGGTTTTTATTATTTAGTTATCATTGTCCAAATTACATTTTCCACCTGGTATGGAAAATTCAAAAATTATGAAGACTTGCATCCTCTTTTATGCAGCTCCTTTGATGGTTATAATACATTGAAACAGTTCCATATAGTCTTTCTAGTGAATTTGATTGCTAGTATAAAATTTATTTAGAATACTTACATAAATATTGAATTTTAGCATGATTATACTAATCCATCTGTCCAAATTTAGGTATATCTTTCTAGGCTTGTTTATAAAAGTTTGGTCTTAGTTTTCCATGATAGCATTTGTTATAAGTGATGGGGTTAAGCATGTAATAATCGAATTAGATTACTAGTTATTCTATTTTTTGAAACGTGTAATGTTTCATTTATAATTATTGTGTGTATGTTGTGGTTATGCTTATTATGCACCTAATATGTAGGCCCCTCATCCCTGGTTTTTATATTTAAGGCTTATAGTTCATGCTCAATACAGTGTTACTTGGAGTGTTGTTCTCGTCGGTTCGTATAACCAATATGGGACGGTGGTACACTATATAGGCTAAAACGCAATACGCTAGAATAGTTTTATATTAGCGATTATAGCTAGGAAATCCCTTAGAATCTAAATACAATAATACGAAGTTTCGTTGAAGAATTTGGTTGCATTAACTGTTTGATTGTTCTATGATTAATTTAGTATAATTGGGATATTTGAGCTTCCAATTTAATGTAGTATGGATGTGATGTTTGAGCATCCAATGCTAAGTTAGAATATAGATATTTGTGCAAATATGAGTTGAAAACAATGAAGAAATTTTTTGGTCTGCTAAATTGATAGTACTGGTACTTTTGATGAATTTGTGAAGATGACGTAAATTCTGTAGGTATGCTTGCTGGTACTTTTGTAAAGATGCCTTGACTTTTTTTTTAATTTCTTTTTGATGTCATTCCAAATGCAGAGAGAATAAAAATTTGACCGGAACAGCCAGATATGCTAGCATGAATACACACCTTGGCATTGGTATGCTTACTCGTCGTTTACTTACAGTTTTTGTGTTGTGCACTCATATAATTACATATTACTACTAAGGATAGGTGTCAATGAAGGTTCTTTTTCCTCATAGATTTACTTTTTCTTATTTCAAGAACAAAGCAGGAGGGATGATTTAGAATCACTTGGATATGTTCTTATGTATTTTTTAAGAGGAAGGTAAACACAATTTGATTTTTCCCCGTATATTGCACTCTTGATTAAATCAGTATCATTATTTATTTATGCCTGCTTATGTTTGTTTATGTTCTGTAGCCTCCCTTGGCAGGGACTTAAAGCAGGAACCAAGAAACAAAAGTATGAAAGGATAAGTGAAAAAAAAGTGTCAACTTCTATCGAGGTAATCTTTTGTTTACTGTGGGAGTTCTGATGCTTGTAGTATATGCACCATGAAACTGACTAGAGTGCTCCTTGCTTCTTCCTTAGGCTCTATGTCGAGGATATCCTACAGAATTTGCGTCATACTTCCATTACTGTCGCTCACTACGATTTGATGATAAACCAGATTATGCATATCTTAAGAGAATCTTCCGTGACCTTTTTATTCGTGAAGGTTTGTATTTTCCAGGTAGTTATGCTTTATTTAGTCTTATATTGTGTCCTCAATCTGAGCGGTAATATTCTTCAGGCTTTCAGTTTGATTACGTGTTTGACTGGACAATATTGAAATACCAGCAATCACAGCTTGCAAATCCTCCATCACGTGCTCTAGTAAGTCATATTCTTCTGGAGTTCTTACTTTTGGTCTAATCATACTTGATTAATATGATAATCTTCTGAACAGGGCGCTACTGCTGGAACAAGTTCTGGGATGCCTCCAGCAGTTGCCAATGTTAGTAGACAATCAGGTGGGCCTGCACCATCTTTTCCACCCCAAGTTATTTTGGATCGATTTTAATTGCATTCACATTAACACTTGGATAAAACAAAACATCCGCTTTTAGTTTTTGTTTGTTTATCGAATTATTTATTTGTAAATTTCCTACACTGTTTTTATGACGTGGTGCTTTGCTAGTTCTTAATGTGCTCAAAGCTTAATACGATTCACGTTATGTGACCCTTCTATAGGTGGTGATGAAGGTAGGCCTACTGGTTGGTCTTCGGCGAATCCCTCTCGTAGTAGAAGTACTGGATTGCCTTTTATTTCTGGAAGCTTATCTAAACAGAAAAATCCAGTTGCTAATGATACAGGCGTGAGTAAAGAAGTAAGTCTTCTTTTTACTTATAGAAAATAAGCGGGGGGGGGGGGGGGGGGGGGGGGGGATAGAGAATTCCTCTTTTACTTAGAAGGGTGTATGGAACTTTATTGCTTCAGTGCATATAAAACCCATGGCAAGCAGAGTTACTGCTCGGTTGATTTTATGTATATATTGCTTGTGGTGTGATTGTGGGTCTGCAAGTTTGTAGGTTAGTTCTAGGAGTTAATTGGTGGTTGTACCAGTGCTGCGTTAATGGGTTGTTTCTGATTAGTTATTTGGTGTAATAGTTGTTAACTGTGTGAATTTTAGATGTTATCCTCTTGGATTTTTAACTCAAGAGGCAGAATATTTATTCCTAGTGAATATACGACGTCTGATTAACTTGAGTTGAATCTATAACCCACCCTGTACAGGATGAGGGTTTTCTTTCTTTTACTTGCTAGTGATTGCTTGCTGTTTTGAAGTAAGGATCTAATGGTTGTGTATGTATTTGTGTAAAGCTTTTCGTGTTTCTTAGATGGGCCTTTGAGCGAATTGTGGATTTGTTAGTACGACGAGCCTTTTTTTTATACTCGATGAATTGTGCTATCGTAAGGGGTATAAGATGTCAGGAAACCTTTTCGCCTTTATGATTTTTTTCCCAAATTCGTTTTGTTGGCATATGCTAATTTTGTGTGAGCTAGTTTGCTTTAAGATATAGTTGACCTTGAAGTATGACTTTTGCTGATTATAATGTTTGCCACCTCACCTGACTTAGGCTGTGCAGATATCTACTTCTAGTTTTTTGAGGTCAAGCGGATCTTCGAGGCGACCTGCTGTCTCTAGCAGTCGTGAGCCAGTAATTGCCGAGGCTGACTCTGAGCCCTCACGCACCCGAACAACGGATGCAAGTCCAGGAGGGCTCCGCAAGATTTCTAGTACTACACGAAGAAGTTCACCAGTTTTGTCATCAGATCAGAAGCGCAGTTCTTCTAGTAGAAACCCCACTAACATAAAGAACTTTGAATCCACTTTGAAAGGAATCGAAGGCCTGCATTTTAATGATGAGAGATTGCATTATTAGCTGTGATTTGCTCACTCCCTTGCATACTATAAATTGTGGAAGGGTATGATGTCATCAAGCACCTTCAAGAATGTGTTGTTTCTACAAATTCCTTTGAGGAAGTTTGCTAGCTGGTATGTTTATTACTAGGGCTCAAGTCTGATAAAACATACAATAAGGAATAGGTCATGCAGTTGCAGATTCACATTTGAGATCCATGCCAGTTAGCCTTTGTCAACACTATGAGTTGTGTTGCCATTGCACCTATGTTTCTACTCCCTATCTTATACCGTAAGCTTTACTTTCTCTGTAATGTGGTAACTAAAGCCTTTGTATTGATTTTTCCTTATTTCATGAGGCTCGAATTTGTGCTCCTTGTAACACTTCCTCCACGGTTGTAATAAAATTGTTGTTTTAGATCATACTGAGGTGTTTGTCTGATTGCATCTCTTTTGATAATGTAACTTGTATTTGATTTATTCCATTCTTGTACTTGCAAGCGCTTGTGCATCTGGTGGCAGTTAATCAGTTGGCTTAAATGTTATACCTTTGTCATACTATGTTTGTTATGTAGACACCTGAAAAAACATCCATTTTTTCCTTTGATATGCTATCCGAGTATTTACTAGGTTGCATCAGGTCGTGATGCAATTAGTTAGATTGATGTTTAGGCAACAATCAATAGCCTACTTTAAATTGGATTGTGGAGTATTAGCTCGAACAAGAATTAGCCTAATGACTTTATCAATAATTTCGCAAACTGTCTGGAATATTGCACCCAAAATATTAATTAATTAATTAATTGTCATTTATATGTAAAACTGGGGAAGGATTTCATAGTATCTGCAGAGCACTATGAAAAACATATTTGGCCAAATTGCATATATATCTTACAAATTACAGAAGTAATAGGTTGCTAGTTATTTACAGAAACATTTGTTGAGGCTTGAGAATGTCAAAAACCGACAAATATTTCTTTCTAGGACCTCCTCCGCACTTCATGCATGAGAAGACTCCGTCAATAGCAAAAGTAAATATAAATGTCAAAAACGAAATTATTTGAACTTGGGCACTCGGAATGAAAAAAATAACAGGAAGAAATACAAGATTAAACAAAACCACAATTGAAGAGATGCTGAAACTGTCAAAAATAGGGCATAAAAAAAAATAGCAGATTCCTTTTCTTTACTATAGCAATCATGGGTTGGGTTTCCCAACTAGCATTCGACTAATTTCACGATATTCCCTCTTGTAGACCCGGACAAATCCAAACATAAACTTGTATTACCCAAAAAAGATTAACGATCATATGACGTCTCCCTTATTATGGTAGAGCACTTGCCAACTTGTTCCCTCTTGTAGAGCCGTGCACGGGACAAATCCAAACATAAACTCGTATGGGTACCCAAAAAAGATTAACAAAAGCTTGATCATATGACGTCTCCCGTATTATGGTAGAGCACATGCCAACTTGTTAAGTGGTCGTTCTTGACTATACATAAACGTCCAATATAGTTACGTTGAAATGCTGTTCTACTTTGTTATTATTAGTCCATGGCAATTTTGGTGATATTTCGACACAATTGGAAGTTTATAAAATCGAAAATTCTAAACTTACCTATTTTTCTTACCCGCATACAAGACAAATGAGTGTGGCCCACTCATTTGGGTTAAAAATAAAATGAGGTGGGACCACACTTTGTATGCAAATAAAAAAAATAAGAAAAGTAGTAGAATAGAGGGTACATTCACACCAAAAGTAGGTATAATAGTTCTTGAGGTTTCAATGACTCGTGTACTAGTACTTTGTATTGTTGATTTATACAGTTCTCCCAAATATCATCCTTTTTCCCTTTTGGAAACTAAATTTAAAAAGGTTCGCTGCCATTATGCAAGCAATCCTTTCCAGTTTCTCACTCACATGGGCTGTTCGACAATTCCTCAATTCCCTAAGCATAGTAAACTTATATCAGTCCATAAAAGAACTAATGAATGGAATTCATTGGTAAAATGCTCTTTTGCTTCATTTTCTATGTTGACTTGATTCAGAGTTTAAGGTTTCTTAAATAGGCCTCAAAATAAATTCCATCAGCTAAATGGCAAACACGAAAACCAAATGTTACCTTTCGGCACATAAAACAGCTAGTAAACTTTGCACCCAGTTTCGTCTACCAGCTAGAATATGCTTTCTCGCAAATAATGCTAAAAATTATATTTATATAATTATCAGAAGAAAGTATATACTTGACTGTGTATGTTTGAGAAAATATTCTGAAGTACTTGACGCTCTTTGGAGTGTCCAAGAGAATTGCTACTACTTGCACGCGGGCCCGGACAAGTTTAATCCCATCCCAAAACACACGGACCCACGCTCCCTAGCACGGGTGGACGTGAGCAGAGACACAAGCAAGATCTTTAGAATAGAGCTACTATATATCTCAACAGTTTTATATATTTATTTATAGAGAATGACGTAGAAAAAAACAGAACGACATTTTTAATTAGATATAATACTCTAGAAAGTGATTAAAGACTCACAAAACAATATAGAATATGTTTGTGTTAGAAAATCTCTTCAATTAAAATATTAAAAGGCTTAAATTTATTTATTTTTAGTCTTTTAAATCTACATGAAAACTTTTTTAAGTTGATTGTTTTTAAAAAATATCATGCATTGTATCGAATCGTAATTAAATCGTAAAATACAGTATTATTTTAGATTCACCTTGCGATACGTATCGAATTATCTCCGTATTGTATCGTAAGATTCTGACAATTATGTCGAGAACAAACACACAAGATATGAAAAAGCTTATAGACTACTCGCCAAATAAGCCACATCAATCTTAAATGACATAAACTAAGCATACATTAAGTAGTTGCCTAACAGATATGCTTGCAATAATAAACTATTTTGTTGCCCTTGTGATTTTATTTTATTTTATTGGCGGAACAAAAATTTTATAGTAGGAGTAGGCTTCCCCAGAACAGGGTAAAGCGCAGGGGAGTAGCGCTGGATGTCCACCTCCCAAGATCAGAACCCATGACCTAGACGAAGGTGATTTGTCGAACTTACAGCTAAACCAACCAACCCTTGAGGGTTGTTGTCGTTGTGATAAGTGTGCAATAATAAGACTTCATTTGAGGATATGTTGGTGGAATATTCAGTTTTCTTAACAATGAATGAAACTAAAGTCTCCATCAAGTATTACATAAATTGATAGTACTAGATAGATGCCAAAGACACCCCGGAGAGGAAAATTTCATTTCCAGAAATGGGTTAAGGTTCTAGACCTCTACAAAACAGACCAAATTCACAGACTCACAGGATCAATTATCAAAACAAGCACCTCAATCTCTTTCCTTTGTCATAAATTTCAAGCATAACATAGATAGAAGAAAGTTGGATAACAAGAAGTATATGAATAGGTATTATTCAAAGATTTATATGGCACGTAGAATCTTATACTACCGAGATTATCAAACATAAATTTCTTATAGGAAAAAGAAATACCCAAAAGAAAGCTAGTCCTAATCACCGCCATCCATAAACGATGTCCTTGATCCACCTGAAGCTCTTTCTGAGAGACCCTTTCATCTTGCCCTCAACAGAATACACCTTATAGCCAGCAACCCTTTTCTTCCTCTGCAATTCTGGATCATTAAAACTCCAACTTTTTCCAGTTGACCCAAGACTGTTCTTACTTTTCTTGATCTGAACCTCCTTGCCACCCATCATATAATTAGGTGGTTGATTTATAGAGGAAGCATGATTAGTACTGTAACTCCTCAAATCATGCAGGCTGGTTGGACCCAATTGCCTTCCTCCATTACTATAGCTCTCCAATTGCATATTCCTTCCATCTCTACATGACTTGGATCTAAAATCCTCCATCGCCAATCAAGAAGAGAGAGAGAGAGAGAGAGAGAGAGAGAGAGAGAGGCTATTTGGGTTTGTGATTGTTTGTTAGTATTGATGGATTTGAAACAGCTAAAGAGTGAAAAGACTTTGATGATGGGGTTTGGATGTATTATCAGTAATTTTCACTCCTTTGATTATATGTTTGTGTAGTTTCATGAGGGCGCTGAGTGTGAATGATCCGTCGGTGCTGTTTTGGCACGTGTAAAGGTTAAAGTTTGACCTATTAAATTCATTCACATTATCTGTAAAAGAGACTTCCACTATTTCAAACTAGGGGTTCCTTCCATTGTCAAAATTAGCGAGCTATAGTAATTCAACCTTTTTCATTTTTTTTATATAAAAAAATATTAAAATTTATGTGGAATATATTAAAAAAATAATGCTTTAATAAAAATAAAGAAAATTTGTGTATATAATTAGAAGCGTTCTTTACGGGATAAAGACTATATTTTCAAGCTTTAATAACCTCCCTCTTTATACTTATAATTAAATTATACAGCGTTATAATATTTCTCTTCGTATTCAAATTCTAAATAATAGAATCAAAATGAGAATAAAAAATCTTATTTTGACTAATTTTAATACTTATTTTATAGGATAAAATTGTTTAAAGTTGGCATGAAGGTAAAAATATTTTATGCCGACTAATTTTTTTTAGTAAAATGTGAGTTTAATGCTAATAATTCTAAAAATTAATTAATGGGACATGCTTAGATTGGGGCAGAGAATCTCATCATCAAAATTCTTATTAGTAAAGTACCGGTTTCAACCAAACAAATGAATGATCCTTGCAATTAAAATGGCAGATTCTTGTAATATGAAATGAAATGAAATACACCGTAGTTTGTTTGTTATGAAATTGTTGTCCTAGTGAGCCAACAAAACTAAACTATATATCGTTGGTCGGTCAGGCCATTGATATTCTACAATTATTCTTCTAGCACTCGAGTTTGAATGAATGAATGGACTGCCAAAACAAAACATTATTAATAAAGGAAGAAGAAGCGGAGCAATTATCATCTCGGACTTTTGACCAAATTTATTACTACTTTTATTTTTTTTATTTGTCTTTTTAAGATTATGCATATAAATTAATAAATATAATTAATACTTTATCTGATTGACTAAATTGAATATAAAATTTTAATATTAGTCTTTTAATATTTATTAAAAAAATAAGAGAAAAATAAATTTTAAACATTTAATACTTCTTTAAAATCTACAAATGACAAATAAAAAGAAAAAAAAATCTCTAAAAAGACAGATAAAAAAAAATAAATTTTTTTCTCTAAAAAATAGATAAAAAAGAATGGATCTCTCTCTCTCTCTCTCTCTCTCTCTCTCTACAAATATCTGATCAATTTTTTTTTTACATAAACTATTCAAATAAACGTTTTGGTAATTTCATGTGAAAGTGTCAACTTCTCGAAAAATACAAAAACATTGCTTAAATAATCTGCCCATCATAGAAAAATAAAATATTATACGCCAAACTTAAGTATCTAGCGAACCCTTCCGTGTGCTTTCGTGTCTGGTACATTTTCGGCACATAAAATACGATTATAAAATTATTATTAATTTTTTTAATTTTTTTAATTTAAAATTAAAATTATAAACAATTAATTTTTTTATTATAAATATTACATTTTAAATAATTTATTATATTTATTATTGTTAAATTTTTTTTGTTAATTTTGAATTTTAAAATATCATAATTTAATTCAAAAAGTCAATTATAATTTTAAAGGAGAATATATATATATATATATATATATATATATATATATATATATAGTCCAGTAGATGCTGATTACTTTTGACCTCTCGTTAATGAATTTAATATTTGAAATTAATGGATTTGTTGTCGTCTAAGGAGCCGTTCAAAAAATAGAGAGAGAGTATAATAGTTTTAAATTCATCATACATTCGTTACAATTTCTTTTTTACGCATCACTAGTTTACACGGCCTAAAAGGTTTTACTTGTGTTTATCAGTTTATGCTAGGCAGGCTAATGTCGTTAAATTAAACGTGGAATGGGTTGGCTTTTATAGTAGTATTTCAAATCGTACATAATATACATAATACTACCTCCTTTTTTCTTTGTTTTATATATATATATATATATATATATAGGAAAATTTTCAAAAACGAACTTTAAAAAGCGAATTAAAGACGAACTGTCGTCTTTGGTATCTATGGCGACGGTTAGACCCGTCGTCATAGAGTGCATGGCTATGGCGACGGGTTGAACCGTCGCCATAGATACCAAAGACGACGGTTCGTCTTTGGTTCGCTTTTTAAGGTTCACTGGAGAAGGGGACTGATATAAAATATATATATATAAAAGACAAATATAAAATATACTTCACTTAAATAACATACATTTATTAAAAATACTTATACATTTATTAAAACTACATAATTTTAAAAATTCTTTTAAAAAACAAATAAATTTGTGCGTAATATTTTTGTAAATAAAAAAACAAATAAAAAAACTCTCTTTTAATATTAATTTTTAAAATAAAATAATCTCTAAAATAACGTAATTTTAATAAAAATATATTATTTAAAAATATATATATTATTTAAGAGGTTCATTCACCACTAATGACAAAAAGTTGCAGATGGAATTAGTCCATTAATCTATCTAGTAAAACAGAAAATAATCCAACTAAACAACTACTGAAAAATAAATATCTTAATTATAAAGGGATAAATCCAAACAACAACCTTTCAGGTAATTATATAATCAAATACAATACAAAATCCTAACTGCAACAAAACTTGCAATTGCTTATGCCCACCAAACTGCATTATCCCCGACACATCCACCAAATAGCAATATGCAGGAACCACATCAATTCAATGGCATAAATGCTTTGCAACATTAAATATAAAACCGGATCATCTGTAACCAAGAAACGCGTTAATTAAGTCCAAAAACACCAACCTTCCTTACCTCAACCAAGCCCAAAAAATACTTCTTCCATCAAAGAAGTTCAGCCACATTTGACGGCAATTCCTCAACAATCACATTGTAGAACTTCTGAATGTCGAACAGCATTCTTTCGTCATCCTTGGTCACAAAATTTATGGCAACACCTTTTCTTCCAAACCGACCACTTCGTCCTATACGATGAAGGTAATTTTCTGGCTGAGTCGGCAGATCATAGTTTATAACAAGGGAGACTTGTTGGACATCAATACCACGAGCCAGTAGATCAGTGGTGATAAGAACACGGGAAGAGCCAGAGCGAAATTCGCGCATAATTATGTCTCTGGTATTCTGATCCATATCGCCATGAGTAGCTGATACAGTGTGGTCACGGCTTCTCATTTTGTCAGTAAGCCAGTCAACCTTGCGCCTGGTATTCACAAAAATGACACTTTGGGTGATTGCCAAAGTCTCGTAAAGATCACATAGAGTTTCGAGCTTCCATTCTTCCTTTTCAACATTAACATGAAACTGCTTGATACCCTCAAGTGTTAGCTCATCACGCTTTACCAAGATCCTCACAGGCTTATTCATGAACTTCCTGGTAATCTCAAGGGCTTCTGGTGGCATTGTGGCAGAGAATACTCCAACTTGAACTTTAGCAGGCAGCAGCTGGAAGATGTCATAGATCTAACAGAACATATATATCAAAATATCAGAAAATATTGCAGTAAAATCCAACAAAGACTCCAAACTCAATAAAACCAAATCAAGCAAGAGGTTTTATAACCAAGGGAACTCAAAACAGCCCAAAAGAATAAGAAAACTGAATTAAAAAACAGATGTGGAAATCAAATTAACTACCCATGGTCTAAAGCAGAAATGCAACAAGGTACTAAATGCAAATGATTTGCAGAAACTACAAACTGACTAGAATAGTAATCGAGACGAAAACATATATATACCAACAAGGCCAAAAATAACTACAAGCTGAAATTTTGTATAGTAAATGTAAACCCCAGTGTAGAAAATCCTATGCAGGTTGGTAGTTTTCCCGAAGAGTTTTATGACTATCATCAGGATATACATTCTATGCAATACAAAAAACTTAATTACTTTTGTCCCTTCACTTAAGTTCTTCTAGTTAATACCAGCCCTGCAATCAAAGACGGTCAATAGAAAATTAGACAATGTAATCTAAGGATCCTACAGCTTTAATGGCTTCCAACAGAACATGAATAACAAGCTATGGAACTCCATATTACAGTAAATGTTAACAACACTTAATGGTACATGGTATCCTTCTAGAGACTGTGCGTACCAAATTAAAGAAAACTAGATCAGCATATTGATGTTATTGACCAATACATGCATGCTCATAATTTTGCACATACACACATGAGAACAAAGAACAACAAACTACGAAAGAAAACAATCAAGTACCTGATCCTTAAAACCGCGTGAAAGCATTTCATCTGCCTCATCCAATACAAACATCTTAATGTAATCTGGCCGAAGAGACTGTCTTCGCAACATGTCAAACACACGACCGGGGGTGCCAACAACAACGTGAACACCACTTGAAAGAATTCGCTGATCTTCACGAACACTAGTCCCACCTACACAAGCATGAGCTTTCACACCAAGATAGTCACCAAGTGCACGCATAACCTTCTCAATCTGTTGTGCAAGTTCTCGAGTGGGTGCCAGGACCAACGCCTGGCATTGGACTAGACCATAATCAAGTTGCTGCAAGATTCCAGAACAAAAGGTTGCAGTTTTTCCAGTTCCAGATTGAGCCTGCTGAATAACATCAAGGCCCTTGCAGAATGGGACAATTCCCCTTTGCTGGATTGCAGAGGGCTTTTCAAAACCTATAACAATGATATGGAAACTTACATCAGCCAGCAACACAGAAATTAGAAAAGGATATCGTATACCGACTACCTTATAAAGTCTATCTCAAATGTTCTACATGCAAAACACAAAAGATCCAAACTCATAACAGGATAGGAAATAACATAAGAACACAAACCATAAGCATAGATGCCCCTAAGGAGATTCTCTTGCAATTCCATAGAATCAAAACTGTCATAAACTTCGTCATATGATGTGAAGAAATCTTGCCCATCAGACGATAGTCTGCACCAATCAATTCATTATAACAGGTGTCACGCGTAAATGTTAATATCTACCATGCTCAGGTAAATAACAGTGAGAAAATATATTGTATCCAAGTAAGGAGCTTACAAATCACTCATTTTGGCATCGTACTGGCGAGCATCAAATTGTGTTCCTTCTGGTGCCAACCCTGCCATGACTGCAACAAAGAAGCCATAAATAACATTAGCAACTTCATAAATAAACAAAAACTCATAATAAACCATTAAGAGACATCACCCTCCTCAAAAGTTACATTTTAGATGTTATAACAAATACCATCAAAAGCCAAAACTGATATTTAAAAGACAGTAACTGACATACGTAACTGGGAAAAACTTGTCCATAAAAGTAAAAACAAAAAAAAGGTATCACGTGCAATGTGATAACTGTGTCAGAAATTAATATAAAAAAATAAATTTTAAATATGTCACGAAATGAGGTATATATATTAATATAAAAAAATAAAATAAAAGTACTCATAAAGTAAATCCTGTGGAACTATCAAAGATAAATTTATAAAAAAAATTTCTCTTTTCTTTTTACTTAATTTTTTTATATTATGTGTGAAAAGTCTACTTTACTTATTTTTTTGAGGACAGAGAGAGTAATTATTTTTTAAATTTTATTTAGAGATACCAAGTTTGGACATAATAATAATAATATTGATACTGCTCCAAAGGAAAACAACTTGTTACTGCCTACTGGTACTGTTACTGGTACCAACTAATATCAAGAAGAAGATGGAGTTTGTTTAGCTTTAGGTGGACTACTAATTCATTTTCTTTTATCTTCCTTTTTCCTTCATCGCAGTTGCACCAATAATGTGAACATTGCTCCTGATAGTCTCCAACCAATTGGAGTAGCACTTGGAAAAAAATTTTATTTTGTTAAAAAAAGATATACAACAAAAATAGGACAACTTGGAACGGCACTCAAAGGAAAAAATAACTCATTTGATCCATGTAGTCGGTCATACATAGTTTGGTTTCCTTTTAACCTCTGTATTTTTATTTTTTTTCAAAATCTATTTATACTAATACATTCTCACCGCACATAATCATCCAAGTATGAACTTTTTATGCCCACAGGAGGAGTGCTACAAGGTTCTGAAATAAGCTAGCAAAACAAAGGGCAAACAATTACAAAGCAACAACACACTCCTTGGTCTATTCATTGCCTAGGAAAAAGAAGAAAGATAACACTAAATTTCAATTTTATTCACCCATTGACGACCCCCATCCTTTTCCACCTCTCACCTTTGCCTATTATAATACAAAGATCTATAGGGAATTGATATTTCCACAAGCTAATTTGATATTTCCATAAGACTTGTGAAAATATCAAATTAACTTCTGGAAATATCAATTCTCAATCTATTTTATCTCATAAAGTTATCTGATGAGCCAAGGTCATGCTCACGAGTGTCCCCCAGGACTAAGTTAAAATTAAAAATATAAATCATTCCTCTCAGCACCTCTTCAAATAAAATATAAATCACTCCCAAAGTTTACCACAACTCTCGCAAGCAACAAAATAACAATTCAAGAAAGCACTAAATTATCATTACAATATCTTTAGAATTAAGAGTAGAGAGGGGATAAGAAGGATTATTTTTATTTAACTGATTATGTAGTTTATATCATATATTATCACATGTCCAAGAATCATACGTATACTAATTTTTGAAGAAGTCTGAAGGAAGAACGTGAAAAACTATTGACTAGAAGTTATGATGTGCACTTTACAGCTAAACTTTCTTCTTCTTCTTTTGCACTTTACGGCTAAACTTTCACTCGACTCTGGAACAGTATAAATAGTACTCCATCCGTTCCAAAATTACAAACACTTTTTTTTAATCCATTTCCAAAATTAGAGAATATAACAATAACGAAAGCTAGATTCTCTAAAAAAACACTAATTTCATTTATCTCATAAACTGTTTACAATTATATATAGAAAATAATCTGGAATGACTAGGAAGTCGAAAGCATATATCAAGTGGCATCCATACCAACAAGTGATTGCCACTTTATCAGATTACTTTGCACTGTCATTACTTGTATTTACTACTTTACTTGTATTTACTACTCCACCGTCCCTCTTAATTGACAAAGTTGATTTTGATGGTCAAATAGACTATTTTTAAAATTAATAATTAAGCATGTTTATATAACTTTTCAAAATCAGAAACCTTGGGATTATTTGGCCTTAAAAAAGGGTCCGCTTTGTTGAATTTTAAAAAGGTAAATTTGACCATAAAAGAACTTTGCCAATAGACTCCATACATTATACACGACAGCTATGTAAATAAATAAATAAAGATTAAGCCTTCAGATTCCTTCAAGGCAATGTTTATTGAAAAACGTTAATCCAGATAACTTGACAGTAGAATTTGGTCTATGAACGAACAAGCTATTTGCGTCATAAACCATTGATGAACATACATGCATAGTCATAAAATTTAAATCGTTTTAACGCTTTCAAATAATGGATAAACGCATTAACTCAAATCAATTTCAATTTTAAATTTTTTTAATGAAAGCTCACATCAATTACAAAGTAAAGCAGAAATCAAAATCAATTACAAAGCAAAGCAGAAATCAAATAAAACATGAATAATCACATTACATATAATCAATTTACATAAAAACAATTATCTATAGAATAATGGATTAATAGATAGAAGACGAACCTGCGTATGATGAGCTTATTTGCTTTGCTAGGGTTTCTATTTCCCAAATCCCAACTCCTCGGATCTGCGCCGTGGAGTTGGAAGTGTATTGTTTTTAGGGGGAAAAGGGTATTAGTTAAAGGATAAATTTTCATTATATATTTGATGTTATTTTGCCCTTTTAGCGTTGTTGTATTTTCTAACCTTGCCCTTCTTCTCTTTCTCAATTTACACATAGGATTGTACTATTTTACATGATTATAATGGGAAAAGATTGGTACGTGTTCTAGACTCGCACAAGTTAATATGACCTAATTTTTATTAATAAAATCATAAAATATCAAAAATAATTATTAATAAAAATAATAAAGTGTTAAAATTGTCATTAACAAAATCTCTTAAAATAATAGAACATATATAAATTTATGTGTGTTTAGGACATACTCCCTTCTTCCATAAAAGTAATATTAAATATATAGAATAATATTAAATATAAAATTATATAATTATTTATTCCTAGAATAATAAATTATGTTTCATATTTATCCTTAAGATAATAAATTGTTAAATTTAATTATGATGACGTGATATTGTCAAATTATTATAATAAATTTAAAGATATTATATCATTTAATGTTATCATTAATTATTTTTTAAAAATCTTCTGTGAAATAAAAAAATCTAAACGAGCTTATTTATGTGAAATAAATAAATTTATGTGAAGAAGAAAAATTCAATATGAGAAATTCTAATTTGATTATCTATTACTGCTAGAAAAACCATAAAATAAAAAATGCGACCTAATACGTGTAGGCATTATACTGATGAGTATGGGTGAGCATAGTATGGTTTGAAATCTAAATCGCACATGAGATCGTTTGTGACGCCCCCAAATCTGGGCCCACACAGCCCAAACTTGAGTCGTCAAAATACTACAACAAAATTATTACAACAAAGCACAACCTACAACAATACAGTGTATAATAATACACAACTAAGTCTTCACTATTATTGCCACACTATTTTACAAAACGTGAAGACTATGATAACTATTCCTCGGACCCTCACTCCATTCCCCGGCTAGACCCTGTTATGTTTTCATCTCCTGTTGAAAAACAATGGAACAAAAGAAAGGGTGAGCTCAAATAGCCCAGTAAAGAATATCATGACTAAGATAATGACGAATAAATTATCATTAGTCTTCAACAGTTGAGTTCTTGATAGAATACAATAGACTACAAGGTTTATATCAAAAACTGCAGTTAAATTCTTAAACAACGTTCAGATCAATAATAGCAGCGGAATGAGTAATCTATTAGAAAAATAATGCAGACTATAATGTCCACTCGGTTCTCTTTTTAGGAAAAACATCATCAACTTTTATCATCTGAAATATCATTAGTCAAGATAATACAAATTCACAGTTCCTGATCATAATCATGCACATCAACAGTTCATCTTTGTACTACGGGCCAAAGATATTCAATATAGCACCAACGGTCATGATTATACCAGATTCAGCCTTTGGTCATAATCATACCAAACAACAGTTCATCTTTGCACTACGGGCCAAAGAGAACATTCACCACGTGCCATAAAAGACACCGAACAGATGTATCGCCTTTAACCTATTATATCGCCTTTAACCTATCATCTGTTCAACAAATATATCACATCTGTGCCCCCGGCCACAGATATTCACAACAGCTTGATTTTTGGATGATTAGAATGATATAAATGATGAACAGAAGAAATAGGATAACAATAAGTATCGGAAGTTTACTTTGTACAGATTCAAATAATGTCCAAATTGTCAACATGATGTGGAGTGAAATTTAAAAATGATATTCAAGATCCACAGTTCAGAATAACGGTTACAATTCAATAGAAAGGTTCACATAAATAGGAAGGTTCAGTTGAAATAATGAAGTTCAACTATTATGGAACATATAATATTTTCAGAAATTATATAAGCAATAGTTCCATAATAAATTTCGATTTAGGAGTATGAAAGAAAATAATATCCCTTACCGTAGCAGGTTTGATTAACAAAAGGTGAAGGAAATTAATACAAAGGGTTATTCACCAACAGGCGGCAATCCGCTCCGTAATGTTATTCCCACAATTTAATAGAATTTGAGTATAAAGAGTTATTCACCAAACAGGCGGCAATCCGCTCCGTAAGATTATTCTCAGAGATTAATAATGAATGAATACGAAATGTTATTCACCAACAGGCGGCAATCCGCTCCGTAAGGTTATTCCCACAATTTAATACATGGAAATAAAAGGCACGTCTTATGAGTAAGGAAGAAACAATATTATTATCGAGAATCAAATAATGATAATCCCTTACCATAGTATGTTTGAATAATGGAAGATGAAAAAGATGGTATCCCTTACCGTAACACGTGACTGGATATTGATTTAAATGAGGTTGATTAACTTGAACAGTACACGTATACTTATAGATCTTCACAAATACTCAAGATGACTTATGCACACTTAGAGAGAACTTTCACAAGAAGTATTTAGAGAGAGAAAGAAAGAACAAGTAAGGAAGTTTGTGAAAAATCCTTAAGTTAAGGCTTCTATTTATAGCCAAAAATCTTATCATTCATTTAATCTAAACCATTCATTTAAAGATCATCTTTTAATCTACACCATCCATTTCAAATATTATATTATCTTTAATCTACACCATTCATTTCATATCACCTAATAATCACCTAACTTTATATTATAAACTAATCAATTTAATTATTCAACAATAATTCACACTTTAATCTACACCATTCATTTCATATCACCTAATAATCACCTAACTTTATATTATAAACAAATCAATTCAATTATTCAACAATAATTCACACTTTAATCTACACCATTCATTTCATATCACCTAATAATCACCTAACTTTATATTATAAACAAATAACTTTATCAATTCAATTATTATGACTAATTGTTATAAATACAGTATAGTTAGCTCTTAGATATCAAGTCAATAAATTAATGAAATACAACTGTTTAAATAACATCATAATAGAGATAACAATAATGTAAAATAAAGCATACGTTACTGTGTAATGACAATTATTGATTCAATAATGTGAATTACTGTGCATATGTTACTGTGACAATTATTAGGTTCAATAATTTTAAAAACAGTGCAACAACAATTATTGACTCAATGATATAAAATACAGTGTAATGACAATTATTAAATCAATAATGCAAAATACTGTGTAACAACAATTATTGAATTGATAATATAAAATATTATGCAGTGACAATTATCGATGAAATGATGCGTAACAGTTACGGTGTCAATTATCAGACCAAAAATATGAGACACTATGCAATACCGTGTGTTACTGTAGAGTACCGAGTGCTACAAAAAATACCAATAACTACCGTATGCTACTATTCTTTTATCACCGGTATTTTAACAGTTCCGTTGACTATTTTTATTTAAAAAGGTTATTTCTGTCGTTTTCTATATCCGACAAATATTCCGTTGTGGGGTCCACCAATAATTTGTTATTTCGGCGCCGTCGGACCAAACGAATATTCCCCGACCAAACGAATATTTCCCGACAAAGCGAATATTGTCCGACAAAATAAAATTTGCACATAACATCCTTAACTTTTAACTTTATCGATTTAACCACTTACTGTTTAAAAAAAATATCTATATGAAGAAAAATTAAATTTTGTATTTCATAAAATTCGGGGTCTTACATCGTTTATGTGTAATTTAACAAATCTAAAACTGCACATAAAATCACATGAGATTGGTACGGTACGATTTTGAATTGTGCGGTGCGGTTTCATTTCGTGCGGTTTCGATTCCAAAATAAATTGAAATAATTAAATTTTATGCAATTTAAATTAATAATTTAGTATCACACAATATTAAATACTACTTTAATAACACACACAACCTTACTTATAATATTTTGTCTAAACAAAAGCAAAATATAAGTTACACGAGGGATAATTCCAATTTGATTAATTGAAATTTTCTACTCACATATGAAAATACTAAACAAAAATAATTTCAAATAGATTAATTGAAATATGATTTCAATAATAATGCTTTTGATATGCTCCATGTTAAAAATGGTCAAGAGGGGGGGGGGGATGGTGCGATTTTGTCCAAAAATCAAATCAAAACCGCAATTTCGATTTTTCAATTCACCTAAAACCATCACATACGTCATAACAGTTTATGCTATTTTTTATGCGATTTTAGGGGCAAATCGATTTCTTGTCCAACCTTATTGATGAGTCACAATTAGAAGAAGGGGAAACTCAAAAAAAAAGTCTTAAATTGTATTAACATGACATTCTGTGCAAAAAAAAATTATATAGTGACAACTTAAAATTAAATAAGATAACCTCTGTATGAAAAAATTATTTTATTTTCAAACTATATTATTTGAGTAATAAAAAAGTTATATTTAAACTTGAATTATACATGTATTTTAATGATAATCGTACTAAGTAAAATATCTAATTTTGAATGTCCTAGTTGATTATAATAATATATTCTAAGTTATTTCTTTGCTATGGTATTGGCAATTTGTGAGTGAATTTCTATATAAATTGTGGAAGACAATTTTTTTGATTTAATTAAATTATATTTGATTGAGTTTCATGAGCATTTATTTATCCATTGAGTTGTTTGAAACAGTTCGTTTATTCTAATTTAGTTTGTTTCATCTAATTTTGCTAACTCTCATTATTTTTAAAAGAGTTATTCTACACTTACTCACAAAACTTATTCGCATAAAAAATAAAAGAGTATGACTTCACTATATTCATCTTAATAATTAAAAATAGAACGACACTATTTTATCTTTTTTATAGATAAGCATATCGAATAAAATTTATAAGTAAGTCTAAAATTTTCATACCATTTCTATTGGAAGCAAAGCATGAATAATAATTTTATATCCCAAAGTTGTTGATCAAAGCAATTTGATGTTTGGTATCGGTTAGGCAATGTGATTATAGTTATAATTACTGCTTTTATTTGTAAGTACTATTAACAAAATAAGTTGTGTTTTGTAATTAAAAACACCTAAACTAATAAGAAGACTAAAAAGTATTTTGTTTTAAAAAATTATTTATCACTTACTTCAATTGTAAATTATTTTAAATCAAATATGATAGTTCGGTGAAAATATCTCAAATCAATCCATAGCAAAGTCATAATCTGCAATTATGGTGCCTTTGATTATTTCCATGAAATATAATTATAAGCAGTTTAAAAAAGTTGATTACCAAACACTTTTTATTTTTTAAAATTAATTATAGGTAGATTGAATGTTTATAAATGATCCCAAATATTTTCATAAATTATAATCTTTAAGTACAACATTGTTAGTAGTAATTTTTAATAAATTAATATTGCTATGATCTGGTCATTACTTCTGATTTACTTAACAATTTTTTCATCGCTAATAATCATTAATCGTTCACATCGTAAATAAATTTCGAAAAAACTAGAGTCGTCCACTTCATTTTCTAACCAACCATTTCTTCATGAGAAACGAGGGGGCGAAGGAATTTTGCTTGTGGGACAAATCGAGCCATTAATAAAATGGGTTTTTAATAAGTAACGGGACTATGGATCTTAAAAAGATTGATTCGAACTGAGGAGATTAGTCCGACTACGGTTAAAAAACTTTACACTATCAAAAAAAAAAAAAAAGGGTTTTCAATAAGGCATAGAATGGGTTGAATTTGAAAAAGATATAATATGAAATTTTGTCTAATTCTACATTTTACTCAAAAGTTTAACCCATTGTGAAACTTAATTATTCTTCAAAAATAAAAAAGTTATACATGAAAGAAGAACGTGAAAAGACTAAATTAGTACGTCAACAACTTAATTCATTCAATTAAACAATATTCTTCAACGTCGGCCGAAATCTTTTCTCTACCTTTGCACCACCTACCTCCCCAGGACCCCCCACCCATCATTTGGGAGAATAATTAATAATATATAAATTGGTTAAATAAAAATGTTTAAAAACTTAGAATTCGTGCGAGACACGAATTATATCATTTATTTATTAAATTAATTTAATTGTATTTTTTTTTCTAATTATTATTTATACATAAAAAGTATTAATGTCATACACACAAATGTGTGTGTGTGTGTGTGTATATATATATATATATATATATATATATATAATAAATTATAATTATATTAATTAAATTTAAACATGTATTATTATATAAATTGATGATTAAATTATCTTTTAAATAATTAACTAAATTATTTTGAATAAGATTTTTAATTGCTTTATTATATATAATAACAATAGATAATAGATTTATTTTCACTTTTATAATATATATATATATATATATATATATATATATATATATATATATATATAGTACTAAAGTGGTGAAACAAAAAAATATGTATATACCAAGTAGTCATATGACTTTTTACCTAAAAATAAATAAATTTGTGCCACTTGCACGTAGCGCAACCAAAATATATTACTCCGTATTCTTAAAAAAAGGAGGTCCACTTAAAGACGGGTTGGGCCAAGCAGGCCTTCTACTACCCCTAGATTAGAACAAGCAATTCGAATTTTGTAAAACAACGATCGATTAGTTGTCGGAGAAGAGTTAACATTTTCGAACTCAAATAAAAAGAGTTACAAGTAAAAAGAGTCATCGAGCCACCATGTCTTACGCTGCTCACATCTTCTGTCGCTCTAAAAAGGTTCGGATTTCACCAGTTTCCACTATATATGCCTCTCTCTCTCTCCCCATATGTATATCCGTTTATATATGTATAATGACATATATTACGCTGTTGACGGGTTTTGATTTATAATTGATTGCGGACGCAATTGTAATTGAATTGAATATGTTGTATAAGGGCATATATATGTATAGTATAATCTGACATTTTATAGAATTACGACTTACGATTGATCATAAACTGTTGTTTAAGGGGATCGGATGGAATTCATTTTTTAAAAAGAAAAATAATTTATTAACGATCCTCCTGGATATCTAATCATACAGTCAGCTCCAATTTAATCCGATAGTGCTATGGTATTATGTTACTTAAAATATATGAAATATTGCTACCACATCTAATTATTATTTGGTCATTTGCTGTTTATTATATGAAAAAGTAATATTATTTTATTTATCTCAATTTTGGTTCTTTCTCCAGGCATGTGAATTTTTTGTGCTTATGCTAATTGTTCAGCTTCCGGCAATGAATATACATTTTGTCCAGTGACCAACAGGAATATTGGACTTACATGCACTTTTAATATACTTAGGCCTGCTTATCTTTCACTTCTTAAGGTTTTAATACTTTGTTTGAAAAATATCACTAGTTTTTGAATAAGACTAATAATAATTCTCAAAACTTAATTATGTTTCAAATTTATATGACAAAACAGTATTATCATTATTCAAGGATACTCTTTATGACCAAAGAGCTCTAGCACTAGTGGTACCCGTCTCATTCCTAACGGGGAGGTGTAACGGAGAAGTTATTATCTTGTCGAAGATATCTCCAATAGTCTATATGCGCTATATGCTCATAAGGTTAGATCAGGTTCTCTGTCCCCCTCACCACTGTAATAATAGTACTCCCTTCCTCCTATAAAAGATGACTTATGTACGAAAAAATTATCTCATAAAATATGGCTTTAGTGCACTAAAATGCTAAACAAAGACTGTTTTGTCTTTGTGAGTACCTAGAGGAGGTTCACTAATTTAAAGAAAGAAAAAGATTCTCTAGTGTACTACATGTAAGGTTCATCATGGAAAAAAATAGAATATATTTGATACTCTCGCATCTACTTCAAATTTATTAATTTACGTGAAAAAATGTACTGAAGTCATCTTTTTTGAAAGAGAGTGAGCAGTAATACTTCTTTTTTTTTTTTTTCAAAAAGAGTACTCTTTATATAATATTACTGTTTTTTGTGAGTACAAGAGTTTTAAACATATGAACTCCAATAAGCAATTTTGGAAGGAATTTTTTTTTCTTCATAAAAGCAGCCTTTGGTCTGCTTACAGCTTACTAGCCAATATCATTTCTTTTTACCCCTGAAGGCTGATACATACAGCCTAAAAATTACATATTGCTCAAACTGAAACAAAGATTCCATTGTTCTATAAAAGTCTGTAATATAATGCTTGCTACCCTCTTTGTAATTGGATTGAATATTGTAGAAATTCTTAATTAATAGATTATTCCGTTTAGTTTTTTTAAATGATACTGATGTGTTGTTTTGGTTCAATCTACAGTTAAAAAATACCCCTGGATTATTATTGCTACCAATTCACGTTCCTTGATAAATAGTGGAGATGGTAAGTAGATGTCATGATCTAAGCGTAAAACCCCATTTATTCCTCATTGTGTTGCCCTAGATGAGTGATGATTTGTTCAATTATATTGATGTATTGATTTAGATGACAAAATTAAAACTTGCTCCCCTGAGTTGGTATGCAAGCATGGTTCATAAGAAATATGCTACTGTCAAAATGTGAAACATGAGAAGCTGATCCATGTTATTGTTTACTGTTTAACTTGAATTGTAGTACAAACTTTTGATACAGTATGCTGTTTATATCCTGTTGTATATAGATGTAGATAGTGCTTATATTGTTCACAATTAAGTTTTGAAGTTTCTCCACGTGTTTTTTTTTATTTCCCAAATTTTGTATTTCAATCCAATCATGTTACATGCACGTGAATTTTTTCCTGCTTTGCCTCAGGCATGGGACAATGCTAGCTAGCATTTATATTGCTTACCTTAACACCTAGTAGTATGAATCTTGCAACTATGTCTGGTGATTGGAAAGATATTCAGTGCTGGGTTATTTGTTTCTTTCCGTAAAGTACTTTGATTACGTTATTTCGAAGCTTGGTCGACTTGGTTACGTGCCTCGTGGAACAGATGGAGCTTGTAGTACCAACATTTCAAATGCAACCTACTTAAGCCACTGTAGAGCAACAAATCCTACCATGGTGATCAAATCAATCCATTATTTTTTTAAATCCCCTTGCCCTCCACCTTGAGCTTACCTCTTTTAAATTAGATTTTACTTGGTCGTTAAGTTTAGAGTTTTCTTATTGTCCTATAATTAAGTAATCCTTCAATTTAATATATATTGAATGATTGATAATTTGATATTATTAAATTATCAGCCTTGTGATTTGTGGCCTTTTAGCCTAAATTATTATGAAAAAGGACTGCTGAACCCTCACATACCTAATAAGATGACTAACTACTACCCCTATCAATGTCACTTGTTAACAAGTCAAAGCTTCTAAAAACTAGTTTACTAAATTAACATTCTCATAGTTACCATATAAAACAAGTCACAATAGGACAAAACAGCATGAGGGTATTATTGGAAATAAATCATAAAGCTTTGAATTGTTAAAGCCTTAATGAACTTTCTTAAAACCCGTTCATTTAGCAAAAGTGACACTCTTTATAGGAGGGAGAAGCATTACCAATATGAATGCAATTGTAAACTTACCATCTCAAGTTAACTTGTGCAGGCAACTTATGTGGAAATCCAGCAGGGAACTTCTGCAAGGACAAGAATAAAACTGAAAAGTAGTATGGTTGGATCAGTGTTTGGTAGAGGATTCTCAAGGTTAGTTGCGCACCAGAATCCTCTTGATTATCTTTTGCACATGTGCCTGATCCTATGTTTTTTATGGCAGTTCACAGGTACAAGGTAGGAGAAGTTTTTCTACAGACTCAGGTATGGAAGATCTCATGGCATCACTTTGGTAGCAGAAAATCATTATTTGACTATATACGGTTACACACTTTATATGTTTATGATATTCCTCTTTGGTGTCCGCTGGAAAACTCGTGTTAACCCTTGTCTAAAAGTTTAAAAGCATTATCAGCCCAGCCTATATATCGCTTATGTTAACTAATTGAAGGCATATTTACATTATGGATAACAATCACAACAATTGTTAATTTTTATTGACTTTTCCCCTAAAAGGTAATAGATTATTGATGATTCATCAACTTTTGTTGTTATGAACTTTCAGCTGCTATTGCTCTTAGGGTCTTATCTAATTCATTCGGGAACAATTTCAGATGTATATATACATCCACGTGTAAAACTTAATGACAACTAATACAATATTTCTATTGCTTTCATGGGTTTTCACTTCTAATTGCCGGGAAAAAGAAAAGTATATTCGTACTCAATCTGAGCCCAACAGAGCTATTGCAGACAGATATTAAACAAGCACAGTTGCTCACCTACGTGCGCTCGATGTAATTCCAACCTTCACCTTTGCGTGATTGACGTACACGTTCTGTTAAATTACTAACAGAATTCATCATTTGCATTTCTTTACTAAAAACTAAAAAGTTAAATTGAACCAATTTTCTATTGTTCCAGTGATTCAGAAAGCATGAGTACCTCTTTAATATAAATTACTGTAATTTATGAGTTGTGATGATTGTCTGCTTTACCTGTTTTCTATTTGAATCAAGTTTCTTAGAAAGCTGGATGACCAATAGTGCATTTTGTCACCAAAATTATCAGGAATATGTGCATTTGCTTTCAGGCCTTCCTCCACACCAAGAGATTGGAATGCCCTCTCTTTCACCTACGATGACTGAGGCATGTACCTTCTTAAAGCTCAGAAGAGTTGTATAATCCTTTATGGCTGTATTTAAAGTTTTTGTCCAAATGATTATTTATCTGTGGAATGCAGGGTAATATTGCAAGGTGGTTGAAAAAAGAGGGTGATAAAGTTTCTCCCGGTGAAGTTCTTTGTGAAGTTGAAACAGTATGGCCGTTTCTTTTATATAGTATTATGTTTTCTTGACATTGATGATATTCCTATGGGTTATAGAGACTAGGAAATGGATCATTCTCCCTCAACAGCGCATTCAATATAGTTGACCTTATTCATCTTTCTTTGCGTATATCAATTTAATTTGTAGGATAAAGCAACAGTTGAGATGGAATGCATGGAGGAAGGCTATTTAGCTAAGATACTACACGGGGATGGGGCAAAAGAAATTCAAGTTGGTGAGGTATTGATTTGAAACATTACTAGGGAGACCTTAGTCTGATATCTGATTGCTTTCCCTTTTTATTATTAGTATGGTACTATGGTTACTGTTAGTATTATTATTATTTATTACTATGGTTATTGTTGTTGCATTAACCTTAAGTTGCAATTGAGATTATTAAGTAAATCTGACATTAGATTTATTATTTGTTTTTGGTGTCACATGTTTTAATTTTACGTTAAGCAATTTCATCTTATAATTACAAGTCACATCCCCTTTGCTTACCCTCTTATCCTTCCTCTAAACTCCCTCTAATCTGCTGCACTTCTTGTCCTTTAGCACATAGCTGTATCTCTATTTATTCACTGGTAAGTTTGGGACATATCGAAACTACCCACACTGTTCCCTGTTAGTCCTAAATTACTACTTCGTTTTACCTATAATTAATATTTTTACTTTGTAATAAAACTTATCATGACGCTTAATTTATCTAGGCTCAAATGAGTGTACATGATTTTAGAGTGAATGGCGTTCTGCTTAACACATTTGATTTCTAGTTGAAATCAAATGGAAAGCTAGTGCATTATATTTAATAAAAAGTAGCTTATATGTTCCTCATAATTTTTTCACCATATCTAATCCTTGTTGATTCTTTCAAAGCTAACAGATGTGATGATACCTAAGCTGATTCTTTTTTGTTTTGCTCAGTTATGTTGCATCATTCAACATAAATGAAATCACCATCTCCAGTTATAAGCTTTCCTTGTTAGTCATCGATGTTGAGATCTTTATCCTACATCAATGTGGTTGGCAAGCTTCTTGATTGTCTGGCATACTGTCTTGTAGAGGATGTCTGTCATTTTTCTGAATCCAAATTTATGATCCAAAATAAGCATGACTTTGTGAGCTTTGTATTTGTTGGATTGCTGTTTGATCAGTAGTCAGTACTGTTAGTACCTTGTATAAATTATACTCCCTTTTATGGTCAGTCAATAAGTGTATCATTTTGAAACCTGGAAAATTAAATGTATTCAATTTGTAGGTCATTGCCATTAAGTCAGATGCTGCGGCTGCCCCTAAACAGGAATCTGTTTCTACTCCACCGAAAGAAGACATAGTTGAGAAACCAATCAATTCTACAGAGCCAAAAGTTTTGAAGTCCATTGCACCACAGCAGACTGGAGATCGTATTTTTGCTAGTCCATTGGCTAAAAAGTTGGCTGAAGATAACAATGTATATTATATAAGCCTCTGTAATCAAAATTTATATCAGTAGTAATCTTTGAGTATGTGATTGATTCTTGTATATCAGTGGTTTCTTATGCTATGTTTCTTTTGACGGAAGTTAATTTTTCATGAATCAGGCACCCCTTTCAAGTATCAAAGTTACAGGACCTGATGGACACATTGTGAAAGCTGATGTTGAAGATTACTTGGGTATGTTTTCTATATGAAAGCTGAGGGTTTAAGACGCCCTCAATTTCATTCCTTTATTATTTTCTTCTCAAGTTCCGGTGCTTCGATGCATAATAATTGCTTCCACATGAAGAGACTGTACCCTTTGAAAGTCCCAATACCAGTTGTGGGTAAAAGGAGACGCTATTTTGTAGTAGTCAATCAATTAATTATGAACAACTTATTACGTTCTTATCTTTTATTGTTGCCGCCTCCTTTCTTGTAGCTTCTCGTGTTTCTGTAGGAGTCCCCAAGATTGATAAGACAACACTTTCTGCTTTAGATTATACAGACATCCCTCTTTCTCAGATAAGAAAGGTAAATTTTTTCTATCTTCATATTATTGTTCTTGTACCCCTAAAGTTTATCAAAACAATTGTAGGTTTTGGAGATAAGCGTCCAACGTATTCTTTTTCTGAGTTTTCAGATCTGTTATAACTATTCTCCATTTGGCATTTACTAGCAAAGCCTGACGTTCCTTTATTTCTTTCATGCTATAATCTTGACAGGTCACAGCTTCACGCTTGTTGCTAACGATTCCGCATTATTATTTGACGGTAGATACATTTGTTGACAAACTTATGGAGCGAGTGTTGTTTACAACTTGATTTTAAAGTTCATGCAATTATACTTTTCCAAGCCTGAAGTTCTCCTCTATCTGCAGGCTGAGAGGTAAACTCAATTCACTACAAGAAGCTTCAAGGGGGAAGAGGATATCCATCAATGATCTCGTAATTAAGGTATCAGTTATTAATTATCCAAGTTGAAAGTTTTTCAAGGCCTTAGAGGAAATTTGAAGGAGAATGGTTTCAAGAGTCTTTGTCTTACATCTTTAACACCTAATCCTTCCCAACCCCCAAAAAAAAAAAAAAAACTCATGCACACCAAAAAATAAAGCAGAGACACAAATATAGAGAAAGAGAAAACCACCATCAGTGCGATAAATAAAGATGAAGTGGTCTTAAAGTTACTCAACCAGTTAACTGTAAGGGAACTCTCATGCAGGCTGCTGCTTTGGCACTTCGAAAAGTTCCTCAATGCAACAGTTCATGGACCAACGACTCTATTCGCCAGTAAGTATAGGAGAATGAACATTATATTATAGTAAGCATGCGACAGCCACCATGACATTTTGTTTGGTAAATTATACAGGTATCATAATGTGAACATTAATGTTGCAGTGCAAACAGATAATGGATTGTTTGTCCCTGTCATCAGGGTGAGTCATTTTCCAAATTTAATGTTAATGGTTTGAGAATATCAATTCTGAGTTATACCCGTTATGTGACGCCCCCAAATCTGGGCTCACACAGCCCAAACTTGAGTCGTCAAAAGACTACAACAAAAGTATTACAACAAAGCAAAACGTACAACAATATAGTGTATAATAATACACAACTAAGTCTTCACTATTATTGCCACACTACTTTACAAAACGTGAAGACTATGATAACTATTTCTCGGACCCTCACTCCATCCCCCGGCTAGACCCTGTTATGTTTTCATCTCCTGTTGAAAAACAATGGAACAAAAGAAAGGGTGAGCTCAAATAGCCCAGTAAGAAATATCATGACTAAGATAATGACGAATAAATTATCATTAGCCTTCAACAGTTGAGTTCTTGATAGAATACAATAGACTACAAGGTTTATATCAAAAACTGCAGTTAAATTCTTGAACAATGTTTAGATTAATAATAGCAGCGGAATGAGCAATCTATTAGAAGAATAATGCAGACTATAATGTCCACTTGCTTCTCTTTTTCGTAAAAACATCATCAACTTTTATCATCTGAAATACCATTAGTCATGATAATATAATTTCACAGTTCCTGATCATAATCATGCACATCAACAGTTCATCTTTGCACTACAGGCCAAAGATATTCAATATAGCACCAACGGTCATGATTATACCAGATTCAGCCTTTGGTCATAATCATACCAAACAACAGTTCATCTTTGCACTACGGGCCAAAGAGAACATTCACCACGTGCCATAAAAGACACCGAACAGATGTATCGCCTTTAACCTATCATCTGTTCAACAAATATATCATATCTGTGCCCCCGGCCACAGATATTCACAACAGCTTGATTCTTGATGATTAGTACAAATAACAGTGATACAAATGATGAACAGAAGAAACAGGATAAACAATAAGTATCAGAAGCTTACTTTGTGCAGATTCAAATAATGTCCAAATTGTCAACATGATGTGGAGTGAAATTTAAAAATGATATTCAAGATCCACAGTTCAGAATAACGGTTACAGTTCAATAGAAAGGTTCACGTAAATAGGAAGGTTCAGTTGAAATAATGAAGTTCATTTATTATGGAACATATAATATTTTCAGGAATTATAGAAGCAATAGTTCCATAATAAATATCGATTTAGGAGTATGAAAGAAAATAATAACCCTTACCGTAGCAGGTTTGATTAACAAAAGGTGAAGGAAATTAATACAAAGGGTTATTCACCAACAGGCGATAATCCGCGCCGTAAGTTATTCCCACAATTTAATAGAATTTAAGTACAAAGAGTTATTCACCAAACATGCGATAATCCGCGCCGTAAGGTTATTCTCAGAGATTAATAATGAATGAATATGAAAGGTTATTCACCAACAGGCGATAATCCGCGCCGTAAGGTTATTCCCATAATTTAATACATGAAAATAAATACGAAAGGTTATTCACCAACAGGCGATAATCCGCGCCGTAAGGTTATTCCTACAATTTAATACATGGAAATAAATGGCACATCTTATGAGTAAGAAATAAACGATATTATTTTTGAGAATCAAATAATGATAATCCCTTACCTTAACACGTGACTGGATATTGATTTAAATGAGGTTGATTAACTTGAACAGTACACGTACACTTATAAATCTTCACAAATACTCAAGATGACTTAAGCACACTTAGAGAAAACTTTCACAAGAAGTATTTAGAGAGAGAAAGAAAGAACAAGTAAGAAAGTTTATGAAAAATCCTTAAGTTAAGGCCTCTATTTATAGCCAAAAATCTTATCATAACCAAGATTTCCTAATTTAATCCAAACCGTTCATTTCAAGATAATGTTTAATCCATACCATTCATTTCATCTTTTAAGATAAACCATTCATTTAAATATCATCTTTTAATCTACATCATCCATTTCAAATTCTATATTATCTTTAATCTATACCATTCATTTCATCTTTTAAGATTTCCTTAATCTAAACCATTCATTTAAAGATTATCTTTTAATCTACACCATCCATTTTAAATTATATATTATCTTTAATCTATACCATTCATTTTATATCACCTAACTTTATATTATAAACAAATAACTTTATCAATTCAATTATTCAACAATAATTCACACTTATTCATTATTATGACTAATTGTTATAAATACAGTGTAGTTAGATATCAAGTTAATTAATTAATGAAATACAACTGTTTAAATAATACCATAATAGAGATAACAATAATGCAGAAAGTATGCAAAAGAAAGATTACGTTACTGTGTCATGACAATTATTGATTCAATAATGTGAATTACTGTACATATGCTACTGTGACAATTATCGATTTAATAACATGAATTATTGTGCATGTGACAATAAAGTCAAATATTGTACGATAACCACTTTATCAGTTTAATAATACGAAACACTGTGCAATGCCGTGTGCTACTGTGCAATACCGTGTGCTACTGTGCAATACCGTATGTTACTTGTAATACCGTATATTACTATTCTTTTACCACCGGATATTTTAACAATTAAAAGTAATAGTACCATTGACCATTTTAAAAATTGTTTATGTCCTTTTCTATATCCGACAATTATTCTTTGTGGGGTCCACCAATGATTAGTTCGTACGGCGCCGTCGTACGAATATTCCCCGACAGAACGAATATTCCCCGACCAAAAGAATATTGTCCGACATAATATAATTTACACATAACATCCTTAACTTTTAACTTTATCAATTTAACCACTTACTGTATCATGAAAATATATATGAAGAAAAAATAAATTTTATATTTCATAAAATTCGGGGTCTTACACGTTAACAATCTTGTAATTAAGGATCGGTTGTTAATTACTAATTTATATCTCCTGAACAAAATGTTGGGATTTGTAGGATGCTGACAAGAAAGGATTATCCAAAATTGGTGATGAAGTAAAGCATTTGGCTCTGAAAGCCAAAGAGAACAACTTAAAACCAGAAGACTATGAGGTTAGAATTGTAGTTACTGGCGGTAGTAATTCACATGTGTATCTGCTTGGCTTGTGGAAGTTGAACATGATTATTAATCCTCTTTCAGGGAGGTACATTTACTGTTTCAAATTTGGGAGGGTCATTTGGCGTCAAGCAGTTTTGTGCCATCATTAATCCTCCTCAGGCAGGCATTCTTGCTGTTGGTTCTGGTGAGATTGGCTTAATAGTGATTTTACTTGCTCCTGAACATGTTTTTTTAGTATCATCATCGTGATAATAATTTGTTGTTGAGCAGCTGAGAAGAGGGTTATACCTGGTTCAGGCTCTGACCAATTCAAGTTTGCTTCCTTCATGCCTGTGACTCTGAGCTGTGATCATTGTGTTATTGATTAAGATTTTTCAAATATGATTCGGCCATTTAACATATTATTTCAGATGATATATTCAATTGGTACATTGTCTGTAGGTGCTATTGGTGCAGAATGGCTGAAAGCATTCAAAGGTTATGTTGAGAATCCAGAGACAATGTTGCTTTAGAGCTATTCTTTTTTATTTGTTTTTTTATCATGTATATTTTTTTCCTCTGGTGATCCACCTAGATGAGGCAATTCCTCGGCTTTATTGTATCTCATCGTACTTTTATCCATGTGGACATTGGGTAGAAAGTTTCAGAATAAAGGTACTTTGAGTATAATGACTCAATTTTGCCCGTGTAGAGTGTAAAGAGCCCTCGTGTGTGAGGACATAACTCACTTGAACAACCTTTTCAGTGAATTTTAAGAATTTGTTGTTCTGCATTATGTTCGGTGGTCGGCAGTGACGCCAAAGCGCTTCACTTGTTGCAAACTAAGAACTTATCCTTTTTCATCAGACAAGCTGATATGTCACTCTCTTGTATGGAGTTGGTCATTATACACATTTAATGCTTTATATTTCCCCTTTCTTTTACCGATCCCGTCTGATGTAATAGTTTGCTCCTGTTCGTTAAAGCAAGATGGCAAATAAGAACTGTGTGTTGGTATATACCAATTTTCATTTTTAATATTTTCCAACAAATGATTTAAGTTCGCCAGAATTCTTTTTGGTCCTGTGTTTGTGAGTTCAGAAGATGGGATGGGGAGAGAAGGGAAGGGAAAGTATTTAGTACTTGAGAGATGGAAAAGGTTGGTAAGGAGATTTAACTCATCCTCTTCGGGTTTAAGAACTGGGGAGGGAAGAGGAGGGATTTTAGTTGTACTTTTCTATGTTTGTGACCGGGGAGAGAAGAAAAAGGGATTTTAATTGTAATTTTCTATGCTTGTGAGTTTAGAAATTAGAAGGGGGAATGGAAAGAATTGGTTAAAGAGCATTTAAACTACTCTTAATATAAATAATTGTTGCTTTATTTTAAAATTTAGTTTTGGTATTATGAAAAAAGCATTGTTTACACACAAAAATTCTTAAAGAAAATAACTTGCAAAATATTATTAGTTTATTATCCATCAAAGGTGGGTGGTTCAAGTAATTATAACAAATTACTATCATACACATTATTAATTATTTTGTATTCATTTTTAGTACCAGTCTTTTAGTCACCAAATTTTTATTCATTGCACTGTCATACACATTATTAATTATTTTGTATACATTTTTAGTACCAATCTTTTAGTCACCAAATTATTATTCATTGCGAGTATGTTGCAAATACAAAAAATTCTTCAAAAAAATTATAAACTTGATTTTCTTGAAGTTTAGAATACTCCAAGTATTATTTTGTTTATACTATATGTTTTTAAGATGATGAATGATAAATAAAATTTTATGTTTTTCAATATATCTCTCATAGAACCCCGAGGGTTTAGTTGTTAACTGTTTTTTCCTCCCTCCGTCCCCATTCGCTTTTTTCACCCCTAACGTTGAATGGTAGAATGCATAAAACATACCAACTGAGCAGAGTGAGCAGTTGTTAACAGTTTTTCCCTCCCTCCGTCCCCCTTCACTCTCTTTTCACCCCTCACACTGAATGGTAGAATGCATAAAACATACCAACTGAACGGAGTGAGCAGTTGTTAACAGTTTTTCCCTCCCTCTGTCCCCCTTCTCTCTCCACTCCTCATGTTGAATGATAGAATGCATCAAACATACAAATTATGGATTAAGTTATGAGCCATTGAGCCTATATCACTTGATGTTATCTTCAGGTGCCAACACTATCTGAGTCAGAAGCAAAACCAAGACAAACAATTTCTATTTTCAGTGCCCTCTCATCGTCACGGACAGCATGATGCACATCATATTTCCACATAATTGTTGTTCTACAGGGAATTATGTCACACAAGTTGTAAAAACAAATTGCCTCAAACACCCAAGTCAAATGAGAAGTCACTTATCCCTTATATGGGAAGGAGGGCATGACAACAATGAACTAGTGTGCAGTCCAAGTTTGTCCCTGATACTATGTACTCCCTCATTTTCAAAATTAGACACACGTTTTAATTTTTTTGAAGTCAATTTGCAAAAATTTAAAATTCATAATTATTCTAACACGTCATCAATTCTCACCCAGTTCCAGGCAATGTCTATTCCATCAAGTTGGTCAAATGCCTGTAACTACAAGAAAAAGTTGGGGCAGGGCGGGGCGGGGGGTTGGTGCAAAAAAAGAAGAAGAGGTAGAATGATGCATAGAGCTAATAAATTTGGTTCTTGCAAGGACTATCACTTGATAGTTAACTCTAAACTAATCATTTATTTAAATGTAAAACAAGGAAAGAACAAGTTATGGAACCATTACACATTCTTGAACGCACCCTTGCCGAAGATTTCATTTTAAAAAACAGGGTAGCCGAAGATTTCATTGTAAAAAACAGCATAAATCAATTGAGAAAGAGAGAGAAAATTAATATCGTAAAGCTAGCTGCCTCCTTTATGGCATGCCAAAGACCCAACACAACTCTATTAAATCATCACAATTAAGTGGTGAGCAGCATTTTTACCCTATAAACCTAGGGGACTCGAAACTATACTTTTCTGTCAAACCCATCTGAAAGCTTCCCACTTCAACACTACTGGCAGTGTCTTAAATATTGCATTCATAATTCCAAAGTGTTTTTCCCCCACTCATTTCTCGAGCTCCAAGTATAGTGAAAGCAATAAATTCATTAGGTATTTTGAAGCATAAGCCAGCCAGCCTTGTGGAAAGAAATTCTTTTTTAACAGTCGGAGTCGGGGGTGGGGAGAGAGAGTGTAAGGTCATGAGCTTTGGATTTACATAGTCACCATGCTTTCACTATATCAAAAAAGCAATATAACTTATCTTTCCTGAGATAGTTATAGACTCTGGTACCAGGGTGGTTCCTTGGGTACCCAACAGAACAGATGATATGGGTCAATACTCATAATTACGAGCACACCAACTATGACTACGAAGAGAAAGCTGAATCTAATGCAAAACATTTCCCACAGTTAATATTAATATTAGAATCTCAACAGAGCGAGTAAGCTGGGTGAAGAAACAATGCCACTGATATCACTTAAGCTACGCCACAGCATGTGGTTGTCTACAAAGAGTAAAATTCCGCGCAACCCCCCCCCCCCCCCCCCCCGCCCACAGCACCCATAACCATCAAAAGCACAGCATTATTGAATTTTGCAACAAAATGACTTTTAGCATAACACAAGGCCGTATTACAGTACAGAGAAACATAAAATTATGCAATTGCAATAGCTATGTAAAGTTCTATTCAATTTATTCATCACCTAAACCTTTTGAAGAGTACATACGGATAATTATATATCAAATCATATGCCTTTCATGCCAAATATTGTACTCCAACAGGGGAAAATGAGCACCTATCATTTCATATCACAACATATCAAAATTTGTAAGAGAGGAGAAAATAACCAAACCCATAAATTAAATGGGCACATATCGCCTCAACATTTGCTTCCCCGTCACCGCCAATCCAACCACTACGCCACCGATTGCCCCAGCCACAGCCGCTGACCTCGGCCCAGCAGCTGCCTTATACAGAGCTCCAGTCCCCAAACCCGCCACCACACTGTTAACAATATCATCGGTATCCCTCACAGCCACCATCCCGCTCTCCATCCCGGCATACATCAACCCAATGATTCCCGCCCTGTTTCCGAACTTCCGACCCGTATGACCCGACGCATTAAGGATCCGGTTGACCCGTAGCTTCATGGTGTCACCCGGCTCCGAGGATTTGATGCCTTCAACAAGGCCTATCCCGGCACCCGAAACGGCACCCGCGAGGTAGCCGATACCGGTGTAATACGTAAGGTTTTCGCCCCAGGAGCGGCGCTGGGCGACGGACTCTTCTTGGAAGAGGAATTCGGGGGAAGTGGGGAGCTTGTAGAGGTTTTGAATGGGGACTTGCAGATCTTGGTAGGGGTTGTAGAGTCGACGATTGTGGGAGTCACTTTGTTCGTCGTGATTTGAAGGTCTGGGTTGGTACGCCATAATTATGATACTACCAACTGTAGCGTTAGGGTTTTTGGTGGAAAATAAAGGTGGGATTGCTTTTCTTCGGATCCAGTTGAAGGAAGGGGGATCAGAATGTTATAATTCGTAAGTCGTCATATGAATTAGAGATAGAGAATCTTGGCAAACGAACTTTCGTTTACATGTGCTATTTATTTCTTTTGTGACACATTCATCAAATTTTTTTTATTTCACACAAAAAAATCTTTTTATTGGCAGCATAAAAAAAATGACATAATAAATTTAGTATCGTAATTTTATTAAAATAACACTATTACTAAAAAATAATTTTTATTTTAAAAGATAAAAATGAAATGAAACAAATATTTATTAGTTATAAAAATTTTAAATGAAACTATTTTTTGAAGATTGGGACGATATATAAGTAAAAAACAGGAAATAACTTTACACTCTATTTTTGAGTTTTAAAATGGACAGAAAAAAAATAAATAGACCGAAACTTAAGTTTTCAGTCTAATTTTTTTGTTTCTGAATTTTTTAACAAACAAAAAATTAAAAAAATTGATAAAAAAATTTGTTTGAATGGAAACAAAATAAGATAAATAATATTTTCATAATTTTCATATTATCTTTGATTTATAATATAATAATTTTTTAATTACAACTCGTGTCTTTAATTTATATTTTTTCTACGGTACTGTTTTTATGTTTTATAAAAAAACTCAACCTTCTTCAAAAAAAAATTGATATCATCAAACTTACGAGATTCTAAGAACAACAACATTAAGAAAGTGAGAAGTATTGCAGTTTATAACTGTGTTGGTAGCTGTGTTACCAATTTGACAGGAAAATAGGGCTTTTAGCATAATTAATTAATGATGTTGTTGTCTCTCTTATCAGTGACCTACAAAGCTTTAGATCTGTCTCATTATATAAGACTGAGTATTATATGGAGCAAAAAATTAAATTCCCTCGAAATTGTATCAAAAATCGCATAAAATTGTGTCAATTAAAATCGCACCAACAGTTTCAACGTATATAGCGATTTTAGGTGGTTGAAAATTTGTAAATGCAATTTGGGTTTGGTTTTAATTTATGGGCAAAACTGTATCTAAGAAATCGCACCGTACTGTCAAAACGGAGCATATCAAGAAGTATTATTATAATGTACAAATATTTGAAATTATCCTAAATTGTAATTATCTCTGTTTAAAATTTTCATATGTAAGGATATATCATTATTCATGTTTTTAGGTTATATTTTATTTTTGTTAAGACAAAATATTATAAGTAAAATTGTGAGTTATTGTGCTGTGTTAAATTGCTAATTTAAATTGTATAAAATTTAATTATTTCAATTAATTTTGAAACTAAAATCGCACTAAATGAAACCGCACCGTACCAACCACAACCAATTTCGTGTGCAGTTTGGACTTCAAACCGCACTATGTTCACCCCTACTGAGTATCATTGGTTCATATCTCACTTTTTCTCTTTAATTATTATTATTATTTTTTCCCAATAATTTATTTTATCCATAGTATTTGCAGCCTTTCAAAATGAATATTATGTCGATCTGTAGAAACCTACGAGGCATGAAGAATACTAAAATAGTTTGAAATTTATAACCAAACTTATTAAAGACCTTGAATAATATTGAGTAGTTCAAAATAATAAGTAAAAGGGTCAATTTATAAAAGTAATAAAAAAAATTAATTTCATTATAACTCATAAATGCAAGAAAATATATATATTTTAAAATTTTCTATTAAAAACTCATAAACAACACTTAGGAAAATTCTATATCCTTTTATTTCTTTGTTTTAATTTAACATTTCTATTATTTTACTTTTTGTCTAAAACTCATAAACAGAGTGTTAGCCCTAATTTAAACTAGCATTTGCTACATCGTTAACCATGGAGTTTTATTGTATAATTACGATATTGCTTATCTTTTAGGCTATGTTTGTTTATAAAATATATACTTTGGATTGGACTATTTGTATTAATTTAAAGATATTTTCGATTTTTTTATCCCATGATGAGGGATTATTAGTCCCTTTATGTTGAAATATTAGTCCCATAAAGTCATTTAATAGTTTAAAATGAGAGGGACTATTAATCCCAAATTCATCATAGGATTATATAATCCCTCGTAAATAGTCTTAAGAATTGATAAAAAATAGTCCAAGGACTATTAATCCCTCATTATGGGATAAAAAAATCGAAAATAGCTTTAAATTAATACAAATAGTCCAATCCCAAGTATGTATTTTGCAAACAAACATAGCCTTAGTGTATTTCAAAAATTATATATTATTGAATATGTTGACTAATATTTAATTATTTTTTAAATTAACAGTTGAATCCTCGTTAAAAAAAAAAATCATTTTCTAAACTTATAATTATACTCAAAATATAATATTATTTATATTTAAATAATAATAACAAATTTAAGTGAGATAAAACAATCTTTGTGATAATATTATTTTATTTCTAAAACTATATTATCTAAGTAATAATAAAATTTTACTTTTATTTATTTATTATATATATGCTTTCATAATAATAATAAATTAATGCTAGACAAGATAATCTATTATTGTTTCATTATAAAATTATAATTTTAAACCATAATTTGACTCGATTATACCGAAAATAAATTAGCTAAAATATGATTTAATTGTACTGATATAGATGGATGGATTTATATATGCTTAAAATGTCAAACAAAGAAAATAAAAAAGTGACTATTATTACTACATCAATGGCTGTAAATGGTAACTGAAAAATATGTATATGTTCGAATTCGTATTTTAAATAAATTGGAAATTATTTATATTCGAAATTAAACGGATATTATTCGTATTCGAAATTAAGCGGATATATCCGTATTTAATTTTAAGGTATCCGTAAATAAATATATACGAATACAGATATAACAGTATTCGTTTAATATCTGACCGTAAGTATATCCAACAAATAACGGATATCCGGTATCCGATATTCGGATTCGTATTTAAAATTTATATATGAATAACTTTAAATATAAAAGTTAACAGTTTGGAATACTTTATTGAAATATGAATAAAATAATTTATTTTATATGAATAACTTTAAATATCAAAATTTACAGTTTGAAGTAATTTATTGAAAATATGAATAAGATAATTTATTGTATATGAATAATTTATACTTAATATTTCTCAAGATAAAAGTCATCCGTGATTTTATTTTTTGTGGTCAAATTAACCATTTTTCAAATCAATATATCATATTATTCTTTTACATATTTACAAAAAACCAATAAACATTATTAGCTACATAAAATTTAGTCAATTGAGAACTTTAATTTATGCATTTTTACGGTTGTAAAATATAAAATATCTAAAATGTATCATTTAACAAATAATATATATATACTAAAAGAACAAAAATATAATCTATTAGTTTAGTACATGTGTTTTATTTTCAAAACTTATATAAGATAAGCTTTTATGGTCTCTTTAACAATTTAAATTCAAATTTATACATTTGCAAAATATTCATAATTTTCAAATTGGTATATTTAAAATTAATAACATTTAATTTTTCCCATAATTTCCAACATTCTAGATATTCTTGTGTTATTTTTTTTATGTGCATGTAATATAATCATAATACATTAAGTAAAATAATTTTTTCAAATGATGATTCATATACAATTATAGTCCATGTGTCTAATTTAGTATTAATCTTATTGTTACCTTTTAAAAAAATTTAAATACACGTGTCGTTGGAAAAAAAGTGTTTATAACTAATAATTTAATTTTATAATTTTTTTTACTTTTAACTCATACTAAAATCAAAATATTTTTTATAATAATATTTAAATTAATTAAATATCAATAGTTTATTATTTAACACTTGAAACATTGTCGATTTTGCAGTATAATACAATAATGATTCGAGTATATATCGAATCTTGATTGAGAATTCGAATAATCATTTTGAATCCTAAACGAGTCACGTATAACTTTACTCATATTTTACTCGTATTTTTATTCGAATTATTTTTTGTGCTAAAATTTAGATTATATTTAAGACGGTAAATGATAACCGAAAAATCCGTATCCGTTCGTATTCATATTCAAAATAAAGCGGATATTTTTTTACATTCGAAATAAAGCGGATATATTCGTATTTAGTTTTAAAATATTCCTAAATAAACGAATATAAATATTACTGTATTCATATCCGAATATATTTATTTACACCCGTATCACTCACTACTGTACATGCCCAAAAAAGCCAAAAGTGATAGCATGTTCCCCTTTTCTCTTTTTAATTATTTGTATATTATAATAATTAAAAGTAATGTTTTAGGATCTACCTAGTAATAATTAAAAATAATTTTTTATATAGTATTTTAACATAAATACTTTTATTTTATTCCTACTACAAATTTTCTTCTACAAAATAAAGTCATAAGAAAAATATTCGACGTTAAAAATTCTCCAGTAATGAACAAGAATTCTGAAAGAAGTGGATTGAAAAATTTAGAGAGAAAAAAGGTTAGTTATTTATTTTCAATGGTAATAATGTAAATCAAATTTTATATAAATGGTGAACAAAAATTAGGGTGAGATTTCTGAGCCGCCGACTCACGTCGCTTACTTCAAACGCTTGCTACGTATTCACACGTCCAGTAGACTGACTAGTAGTACTATATATATATAGTATCAAGTGGAGTAGTAAAAATACGGAAATGAATTAACGTTAAACCCTAAACCCTAAACAAAAGGAAGCTCTCGGAAAACCTCAAACACATACGACAGGGACAGAGAGAAGAGAAAGAGGGAATTCAAGACCTATACATATTAACAAGCAGTACAGATATACTTTGTTGAGGTTTCAATGGCGATTGACGGGAGTTTTCGTCTTGAATTTGAGCTTCAGAGATTTCTCTCTCGGTGTCCTAAGCTTGCTCATGTCCCCCCTTTTAATGAGCTTTTAAAGAAGGTATTTTGTGATTCTTTCAGTTGTTATGTATACCAGTATATAATGTATTTTACAAACTCTTCTGAACCTATTTAATTAAAGTTTTATCGATCAAATTGAGTTCATCTGAGTTTCTTGAATTTATGGTTTAGTATATATTCCCTTACAATATTATTGCTGCTCCTCTCATTCTATATTTATAAGTATAGATAGATAATATGTTTTAAGTCAAAATCTTTGAATTGCTGCTAGTTTGATTTTCTTTTGAATTCGAGCTTTAGAGGTTTCTAATATGTGTAATTGATGCATGGTTAATTTGTTATGCAGGAACACGTTTTGACCGAAGACGAAGTGGTGAATGCAGTAGCAGAGTTGTTTTTGCACCCAAAATATACAATCCCATTAATGGGATGCTTTCGTCCAATAGCAAAGAAGATTTTGGGCAGAACTGTTGCTTTACTACGTTTAGTACCTAATTTGAGTTCCAATTCAGATGAGTCCATGATTGAATTCGATGAAGATAAATTCCTTTGTGAACCTGAAGATTTTGATAATGCACAAGTTGTATCTCTGATTGAATTATATGTTCAAAGTGGGAAGGGCTTGAACCTGCATGAGCTTGCCTGTTTGTCTTTTTCTCGAGCCCTGGATTTGGTACCTTCTCTGTTGGGGTGAGTAAAGCTAGTCTGTATAATTGGGGTGCTTTTGGTTATGTGTCTAGTAAACAATTGGATTATTATGTGCATATTTGGTAAACTCTGATACACATTTCTAAATTCATAGAGATTATTTTCTTTTCTTTCTGGGATGTCCAATGTTGTAATGTTTTAAATATGTACAGAACATTAAATCTTACAAAAATGTAAGACTGGTTATTTATAATACTTCAAATTAGTTTGAAATCGTTTCTTTATGAGTTTGAAATAAGGATTTTTATATTGAAAAAGAGGGAGCATTTTTATTAAGCTCTTAAAGGAGGCCAACTTCTGAATCTTTTTGCATAGTTCTTAAGATTAGCAAAAATTTCGTAATGGTTTTGTTGCATTTTTCTTATTCTTTCTGGATAGAGTGAGAAATGCTCTGGTGCAAATTCAAGTGGTTGTTTAACTTAAAGACAACATCAAGAAAGATAAAGGTCATTCATTGTTATACTCTTTGCCCCCAGTCTTTGGAACACAAATGTTGGTCCTGGATGGACTCCCACCAATCCTTATCTTTCCTTCCCTCAGTTCTGACCATTCCCTCACACAGAGGAATTGTTACTTGATTTATAAATATCACATGATTGTTTAAATTTTACGGTCTAGTCATCAAAATGACTCCCCCGACTTCTCAACCTGAGGTGTTGTAGAGAGCAGTAGATAATATCTATTGTGCATTTTTATCTTCTGTCCTTTAACAGCTCAATTAGAAGGTTATTTTGGTGACATAATAGAATTAAAATGGTAATAATTTCTTATTTTCCTTAGTAAATTATTCATCAAGTTATGCTAAAGAGAAATGGTAGCTATAGTTTTGCCGTTTGAATGCAATTTCATAACTTCTGCTTAGGCTGGTTATACTTGTTTTTATATAGGCAGATGTTTGCAAGTAGTGTCAAATATTAACAGAAATTTACCTATCTATGAGGTCTGTGTGTGAACTGGATTTTAGTTTGATATTATTTTTGACTTGAGTTTAGTTTCTGGCCCCTCTTCCCTTATGCTCAGTCTGTTGCAGGGACAAAGCCTGGAATTTTTTTCCCGGGGGGGGGGGGGGGGGGGATATAATACGGCACGGTCATGAAATAATTTAGTGGGATTCGAAGGCACCGCCCTCGGTCCAAATTTTTAGGACAATTTTATATTTTTTGCTTGAAATAAGATTTCTTTGTATATGATACACAAAATTGTGCAAATAGAGATTATAAAATTTGATATTCGTATAATGATACTAGAAAAATTTGAAAGAGCGATTTTTATGAATTTTTGCATCTATTTCAAATTGACTTAAAGAAAAATTAAAATAATTCTTATATTTGGAATAGAAGATATATTTTTTGATATTTTTTCAAAAAGTATTATATACTTTATTTTTTTATCATAAATCTTGGGGGGCCTAAAATAAACATATTTAATAGACGTAATTTTTTTTTCAAAAATTCCAGGGTAGCCCGACCCCCCTGGCCCCAAGCTACCTTTGTCCTGGGTCTGGATGCATTTTAATTTGGTCTGCTCTCAGTTGTGTACTTGTATGAACTAGCAAGTATATTGGTGTCTCTTCTTACAATAATTCGAATTCAGAGGTTAACTTAACTATTGTTAGATTTCTTTTTACTGACAGAGGTAGCATTATGAATTTACTATTACGAGGAGCATGATAGCTTGAAAATAGATGTTTTGTGTCCATGTCTTTCCCTTAATAACATGTCTTGGTTACCTGATGCAGGTGTGTGCTGATCTATTTCAAATTTGCTCCTGCTCCTTTTGAAAGGATTAAGTTGAGAAAATCAGACTGTGAGCCATTAAAAATGGTATTTTTATCATCTGTGAACTTCAATAATTTCGTCCCTGATGAAACTGTGTTGATAATGATATCACCTTTATGCTTCAATTATTAACGTGTTTCACATATTTGTCTTGCTAATTTTGTAGTATAACTTGTTTTATACTTTAATGGGCTCTCTCTCCCGCACCTGCTCCCATCCTACCAATTCTTTACCAAGGCGGTGGGGGTATCACATAAATGTAATAACATTATGAATTACTACGGATTGTTGGTAATGAATTGAAATCTTTATGAGATTGTGCAGATGTCGTGCTGCTACTCCCTTGTTCAAACACTAGATATTGTTTGTGTTAAGTGATAATTGGCCATATTTTCTAACTAATGCTTATTTTAAGCTAATGTATTTTATTTTATTTTTTTAAATTTAAATCTAATTATGGAGCTAATGTTTCCTTACTGTGGCACACTCCAACTAGTTTTGGATAGAAGGCGGCATTGAATGGAGTTAAAAATGTTTCCTTACTATGCATTTGTATTGCTCCTCACAGAGACATCATGGGATTTGAGCTTGTGATGGCAATACACCTAAGATCACTATGTACATGTAGCTTTTAGTTTACTACGTCTTAGTAACATAATGATTTCTTTAGAGTTTAGGCACTAGCTTTGGTTATGATTTTTTAATAGCTATTAGCTTGTATGTTGGTTAAGATTTATAAAATGCAGATTATGGTCTTTCTTGTCACAGTATTTTTTGCATAGGCCAGTGTTTATTATGTTCATTTTGACGAGAGCTATATGAGCCCAATTTTCAAAAACTACTACCAAGTGATAGTTTGTGGCATCTTTTGCAATAGCATCACAAATAATGTATTGTTCTAGTGTTCTTTTTGGGGTTTTATATACAGGATAAATTCCTTATTTTGGGCATTATCTAAGCACCCCTTTCTTTTCTTTTATCAGGCTGGAAGTCGATATTTAAATGTTGTACGGATATCATTCCGCCTCCTTTTATCAGAGGTCGAAATGTTCTCCACACTCTGGGACTGGTCCTGTTTTCTGGACCTTGTACAGCAATTTGCAGACCTTAGCCAGAGCGGTGAGGTAGAGTCCTTGAAGAATGTCTCCGACATAAGGTGGTGTGGGATGCAAATTTTATCAATTGTTTTAAAAATAAGCGATAAAGCGGCTGCAAACTATAATCTTGGTGCCGAGGAAGCTTTTACATGTTTGTTGCGGTTGGTTCCTTTTACTTTTGGTTAAAATTAGTTTACAATTTTCTTTTTAGTTTATAGCTTTGATCATACTATCATGGGGCAGAATCTGAAGAATCGAAGTAAGAAACTCGGCCAGGATCTATATAGGTTGACCATCAGGCAACATACTTCTTAATTAGGAACTGAAGTAAAAACTATCAAAGAGGGCAGCACCATCTGACAACTAGCCTACATTATAGTGTCCTGCATCTGTGTGATAGCTTCAGGTCCCAAGGACAAATGAAAAATCATATTATCTGGCAATTTCATTCCTATTTGATTCATTTATTCTGCTATGATGTCTTGACATTTTGTAAGTGACATAGGTGAAACAAATTTATAGTAAATATAACTTGTACTATCATTGCTAAGTGACATAGGGTTGCATTGGTAACTGATACATACTATTATTATCTGCCTATAGATTTTACAGTGTTTTAGATATTTAGTAGTGTTATACTACATCTTCTTGCAATCCTTGTGTAAGTTTATTTAATGCATTTCCTGTATGTAGCTGGCATGAATATTGTCAGGATGTGTCGCTGGAAAAGGCGGGCTGTTATCTTGAGTCGTATGAAGAAAATGAGATGGAATCAGTTGGTGAAAACATGAATTTTAATCTGCTGTCTTTTGGCCTTGGTCCTTCAGCTGTTTCTGCTTCTGGGTTAGTAATTGAGCCATCAAACTCCAACAGCAGACAGCCGGCTTGGTAGGGTTATCAACTTAATTTATTGAACTAAATATATTTTTGTTACAATTATTCGACTTAGAAATTGATGTAACAGTGCCTCCACCTCGGACGGAAAGGGGAGTGGGTTTGTGGCAGGGCTTACTTTTTGGGGCAGGGCCTGAATGTTCCTTAATGCAGTGCTCTAAAAATCACTTGGACATTATTCAAGGCAGTGTTTTTTCTTAATTTATATTGGTATATAACTTAATTATAGTTTTCAATTTAACAGATTATGAATTAGGTCAACAATTGGTGACAGATTTCAATGAGAACATCAATGTATCCAAAAGGATAGTCAAGAACGCTTTCAATGAAAAATGCAGGGCAGTTCATTTATAACAAATCATCCTATTGCTTTTAATGAAAATTGATGGACAACTATATAAAGCATGTATTAGATGTGAAGATTCAATTGTAAATGAAAGTTATTCTATATAAATTTGAACCTGTACAATTGCTATGTTTGTTCATGAAAAACCACTTTTTTATTCTTTTAAAATCAGAGGAAAAAAAATCTTGACAGCTTAGGAGGCTGGGTAGTTGCCTGAAACAATTTTTGCAGTGATCTAGAACAAATCAAGGTGTTTTAGTATCGATTCCACTTAGCTGGGCGCCTACATCGATTTTAGACACTGCCTCGATTTCTGCCCTCCCGGCCTTCTTTTTTATTTTCTTCTTTTTGTAATTGATCTGTTTCATTTATATTATCATGACATCCTGCCATGTGGTTTTTATTCAGGGATATGAAATCAAGCGGAAAACCTTTCTTCCTGACATTTGCTTTGGAGAAAAGTTTTGAAATGGTTCTGTTGGCAGTAAGTCAGAGGTGTCCTGTTCTTCTATACGGTCCTACAGGTGCTGGGAAAACTGCACTCTTTAATAAGTTGGCCAAAGATTACGGCAATAGAGGTACCATACGTCTTTCCTCTTTTATCAGTTTTATGTGATTTCTTAGTGCCATCTTTCAGAAAAAAGTAATACTATTTTCATCATATCACTTGACGTATGTGATAACTCTCATCTGACAAATTGTCAGTTAGTGGGGAATGACATTTTAAGACCTGATGTTGTGATTGAGAAAGGATATGGTCATACGAGTTACTTTACCATATTTTGAAGAAGTTACAACATACCCCCTCCTGCACAGACTGTCACCTTTTTTGGGGTGTGTTCGGTACGGATTTAAGACTTCTTGAAGACAAATTCATACACTAAAATTTCAGTATCTTTAATGCAATTGAAAATATAATAAACAAATATATTGAGAATATAAATTATATTGAAAAAATATTGTTTAAATAATTTTTGGCACATCTTAAAATCAATGCCAAAACACCTTAAAAAGTTGCAATCTTTGGAAGACAAAGGTAGTAATGGATATTCTTAACTTGATTACAATTTTCTTAACTAACCAATGTATGATGCTATTTTTTCTTGTTCATTAGTTTTTTATGAAGCATTGTTGGTTGTTTATAATGCTTCCCTCTTCTTCACCTATATTATCTCAGTTTTGTCTATTCATATGGATGAACAAATTGATGGGAAAACATTAATTGGGAGTTATGTCTGCACTGAGCAACCGGGTGAATTTAGATGGCAACCAGGTTCTCTTACTCAGGTTTGTTTATTGCCACTATATTGATACGCTGATCATTGTCTGTGAGGTGATTATATGTGAATTCATAATCAACAGGCCATTTCGAACGGATTTTGGGTTGTATTTGAGGATATTGATAAAGCCCCAGCCGATGTACAATCCATCTTATTACCTTTACTTGAAGGTGCAAGCTCATTCTTAACTGGTAACGGGGAGGTAATTTACCGTTCTTCTTACTCATTTTAAAAGATATAATCTGGAGTTGTATGTAATCCCCTCACACCATGCTAGATCTGCTTTTTTATTTCTCTTAAAGACTTGTTAAAAGCTCATACCCATGGTCCACTGTTTTTTAACCAGAAGGCCAAAACAGATGAGAGAAGAAGAAAAAGAGTTCATTTAGTTGCTAATAGTTTATTTTGTATTGCACAGATGTTTCTTCTCCTTTTATACAGTGTCCCCATACTTTATTAGTTGAATAACCTGTAATTCTTTCTCAGTATATTAGTTTTCTTCCTAATTTTTTTTGCTCATGTTTATGCCTATATATTTTCTGGTATTATTCTTTGATTGCTAATTTCAGTGTATTATCAGAATATTCAGTGTTACATGGTCTCTGTCTCTTTCTCTCTCTCACATACACACACACACACAATAGAAAAAAAAAATGCGTGCACACAAAAATTAGACACACACACAAGCACATATTACTAGCCTTCTTCATATTCAAATTCACACTGCCCATTTTCTCACCGTTCAGCTCTCATTTTCTGATTGGTTGAACTCTTTGAATGTTGTTGAACTGCAGGCAGTAAGGGTGGCTGAAGGTTTTCGACTATTCTCCACAGTATCAAGTTCAAAGATAGATACATCTCGTGCTAGCGAAGGTTTGTGCAATCCAAGTTATTTTTTCAAGGGTAGCTGTGTTTCTGATTGTTGTCCTTTTGTAAAAAAAATCCAGTGCTTTTTAGAAATTTGTTTGCTTTTCATCAATATATATACACTTAACATATTATATAAGGAGGTTTTTGATTTTACTTATTCATTTCCTTTGCTCTTTGATTGATTTGGTATTTAACACTATCTCCTATCGGTTGGTTGCTGGTATTACTATTTGGTATCTGTTCTATATGATGTATGCTTAAGTTATCTACTCCTATAAACTTCTAAGATTTTTTGCTCAACAACATATCATGCTTTAACACTCCCCTTCGACCCCTTGTACACACGGAGTGGAATTGCACTAACAACACATTGGAGGAAGCAAATGCAAGTCGGAAGACTTGAATCCAAGAGCTTGCGAAAAGCTTTGGGAGCAACTGGCTTCGTAGGACAGTATTCTAGCAATGATTTTGTAGTCTTGTGTTGCAATCTTTGCACTCGAATTCCCCCATTATGCATTAATTGTGTATGCTAGCTGTCTGGTTTGTACGTTATGGTACGCCGTAATTTGTTTCTCCACATGCAAGTAGGGTCATGAGGGGGAATGTTGATATATGATAGAGCAATTGGGTACTCAACCTATAAAACAAACCATTTGGCTTTTACTTATGTATTCATATGTTTGGATGATTCGGCACAAGTAGTTTCTGTGTAAGCTGTCACTTCTTCTTTCATAAGCAAAATAACATAGATGAGGTATCTCTAGTAATTGGATAAGTGTCAGTAATACTTATGGTTATACCAGAACTCTTAAGTTTATACTCTTTCCTTAAAAAATATTATTTTTATTAAAATATTCTGATTTCTGAATTTTTCTTGAATTCTTGAAAGCAAACTTCTATGACACACACTCACATTAACTTTTTCCTTAAAATGTATTTATTTGTTAACCTAGATACTGCTCTTTTTTTAAAATATATTTTTACTTTTACATAATAGGTAGGAACTCACTTTCCGCTCTTTGGAGGAGAGTAATGATTAGCCCTTCAAGTAAAAAAGACTTTCTGAGCATTGTTAAAGCCTGGTATCCAGATCTGGAGCCTCTTGCTGACAAACTCATAGGTGTGCAATTTTTTTTTATGAATTATCAGAATACATTCTACTAGAGGCCTTTCATCTAATATTTTAGTGTTTCAGAAACCTTTGAAAGGGTCAACCAGCTTACAGGATTTCACCTCGGGACTAATGTTTCTTCCAGTTCTGTTGGCAGGTTCTCTTTAAGGTAATTAGTAATTTCGCAGTTACTATTCTCTGTGTTTATTATTATTTTTTATTCTGTTCATTTGAATCTATTCTTTTGTTTTTTAAATGCCAGGGATCTTTTAAAATGGTGCAAGAGAATAGTGAGTTTGGGTTTTTGCTTTGGTGGGGATGGTCTGTCAGCTTATATGTGTAATAGCATCTATCAAGAGGTTTGTGATTATTGCCTCTGTAGTCATCTCTTGTGATTGAAATGTTAAAGGTTTAGTAATGATTGTCCAAACTTTGCCTTGTCTTTTTCAGGCTGTAGACATTTTTGCAGCATTTTCAAGTTCAGTTGACAATCGATTGACCATTATGAAAGAAATTGCAAAGATGTGGACAGTGCCAATCTCAAACACAAAGACCTTATATCCCGTTAATAAACCCGTGATTCAGGTTTCTGCTCTTTTTAATGTGTTTTCTTATTTGTTTCAAGCATGAAATTCTTGGTTCTCATATTTGGAAAATACCTGCAGGAGTTACGATCTGATTTACGTATTGGACGAATTACCCTCCCGCGCACTCGAATCGCAGTGAGTGAATTTGACATTGTTTGGTTTAGGAAATGTTATGCATGTAGCTTCTTTGCTAAACTCTTATATGTGGCCTCCGCAGTCATGTCACGACAAGAAACCGTTTGTTGAGATTCGCAGTTCACTACATGTTTTTGAGAGAATAGCCTGCTCTGTTAAGTGCAACGAGCCTGTTCTACTGGTTGGTGAAACTGGTACTGGGAAGACTACTCTTGTACAGAATCTGGCTACGAGGCTTGGTCAAAAACTTACAGTTTTGGTACGTCCTAACAAAAGAACCACAGTATAATGTACCAATTACTTAAGAAATGGCAAAAGGGAGCTCATCTGTCCTTGCTAAAAAAAATGAGTCAGCACTCTTGTACTTTATGCATACATAGTTGTTCTAATTGTAAAAAAGTACAATTGTTTATGCACCAAGTACAACTGTGTATGCACAAGTACAGTTGTGTATGAACAAAGTACAACCTTCAAACCAGGTCTGTTGACCATTTTTTGGTTAGGGACTTAGCTCCCATAAACCCTAAAGAAATGGACTGATTTACTAACAATTTTTGGCTGTTGTTTCAGAATTTAAGCCAGCAAAGTGATGTTGCGGATTTATTAGGAGGTTTTAAGCCCATGAATGCACAATTTATATGCATTCCTCTTTACATGGAGTTTGAGAATCTTTTTGTCAGTACGTTTTCTTCGAAGGTACAATCTTTTTGATATTTTCTGCTGTTAGTTTGTTTTGTACTGTTTCTAAGTTTGCATTATTGACTTATCTATTCTTTGCTAATGTATAGGGTAATGATGAATTTCTCGCTCGTTTAAGGAAATTTGTTAGTGATAAAAACTGGAAGATGCTATTGAGTGGTTTTCAAAAGGGCGTCAAAAAGATAACTGAGATAGGAAGATCTGGATCTGGTACGAAACGGAAGAGACCTTTGGATAAAGAACTACTGAAATCTTGGGAGAACTTTTCTCGGAAACTTAAAACAGCCAGTGAACGTATTAGTGCCTCAGCTGGAATGATATTCTCATTTGTTGAAGGAGCTTTTGTTACTGCACTGAAAAATGGTGAGTGGATATTGCTGGATGAGGTGAACTTGGCTCCTCCAGAGACCTTGCAGAGAGTGGTAGGCATTCTTGAAGAAGAAAATGGGTCACTTTGTTTAGCTGAAAGAGGGGATGTTGAGTATATATATAGACAGCCCAATTTTCGCATATTTGGCTGTATGAATCCTGCTACCGATGCTGGGAAGAGAGACTTACCCTTCTCTATAAGGAGCAGATTTACTGAATATTTCGTTGATGATGTGTTGGATGATGAAGAGCTTACTCTATTTATCAATCAGTTCATGGATGACAACCATTCAAGTCGAGAATTAACAAGTAACATAGTGCTCTTTTATAAAGCAGCCAAGAGGGAATCGGAAGAGAGGCTGCAGGATGGGGCCAATCAGAAGCCCCAGTACAGTCTACGGTCTCTTTACCGTGCACTGGAATATACAAAGAAAGCAAGAAAAAATTTTAAATTTCAAAAAGCCCTGTATGATGGGTTCTGTATGTTTTTTCTTACTTTGCTGGACGATGCTAGTGCTAAGTTAATGAACCAATTAATTTTGTCATACTTGATGGGAGGTAGTATACCTCCTCAGGTTTCTTTTGATGGTTATTTGATGTCTAGAGGCACTGTTGGGGATGATGATTTCGTGCAGAGCTATGTTCAAACCAAGAGTGTTAAGGAGCATCTTAGGAACCTTGCACGTGCTATATTTATAGGAAAATATCCCGTTCTTTTACAGGGACCAACATCTAGTGGGAAGACTAGCCTTGTTCAGTTTATTGCTGCAATAACTGGTCATGAATTTGTTCGGATCAATAATCATGAGCATACTGATCTGCAGGAGTACTTGGGTTCTTACATTACTGATGCTAGTGGACGGCTTGTATTTCACGAAGGCATACTGGTAAAGGCCGTTAGAAATGGGTATTGGATAGTCCTAGATGAGCTTAACCTGGCCCCAACTGATGTGTTAGAAGCTTTGAATCGCTTGCTAGATGACAATAGGGAACTTTTTGTACCTGAACTGCGTGAAACTATTCGTGCACATCCAGATTTTATGCTATTTGCTACTCAAAATCCACCCACGTTCTATGGTGGGCGTAAGATTCTTTCTCGAGCATTCCGAAATCGTTTTGTGGAGATGCATGTTGATGAAATTCCACAAGACGAGTTGACTACAATCCTGGAGAGGAGGTGCAAAATTCCTGAAAGCTATGCTAAGAAAATGGTTGAAATTATGAAAGAGTTGCAACTGCATAGGCAAAGTAGTCAAGTTTTTGCTGGGAAACATGGATTTATAACCCCACGTGACTTATTTCGATGGGCTGAGAGATTCAGGATGTTTGGTAATTCTTATGAAGATTTAGCTAGAGATGGCTATTATTTGTTGGCAGAAAGGCTGCGTGATGATGGTGAGAAAAGAGTTGTTCTAGAAGTTTTAGAGAGACAGCTGCGGGTTAAACTTTCTAAGGATGACATGTACAAGCAGGTTCAATCTCCTCACCTCGTTCCCCCGTCTTTTCTATATAATATATGACTGATCATATACATGTATACACACACACACACACACACACACACACACACACACACACACACATCTGTATCAATCTATCACCCAGCTTTAGTTCTGCCTATATTTTAAGAGTATTCTGCTAGTTTCTTAATTTCTAGTCTGACTAATTGATTAGTGGTTGAATGTGCAAGTGTTTATAATGTAATACAGGAACCGGCAGACCATGACAGGGTTCTGAATTTTGGCAAACATTCGGAGGTTCCTGAGAATCTTGGAAAGTATGAATCTCTACGAAGATCATTTATGCTGCCAGCTTATTTGTTCACTGCTTGTAATTGCTGCTTTTGTCTTGTTGTTTAATGTAGAATTATCTGGACTAAGAGTATGTGGAGGTTGTACTTCCTTGTTGAGCGCTGTTACAAGTTGCGGGAGCCTGTCCTGCTTGTTGGGGAAACTGGTGGTGGGAAGACGACTGCTTGCCAATTGCTAAGTACTTGTTTGGGATTGAATTTGCACATTTTAAATTGTCATCAGTACACAGAAACATCAGATTTTCTTGGGGTTTGCTTTCATCTTTGGTTATTCTTCTATTGTTTACTTGTTATTGCTACTACTCTTTCTCGCCTCCTCTTTGATATACTTTTGTAAATTATGGAATCCTACAATAATCTGCTGTGTGACATATATATCTATAAAACTTCAAACAGGGTTTCTATCCTGTGAGGGAGAGATCAAAATTATCTTTAGAGTTCAGAGATCGATGTGAGCAGATGATGCAGTTGAAGACTTTTATATACTTGCGTGGTGATGCTGTAAGATTCCAACAATTTAGTGACTTTAGGTCTCTCCTGCATTTTCTTGAAATGTTTTTTTTTTATGTGATTATGTTGCTGCAGATAATTTCTTCAGATATTAATCAAGCTCCTCAGACTCTCAGTCAACTGGATGTCCTGATAAATAATTACAGACATGGTATGGTCTCCCATCCTGATGTCACCCCACAGGAACTTGTCACCATTGAACAAATGAAGCTGGACCTAATTGAGCTGCACCAGAAGTGGCAGACCATTTTCCTCTGGCAAGATGGTCCTCTTGTACAAGCAATGAAGAATGGTGACCTTTTTCTAGTTGATGAAATTTCTTTGGCTGATGACAGTGTACTTGAAAGATTGAATAGCGTCTTGGAGCCAGAAAGGAAACTGGTAGGTAAACCCAGAGATCTGGATATGTATATGATATTCTTAACAAAATTTATAGTTTTAATATATTTGTGTATTTTGTTTTCCACAATTTGAAACATAATTTGAAAATGTAATATAAATATGTTTTCAGCTTTTCTTGAAATCTGTGCCAGAAAACTAGTTATTTTTGCTGGAGAGAGGGTGTGAGTGTTGGGAATGCTTTGTGATAGAATGACTTTTTGGTTCCATTGGACAGAAAGATTTTATTTTATTTTATTTTGTATTTATTTTATATTTTATTTATTGATGCAAGAATTTTATTAGAACGAAGAGAATTACATAAAAGGAAGACAAGGAGTCCAAATAAAAAATAAAAAATAGAGGCATATAATTACTTTCTAACATGAATGAGTTCGAAATTATATTGGAACAGAGAGGGATTATGATGAGGATCTATCAGTACCGTGTTCTTTAATTTGTTTCACTGCTGCTTTATGTCATTGATAGTTCCTCCTTAAAGGTGCAACCATTGGTACATGATTTTTTTTAAATTTTTCGGTAATTCTTTTTCCTTTTATTACTTTTTATAAGAATCTGCACGTGATCTAGTACCTGTTAAGTAATACTCTGATAGGATTTAGGTGGAACTCTGAAGTTTTATCTAACTATATATGGCATTCCCTTTACGCGAGAGCTTTCTTTTCTCAGTTCTCACTTTTACATGTTACAAGAATCTGTAGTGATCTATTTGTTTTGTAGTACTTTAATAGGATTTAGGAGGAAAACTTAAGTCTGGTCAAATTGTATACGACATTCATTTTACATGAGAGATGCTTTTTCTCATCTTTTTCACATACTTTTTGCTTGTTTTCGCCTTTTACTCATTATCTTGTCACATTTTGCTTAATGTTTACGTACTTGAGACAAAATCATATTTTGCTTTGCACCGGTCATCTCTATCTGTTATGTGAGACCTTACTACTCGTTCAAGCCTTGCTCATTTGACATAAGGTGGATGGTGCTTATTCCTCCACCAAAGAGCATTTTTTCATTCCAAATCATACTCTTCTAGGTTGTGTGGTATAAAATCTTAATCTGAACTTTTCTGTCTCAGTTCCCTGTTCACTTGTAATCGTTTTTTTCAAGTTCGTTTTAGTGATCAAAATTTTGGTGGTTAGTTGTTTTACTCATTCATTTTTTGGTCATCTTTTTCTCTCTCCTACAGTCTTTAGCTGAGAAAGGTGGGCCCAATCTTGAAAAATTAACTGCTCATCCAAACTTTTTCCTTCTTGCTACAATGAATCCTGGTGGTGATTATGGGAAAAAGGAACTGTCTCCAGCCCTACGCAATCGGTTTACTGAGATATGGGTACCCCCTGTTAGTGACCTAAATGAGCTTAAATGTATTGCTGAGGAGAGGTATTGGATCAAGATAAACCATGTCTACATAGCTATTTCTTATATTTGAACTGTTTATGATTTTTTCATAAAATTTTCCTACTTCGCAGAATCTCAAATCCTGACCTTTTCATGGTGGAACTTATGCTAAACTTCTGGGAGGTATGTTCTGCTCTATTTATCACTGCTGTATACTGACTTTTCAATTCTACTTTAATTAGGGCCATAAACGGACGGATTTTGTATCTATATCCGAACAACTAATACTATATCCGTATTTGTATCCGGTATTCGACGGATTTTAAAAATATTTTCCATATTCGGTATTCGAAATAATATCTGAATACGTATAATATCCGTTTCCGTTTGTTTTATTTGAGCGAACAGATTATTCGAATATTTAGGTATCTGAATTCATTTATTGGTTAACTTATAAACAATTTATTCAAATTATTTACAAAAATTAAAAGAAAAAACTGAATAATTACTTATCACCATTTAAAGTTTGTCAAGCACATCATCATCTATCGTTGATCATAAAAATCAATCAAAATTTAAACATATTAGAGAAAGTATCAAATTAATCGCATTTTCAATGAAAGATAATACTAATTTATCATCCACTATTGTTCTTGCACATAAGTTTTGAAAATAAAATATTTATAACAAACTAATAACTATAATTTTGTTCTTGTAGTATATAATTTTGTCGTTAAATGATACATTTTAGATATTTTACACTTTACAATAGTATAAAAATACATTGATTAAAATTTAATGAATTTATTTCAGTTTTTAATATTATATTTAAAAGTATTATTTTATAATTTCTAAAAATGAAATGACATATTTTAAAAATAATTTTCATATGATATTAAAAACTATTAATTATATATGTAAAGAAGGTTATTTAAAAAAATTATGTTTACTTAATATATAATGATTGATAATTAAATTATTAATATACACACACACACACACGTTATTTGGATACAAATTCCGTATACGTATACGAATCCGAATATTGGATATCGGATAGCTGCTGGATATATTTACTGTCGGATGTGAAACGAATACGAATATGCCTATATACTTATTCATATCCATTTATTTACGGATTCCTTAAAACAAAATACGGATATATTCGTTTTGTTTTGAATATTAATAATATCCATTTTTTTCCCAATACGAATTTTTCGGTTACCATTTATAGCCTTAACTTTAATCTACGAGGTACTGGAGATTGTTTTTGTTTGATAAAGTCAATTGATGCATGTAGAGTTCCTATGTCCTAAATTACCTAAATAAGCCTTTAATAATAAAACATAAACCTTCTTTATATTTATTGAAAAATTAATTTCAAAATGTGTAATTGGGGAATTGTATCTGACAAGTACTTGTGGTTAGGTTATAATATACTATCAATATCGTTATATGGGTGGTGCCATAATGCATCTTACCGGAACTGAGCAGCCTTGTCCAAGTTCTGGCTAGTCGCTGCCTGTTTTATGATATCCTTTCATTTTTCATTGTTTGGTGGGAGCATTATTTGAATGGATATTTTTCATTTATATTTGGTGGCTGTTGCTTCTCTGGGATTTAGTGGGGACTAAAAATGTATGACATTGTTTGGCTTTCCTTAATCTGATGATGCGTCTGTATCTGCTGATTATTTATGATGCTGTAGTGCTTTCATCAAGCTTGTATGCTTCCTGGTACACTAAGTTGACTATTGTGTAATATCTGCTGCCTTGCAGTGGTTCAACCAACTACAAACAGGAAGAATGCTTACATTAAGAGATCTTTTGTCTTGGGTAGCTTTTATTAAAGTGACCGAGAAAAGTTTGCAACCGGAATTTGCCTTTTTACATGGGTCATTCCTTGTTTTGCTCGACGGACTAACTTTGGGTATGTCCTTGCTCATTTTTGGTGGGATGATCTTTTCTCTGTTATTGGTAGAATTATTTCTATAACTCTCATTCTAATTTCAAGGTATATGTGAGGCCGCTTATCAATACATCAAAGGTATTATGAGGTTGCCCTAAATGCATATTGACATGGTTTTATTAGCTTCAGTGTTATCTGATTAAGATTTTCTTAACAAGAAAATATTAGGACAACCATCTGTGTATATAGGCGGCGAGAGGGTATACCAGTAAAAGCACAAAAAATTTGTTTGAGTTAATACATTTGACATATTTAAGATTTTTTGGGCTTAGGTAGAACAGAAGTGTCCTGGCTTTGAGGCCAGTTAACTGAGGTAGATAGAGAAGTCATACATTGGTGCATGATCTTGACATACTTTGAGGTAAAGAATTGCTTGCTTGATAAAAAAAGGGAATGGGGTTTAAAGTTATACCATTCCTTAAGGAAAGAGCCTGCTTAGCAGGGTTCAGAATCTTGGTATCGGAAGTCATGTCAAACAGTCAATTCTTAACGGGTATTGGTACCAGGCGATGAGCAAGAAAACGCTATATATTGCTTAACATCTTTTAAAAAATGCTAATCATTTTATAAAAAATAAGAATAAGTAAAATAATGAATTAAATAAAATACATACAAAGTTGTCATTTATTACATATAACATTATATAAGTCATATGAATCATAGCTGTCGAACTTGATAACATTTTATTGATGTAAGAATATAGATTCTTTTTATATCTTGCCTATACATACCGATATCTCACCGATGCCATTTTGGTAGTTGAAATCTTGCTGATACCATTTTGGTCGCCAATATCTCGCTGATACCCTTTGGTCACTGATATTGTTATGATCGGTGATATCTTGCTGATATAGATGCTATAACTCCGATGTTGGTTCACAGTGGTTCATGTTTGATTTGTTGCATCATGCTATCGTCAGATACATACCATATCGGACAATACTTTGGACCATGGGCGTTTGTTATCAGTGGATAATCCTTATGTGAACTGTTTCTCTTTCCTATGAGTTATATCATATCGGACAATACTCTGAACCTTTGAACCATGGACGTTAGTTATCAGATGCAACATCATAGGATTTCTGAAGAGGAAATATGGTGAACTTTGGCATGATTGTGATGCTATATTCTTTGCTAAATAACACCTAGTTGCCTGCCATTACTTGCAATGCCAATGTGGTAATTGAAAGCTGTTATCTTAAATATTAATTTAAACAACATTGGCCTCTGGTCACCACCTGTGGCTAGATGTAATAGTTCAAATATTTTCGTATCTTAAGAGATTAATCTTTTGCTATGCTTTCAGGTACTGGTATGACAAAAAGTGATGCTGCAGCATTGAGAGAGAAATGCTTATATTTTCTTTTGGAACAATTGAAGGTGTTGCTCATGACAACCAAACATTGTGAATCTATTGCTCTCGTATTCTTATGATATAAATTTTCGCATGCACTATTGGCTTCATTCTAGGGACTGTGAGAGACATCACTATGGTCAGACTAGGTTTCTAGGCTTTTAACCCCGCGCTAGTAGAATTAGACCTATTAAAGCATGGCAGACTTTAAACGTAGGCCAAATTGTGTGATGCTGTTCAGTTTACTATGTAGATTATGCCCCGCTCCACATTGTCGGTGTGTTCCTGCAAGTTTATGTGCGTCTGCATGCGAGCATGTTTGTGTCAAAAGTTATACCAAGAGTCTCCCTACCAGTACATCTTTACCCACTATGCAATTACCGAAAGAAGTATCATTAATCTCATGATTAGGCATTCAAAAAATAATACTCCCTCTGTCATCAAAAGGATGTCTAAAGGTACAATTTTTTTTGTCTCAAGGATGAGCTAAGGTACATAAAGTGAAGGGTAAGTATGTCATTTAGTGGAGTTCATTAGTATAAAAAAATAAAAAGTACTCATCACTTGATGTAATCTAAGTGTACATTTGAAACTTTTTTTTACTCTCTTTCCTCTACTTTACTTTTCTTAATATGTGTGAAAAATGTACTTTGCTCATCCTTTTGAGGACGGAGGGAGTATATAACAGTAAGAGTTATTAATGAAGGAAAATATGCCTACTTAAATATATTTAACACCTCAAAAGCTAATACTAAGATTCTATTTCTCCCACATAAGTTTATAAATTAAAAGAAAATAAAAGAGACACTAGTCGATTCAAGTATGGTGGGAATTGGGAAAAGAAGAAAGTATTAACATATAATAAGGAATCCATTCTCTCCCGAAGTATCAGAAATAAGACCTTTGTAACTGAATTTCAGAAAGAAGCTAGGGTTATTACTAAAGTTATCTCTGCCACTTGGAAGAAGATGGTTTCAATAATATATACTTGTTTACAGGTTTTCCATAAATTACATAGTTACAAGATCCCCAAAAGAGGCTTTGTGAGCACTTTGTTTGTGCTGGTGTATTTGGGGAGTTTGCAAAGTCCGTTAGGTGCACCTAACGGACTGCACCATTTTTTTGCAGTGAGTTTGGGGCTTAAAAGGCACGTTTAATAAAGTTGTATTTGGAATAAGATGTGTTTAAACAAACAAGATTATTAAGTGCTTTTGGACTCCAAAAGCTCAAAACCAAACATGCACTTAATCATTGTTGCATACCATTTCATGAACAAACAAGCTCTTAGGGTGATCCTGTTTTAGCATGTTTCTTAGGCAATGAGGTTTGACTAATTTAACATGCATATAATAAGCAGTTGATAAATGATACATTTTACTGCCTCAGGGGTGCAAGCCTACATTGGATTACTCAAACCTTTGCACGATGGAGAATTATGGTTGGTCCGATCTTAAAATCTCTGCTGATACTTCAAGCATTGATAGAATGCAAAGTGGCAGTCACTTTGGTATTCACCCCTTCTACATTGAGAAAGGTAAAATATAGGAGCTCTGTGTGTGTGTCTTGGTTATGTATATCAATTGCATACAAGAGTTAAGCTCGAAAACTGTGGTAAGCCAAAATGGTATACAAAAAAAGAACTTTTGATTTTGTTGTTGTTGAGGTTTTGGTGCAAGTGTCTGCTGCATTTTTTAACCTATCATTTAAGAATATATAATCCAATCTTGCTATACTATTTAATAATTTGATGTCTCAGTCTTTGACTGCTGATTCATGAACAAGTTTTGTCTGCGTTTCAGCTTGCTCCTTTAAGAAATGGAAATTACCAATGCTATTTTAATGATTTTGTGAAAACGTATGTACCGTGTATAAGCATACATGAAAAATGATGAAATTTGATAAAATTTGTCTGGATAATACAAATACAAGTCCAAACTTGGTGGTTAGTCAGTTGCCTTGACGACACAAATTAAGGTCAATCTCAAGGTTCAACCGTTTACAAGGGACTTGAAAACTTGAGATGTGCTTCAAAACTGTGAAATCTTATGGCAATCTCATTTTATGGGTCCTAGACTTATTAAATTATCTAAAGCTGCTGTGCATAAATGTTGTTCTTAATATTAATGTTAGTAGAAGTCCTTAAGCACAATAATTCTACATTAGAATTACTGCTAATGCTTAAGAAGATATGACTTAAAGATCATACCAAAGAATGAAGAAAACAAAACAAATGGTCCCTTGTTTAAGAAAACCTAAGATAATCCGACAATTCAAGAGTGTATAGCATATTTCAGTAAGATAACTCGAAATACAAATGGCTGAACAGGTATCTTATTCACAAATTGGTACCATATGCTGATAAATTTTGTTGTGTAGCGTCAATTCGTCAAAAGAGGAAAAGTCTATAAACTACCTGTAAGATGAATGTGCGGAATCTTGGGAAGAAGCTTAGTTAATATGAGGATTTCATCCCTTACTTTATCCCATTATATATTATTCAGGTGATGACCGTTCTGAGGTTGAGGGTTTTGAGTTTCTGGCTCCAACCACTCGCAGAAATGCCTTGAGAGCATTGCGTGCTATGCAGCTTGCAAAGCCTGGTAAATTTTTTAGAGCTGGTGATAACTGTCGTTCTATATATGTATATTCACCTGATATAGTCAGCTGTCAAGAAAATGATAACAGGCTCAATCCTACAGATGGTTATTTGACTTTTATTTTTAATGTTCTGCTTTCTAGTTCTATTGGAAGGTAGTCCTGGTGTTGGAAAGACGAGTTTAATTGTTGCTCTAGGCAAATTTTCTGGGCATACAGTTGTACGCATAAACTTATCTGAGCAGGTTAGTGTTTCTCATTCTCCCGCACCAGAAAAATTGATCTATACCTTGTCATTTTTAAGCGCTTTTATTAATCTCCATTTCTTCGTTATTGCATGATTGTAGATGCTAATAATATTTGAATGGTCTTGAGCAGACTGACATAATGGATTTACTGGGGTCAGACTTACCTGTAGAGGGTGATGATGGAATTCAGTTTGCGTGGTCTGATGGAATCCTACTGCAGGTTAGCATGTTCTCCATTCATGCTTGTTCTTTTTTATTTTTAAGCGTGAGATCTATTTGACCTTTTTACATATTTGGGGTTTCAGGCTCTAAAACAGGGGTCTTGGGTTTTGCTGGATGAACTTAATCTTGCTCCACAATCTGTCTTGGAGGTATTATCTTGGACCTGTTACTCTAATGCTGCATATATTCATTAACAAATATGCTTGCTATATATGTATATTTATATATATAATGTCATGCAAAGAGTTGCCTCGTAACATATTTTGTTATTGTAGGGTTTAAATGCTATTTTAGATCATCGAGCGGAGGTTTTCATCCCAGAACTGGGTCTTACTTTTAAGTGCCCATCATCTTTCAGAGTTTTTGCTTGTCAAAATCCTTCTTATCAGGGCGGAGGAAGGAAAGGTCTTCCAAAGTCCTTTCTTAACCGTTTTACTAAGGTATGATATTACTCGATTTCCTATCTTGTCAGTCCCTTGAATGTCTGTTTTTATTAATAACTGACTAGGTAATATAATAGAAGCAACATGCCAACAGTTACTTTTGCCGTTATATTTTTCCAGGTTTACATTGATGAGTTGGTTGATGATGACTATCTTTATATATGCTCTTCACTTTATACATCAATTTCCAAGCCTATACTGTCAAAGGTGATTTTATTTAATAAGTTGATACATGAAGACACTATGTTACATCACAAGTTTGGTCAAGATGGCTCTCCGTGGGAGTTTAATCTTCGGGATGTGATCCGATCATGTCAAATCATACAAGGTTTAGTTTTTTTATGTTATGGTATTTGCATTATTTTTTATTTAAATTTGTTGACTTGGAAAAATTATTGCATGCACTGGGAGCATAGCTACAGTATGCTCCCCCCACTCACATAGAAGTGGGCCCCACGTGCAGTGGAGCCCACTGCTATGTGAGCGGGGGGAGCATATTGTAGCTATGCTCCCGGTGCACCGAATAATCTCTCGTTGACTTGAGGCTGGCTTTCTAAATCTGTTAACTTCTTTTAGGTGCACCTGAAAGGTCAAAATTTGATTGCTTCCTCAATACCATTTATGTTCAAAGAATGCGTACACCCGCTGATCGTCGACAAGTCATACAACTCTATGAACAGGTGTTTGGACTCAAGCCATATATAAATCCTTTCCCGCGGGTGCAGCTTAATCCTCAGAGCTTGATTGTTGGGAACACTTGCATCAGTAGAAATCATTCTCAGTCATCTAAAATATCTAATAGTGAGCTTAAAATATTACCGGGGTTACGTAATAGCTTGGAAGCAGTGGCACGTTGTGTGCAGCATCAGTGGTTGTGCATATTAATAGGTCCTCCATCATCTGGTAAGACATCATTAATAAGACTACTTTCTCAGCTCACTGGTAGGGTTCTAAATGAATTAAATCTTTCCTCTGCAACTGATATATCTGAGTTACTTGGATGCTTTGAGCAATACAATGCCTTCCGCAATTATCGGCTTGCAATTGGCCGTGTTGAGTGTTTCATAAATGAATACTGCACCCTGCAATTGGAACCTTCAACTGAGGTATTTATAAGAAGAAAACATCTGATTGCCCGATGGCTTACCTTCTTGTCAAGCATTGACTATGGTTTTTCAAATTCTGCCATAACATATTGCGATAATTGGACGACGAAGTCCTTCAACTCTGTTTCTTTGTTAGTTGAAATCATTGAACATCTGAGTTTGGATCTGGAAAAGAACATATTGTCTGTTTCTTGGTCAATAAAGGATCTGGACAGAATTCTGAAGACTATCAGAAAGTTGCTAGATGATAACAAGAGAAGGCTATATTCAGCAAAGTTTGAATGGGTGACTGGATTACTTGTAAGGGCTATAGAAAATGGAGAATGGATTGTGCTAGAGAATGCAAATCTTTGCAATCCCACGGTGTGTAGTATATATTTTCAATATTCAATATGATTTTTCATGTGATCTATTCAATATTCTAGTCATTACAAATTACAACGTTTACTCTTATTCAATGTAGGTTCTTGATAGGATCAACTCTTTAGTGGAGCAGTCTGGATCTATAACAGTGAATGAATGTGGGAATGTGGACGGAAAGCCAGTCATTTTGCATCCTCACCCACAATTTCGGTTGTTCCTCACGGTTAACCCCACCTACGGTGAAGTATCTAGAGCAATGCGAAATAGAGGTGTTGAAATATTTATGATGCAGCCTAATTGGTTGCTTGATGACGACTGTAGTGAGAATTGTGATGAAGCTGAACTCAAAGATGTGAAGAGATTTCTTGTGCTTTCTGGTATTCCTGTTGGTAAATTAGTTGATTCAATGGCACAGGCCCACATTTATGCAAGGGATGAAGGGTTGGCCTTTGATGTTAGAATAACTTATCTAGAGCTTGGACGCTGGGTACAGTTATTCCAGCAGCTTCTCACCAATGGAAACAGGCCCGTATGGAGCCTACAAATAAGTTGGCAGCACACATATCTTTCATCCTTAGGCGAGGCAGAAGGAAAAGATATAGTCAACCATGCTACAGTTTCTTTTCTATCGATTCATGAACTTTATAAGTTGGATTACTTTCAGGCATGTTCTGTATGCTTACCAGGAGGATGGCCAACACCCTTGAAATTACGGGATCTTGTATGGTACTCTAAAGAGTCTTATGTCAGACAAAATTGCATGTATCTTGAATTCTTGGCGGCTCGAAGTGCTTCCTATGTATTTGGCAATGCTTTGGGTCCATGTGTACTGGAACAAGGTCCAAGCGCTGCTAGTTCTGTGGGGACTTACTTGGTGGATGTGAAAATGTTACATAGTATGATGTTTCCGGGGGCCTCAGTTGAGATGGTTGCAGATTATGGCTACCCAAAAAAGTTTGACTTGGAACTTACCAGAAAAATGCTATTCATTGCTGCTAATTGGACACTTGAGCAGGCAACTGAAAGTGACTTCGACCTGTATCTTCTTTGGTTTAGTTGGTTTGGTTCTAAGTTACAGCCATTTCTCCAGTTCTTTAATTCTTTTCTGGCTTTACTGAAACAAGAACGGGAGCATCCTATTTGGCTCTGTATTTTCCGCAGCCGTGAGTGTATGTCCAAAATTAACGTCGAGTTGAAGTGGCAACCAATTCTTTCAGTGGATTCAGTTGATTTATCATCAGATAATATGTTGAGATCACGTAATAAAGTACTCTTGAATGCAATAAATTGTGTAGGTTTATTGAGACTTAGCTATCAACAGTGGAATGCTGAGAGTGAGTATGATTTCACTGATAAAACTCGGTGTTTTGTACCTGTACTGAGATCTCTGCGAGGGTTGGAAGAGAAAGTGCTTGATTTACTTATTTGCTCTCCTTCTTTTGATGAGGATTTTCGATTATACAATGATCTTCTCGAAGATCACATCTTGTTTTGGAAGGGGATCATCTCATATCATTTCGAGTGCTTGCTAATTTCTTGGCGTTCTTTGATAAAGAATGCTGCAAAACTGCAGGGATTATGTTCTAGAGAAGTTGAAAATTTTCAGGTGAAGTTTCTTGTACCCTAACCCTAATTCTCCTTCTAAATTTCCCTTTCCCTTTCCCTTTCGTTTTTTTTTTAATTTTTTAATTGGTGTCATATACATTAAGATACCTCATATGAACTTTGTCTTGTGCAGAAAGAGAGCAAGAATTTGGAAAGTGTTTCATCTTGGTCTTTTCGTTCTCAAAGGTCCTTGCTATGGGTCCATGGAGGTCATCCGTTTTTACCTTCTTCTGCTGATATCTTTCAAAAGCAGCATCAACTTTTAAGCCTTTGTGAATTGGTTTGGCCAAGAATGACAAAATCGTGGAAGCTGGGTACGTTGTTCATAGTTCATTATCTTATGGAACCATGTCTATTTGAAGGTTCTTTTTACCTAATCTGACTCGCTTCGTCTGTCTCTTTCTCACACTCATTTGTCAAAAATATCATCTGTAGCTATTACTGACAATCTTGTTGAGGCGGCTGTATCTTTTGATTCCGAACTTCGAGTTCTCGCTGTGCAAGGTAGAATCTTCATGTTGGCACCTCTTTTTGTTTATTCTTTCTTAATTGAAAAGCTGATGTAGAATCAAGTGTACTAGAAGTTTCTTATCTTTTATTCTTTTATGAAGCAGAGCATCAATACTAATTATTTCCTATTTTCTTGATTCATTTTGACTTGATCTGATTTTTGTCTATGTGCAAGGTGTATGCATGTCAACACATATAATGGTCAAAGTTGACGAAGCTAGTCAGAACATTGTACAACAATTGGAGGAGATGTATCAGGTTGACCTTCATGATGATTGGTAGCTGTAATGTTTTTAAGATGGTTTTATATACACTTAAAGAAGTTTATTTAATTTTGCAGATGCTTTGGAGAAAGTTTGAATATGAAAAACACAAGTTGCAATCAAAGACGGGCACTACTGGTCAAGCATCTTTGCTGCCAGACCTATCTGCTTGTTGTGTCTTCTCTCCTGATATATTATGTACGTGGTCTGGCTTTGATAGTTGGCTAGCCACTCTGCCTTTAGTTGATGAAACAAGTTTTTTACTTGATATGGGGATACTTCAAGAGCTATCAAAGATTGTTGTGATTGAAAAGGATGTACAACCTGTAAGATTTGCTTTTAAGTTTAGTTTATGGAAGGCATTGTCTAGCATGTAGTAACTACAATTTCCCTTACTATTTGTTATATCACACATACTTTGTGTTCTAATCAGTTAGTTCCTAATCAGAGGTGAAACTGTAATTGCCTTAAAATTGGAAAGATCATTGAAATTTGGGCTGATCAGTGGTTCAAAAGGCTTGGGCTTCTTATGTTGCAGACATTAAAACATCTCTCTTAATGACTTTTAATTCAAGCGCTAGATGGTTCACCCAACTTTATACATTATCCTTGTACGAAAATTTAAAATTTCTTGGGGTTTGACCAAACCATACTGTTCAGAGTGCACATTTCTTTTGTTGGTCATCTTTAGTTTTAAGTTCTTTTGATTAGATTACTCATTTGTGCCGTCGGTGAAATTATGAACACGTAGTACCTCTTCGTGGCAAAATTCTGTCATAATATTACACCATGCCTATGGCATTCATTTTTTTTTCCTGTAGTATCTTTAGTTCTTCCAGCTATGAAAAATGTTAATATTTCATTGTTTCCATCTGTTGACAGGCTTTGTGTAGGTTGTCTGACCTCCTTGAGTCTGCCTTGAATTTTTCATTGAACTTCTCATCAAGGCCTCCAATTGATTTTTCACCGCATCAAAAGATATTATGGACTCTGGATGCTTGGACATCAGGGAAAACAGGTTAGCTTAATGATTAATCCTTTATTTGTTGTTAGGTACTTTTATTTTCTTCAGTAGCTTATTATTTCGCGTCTCCCTTTTTTTCATTACAGCAATTGCAAAACTTTCTAGCTTTGTTCTTGAGATGTGGTTTAGGTGGCACAAATCTTTATGGACACATCGCCCTGTTCCTCTAGAGGTATATCTCAGATTAGTATATCCTGTGATAGTTTTGTTCTATATGTTGGCAAGACTTTGCAGTTATTTGGTTGTCTTTTATACTGGTCTGCAGAACCATCTGGGAATTCATGGTTATGATATTCTACTCCCTGATGTGCTTTTTCAGCCTGTGAAAGAGGCAGCCGTTGACAATATTCTGTAAGATAATTATTTGAAGTTGTATCTGATTTTTTTTTCCTCATCTTTTTTTTTTGTTTGGTATCAGTTTTATTTTCAATGAATTTGAAGAATATATTGTGTGATATGTTGTTCTTTGTCTTCTTTACTCGTTTGTGATCTAGTATGGCAAAAATAAGCACTTTGTTTGTGTTTTTATGTTTCAAGTGGGTTGCAATTTTTGAGGAGAAATTAATTATTTTAACTTTTAACATTTTAAAGGAACATTTAAAGTAGTTCCTATCATTTTTTTATGGTAGAAAGTTCAAATTTATTTTTTTGTTGAAGGCTCAAATTTATTTATTTAAGGATTTCAGGTGTATTAAGGGGGTCAAAAATTTAAAAGTTATTCCAATGCCAACATATAAAATTTTAAATGGATACTCAAACTTTTTATTATTGATTGGGGTGAGCCTAAAATGAATCCATATGTACCTGTAAAAGAAGAAAGGTTAATAGGATAATAGAGAACATAAATAAAATGAAATAATTGAACATAAATTAAATAAAACATATTTGCATATAAGAAAAGCCAGACATATGTAAATATAAGAGTATCGTTCTCATTATTATATCTATAGGCATGGATTGAATATATATGCTCAAATATCTTAATTGATGTTCCCTCTTCTCCTCAATACGTGATATGCCTACTTTCTTTCAAGTATCCTTATTTCTAATCATATCTAACACTGAATGGACACATATCCACCTTAACATTCTTATTTTAACATTCTAATCTTATACAAATGTTTTTCTTGGTCGCCTGGTATTAAGCTCCGAATAGCATTGATGGGCTCACTGCGGTCATCGAATTTCCCTTCAGCTTGGTTGATTTTATGATTCACTACACCCTCGATGAACAACATCACTTCTTTCATTATGCGTTTACATTCACATCATCATCTAACTAGGAAAATATCTTTCATAGCAGACCTCCTTGGCAAAAATTATATAATTAAGTCTGTATTCGTAATCGATATTCAGTCCTACAGAGCTTTTTCATTTTACAGCTCATGAGGTCAGTATCTGTACTTATTCTTAGTTACTACATTAACGTATTACTCTTGGTCTCCTTTTAGTCAATCGAACCTTTTTAAACAGACGAGTCAACCTAATAAGGTAACATCACCAAACACATCCAAACTTCAGTAGCCTTGCCTGGTTTTCTTCAAAGTTTTTTAAGTTTTGGATACTCTGATTATACACAAGAGCCACATATTTACACATCATCGAAAGAATCCTCCAAATCTTCTAGTACCTTTAACTCTCATCTTTAAACAACTTACTAAATACCTTTCCTTACCTCGTAATCTCTGAATAAGGGTCTTTGATTCTCTTCCTTGATGTATCTAATGTGGGTCAAGTCTTTAGTTTTTCTTTCCCTTATCTTACCAAGATTGTATACGTTTTTTCCCTCATTGTTTACAAGATTTTGGTATAGGGTCTCATATTTCACTGCTATTTTTGTTACCCTTCTTGCCAATTTATATCTCTGCAATTTCTCTTCATTAATGCACTGGTGTACGCATGTGGCACGTTTGTTAGAATTGAAAACTCTTAGGTGGTTAATTCTTGTTAAGTGCCATTATTTCACATGACTTAAGTTGTATTAAACTATCTCCTGCAATTGTATCAGTTAGGTTACCCATTTTAGCAATTAGTGCCATATTAAGTACCATCACCTAACAGGCACTAATAGTTTGACATCTTCAGTTATAAGACACACCAATGTCTGATATGTCTTGGATGTGCCAAAACATGATCCAAATTTGTGAATTGTGATATGAAATTCAAAAGCAACTTACTTGAACGCCTAAAATATTTCCATGCTATTAATATTTAGACTTTGATAGTTTTTTTTTGTATAGAAAATAAGGATAAATAAGGATTTTACGAAGGAGAGAGTTTGGATGGAGTATGTCAGATAGTCCTGACAATATTTGCTCACTGTTACAGATAAATTTACATATGTTTGTACTTTAAGACGTTTAGTAACTCTTCCTTGCCGTTTCTTAATATTATGAGTTATGACTTTGCAAGTTATCGAGTTTGTATGTATCCCTACTTCAATGTTTCTCAAGATACCATGAAATGTAAAGGAACTGAGGTTGAATTGTCTTGTTACGAATTAAAAATGTTGCTATTGTTCCTGTCCTGTAGTTAATCATTAGATTGGAGATTGTAGTCAATGTTCTAAAAGGCGCTAGGCGGGAGGCGGGAGGCGGGAGGCGGGCGGCCAGGGGGAGCCTAGTGCCTAGAGGGCCCTAGGCGAGATTTTTTATTTTAAGCTAATTTTATCTTACATTTATCCAAACAAAACAATAATATAAAGCAAAACAGTTTATAATAAAGATAATAAAGACATTTGTTTAAAATTCAAACACATATCCATATTACCAATGTCAAAGTTCAAACACAAATATGCAATTGTTCAAAGTTCAAACACAAATAAATAATAAAAAATATAAACTAATAGTCCTCATCTCCATATTTTTCTATATCTCTAACTCATTTTCTCCATATCCCTCCAAGATAATGTGCCCATCGGACTCACACTCATATTCCTCATCTCTCTCTTCCTCCGTGTCATCATCAGACAAAAAATATTCTTCATAGAGTTCTTTGACTCCAATATTTTTATTACTTCTCTTAGGCTCTAGCACGCTATATGCTCCGGATGCTTTACCAACCGCCTCCCAAGTAAAGCTCAAACACCCCTCAACTTCATCATCCACTCCCACGACGACGTCGTTTTGTAACTTAGTTATTAAAATAAAATAAAAACAATTGCACCACTAATTTCTCCGCCTTGCCTGCCTAGGCATGTCAAATTTTTTGGAGGGATTTTTTTTCCGCCTTGGGCCTAAGCGAGGCGCCATGGGGGCCTAGCTCCTAGGCGTGGGTGCCGAGGGGGGCCTAGCGCCTAGGCGGGGACTAATCGGTCCTAGGTGGGGATTTTTAGAAAACTGATTGTAGTCTTGGTTTACTTCAATTTCATGTGTTTTTTAATTAATCCCTTTAAGAACTGGATTTTTTTTATTGTTTTCCTTCCAGTTATAAAACTTCTATTTCTGATTTCTGTTTCTTTCTTCAAAACTAGGGAAATTACACCCGCCATCAGGGATTATTCTGTGCACATGTTGAAACTTAGAGTTGCTTCACGCAATCTTTGGCTAATTCCCCCACAGATGGCCAATGCACATAACTTCCTTTTATACAGTGCTCGGTGTCTCTTTGAACAGGTGGTTTTTTTATTTAGAAGCAATATGAATATTCACAACTGTTAGCTTGAATAATAATATTCTTTTTCCAGGTCATATTTACGCACAAAAAGTCTTTTGAAGCTGAGAAGTATACTGCAATTAAGTCAATTATTTGCTCCAATCATGAGAGGATTTTTACGGTATTTTGATTGCTGTTTCAGATTGTATATATTTGAAATATTCCATAATTCTGTTCGGGGGAAAGTTCCAAATGAATGAAATTTTCAACAATTAGATGGTTTTTGTGCTTTCCTTTATCCACCAACTTGAAAACTGAAATTTTGCTCATTTTGGTTTGTTTAATGTTTCCTAGCTGATTTGTTGCTCAATAAATTGAGTATCATACACTTTCTACTTGAAATTAGATTATCTCGTTTTAGTGCCATGGGTGGATTTTGATGACTGTTTTAAATGTTTCATAATCTACAGCAAGATAATATAAATAGTATTATTTTGTTACTTTCATCATCAAAACACCATGGGTTGACTATGCTGATGGATTCCATTCTTGGGCCATTGCTTCGTGAACTGTATCTTCAATGCTCATCTACAGGTGAATCCTTTGTTTAGCTGTATTATCAGTACTAATGCTTTAATCTTTACATCTCTGCAATGTGGTATGATTGTGCCTTACTCATTTTCTGTAGACTTTGTTTTCACTCATGGATGTGCATGGTTACGAGTTGGGGCATTACGCTACCATCTCTTGATTTGCTGTGATGATCTGGATCCTGCTGTGAAATACTCTTTCAAGTATTCACAATTAATCGAAAAGATTGCTTCACTTGAACTTGAAATTGAGGTATCTTTCACGTGAACTTGAAGAATGAAATTCATGCACTGCATGTTTGAGTAACATCTCTTTAGGTTATATATGTTTTTGTGAAATGTTGTAGGTATGTTCAAATATATAATTAAACGGAAACAAAAAGTACTCTGCTTGTTCATGCATATGGAAACATTTGCTCTACTGTGTGTGATATCGAATAGTTATGAAGTTCACAGAAAAATATGGAGATAAAGTGCAACTGGTGAATTTGGAGTGAAGTGAACATCTCCGGTAAAGAAACAGTGAGGGGACCACATATGCATGCGCTTTTAAATGAATATAGGATAATGCATATCCTCACATCATAATTAAAAAAATTTAAGTCGAAATGGAATGTGTTTCTAATGTGGGTGGTGGAGCTGGTGCTTGATGACAATCTAGAGATGGTTACGTGTATAATTCATTTTGTTCACGTGTGACCATCCAAACCTGAACTAAAAACATGAGGTGTTCATATCATCGGTAAAATTCAACTGTTTATTCTGTTAAATATAGGTAAGGAAAGAGTGTGAACATCTAGCAGGATGTTTTTCGTCAAGAGATGCTGCTAAAAAAAATAACATATTGTTGGAAAAGCTAAGAGTGGAGCAGAGAAAGCTGCAAAGACAGGTCTGCAAACTGATATGCCCCATTTTATTGTTTTTGGTTTTCTTGTGCCTTCAATTTAGTATCTCATTATATATGTTTCTATATTGATGCAAAATTTATGTGGGTGGAATTCCTGAAATGTTTTAATTTTGTCTATTTTATTTTGTGCAGCTTCTCAGCTGTGTAAGTCACTTTATTATTAAAAGCATTGATGGTGTAAATAGCTTATATAGCGTTAAATTAATAAATTTTTTCTTTAACAAATGAACGTAATACCCATTCAAGTTGATCAACTTTTTATTTTGGCAGCATACATCAAGATGTAGAGAAGAAAAAGGAGGAATGATACTTACTGATTTGCAATAAGCTCTGAAAATATAATAAGAAATTTCATGTATAGATGTCACTGAGTCAGATAATTTGATAGAGAACAAAGTAATGTTTTCACTTGCTTGAAAGATATTGGTCATCTATTATTTGTTACCTGAGCATTTAGGCTAAGATGCACGTGTATAGCTCATTATAGGTAAAAAATTCAATGTTGTGTTAAAGATCTCACATCGTTTAAAGTCCTCCGCTTTGATTGACAATTTAATTAGGTTAATGTTGGTAACAATAAATTTATTTTGATAAGTTGCTTGCGATATCTAACCATTTGAGTAAGTGTCCGACAAACTCATATACTATAGTGTTAATCCTTGTATCCAAGAAACATTTCTACTTTTGATGGCAGCATTTTTTATTCCTAGCATGGATCACTATACTGTCTATACAATTTGTAGGTTGTCTGACAGTATTATCATCTGTTCGTTTTAGGAAAGCTTTAACCTATTATTATTAGCATGATTTTTTTTTCTTGGTTTGATCTTATTTTTTCAGTCTATATTTGTTTTTGCCAGTTTCATAAGTTTTAAGCTGCTGTGCTAGTAAGTAAAATTAAAATGTTGAATCTGCTGTTCACTATAATTAATTTTATTTTGTGCATTCACTTGATGAAGTTTTTTGTGTTCTCAGATTGTGTTTCGCTCGGATCCAGGGAAATTCAAAAAGTTAAAATATGAATGTGATGAATTTATTAGTTTCGTTACAACTTCACTTGGTTTGACCAGGATCAAAAGCATGCACATACAAGAGATAACTGCTCAAGTTAACAATTGTCAGGTACAGTTGGTTTTTGTTAATTCTATGTATATATATCTTTTTCTTTTTATTTCTTTACATATTTGAATTAGATACTCCCCACCCCTCTGCTTTTGTGTGGCTATCTGTTGTATATTATCATGCTTCTGATACAGCTACTTATTCTCACAACTATCCATGTGTTAACCATTTTTTCTTTTTGATCTATCAGGAGACAATAACCCGCTTTATTGAGCGGTTATCATGTGAATATGCAGCATATATTGATATAGTTCAACCAGTTCAGGTTGCTTTATATGAAATGAAATTAGGCTTAGCACTGCTCCTTTCAAGTGCTTTGCATAAAAGATTCCTGGATAGAGTTGGACAGCATGACATGGATAATGTTCTGGTAATGTACACAGCTCGCTGTTGTTTTTGTTTTGTCATTACTGCTGCTGTTATTGTAGTTATTATTATGCTATTTGCATCGTCATTGTTCCGTTTCTCTTAATAGCTGAATTTTGGATTTGACTGGCAGGAAACAATATACTCATTTATGAGATTCCCTAGAGGCTACATATCAAAAGATCTCTGTCTTGGGCCCGACAGCTGGCCGACCAAGCTTTCTTGCTGTGATATAGAGTTCCCTACAAACTTAGGGACAGTGGATATGAGTTTACTGGAAAATTTGGTTGCTTTCACAAGTGATGTTGATATTGATAAAAAGGTTTCTGATTGTTCTTAGACCTCTCATTTTTATACCCTGGCAGTTTTAGTAGATATAGTGAAGTTAAAAATCATGATGTTTGTGTAACTTTTTTCACTTTTTTTACATTTTGTAGATTGGTATGTAGTTCTGATATTTGAATTTAACCCATTAACAGGTGTCAGGTTTACAGCTGAAAGCTGCAATTTATCAGAATATTCTTGTTCGAGTTGCACATTCTGCTGCTGAGAGTCGTTTTATGGATAATCCGTCCTTCATGGTAACAACTATCCTACAAAGAATATTAACTTTACTGTTGTGGCTCTTCGAAAGTACATATGTCAATGTTTTTTTTTCTAATATTACTATACATCTTTTCTTCAGCTATTGGATAAGATGTTTGATGAATTCGCAATCTTGTGGATGAATATGAAAGTTCAAGTAAAAACCAAGGAAGAGCACGAAGCTCAACAATACAAGTTTCGGCCTCGTGCATTTGAGATAAATAACATCATTCAACTTGACATATCAACTCTTAGCAGTTCAATTGCAAATGAAACTTTTTCAGAATGGCAGGAAATGGTTTCTGAAGAAGAGTTTAATGTACGGGTTAGAATTTAGAACTCTCTCTCTCTCTTTCCTCCCCAACCCTTTTGGTCCTTATATTATTCCTTCATCCATGTAGGAGAAAGCTGATGAGGAACGTGAGTCCTTGGAGGAAGACTGGAACTTCTTACAAGAAACAGTTCTGAACAGCATGGTCTACGTTCACAATGCATTATTTGGTTCAGTGGATCTTATCCAAAGTGTATGTCAACTTGATTTATGATTAATTCACAATACCTCTTGCATCTTTTGATCATATTATTAAGTGAAACAAGACTGCTGCTGCAGTATAATGTAAAACATGCAACTTTTCACTTTGACATTTACTTTAGCCTCCACCTATTTTATATTTACGTGCTTGGCAATTGGTTCAACATGGTTATTTTTGTATTCTATAAATAGTTTTTTCACCTTCACTTTAGCCTTCTGAAAATTAGACTCTACCTTCAGTCATGCAGTCTCTTAAATACTGGACCAGAGGGTTTGGCCAGAAAAAGTAAATCGGTTTCTTTTCAAGCTTCATATTGTTTGCTTTAATAACTGCCCTTCTTTGTGAAACTGTTCGACATTTGATAATGACCTGGCAGAACTGGATATGGGTTGGTTAAACAATCTGTCTTAAGCGCGATTTCTACCCTTGAAAATGTTGCAGGCATGTAATGAAATCTCTAGATAGTTTGATATCATTAATGTCATTCAACACCTGTGACAAATTGAATTTGTTGTTGTCCACAAGTATAGATAGTTGTTATTGCTATTAAATCCATGGAGACATATCCCAATATTATTTTTTCCTAAACATTTACATATTATTGAATCCTGTGACTAATGTTTTCTTGTATCCAGCCTGGAAGCATTCAAGTATCAGATTCTGACAGATTGTCTACCTTCACTGACTCTTACTCGCTGGGAACCAGAATGATTAAAAGTAACTTATTTTTAAGGGTGCATACTCCGTTCTTTGTGGCAATTTATTCTTCACTAACCCCTTGTAATGTTTCTTGGTTTTCAGATTTAGAAGGTTTATTATCGTCTAGTTTGGATGCTAAACTTGTGCCAGAGCATCTACTGCGGCTCTGTTTGGAGCATGAACAGAAATTCAGTTTATCTCAGAAAACTGTTCGTGCATACAATTTTTACAAGGTTCCTATACTTTTTACTTCTTTGCATTTGGTATTTACTCTATCAATTTCACCAAACAATTTACTTTTCCAATGATCGGATTCTAACTTCTTTTCTCTTCACTTTCCAACTAGGATTCAAATGCTCCTGTGATGGCTAAAATGGTGGAGCCAGTTCAAACTCTTCAAAAGCGAATTCTCACTCTTTTAAATGAATGGGATGAACATCCTGCTCTTCGGAAAATATTGGATGTGATTGAAATGGTCCTGGCTATACCTTTGAACACCCCTCTGGCCAAAGTAATAGTTTTGCCTAATCATCTTACAAAGAAAAAATTTCTAATTAGCATCCACTTTTTTATTCTGATAATTTCAACTCCAAGAGTGAGTATTGGTTGAGTTTTTTTAATATTTGTCTTGTTATGTGAAACCAAGAATGCCAATAATAAGACATTCTGCCTATTGAGATTTTATTTAATTGTATAGGGGGGACATTTCTGTCAATGAACAAAAATTAGATCCCTCGGTAATTTTACAGGCCCTATACTTTTCATTATACAGTGTGCTATACTGCAATTGGAAACCTTGAGCCAGGACCTCTAAACTTAAAAAAATTGCTGGGTAAACTGTTTGTAATGCTTATGCATCTGATTGCGTTTGAAGTGTTTGCTTATTATTTGTGTGTTTTCTTTTCTTTGAAGGCTCTGTCGGCATTGCAGTTTCTTCTTAGCAGGATTCGTACATTACAGGAAACTGTTTCAAAATTCCCTCTTGCTGGTAAGGGTTTTATTTTACGTCAGTGTAGATTGTTTTTGTTTTCTTCCCTTTCTTGCTGTGCTAAGTTCATTTTATTTTGCACTCTAAAAATGTTGGGCTTGCAGACCAACTGGAGCCTATTTATCTTGTTGTTTCCTCTTGGCAAAAGTTGGAGTTCGAATGCTGGCCTGCATTGCTCAATGAAGTTCAAGCCCAATTTGAGATTAATGCTGGGAAGGTAAATTTCAACCATTATTCATGTTATAATACTGTTTTTAGTTATAGCAACCCATCTTGAGTCAATCGGAGATACAACGGAAAGTAATTAGTTGTATGCTGGAAATACAATGAAAACTAGGTTCAAACAACATTGAAAATTTAAAATTTTGACCTAATCACATAAATGGATATATTATTGAGAAAGTGTTTGGATCAGGTTTCAATTCCAGAAAGCATATGTTGATTTTATATGTGCTGAAAATCTGTAGTATACTCTATTATGATACGAGTGCAACATTATGTCAGGAAGGAGATGTGAGCACAGATCTATTGTTTCATTACTAGCTATTTTGCATCACTGATTTGGTATTGTTGTCTCATTGCAGTTGTGGTTCCCTTTATATTCAGTTCTTCAACGTAGGCATTCTGCTGATACTGATGAATATAATCAATCAACTATTCAAAGGCGTGTACAATAACTTGATCCATAGAATATTTTGTGATTTTACGCTTTAGGCTATTTGGTTTTTAATGCTAACTAAAATTTCAGCTTGGAGGAGTTTATCCAAACATCCAGCATTGGTGAATTCAGAAAACGTCTTCAACTTCTTTTTGCTTTTCATGGCCATATCAGTACTGGTATATGCCGCGGTTGTTATTTGAGGTTTGGCTTGCTCAATCTCTGGTTGGTCTTTGTCCTCCCATTTATATTCATACAGGCAGTTGACAATACTTTAAGATGGAAGTAAGAAGAACTGACCTTTGAGAAATCTATGTGGTTTGTTTACATCAACTTGAATTGAGGAATTAACATTTTTTGGGTTGGGTACATCAATGATATACATCTGTCATAGTCTCATTGTGGGCCTACATTGTTATATTTATTACATAAGATTTTTAATGTCCCTGTTTTAGTTTGTTGTTTGTTTTTTACTCAAAAATATACTAATTGTTGATAAATTTTGTAGTTCTTTCCAAATGGAAAATGTGAAAATTCTGTACAATATATTCGGCTTCTACGCACAATTCTTGCCAACGTGAGTTTTCTGTCTGTTGTCAAGTAATGAAATTTCTTTTAGTCCAGACTCTCAGGACCTCGCTATGATGGCTTATTAGGGTGTTGTCTTTACTTTTTAGAATATTGGAGCATACAGAAGCTAGCCGAAAAAGTATGGAGTTGGAGCTGAAAGAACTTCTGAAACTTTGTCGATGGGAACGCAGTGATAGTTACTTGACCATGGAAATCTCAAAAAGAACCAGGCAGAAACTGAGGAAGCTTATACATAAATATACTGTGAGTCTCTTTATTTTTAGTATTGACTGGTAGTCAGATATTTGGAACAGTTGGAGATCCATGGTTATAATCAATTACAAACTCTTGTTTAAAAGTTTCAGATCTCCATGTTTGTGAGATTCTAAGCGTTTATCGACTTCCATTGATCACTTTCACCGTCTTTATTGTGTCATTGCATTCCTCTTCATAGACTTACCTACCTTTTAAATTTGTATTTATTGTACCAAGCATGTCATCCTCAGAATTGTAGCATTTTCCCCTATATCTGTGTTCTTTTTTCCTAGCTGCCAAAACATGTCACTAATTACAAGGAAATTGTGTGCTTCCACAAAGATTCCATTTCTTAGCTAACAGGAAAAGGAAAAATGATATATATTTATATATATATAGGGTCCCCATCTATGGCAACCGGTTGCTGAGCTATTGTTTCGGCAACCAATGCAGGGGCATTTTTGTTGTGGATTGGCCTTACCGCTTATCCTTCTTGCGGCAAGCCAATTTACGCTTAATTTTGCCCCTGTCGCTACCCTCTCTTGTGGCAGGCCAAAATACGCTTAATTGGCCCTGTCACTCATCCTTCTTACGTGAGACCAATTTTGGTTGCTCCGGGCAACCGGTTGTCATGGATAATTTTAGTGTTCTAAAAAGCGGCCTAGGCGCTAGACTCCTCCCAGGCACCTCGTCTAGACCCTAGGTTGCCAAAAAATCTCTCAAGGAAATTAGGCGGGGACTAGACGGATAAATTATAGCTGCAATTTTTTTTTTAATAATTAAGCTACAAAACGACGTCTAAGTGTGAGTGTGAGTCCGATGAGGATATTATCTTGGAGGGATATGGAGAAGAGTTACAGATATAGAGGGATATGGAGATGAGGAATATTAGTTTGTATTTTTGATTATTTGTTTGTGTTTGAACTTTAAACAATTGCATGTTTGTGTTTGAATATGGATATATGTTTGAACTTTAAGCAAAGACCTTTATTATAGATTGTTTTGCTTTGTATTATTATTTTGTTTGGATAAATGTAATATAAAATATTAAAATTGACTTACAATAAAAAATCCCGCCTAGGCGCTAGGCTCCCCCCGGTCGCCCGCCTAGCACCTTTTAGAACATTTGATAATTTTCCATATATATATATATTTATTAAGATGTTTTCTTGAGTTGAATATCTAAGAAAATCATGGCTGTGAATATCTTATTCGAGAATCCTGTTTGCACACGTAGAAGTTTCATTCTTGTCTCCAGGACAATATTCGCTTTAGAAAGGAGGGCAGGAACAGGGTCACATGCTCTATTGACGCACTTAACATTTTTTATCTACGTACCTTTCTGGTTGGCGTTGTGTTGGGGCGATGATGTTAGCAGTCGCCTATCTCTGTGTCATAGCATTCTTAAACAACCTATTATGGTTTTTTGGTCTTGCTCTACCTTTTAAATAATTACTCCTGTCGACGGTCAGAATATGATTTTTAGTTATTTGTTTGATAGCTTTATATATAAGCATATTGTGGCAATGATATGCTTTGTATGTTATAATTGGCATAGGATCTACTGCAACAACCTGTAATGCTTGTTCTTACCCAAGAAGCAGCACGAAGAGGGATACAAGTTCAGTCTCCACAAATTCCAAATCTCCTTGGAGATTCGTTTGAGAAGAACAGACACATTCTTAGTGTTGCATGTGACCCAACTCAGTTCAGCGATGAAAACAGGTATATATATATATATATATATATATATATATATAGATATAGATATAGATATAAAAAAAACTCTACTCAGTTGTAGTATTTTCTGTCTTAACTACTATTAAAAATTCTTTTTCAATTTGTCATTTACCCTTGTCCAGGTCTCTGTGGCTTACCACTTGGAGGAATAAAGTAGATACTGCTTTGCAAAACTTTAATCATGGATCTGCAGCTAATTTTGACTTCCCGTATATTTCTCTTAACGGTGTCGAAGGTCTTTTCTCAATTTCCTTTTCCTTGTTAACCATACAATGAACTTCATAAATGGCTTCAATTTCGCCAAAACTGTGACTTGCCAATTTCTCGAGTTGTAAATCCTAAAACTTGTGCAGAGGTTGCAAGTAACATCAGACAATGTGTAGCCTCGCAATCTTTGGGTCTTGAATACCAGGAAGAAAGGAAGCAAGTATGGTATACAATTGAAACTATATGCAAAACTGCAATTGATTGTGGTGAAATTTGGAAAGATGAAAAGAAAAGTTTGGGGAAGAGGAGGGCTTTGTTTGACATGCTAAAGTTGTTAGATAGTTGTGGATTGTCAAAGCATAGGTCCACATTCTTGGAGGTACTAAATTTACTCTTTAAAATTCCAGAATTTTAGGTGTTAAGAGTAATAGGAATTTTATTTTGAGCAATCATGCCTTAATATACTTAAGCTTTCCATGTCGGTGGTAATTTCGTTTCCTAATTGCCAACATATAGGATCAGGTTACAACAAGGCAAAATTTTTGGGTCCTTCAGCCATCCTATGATTTGAAGCATTTGCTGCTGACAGAAGGTATGCCCTCTACGGATATTGAGGTTGCTGTTTTAGAGGAGTTCCAGCATATTTCCCTTGAAAGTCGAGAGACTGAGTGGAAAATGGCAAACCAATACTTCTTCAGGAGCATCGCATCAGTGCACCATCTGCGACAGATTTGCTTTAATTTCCACAAGGATTTTACCCTTGAACAGGTATATTCTCAAAGGCTTCAATGTGATTGACTGATCTTTAGTTACAAGTGCTGGTAAATTTCTAAGAATTTTAGCATTGCTTGGCATTTTATAAATGGAGTCTAATCGAGAGGGCTGCTCTGGCTGGACTCATTATGTGCTTGGTATCTGCGGACAAAATCATTCTTAGCTTGGAAAGTTTCCAGAATATAGCGTGTAACACACTGAAATGTTATAAATTTCCACTGTCAAAATTCATTTAAGAGTTGAAAAATTACTTTAATATATATCATAGCTATCACGGCGAGACGCGGCGGTAGTTAACCGCCGCTTAGGCGATAAGGCGTCTGTATGACGACAAGTCGTTAACAATATGCAATTTATACATTGTTTATTTTACTTCAAAAATATATTAGATAATAAAATTTTATACGCATTAAAACTCAAAATATAATAACTAATACTATGGAATACAATTAAACACAATTATAAGAATACTTAACAATCAAAATTCAAAAATAAAACACTTGATATTGAAAATTAGTAGAACAAGTCAACAAACGGTATGTAGAAAATAAAGAATCAACTAAGTCATTACACCGTGTAGCTAGTCCATGGGTTATGATGCTTGGACCAGCTACCAAGGCATGAGCCTTGGCGGCTTGGCGTCCAAGGCGTCGCCTTGTCCTTCTCTAGCGTCCGAACGCCTAGTCGACGCCATGACAACTATGATATATATATATATATATATATATATATATATATATATATATATATATATATATATCAGCAGGCACGTGTAGAGTAATCTTGAATTAACTCTTTGCTGAAATGGTCATGACTGATTTGCTGCATGATTGGGATATTAGGTGGGGCGGGGCATGTGATTTCAACCTCCATTTGCAATTCTGTAAACAGAGTTTATTTAGTTGTCCTGCAGATAATCCCAACTGACCAGCTACTGATGTTAGCATGTAGTATATGTTCAACATCTGTTGCGACAATAATCATGTACTTAATACCTGTATGAAAATTCATGTTCTGTGTAGGTTACTAGGTCAGGCTCTTATCTTGACCATCTCATCTCAATAGAACAAGAACAACGTGCTGCTGCATACAATTTTTCTGAGCGACTGAAGTACTTGAGGGACTGCATGCTCACTTTAGAAAACCTTTTCTCAAAGTCAACTGTTTCTGCCAGTGCAACTAGTAGTGAGTCTTCCATTTCTCGAAACCAACAGATCACTTTTAAATGCATGTGGCATCAAAAGGTACGCTTTGACATTGGACGTACACATGGTTTACATGAATCTTTTTGCCATATATTTAAGCTTCAGAGTATGACACTTATAATTTTTCATATTATTGCAGCAAATATTTGATAGTTTGTGTGCCACAATGCATGATGAAAGTTTGTTGCTAAGAACAGTTGAAAATATCCATTTGACATCTTGTCAAAATGCCGAAGGTGCAGCAAGGCCAATCCGTCTTTTCATTGAGAAATTTGTTCCAGATTTTCACAAATCAAAGGTACATGTAAAGTTCATTATGTTTTGTCAGTAGTTCCAACTCTATTTTGCCTTCTTTTTGTCTTATAGAAACTTCTCAACAGGATTTACTGGATAGGATTCTTCTTGGCTATAATAGAGTTATAACAACAGGGGGGCTTTCGGTGCATCCACATGGTGTCACCAAACAAATGGAACATATGGTACATCAAAATTTCTTGTTATTAAGGGAGTTTGAGGACCATCTATGTGATTTCCGCAAGCAATATGTGGTTGGAGGATCAGTTAAAGATGTTCTACTTGGTCACTTTGAAGATATACTTGGAAAGGTATCTGTGAATTCTATATGCATTCTGAGAAAGATCTTTGAAAGTTTGCCTTCACAATTAAAATATTTTAAACATTTATATACATTGAATTGATGGATGAAAGTATCAAAATAGATCTCTGAATCATCTTTGAACCTTTTCAGGGTAAGTTAATAGCTGAAGAGTATAATTCTGTTCTACAAGCAAGAAATCATTTGGAAAATTCGAATGATTCCAGAATAAAAACTTCTGGCCTTGAAGCTAGGTTTGGTGAAACCCTTGATAGAACTTATAAACGTATTATGGACGCAGTTCAGAGTGTATGTTCATTGAGAGGTGGTCATACTCTTCTTGAAGAGTCACCAGGGAATATTAGTATCTGGATAAATAGGTTTATATCAAACGTTGCAAATCTTCAGTTGGATGCTATATGTGATGACCTGATTGAGACAATTAATTTTGCTGTAAGTTGTAGCAACTTTTTGATTTTGTAAACTTTTTGGAGAGAATTTATTTTCTTATTATATGCTTAATTATCTGATATTTACTGCTCAGGGGGAGATGGTGAATTGTAATGACAATGAAAACCTCAATCTACATTTTGTTCTTGGAGCACACCTGAAGCATCTTTATTCGCTATTAGACCCATTACAGATCTTCAGTGACGGTCTTCTCCATGACTTTTTAGTGATGCATAGATCAGTAAGTTGGTTTCCCTATATTTGATAAAGTTATCTTTGACCTTCTGAAAATTTACAAGTGGAGTTTAGCTTTGCCAAATTCTCTGAATCTGTTAGCCTTGTAAACAAAGCACTACTTGCTTGCTTATTTGTAATTATAAATAACTCCGTCTCTACCTCACTCAGGTATGTATGGTGACTCATGTGGTCGCTAGACTATTTGCTTCACTATATTCACAAGGGTTTGGTGTCTCTGCGGAAGACCATGTGGAGGACACCGGCCGTGATTTAACTCAAGATGCAAATGGAACAGGTATGGGTGAGGGTGATGGAGTTAACGATGTCAGTGATCAGATAAATGATGAAGATCAGCTTCTTGGGGCTTTTGAAAAGGTATTGAGTGACGGGTTAACACACAGATCTTAACATATACTGTCCATTCTCTTCTGGTTTAATTTTTCTTTTGTTTAATTTTCGTCTTAATGATTTATATCTAATCTTCTTCTATATGTCTCTGCAGCCAAATGAAGAGAAAGATTCCTTAAATGATGTACCGAGTAAAAATGACAAAGGGATAGAAATGGAACAGGATTTTACCGGGGATACATATAGTGTCAGTGAGGATACTGGAGATGATAATGATGATGATGGTGAGGATGAGCAACTTGATTCGGCAATGGGGGATACTGGAGTTGGCAGTGACATTGTTGATGAGAAACTCTTGGATAAGGATGATAACGATAATCCCAATAGTACGAATGAGAAGTACGAGTCTGGGCCTTCAGTCCAAGATAAAGATCCTACTGGCAGAGAGCTTAGAGCTAAAGAAGATTCTGCAGATGTTTCAGATGAAGGTGGTGATCTTGTTCCTGATGAATTTGATGAACCAAATAGTGAAAATGGAGACCAAGAAGGTCCTGACAGTACAGAGGATATGCAGGACATGAAAATGGACAAGGAACAAGCATTTTCAGATCCTACAGGATTTAATCTTGATGAGCCAAATCCAGGTTCCGACAAAGATGTTGACATCGATGAATCAGAAGGTGGTGCTGATCCCATGGAAGATACTGGTCTGGAAGAGCTTGATGAGCATCAGAATGGTGAGGAGGAGACCAACTCAACTGATGAAAATCCAAATGAAGCTGAAGCTGATCAGCTGGCTGGAAATTCCGAGAAAGATAATCCGAAACATGATAAGGAAAAAAATACTGAAATGGACTTGTTGGCACCAAAGAAAGATTCTTTTGGACCAGGCACTTCCATTTTATTTGATGTTCATGCGCCTAATGCAGAATCTGCAGATCAACCACAAGGTGACTCACATGCCGTATCTTTAAGAGATGTTGCACCAGAAGCAACATGGTCCAACTCCAATGATATTCACAGCGACCTTGCTCCAACTAGAGGCTTACCTAATTCCTCTGAGAATGAAATTGCTGTGGCAGACTCATCTAAAAGCGGAAAATTAAGTGATGATCTACCCAACACTCAGTTGCCTCAACCTGATTTTTCATCTCTTAAAAAAATTCAACCAAACCCATATCGAAATGTTGGGGATGCACTTGAAAAATGGAAAGAAAGAGTAAAGGTTTCTGGTGATCTACAGGACAACAGTTTAGAAGCTCTAGATGATATGGTGGATGAGAATGCTGATGAGTATAAATTTACCTCTGAGTTTGAAAAAGGAACAGCTCAGGCATTAGGACCTGCAGTGCCTGACCAGATAAACAGAAACATAGGTGGAAATGAGGCCGATGGAGATGGTAGAACTGCAGATGGAGAAGAAAATACCGAAATGGAGGTTGATGAGCAGCAACCTGAAACACACACTATTAAGAATTATGCAGTAACTATCGGGAAAAAAATTGAAGAACCACTGGAGTTATCAAACTTGGAGATGCAACAAGAGGGATCACCAGAAGTTCACAGCCATGATGATGGTGATGCCACAAGACTATCACAGAGTTTGGTGTCCATGAGGAAATCGTACATGAGTGATGATATACATCAACTTGATACTCTTTCGTTGAGTGAGAACGACCTGGGGAAAGCCCAAAATCTCGAGGAAATGTCAAGTGATGTGAAAGATGACGCTAAAACTCTCTGGAGAAAATATGAATTGCTTACATCAAGGTTGTCTCAGGAATTGGCTGAACAGTTGCGTTTGGTCATGGAACCCACTCTAGCTAGCAAGCTACAGGGTGATTACAAGACTGGAAAAAGGATTAATATGAAGAAGGTATGAAAAATTATTAATATCAGTCTTTCCGAGTCTAACCATCTTGTGGTTGCATGTTTTCTGATTTACATTACTGGGAATTTTCCAGGTCATTCCATACATTGCAAGTCAGTATCGAAAAGATAAGATATGGCTAAAGCGGACTCGGCCGAACAAACGTGATTACCAAGTTGTCATTGCTGTGGATGATTCCCGCAGCATGTCGGAGAGTCGATGTGGAGATGTTGCTATCGAAGCTTTGGTGACAGTATGTCGTGCAATGTCTCAATTGGAAGTGGGGAACTTGGCGGTTGCAAGCTTTGGGAAGAAAGGAAATATTAGATTACTACATGATTTTGACCAACCCTTCACTGGAGAAGCTGGGGTTAAGGTTAGTATTCTTGATAACACTGCTTCAATCTGTGTGCATGATGAGTGTAAAAAGATCAAAATATGAATCAGGTATTCAAATTTTGATCCTTCTGTCCCATGGCTAACAAAGTCCTAATCAATAACCCTTGCGAATAGTGGTTTTGGTTTATTTTTACCCATTCTATTCTACCTCATCTCGTTCCCTCTTTTTCTTTTCTTATTGGTGTTTCATATCTGCTAATGGTGCAGATGCTATCCAGTTTGACATTTAAGCAAGAGAACACTATAGCAGATGAACCCATGGTGGATCTTTTGAAATATTTGAATAACATGCTGGATGATGCAGTAGCAAATGCACGACTTTCTTCTGGTCATAATCCACTACAGCAGCTTGTTTTGATCATAGCTGATGGTCGGTTTCATGAAAAGGTACCACGTCTGATATGACTCAAGTCTAAGCTACTGGCCTTTTTTCAGTTATTTAAGCCTCTAATAATTTTCCCAAATCTTAATTTTCTTTGTCAGGAAAATTTGAAACGGTGTGTGAGGGATATCTTGAGTAAGAAGCGCATGGTAGCATTTCTGCTGCTGGATAGCCCCCAGGAATCCATAATGGACCTCATGGTACCTGCTGACTAAAATTTTTGTATCGATCATATTCTTTGTTCTTTCTTTTCAACAAGATCCTTTAATACCCAGGTAAATTCTAACATGTATGTTGTCCACCAGGAAGCATCATTTCAGGGTGGAAATGTGAAATTTCTGAAGTATATGGATTCATTCCCATTCCCATTCTACGTCTTGCTAAAGAACATTGAAGCACTTCCTAGGACTCTTGCTGACCTGTTGAGACAAGTAAGTTTCTGGGATGATATTGGTGGAAGTACCTTTGTTTTCTTTTTTCTATTGTGTATGTGGTGTAGTGGTGTTGTTTTTTGTGTTGGGAGGGGCCCCGTTAACTGATTATAACTGACCTGTCTTTTTTCATCACTCATTTGCAGTGGTTTGAGCTTATGCAATATTCGAGGGACTAACTGGAGATTGGTTGCCTTGGAAGTGGAGATTAGTCAGAGTCAGTGTGGAGTCTATTCCCCTCTCTTCAAAATATTGGAGATATCTTAACTATTCTATGATAGCCTAGAGAGAGATGAGATGAGAATTTTCCTGTATTACAGGTTCGGCCCATGGAATATATGGTTTTTTTTGTATATGCGTGCATAGATGGGGATGTTTCAATAGTATGCTAGTATTATATATATAATTATAATCGATATAGAAAAGGTTTTTTAGTATGAGATATGTATATTGCGATCAATTCCTCGATATCCGAAATGTTTTACTTGCATTATACCAACTAGCCACAAGGAGAACACACACTATGTTTAACTCAACAAAAAAAAATGTAAAATTATTTAATAATTATAATTATAGGTCAATAAACAAAACAAATGTGTTTAATGATAAGTTAAAAATAATTTTAAAAACTTCGGTGTATGTGAGACACAAAAATAAAGCCGTAAAATAAATTTAAAGGAGGTAGGGTTTGGAATGAATTAGTGTAATTTTATTTATATATATATATATATATATATATATATATATATATATATATATATATATATATATATATATATATATATATATATATATGGGGTGTGATTCATATGGCTTCTAGTAAGGGTAGCACTAACCATATAATTATTCCTATTAGCGGGCAGGCCTAACTCTTATTTCTTCTCGACCCTTGGATCTTCGATTGGATGGTGAGAGATTTGTTTGTGTTCATAGCGAACCTTGGATCTTCGATTGGACGGTGAGAGATCTGTTTGTGTTCATAGGAAAAGTTTGCTATAGATCATTTATCTATGTATATATAAAGGGGCTTTATTTCCCCTAAGAATTCATTCTGGCCTCTCCGGCTACTGATCGCTGTATTACGTAGCAGTCAGTTTCTCAATGTTACGTCATCATTTTGATAAATCCAAGTTTTTCTTTCTCGGTGCAATGTTGTTTTCCGCCACACTCCGCAGCTGTTGTGGGGTTGAAAACTAGGCAACAAGTGCGCATTTACAGAGGATTTGGAGACTTGTTTGATGAGTACATCAGGCTCTTTACTTTACACGACTGCTTTTGACTGAGCTAACCAAGAGTAAAGTTGGGACCTTTACCATTGGATAAGGGTTTCAGGAGCCGACTGACTGAAGTTGCCCAGTGCTGCAATAATGGCTGCACAGCTCGTTTGTACACCAGTAGTGTTGATGTTGTAACCCAAAGGTTGATAATGGTGCAAGGTCATGATATTCCGAAAGAAATTCCCCAATGTAATATCTTAATGGGGGTGTCCTCGTCTCGGAAAATTCTAACCAAAGATAGACTTCTTGTGTCCCTTTCTTTATAGAGGATTTTGGATTTCTATTAACCTGTGCCATGCACCATGGAATGCAGGACTACTTTTGTCCCTTTATTAAGGATTTTGGATTTTTATATTGACCTATGCTATGAACCATAGAATGCAGTTAGGGGGCATCTTCTTCTGGTGTGAAGGCTCTTCAGACCAGGCGGTATGTATATTCTTTTTTAAAAATATTCACTGCCCGAGGAAACAGCGTTTACAACAGCGACCTGATTCAAAAACAGAGCTGGCACTTCAAGGTTTGGATTACTATAACAATTTCCTTGTATATAAGTTAATATGGTTGGTATTTAATTTAGAAGACAGCTGCTTGAAAGAAGAATTTCCTCTCACTGGAATTTGCCAGCATGCAACAGGCAATCCAACACGAGAATATTTGAGCGAACATACAAAACCCATCATTATAATTCATAACCCGTATTTCAGAGGCAAAGCACAGAGCACTAATCGAGTCATACCAGTTAAATCAAATCTTGTTTGTCTAAAATGCAGTGCACAACAGTTAAAACTTCAATGTATCATGTTATCGATAAGTTATGTAAACACGGAATCTAGCGACTAGTGAAACGAACTGAGCCAAGGATGACTTCCCTTCTAATCAGCAACTGTATTAGTGGAACAAACACCAAATACGGATTGCTGATCATCATCATATAGCATCCCTCACCGGATGACCGAGAGATGGTGCTTAATCCCACCAGGCAGCCCCACCCAATCACCTTGCATGGGCCAGCCAACACGAGAAGGGTAACCGGAGAACCCGGGTTCTTGCTGCTGGAAAATGCCGGCATTGTTGGAGACATTTGTGATGTCTGAGCAGGAGTTGGTGGTCGGAGCTTCTTTATAGTCTTCTGGTGGAAGATAAAATTCAGATTCCAACATTTTTCTGGTCATGTGGAGTTGAGATGATCTTGAAACATCTTGTTCATTGTCTGTGATGTTGGGCATGGACTCGGTGAGTTTCTTCATGTTGAGAAAGCGGCCCCCTAAACCTCTAGCCCTCTTCAATGCATGAAGATGCCTGGACTCGTGGAGATATGGCTGCACAAGTTACAAAACAAAATCAATAACCAAATAATGCTTTTGTCCACGAAGATCCACGCTGAAATCACTGTCGAAACAAAATGAAGGTGAAGTTGAAGATGGACCCGTGGACTTACCTTCCGATTTTTTGAGACTTTGTTCTGAGCCTCAAGCTTGGCACGGTACTGTCTCCGCCTGAGAATTGCATGATACTGTTTCACATTGACATATATGGGTTCGTCTTGAGCAAGATCAAGAGGTAGTGGCACTCGAGTAGAAGCCACACCCATCATCTGGGGATGATGAATCTTGTGAGATATAAATTGCATGTATATTATATAAGAGGGAAGCATTATAAATTAATTTCTACCAGTATACAAACTTAAGTGGTGTGGCTTCAATAGCATGAAGGTTAATCTTATATATTAATTCAAGGGTACAAGAATCTTTTATAGACAAAAACAACGCATTCTGGATTCCACAGGGTGAAACCAGAGATGTCAATCAATAAAGAATCTACTATACTTAAATGTCATTTTTTCACTTCCACAAATAATGTCAACAAGAATAATCTCATATTTGATATAATCAACTTGCATCTACAAGCTTTGAAAGTCTAGTCTAGACCTTTTTCCAAAAAGAGAAGATATTATTCATAACTACTGGTCTACTGCTATAATAGAATGGCATAATACTTGAAAAGTTCATATGGAGATTCAATGAATGGCATAATACTCCATAGATCATATCTATCGAAAAGACTGCAGGTCCAAAACAATAAATAACTAAAAATTGTATTGCCCTAAACAACAGATCATATATGAACTCGAAGGAAAGGTAGCAGGTGAAAGGCCTAGAAGTTTACAACTAGGCCTCGAATTAGGTATTTAGAGAAGTAGGTTCTTAACTCTAAAAAATTAGAAGCTGTAGTTCTGATTAAATACTATATATATATATTTAAAAAAAGAGCACTCCTGAGATCATTTCCTTTATAAAACTTTATACTGTTGATCATAAAACAGTCACATAGGGGAACGCATACAAAACAAGTGTCCAATCCCTTAATACTAACAAAAGCATTTATCTAACAGTCATATTCTCGAACAAGAAAAGATATGATCTCTCTTGAAAAAAGATTTTAATCACTTGTAATTTGGATGAATTGTTTATAGGAAGTTCACTACCCTGTTGTTATCAACATTCGACACTTGTGCAAGTTTGAAAATTTCAGTATTTCATATTAGAAGATAGTAAAAACTCAGGAAAAATACATAATGATCATACGAATAGTGAACCAGAATTAAAACACTACATGTTCACATGTACCCACCATTGATTGTGGCCCATAAGCAGATAGTAATCCATGATGGTATGGTTCAGGATAGGAAAGTGGAACACAAGCCTGAAAAGGGAAAAATAGAGAGCATAATTACTTGCTAAAAATTAATTTCATACAGACCATAAGAGTTAGGCTATCAATAAGATGGTAATTTAGCTTACATATTGCTGTCTATAATCAACTTGAGGAGGTAAAACACAGTCCTGAGTTCCCATTGACAAAGCTGACTTGCTGCGGACCTCTTCAAGCTTCCCATGACTTCCATTACATCCTGGATATTAGGAAAAATAGATTAATGCAAATACTAGACGAGCTTCTCAATAAAGTTAGATCAAGAAAAATAGTAGCAAAATGATTTGGAGAAAAAGTTCAGATGGTTCTGTCAATAGTCCATAGATATGGTAAGGAAATTGTCCTCATCCTGTTTACATTAGAACTGGAAAAATGGAAGGAGTGGTAAATGTAATCAATGTTACATGCCAAGATTGCTCGTTCCTAGTTATCAAGAAAGGTTCATTCTCATCTCAAAGCTTGACAGATTTAGAACATGAAATGTGACTTGGTCAATAGCAATGTTTAGTTTTAAACAAAATGTTTGACAGATTATCTACTACTACCAATTATCAACATAAAGCAGACACCAATAGCAGTATAATTCATCAAGGTACCAAACTAATAAGCCATACAATCACATTGGGGTAGAAAGATTATGATTGAGACTTAGAACAAACTTATCTGAAAAGTAACTTGGATTGAAGCTTGGCAGATCAAAACTAGAAGCCATCTGCTAATTGAGCAGTATAATTGAAGAGAAAAGTAAAACTTACATGGTTCTCTCAAATATAGAGAAATGGAGGGTATAACCCATGCCATGATTGCATATGCTAATTATTAAATAGCAAGTCCATTATTCTAAATGCCTTCTAACCTTACCCGATTGCAAATTTAACTTTCAAATTGGCATCCATAGTTATCTCCAAATACTCTAATCCCCTGAAACTTATTTAACATCCATTTTACAGCATCTTCGAATATTTCAATATAATTGACCTCTATAGAGCTGATCAGTGCTGCTTTCTAGGCCAGTTGTCACATTCCAGAGGATTTTTCTAGGACAAAGAGTTGGAGTTGTTCAACTCTATGTTGAGATACATGTTTACTTGCTAACAGAAGTTTTCAAGAAGTAGTATTAATGCAAACCTGAATTTGAGCATAACTGTTATACTTAACTGCAGATAGTCCTTATGACTTCCTCCAAAACTCAGTCAAAAATTGTGGCAACAAAATAATACCATATTCAAATGACACCAAGTCTCTCAGCCCCAAATTATGAATGCCTAACGAATAAAGGTCCATCACCAAATTATAGCTTTGAATTAGTCACCCCCTAGAAGTACTTTTCCTCTTAAAAACATTATACATGTTTAACCTCGCTTTTAAAACAAAGAATTTAAAAGAAACACAAAGAACTTAGTTCTTTACTTGTATTCACGGAGCGTATGCTTTGTCCATATGGGCTTTCTCCAACACTAGCCACTCCAGGGTAAGACTGGCCAGTTGATTGAGTTGAGGATGAGTCCTGGTCTTGAAAATAGAAGCCTAATTGCTTAGCACTCTGACAATGTGGGGGTGGAGTTGCCATCTTCACACTTAAACATTTGGATAGGCATATTGGAACGTGCTTTTCTCTGGAAGAAAGGAAAGATGATGACGGAAATAGTTTAGTTCCTATGAAGACAACACAAGCTTCATCCATCCACAACACAGAACACTTAATAGCTTCCTTCACATAATCATCAGGCACAACAAAATTTCAGAAATAATACCCAAATTCTAAGAACATTTATACTGAACTGGACCCATATGTATATATGTAACACACACACACACACTATATATATATATATATATATATATATATATATATATATATATATGAATATATATGTATGATTACTTCCAACATTCTCAGACTTGAAATGCATAAACTTGTAATCAAATTATTGGGATCGAAAAGCACATTTCTCCATTCAGACAACAAACAGTAGATACTGTCCTAGACTACCTGATACTCAAAGAGTTTCAAATTTGATGATGAACCCAAAAAATAAATGCATTATTTTTATTAAAAAAAAAGATAGGTTGGTATATAAACTTTGTCCAGTGAGTCCAGTAGATTTGTTCAGAATGTAGAGGATAAAAAGAAGTTCAATGTAATGATATAAAAATAACAACATCCATCATCCAAAAAAAAAAAATCAGCCATATTCCTTGATCGGAAAAATCCGCCGACTATACATCAAATTGATTGGGCATAACATAACCCTCCATTAAAAAAAAAAAACGGAAAGAAGGGGGAGAGGGGAACATTTAGTCAGAAAATGCCATCCTGGAAATGGATACATGTAAAACATGCAGAACCCACAAAAAAAAAAAATCAACATGGGAAACAAAAGAGAACCTAAAGAACAAAACCCATATGCATAAACACCTATGCAACTCTTCACCAAAAAAACTAATCCCCATCTTTATCACTCTAGCAACAAAGAAAAACAAAAACATAGATATACTATACACACATAGAGGATGAGAGTGAGAAATGGGAACAAGAAGCACCGTGAAGGAAGCAAAAGAATAAGAAAAACAAAGTAAAGAAATAAGAAAAGAAAAGAAAAGACCTTTGGGATTTGGTAAAAGACCGGAGTGATGTTGGACTGGACTTGGGCATGTCTCCCTTCTGCCCAAAAAAAAACACCCACCCAAAAATCCCTCTCTCCTCCCTCTCTGTATTTATTTATCCGCTTTGCTCCCAATTAAGTCTATGTTGCTGTTGCTGTTGCTGCTGCTGCATAAACCCCTAGGACCTTTCTTTCTTAGAACCCTCCTTCCTCTATCAATACCCCAGCAGCATACTCACAATTTCACCACCGTCACCTTTTTTAAAAACTTTTCTTTCAAATGTCTGATCCATATTTAATGATTTTTTATTTTAAAAGAAAATAAAAAATCATTAATAAAACTTTTTATGTTTCAAATGTATTAGCAGAATGCTCTGTCTTATTATTTATCTTTTTATAAATAAACACACATTAAAAAAAAAATATTAAAATTTTTAATTAAAAATAATTTTAAATATTAATATTATTCTTACATTAAAGTAGAATATTATTATTTATTAAATAAAAAATAGTAAAAAAATAAAATTATATTTAATATTTAAAATAATATTTATTTAAAAATTTAAATAATAAATATTAAAAAATTAAAATATTTCTCTAAATCGATATTTAAAAAGTCAGAGTAATTTTATGTTTTTGCTGTATAGTATTGTGGGATGATGTGTAAATTAACTAATAAACGAATGAATGAATTTACGAGTAAATGAACTCATAACACTTTCCACCATTTCTCTCTCTTGGGTAAAGTACATCCATTCAGCCGCCCTGGCCATTTTTTTCCCCCACGAATACAGCTCCACGCGCTTTCCAGGAGCGTGGTTCCCAGATCCTCCATACCTCGAGAAGGAGGATTCGTTGGGTTTAAGGTCATAAAATAAATTAAATGGAAATTAAATGGTGTTTTACTTCAATTTGTATTCGTTTGATTAAAAATTTAATTTAAAATATAAATAATTTAAATACGAATAAAATTTAAAATTTAATAAATTATTTGAATTTTTTTAAATTATAATTTTTTATTAATAGTCGAATTATATTTATTCAAAAAATTTAAATTATTCAGATTTAATTTGAGACCGAATTCTACTAAACAGTTAAATTAGTCTTAATTAAATTTTATTTTATATTTAATAAATTTTATAAACTAAATTTATATAATTTAATATTTATCTCGACTCAATTCGTTTACATTGTTAACTGTGAGTGAGAAGGTTAGGTTAATCCACGAGTTCTACAATAATATAGTACAAGTACCTGTTTCTTTTTCGCTCTCATAGTAAAGTGACCGTCAAAGTTAGTGGTAGTGGATAAATACCAAAAAAATTACCTAGGAAATTGAACTTAAATAAATATTGGCATGTAGAGTAGGGGGCATTTAATTCGGTATAATTGATATTATAGATATATTGGATCGGTTTGAATTGATCAATTTGGAGTTTAGTTGATTCAGTAAGTATCAAACTGTATCGATTAAATCAATTTTAATATTTATTTATTTATTTATTATTATTATTATTATTAATTAGTATATTTTGGTAAAAATTGGGTATCAAACCAACTAATTAGTTCTACCGATTTAATCGGTATCGAGTTTTATAGAATTTTGGTACCAATTCGATTCAATTTGTACTCATTGAACACTCCTAAATTATAGAGTATTAATTATTCACATTTTTAAATATAATTGAGTACTCCTATCTTATAAAAAAAATATTAATCCCTCCCTTTTTTTAAATATCGCTTATAAATTTTAAGAAAGTATTAATGACTAATTTATTATATTATTTTTATATTAAATATTAATTTATTTATTTTGTTAATAAATTTTAAAAGATAATATTAAAATTTTATATTTATTTTAATCAATTAAATAAAATATTAATTATATTTTTTAATTTATATAAAACTTTTTAAAACATTAATTCAAAAAAAAATGAGAGAATACTATAATATTGTGCAGGGGTAATTTCTTCACCATTTCAATTTCAAGTGACAAAGCCTTCCGTCCGCTAAAGACAACTCAGGTCAACGGCCCAATAATATGGATATAACTTAAAATAGTATATATAAATATGAAACATAATATATGTATGACAACCACCATGCACGCACAAATATATCAATTGCTAACAAAGAAAAACCATGGCCCAAAAAGACGAGTATCAAGAGTTAAATTATTTTAAAAGAAAGTTGGGTATTAGTCCATAGAGCTAAGAAATTAAAATATAAAAAAAAGGGGACAAACTTACCGTACGATGATGTTGTTTATTCTTATCATCTCGAATCATTTAGGTTCCGAAACCTCGTACGCTAGAAGATAGCTTAAACATTAGAGACACTGGGACCCTAAAATTTTGAGTAATTTGATTAAGTTCTAACTCAATTAATTTACCCTTTTTTTTTTTTTTGGGACATGACCTCGATTGATTATTACAACTAAATATTCAAGCCCGGCGACTCCTTCAGTTTGTTTCTTGCAATTCCATCTTCAAATTAAACTCCTCCTCCTTGTACGATCATAAAAACACACTTCTTACGATGATTATATATAATAATAATAATAATATGTTCTTTGAAAGAAACAAAAAAATATTCTATAATTTTAAGACATGATCACGTAGTGTCCAAGACTAATGAATAACTTCTCGAAAGAAACGGAACCTAAGCAACTAAGCCAATAAAAACAGACGTTCAAAGAAACTTTCTTACTGGAGGATAAACGTCTGCATCATGTACATGACTTGGCAAGGCTGGCCAAGAAGCATTCGCTGCCCGTACTGCAACCAACAGAACAGTTTTTGCTTAAGCTTCAGAATACCCCGACTACCATGAAAACAATGCACAAAGAGTTTCCTTCTTTTTTTTACTATTTTTAGAAGTAAGAGATTTCTTCCTCTGTTGGGCGGGGCATCTAGGTAGTGTCCTTTGTTGTTTACAGTTTTTTACTGCTTTAATTTCTCTCTGATTCAATCAGATCAACTGAGATCAATCAACTTTGCATAATATACGGTTGGTAATCAAAGTAGAGTTACATGGTCAAATAATAAAAATTGCGTAAATTTTGTCAATAAACAATACATGAGATACAAATATTACAAGCCATCTGCCAGTTTACAAATTAAAAATAGGCCAATTAAAGCAATTTTCTTGCGATCATGTTATCAGCCAGACTTTGCAATAGCAGCAGCAATATACAATATAGTATTTGTAGATGATGGCTCCCATAAAAAACTATTAATAGCATGGGATGGTTGTAAAATGCTAGCATGGTACAGGATAATGTAATTGTGTGATTTTTCCACAAGCACAGGGATCGACAGTGGCCTGTCCCACCTAAAATGTCCAGTCATAGGCATGAGCGCCATACCGCTATTGTGATAAATAAGATCGACTTTCATATCAGATCAATGCGCACACCATCTGAATTTATAGGCGTAACTTGATTTTGTCTGACCACTTCATGATGTCTGAGTGAACTTGATCTCCTCCAAGCTCTTCTCCTGTAGCCCCAGCTGCAACTCTTAAAATATCCTCTATCAAAGCAAAGTTCCCCATTATATCCACATGGGCACCACTTTGCGTCCCGCGACCCTCCAGAAAATTAGCTGGGGGAGCATGATCATACTCCCTAATGTAGGTTTTAATCGCGGAAGGATTGAATCTGGTTTTCCCACGCCACCCTTTTGCACACATGAATCCTGCACTCAAAGCAGGCACAGTCTCATCCCCATCTACAGTAAAAACGCCATCTGTCAAACAACTATTATATCCGTCTCCGCCATCTGCTGAAGAATCGATCTGAAATGGAATGTAGCATTCTGCTGAATGAGCGAGCCTGTAAACATATGCTCTTTCAGTTGGGATGCCAACTCCATACAATGAAAAGATTTCCATATCAGGAGCATTTGGTAACCTGAGAGAAAAGAAGAAAAACAAAGTGGTATAAGTAACAAGGATTGGCTGGTTGTGTGATATATTAATTCCATTACCAATGATGATAGACCAACTGTTGACAAAAAAATCTAGTAAATTTATTCCCACTGAATTAATTAAACAGCTAAATATGACCAGTAAAGAATCTCAAAAAATTCAAACCAACTGTAACAGCTGGGACCAAATAATCTTCAATGTGTACAAATATATACGAAAACATGGCTGTGTGACAGGAATAATCACATACATAAACTATAATAGTAAGGGATGAAACAAATATCATTTTAATTGCATAAATAAACAAGGCATGCATTATGACCGGACTATTTTCATAAAACTAGCATCCACCAAAAACAGGAGGAATTGAGAAAAATATGAAGAAAGAAAGAAAGCAAGCAAAGACGAGGGAAATTCCTTCACTGCAATAGTAATATTGAATACTACAAGAGACCAAATCATTTTTCTGATCATTCTTGACGACAAAATACTGCCCAAAATTGTAGCAAGTGCATAGCTGATTTGATCATCAACAAATTATTAAGTTAAATGGAAATCTATAACTGAAGTAGTTAAACCTTAGAAGCATTTGAAGGGAATGATGGGCTTATGCACAAATTAGCTTAGCTACTCGTTATCACCACCTTCTAGAATAAAAAACAAAGAGAGCTTGAATAAAACTGATAAATGCTGTAATAACTAAGCACTAGAGTTCTTACTTTGTTTCCAACGGGTTGGACCAATATTTGTAATGTTTGTATTTTGGGTCATCCAAATTCTCGGCTATTCCATATGAAAAATGAGCACTACCACGTGCCATCATTTTTGGAGCAACAAACTGAAGTAGTTCCAAAATTTCCTCAGCCGTATAAGCTTTGTATTCTGCAACAGCCTTGATACCACCAAGTCCCATGTCATGGTACTCTGTCCACACATCTCGACAAGAACTATTTGCAACATTGTTACCCTTGACAGCATCCTGCACATTAACAATTGGTTAAGCAAACAATGTAGGAACCTGTTGACAGGCTTGAAACTGTTACTTATTTTGCTAAGCATATTCCTTGGAAGATACATTGAATAAATCATCGGCGAGAGTACACCAACTAACAAATTGATGCAGTTCAATTCACAAGCACAAGATAGACAACCATATGCTCTAGGGAACTTTGCAATTTACAGCAGAACTAACCACTATATTGTTGGTCTCTAGCTCAGTTCTTATCATAGATCAAAATATGGGAGAACAGTAACCCATTTTCCACTATGATGTCTGGCTTTGTGGTTTACCACCTCTAGCATTGCAGCATTTTTTAAAATTTTTTATTGGATCAAATTTTAAATGTATGAGTTTTAAATATAGTATCCTGAATAAAAATCAATGCTTCCAACCTTTTCTTCTATATAAACTACAGGGGAGGGGGAGGGGATGTGATAATTATCACTTTTAAGTTTAAGCAAATGCATAAATTGTGGAAATAGTAATTACATAAATACGACGATTTTATTTATTTTATTTATTTTTGAATTACTCCATAATTTGTTATCACATCGAGAACACTATTATGCGCTCTCTCTTAAAAGGTAAGGAAACCGATTTTCCACACTCCTTCGCTTTCTTAAACGCCTCCTACTGTATGGCATAAACCATGCACCACCACCCTTGTTAGCCAGCACATCACGTGCAATTTGGCAATCACTCCATGTAACCGTCCATCCCTAGAAGAATTATAAGCCCATGCTACTGTTGACATTGTACTGCATTTTCTATAAATACATGATTGCATTTGAAAATTTTATATCATTTGCTCCCCTCTTTGGCTAATACCCAACTTTTATTCTTATGTTCACAAAGAAATGCTTTACAAACACATTTCATTCCCCCACCAGGGCCACCACCCAAGCACACAAAACAAAAAGGGAGAAAAAGTTGTGTGTACTTAAAGATGATGGAAAATGAACTAAATAAACAATTATAATCATATATTGTTATTCTTAACTCAATAACAATCAATAGTCTCGTCACAATCACTTGGGTAGGCTTCAAAAGTCCTGTTTTTGTATTCAACTATCTCAAGTCCCACATCCCCCGGTTGCAAAACAGTGAAAACACAATCATATATTTATTTGAAATCTCCACTAAAAAATTGTCACGTTAATCTAATAACGACAGAGATTATATGCTGCTAAGCTATCCCCTCTCCAACACACCAATTGTGGGATCAAGAACAAATAAAGATGGATTTTATCTACTTCAGTGGATGTGCAACTCATAACTATAACACTCTTGCCCAGCTCTTCTTCAACAACTTCAAGTTTGAAGCTGTAAATTTCTTCTTGTTTTTAGATAGAACTTTAAACCTTAATTTTTACTTATAATACAGCAACACTTGAATTATTCTTTCTGTTTTCCATGTGATACTGAGAATTCTAGCTTTAAATAGATATAATTTTCAAAGGCTACTATATATGCATGACGAGTGCTATATTAAAAACAATCGGGACGGATTTAGAAAAATTATCCCAGATAAACAAAGGCCGGTAGTGTGGAATAATTAAAACCAACAAAAAACCTTACCCTAAAGTCAATCCGCTTAAGCTCCGAAGAACTACCCTCTACCACATCTTTCCCAAAAGATATAATCCTTCCATAATTAGCATGTTTTGCTTGAGAAACCAGACTTTCAGTCTCATTTTGGCCTGAAACTTGAGTGTCGTTATTGTTCCCCAGATTTCTTTTACCATGACAATATCCTTCCTCGGGGGACCAGTCAATACCTCCCCAAATGGTGTCCCCACCTTTTGGTATCATTGACATTGTCGAATCCCATGTGCGAGTCATCTTCATCACGTGTTGCAACATCATTTGAAGGCGAAATAAATCCTTATCCATCACCCCTGGTGCAATGGCTCTGCATTTTAAGTGAAATGTTAGAACTTATTACATGCAAGACCAGCGTACAAGTACAGATGATAAAATGCAAATTGATAGGTTTATCTAACTGATTATTGGCTTCGAGAAAATTCAAGAGGAGAAAATGCCTATCTGAAAAACTATGAGCATTCATTTTGATTGTAGGAAAGTGTAAACTAAACGTGTCAAAACCCAGAATGTCTTCATCAATGTTAAAATAATTGCAACAAATTTTTGGGTGAGGAAAGGGGAAAGTAGAATGAAATGAAAAGATTTAAGATAGTCTTATAAAGATATTTTCTAATTTCAAATTAACATGCTTTTTTCTCATGATCATTGACCTTAATGCTTCTTCTATAATATTTTGTAGAGGTCAAAACTATTATCTTATAGGCTTTTAGGCTTTTCAGGAACCATAATAGCATTTTAACAAAAATGTTGAAAGACTTGAGTGCCTGCCCCTCAAATTGGCTACTTTTTCTGGAACGCAAAATCAGTTGGCTAATGTTTTACACAATATTACTCCATATATGCATGGACAACAAAGCACAGTCTAAAGACAAGGTCCTATAATTCAGCACTGTAAACGAAAAGAACATCCCCACGGGGAAGCTTTTCATTACACACTCACATAGTGTGCATAAAATGAACTACTAGCTTATCATTATCACTTTTCTTTTTCATGATGCAAACTTTTGCAAACATCCTAGTGCACACGACTGCAGCAAATAGCAGCGTTTGGGAATGTCAGGTGCACGCAACCTTACCTCTATTTAAAGAGAGGTTTTTAAAACGTATATATGTGATAAAGCATCCAACAAGTGATGCTCACTTGACCATCGTGTCAAGCATGAAATTCTAAGCTTTGACAAACATGATATCGGAAAATAGATAATTGATATGCATATCGTTATATTACGTGCAACCTAGCAGGGTGATAACTGTTTCCCAATTTCAGAAAATTAAAAGTGAGCGAGAAAGCTTCCACAAGTCAACCTGCTTATTCATGAGATTTAAAAAGTATTAAAGACCAAGAATCATATGAACTCTTTTCCACCCATTTTGCAAAAACTTTTGCTCTTGGAAACCTTAGTAAGAGTTGTCAACGTCTACATTTACTTTTTCTATTATATTTATAAAGACAACAAAGAGGGAGGCATTATTGTTTCAGGAAATAGAGGTGGACGAAGAAAACCTGGCAACCGCAATGTCCCTGACTTCAGCAGAGAAAAGCCCAGGGACAGATTTTGGAACACCTAAAAAAGGTCCACCAATATTCATTACTGCCTTTATATGCTTAGCACACCAACCTGATCCACCACCACCGCCCATTGGAGCTGGTGCCTCCACCCATTTCATAAAATGCAAGAAGTACAAAACACCCATTGAATGTGGAATAATAACCGCCTTCTTGCCACCACTTGTAGCAACCATCAGTTCGATATTATTTTTTATCCGACTTAGAGTTTGATCCCTTATCTGGAAATAGAGTTCAGCATCAAGATCAAAATCAATGGAAGCACTCAAACTGAGTATAATGAAAACAATATTGTATTTTCATGTAAGAAACTATGCTTGCATTATTATGACACCAAATAAAAGGGCAACATTACCTCCGTATTCTGAAATGAAAGTCTCCAATCATAAGAAGCCATGTACATGTTTTTCTCCTCATACCCAATTCGAGCCAAATTAGCAATTAGAACGGCCCAAACAAAATATCCAGCAGCAAAGTAGTCTGCAGCAACAAGTCCGGTGACAGACCTGACCCTTATACCAGAAGGATCCATACCGGTCTCATTGTCCAAGGACATATGCTCCACCCAACATAAAGGCCTGTAAAATATGCATCCATAAGATCCAGCTAATAATCACAAGAAAACCTTTAATTAGAAAATGAGCCTCCCAACCCCAGAAGTACAAATACATGTACAATCTAGTGTTTTATCATGGCTTGCACTACCAGGAGGTCCAGGACGTTAAAGTGCTAATCATGTGGCTAGGCCAAGAGTAGAGTCATAATTTTCTTATTAAAATGATTTGGTTAAACTACCAAAAATGAAATACAAGACGCTATATAATTCTCATTTTCCCCTTTAACTGGACAATAAGAGGCTAAAACTGCCTACATAAGCAAACTACCAAAAATAATACTGCTGAATTCTCCACTATCCATAAAAAACAAAAACAATCCATCCATAAGGTTACCCTGAATTCAGAAACAGTTAACACAATGGAAACATCACTCATTTTCTCTTTCCTCTTTCTAGAATCCAACATCCTTTTCCTGCCTCAGCACATCAAGAAAAAAGGGAAACTTTTCCTGTGCGCACAAAATTTTCTTCAGAACTCAATATCAATTTCTACCAAGTTTATAGATTTTACCAAAAGCTGAGATTCATAGCCATCCTAAATAAGTAGAATAGAACATTATAAAAAGTGTACCTACTACAAGTAGTGAGTCTACATAAATTCTATCAAATTTTGAAAAAGCTTAAAGCAACCAATTAAATTTAGACAAGTTCCACTTTAAGAAAGAAGAAAGTAACAGCTCTACATACAAGAATTGATCACCTCTCGTCAACAATTTAAAATAAATCTGTAGAATTCCACCACATCTAATTACTAAAATCTTAAACTAACACCAAAGTATCCGTAATACCAATTCATTAAGCTCCAAAAATAAACACACACAGAGAGAGAGAGGGAGAGATATGTACTCTGTGTGTGCACGCGCGTGCATATTTATTTATGGTTAAATCTATGGCACCCGTGAATTTATCACCCGAAACACCCAACAATGCATTAATGAATATTTATGAAGCTAGTAAATGTGAAATTCAAATAATCAATGTGATGGTCAAATATGAAAATCCTCATATATGTAATTGAAGGATAGTTATTTGAGCCCTAGCCCTAGACATAGTTGTCAAATTGTGAATCGTATCGTGTATCGAAAACTCCCGTATCATGTATCGTATCGCGAATCGTATTATAAGATACGGAAACAAAATAAAAAATATAGTAATATATATTTAAACATATAAAACACAAGCTTGACTATATATAAAACTAGTCAAGTAAATATTATTATAGACTAAAAATAAATTTTAAAGTTAAACAGTAGCCAAAATACCCTAAATTGATTTATTATATATTATTTCAATAATCTTTATAGAGTAACAAGAGAAAACGAAAATTCAAATTCACCTTTAATCTATCTATAAAACAAAAGAGAATAATTCAAATTAACAAATAGAGATTTATATATCTGCTTATAGAAAGTGACGTTAAAAAAATAGAGTGACATTTTCAATTAGATATAACACTCTAAAAAGTTATTGAAGGCTCATGAAGCGATATAGAATATGTTTGTGTTAGAAAATCTCTTCAATTTAAATGTTAAAAGGCTTAAAAGTTTTTGTTTATAGTTTTTTAGATCTGCATGAAATCTTTTTTAAGTTGATTGCTTTTAAAAAGTATTGTGCATTGTATCGTATCGTAAAATACGGTATCATTTTAGATTCATCCTGCAATACGTATCGAATTGTCTCCGTATCATATCGAATCGTAAGATACGTATCGCGTATTGTAAGATTCTAACAACTATGGCCCTAGACTAAGGCTTTATTTATCTGTTTTACAAAGCTCAAGTTTGAAACAGGCAGTGAATTGGGCACCGATTGGTTACTGGGGAGCTTTAATAAATTGTTTGTATTACATTATTGGTTCATTTGGCTTAGGACAATACTACATTTACTACATCCGGACACAACATAAAACACTACAATAATCTCAACCAAGTCCGTTGCTAATTCCTGAGGTCTATATGAATACCGAAAGGAGACTGAACAATTCGTCGCTATAGCGACGTAGATATAAAGTTTTGATAAATTTGTGTTTTGAAATAAATAAGTTGAAATGGGTTTGTGGTGATTTTTCGAGAAAACCCTTACACATTTTAATCTAGATTCTAGTTTGTACCAAATCTAATGTTTTCAACTAGTACACTACAATTTTTATATTCTCATGCATACCTTTTGTATATCTAAGCATAAGTAATTTTAACTCTACTTTATCATTTAATCATTTTTTCAAATTAAAATTGTTAGAACTGATAAAAAGAAGAAAAAAAAAGAAATTGATACCTCTTGTACACCTCTCCGAAAGTGCCGCCCCAAAGGCGCTTCCGGAACAGCCCATCAGCGCAATTGTGGCCTTCCCAGAGTTCGAGCCCTCCGGTAACAATTCCGGGCACAAACACGACCGGATGTTTGACCTTTAATCCTTCTTTCAGCAGTTTAACGCCGGGAGGATCCGGTAACGGTCCTGTAATTGCCTCGGTAACGAATTGCGGAAACGACGCCGGCATCGCATTGTATAAGAAGAGCAAAAGCCACCAAACAGTACATATGCAACCTACAAACCAACAGCAACTATCCAGACAAGACCACTTGTTCTTCTCCTCTCGGACATTTTCTTTAATTATCTTCTTCTTTTTGTGATCTTCTCCGCCGTCCGATGGATTTGCATCTGAACTTCCCAGCTTCTCCTTTTCAGGTGATTTTTTCCTCCTAATCACTGGCATATTTGTTTTTTTTTTTTTTTTGAAGTTATTTTATTTATATAAATTAATATAATTAGGGTTTTGATGAAACCTAAGACAGCTGACTCGATGCGAGCTGCGAAAATGAGGGCTGCGTGCGCTGGCTAATACCTGATTATGATTGAGGGGAGAGAGAAAATAAAAACATGGAACATGATAACTAAATATAAATATTTTATAATTTTATTTATTTTTATTTTTAATTAAAAATAAAAATAAAAATAAATAAAATTATAAAATATTTATATCTAATTTTTATATTCAATTATTATGTCTCCGGCTCAATAAAATATGGGAGTTAGAATCATATTTACTTTAAAAAAAAATTAGACTTATCCAATTTTTTTATTTTTATATAAAATAAATAAGTGTGACTTATTTAATTTGAAAATATGAGAGTTTCTTTTTTATTTTGAAAAAAAAACTCCCCTAAATAATTTTATTATTATTAATCTACTGTTTAGTTGTTCGTTTGTGGAGTTTGATTTTTTATTTTAACATGAACTTAGATTTCTCAATGTTTTTCCATTCACGTAGAAGTCATTTTTGTCCTTTTGAGATCTTAGTTTAAATTCTCTATATTAATAAATAATTGTTTTTGTTTACGGAGATAGTAATTGTAAATATTTATATATTTGACAAATGTTATTAATTAATTTATTATATCATAAAAATTTATAATTCAGATTTTATTTTTAAATCAAGTAAATATTCACTTAATTATATTATACATATAACTCGTATATTTTTTATTGAATATACAATGAGCATCTAGGGACAATTATGTCAGTTAAGGTGTCAAAGTTGACAGAGTTTTCCTCTTTTATGAAGGAAAAATTATTCTACGGTAATGTATCAAATATGAATATCTTCAGGTAAAATTCTTGATAAACTCATTTTAAGCTACAAACACGTCCACATTTTCCAACTTTTTTTAAATAATAGTATTTACTGGCAACGTGTGTTGCATACCATGTTAGGATACTCCATCAAAAATTGAAATAGTTACATATTCAAGTCCAGGAAGAATTATTATAATATTTGTCGAATCTTATTTATAAAAAAATTATTATTATAAAAAGCAAAAAAAATTATTTTTAATAAAAATATTATTATGAGAAGGAATTTTATTGAGAATTTGAGTCGAGCGATGAATTATCATAATATTCCTCGAATCTTATTTAAAAAAAATTTATTATTATGAAAAGTAAAAAGTCTTATTTTTAATATGAGTATTATTATGAGGAATAATTTTATTTTTTTAAGAGTATTATTGTGAAAGTATTATATTTTAAATATAAAGAGAAAATTTATAAATATTCTCTATAAATAGAGTCTTAAAATGTAACATAACCAAAAATTATATAACATCTTAATAATTGAAACAATAATTAAGCTAACTATAAGGTGAAGATTAATAATAAGAAAACAATTTGAGAATTTGTATCCACTAAACAGCATGTATAACAAGTAATTTAATCTCTTTTCGTTTATAACTTGAATTATGTTACTAGTTTGGTGTACGTAATTTAAATAATAAATCAATTAAATCTAGATAAAAATAACTATGATTTTGATTTTTCTTCCATTTTATCTAGTAAGTTTTTAATTAATATGAGTAAGCATACACTACTAAAAATTCACATATTAACAATAATCTATAAAAATAAATTTAATTAATAAGAATTATAGAACAAAAGTATTTTAATAACGAAACATGAAAGCGAAAACAATAAAACATTAATATTGTATTTGTAAGTTTTTATTTAAGAGGTAAGAGGGGGGAGGGGGGAGGGGGGAGGGGGGGAAAGAGAAATAATTAAAATTCCTTCAAATTTCATATTTGTGAGTTTTTTTGGGGGAAAAAAAAAAGATTTGAAGGTAAAATTATTCAATTTTTGACTCAAATATTTTTCCCTCAAAAGTGGGAGGATTTAGAGGAATAAAAAAGTGAGATATTTTATATTATCAAAAATAACCTTATAAAATAAATAATATAACAATTTTACCCCTCACCAGCTTAACTCTCAATTTTGACCTGCAGTTTGCACGTAATTACGGAGACTGCCACTGTACGGGTGGATCCAACTTTACACGTGGGGACGCCACTGTCCTCATTGTTTATCTTTCAAGTGTTACATGGATATTATAAATAATGATATAAATGAATATCCAGAATGAAATAGATTAAAATATTTATTTAATTATTAATGTTTAGTATATTTAGAATGATAGTATTTAGCAGTTCATATATATTATATATTATTTTTGATATGTTATATTTTATGAGATAAATATATTATATTTAAAATAAACTTTTGTTAAATGATTAAAATTTTATATTATTGATTAGAGTTTCAAACTTGTGAAAATCAAAATTTGTCATAAACTTTATCTACATATAAATTAATTATTTTAAAAAAAAATCTTCCTGCGGTACGAATACAGGTCATCAGATTATTCCACGTGTCATGGGACCCACCACGTGAGAAGTTTATTCTTCTGTCCATATATTTTATAGTATTTTTTGCTGGACTGGGATTAATTTTTCATGAAATTTTAGAATCTCACATATAATACAATTCAATATATATATATATATATATGCACGCATTTTAATAGATAAATATTATTAAATTATATTATTTTTTATATTTATATACATAAGAGTAATATTATAATAGTATAATTTTAAAATAAAAAATATTTTTCTTCTTTTTCTTATTTTTAAACTCACAAACAAAAAAAAAATAATTAAAATCCTATTGATTTTTTATTTTTTAAACTCACAAACATGATAAAAAAAAATTACAATCCCTTCCCTTCCCATCTCTCTAAATTCACAAACGCAGTGTAAAGTACAATAAATAGAAGAGATATAAAATATTGTCATGAATATTTATTTAATTTTATCTTCGTCGTAGATTAAAAACATAAAAATAAAAAATAAAAATAAAACTAAGATAAATAAGAAGAAGATGAAACAAAAAATAAGAAAACTCCCTTATGAAAGAACTTTCGACAAACTTACATTGAACAAGTAATTTAATTATAAGCCTATTCCTAACATTAACTAATACATATACCAATTCTGATATTCCAAAATAAAAGACCCTGCAAATTATTTGTGCCCTAATATAGGCACAATAAACTTAGTCATTTTTTCATTAATAATTTAGATAAAATCAAACTCTTTATTCTTATATTTCAAATATTCTTTATTGAAGTCGAAATAAATATTAACTATAAAACTTTCAAAATTTCTTTCTCAATTCAACTTCATTTATTTATTTAATTTCTGTAAAATAACATAAAATTAATTAATTAAATTAATAATAATATTAAAATAAAAAAATTAAGTAATTAAAATGTATGAATTATAGAATTATCAACTCTCAAAATTCTGTTAGTATTGTTAATTAGAGTTACCAACCGTTGAGCCTGTAGACCAAAACTACTTTGAAATTGTTTATTAAATTGATCAGTTCATTTGTTTCACACAAAAAAAAAACTAAATTTAATATTTTAAAATTAAATAATAAAATTAAGTTGATACATGTAAACTTGAAACATAATGAATTTTGTAACTTATAGTAGTACATTTTAGATTAGTTATTATGATTTCGCAAAGCAACTTTAAAAGGTGAGATTTTTTTATATAAAAAAAAAAAGATATATAAACCAATGATGTTTTAGAAAAGATAACGAAGATAAACAAACCTTAACCAAATACATTCACGTGACTCTTTCTAAATATTGTTTATAAAAAATAAAAAGAAATGGGGAATAGGGAGTAATGTATGGTTTAAATTTGGGAATTTTTTCGTTGAGGTAAAACGAAGAAAAACAAATTATATATATATATATATATATATATATATATATATATATATATATATATATAAATTGCGCTTTTTTTAAGGTGATTTAGCTATTCCCTCACGTTAGTTAATTACTATTAAACGTTTGGTCAAAAATTTTAATTATTTTAAATACTTTTTTGAGATGTCATTGACTTCGTCGAAAAAAAATAAAAGTTAACTGAATTTTTTTTTGTAAAAAATATTAAATTATGAGTATATTTATATACACATCTAAGAAATTTTATTTTATGATCTTGGAGCATAATTACGTGATACTCTAGAATGAATGACCCACTGTATATGTTAAAATGACAGCATGTTAGTGGCTGGGAGCATCACGTGACTATGTCTCAATATCGCTGAATAATTTCTCCACATCCAAAGACACAGGTAGTAAAAAATTATCTCTTTTCTTTTACTATATTACTTTAATTTTGTGCATGTTTTTAAATGGACACTTTAAATGTATACATAAATATATTATTAATTTTTTATTGATTTTTTTGGTGTGATTAAGGGGCTGTTTGATAGCATCTGAATTGGTTGAATCGGTTAGTCATTCAGTGCGTTTGTTTAGAGCTGAATAGCTGAATCAGTCAGATTTTTAGGCCGAATGACTAAATCTAATTTTTTTAGCTGAATGGTTAAGTCTCAGTTGAATGAAATAAAAAAAAATTAAATATTATATAAAGTAATATTAAATAAATTTATAATACTTTTAAATTTTGTCAAATAAATAAAATAATAAAAATATATTATTCAGATATTTCAGACAAAGCTCGAATGGCTCTCAAAAGGTGCAATCGTATATTCCGAAACATAGTGTTGGATGAGTCATTATTGGTGAGCCTACCAAAATTCATGAAAATTATTTAAGGGAAATGATATTTTTAGCATATTATTTCCCATTTCAAGGCAAACGAAAAAAAAACTTAAAGTACAAATTTGAAATGAAGTGTTGTGCAGTAATAAATAAGAAAATTAACATTTTCATAAAAAAATGATCATTTGACAAGATTTTTTTAATATAAATAATTAATAAAATTTATATTTATATAAATAAAACCTGATAAAAATATCAATATTTACTAATTAAAAGAACCCAATATGAATGCTTTGATGTGTTGGACTTTACATAAGGAGACAGATCTCTTGGAGCTACACATCCAATAGAATATGGCCCTTGACTGACATGGACGTAATTGGTTTCGAACATGGAAATCAAACGCATCCCCTACAGCTACTATACGATCAAGCTAAGATCATACGAGCGGAGATTCCTTTCAGATCTTATTCAGGTTTTGTCACAATTTATGAAAGATTGCAACTAAGATGCATGATTAATTGTGCGTTTATAAGTTTGGATATGTACTTTGAATTAACTTTTTATTTTATTTGGGATAATGGAATTTTCAGTACAGTTTAATTTTTTTCTTCAATAATTTATAGTATTTTTTCCTTAAAGAAATAGGAGTATATTTTTTTTGTATTGTGAACGTGCCCCAAAGAAATTCAAATTTGTAGTATATTATTTTTTGTCTTATTCATTGTCTCATCCTGTGTAGTGATGCATGGTATTTCATCCGTTCTTTTTAATCTGTCTTTATAAAGAATTAAATTTGTTTCTACTTATTTGTTGTTTGTAAATTTTAAGGAAATATTAATTCATTTCCCATACTATTTATATATTAAATACTAACTTGTTTTTCATTCATAATTTTTGATGAATTTAAAAAGATAATATTAAATTTTATATTTATTTTGATTAGTTAGACAAAATATTAATAATATTTTTAATATTTATATTTTTCTCATAAAATGTTAATTAAAAAAGAACGAAAGAAATAATACTTGTGTATTTAAAAAAGTTAAGTTTAAACACGTAATTACCTTAGACTTGAGATTAATAAATGAGAGACGAGGTGTCGAAGATCGAACAGTTAAACAATTATTTAAAAAAATGAAAAAAAAAGTAATAGGAAGAAAAAATGATTTATATATAATAAATCTCGTGATAAAATTAAATTATAATTAATGCAAAATTTTAATTTATAATATATCACACGCATGACAGTATCTACATAAATTCAGGCATCACTGAAGGGAAAGTTGGAAGTGGTAGTTATGTGTTTGAGTAAATGCTACATGGCGCGGCTTGCGAAGAAGTCTGGGCGTCAAAGGAAAAGTCACAAACGATCTGTTGTCAGTCCTCAAGTACCGTATTAGTAGCAGTTGATGTTCGGATTTGCGCGGACTGGTGGAGCGACACGTAGAGAGAAATATGTAGGCCTAGGGTGGCGCAAGCTCACTCATGCTTCACACTTCCTAATGCCAATGCGTCTGGTGAATCAACATAAAATATTCTTAAATTAAAATTATTTCTGTTGAATGTTAACACTTGAGTCAATTTGAGATCTGGGATGGAAGCAAAAGTTTTAAATTTTTGCCAGAAAATATAAATTTATGATTAATTATTTATCTTACATCTTATCCAAAAAGTTTGACATTATTATTGTTAGGACGTAATTTATTAGATTTTATATTTAATATGGTTATAATTATTTTATATTTGGAGTTGGATTGATTTATTTTTATATATTATGATGGGTTTAGATCGTGGGTAAAATCTATTCAAGTATTTTTTTTTGAGGTGATTTGGGTTAATAAAAAAAAATATTATTTTCTATTTGACAAAGTTGATGAGACTTTCAAATGATATATGAAAGAGTATATATATATATATAATTTTGACAAGCGAATTAAGTAATGCTAATATATGTATATCTGTAATATCAAATATTTTATATTTATTGCGGTAATTATTTTAGTTTTTCATTATGACATTTTATCATATGTATTTAATTTTGTATCGGAGTATTTTTGGACGGCCCAAGACGTGACTTAATGTGCGGGGTGTTTAACATTTTTAAAAAAAAAATTATCTTTTCGGAGAAAATTTGAATTGCCAAAACAGACCCCGTTTTACGTACGTTTCAAGTGAAATATTTTAATCTTAGTCTAGAATCTAAAATTGTTAATAATAATCTCGCGGGCGGAACCACGTCAAGCGGGGATTAGTAGTATAGTAATATTATATTTTCTTATATTATATTTGAATTAAAAAAATGAGATAGATGAAAAAATAAAATAAAATAAAATAATTTATTTTATTTTAATTAAAATAAATCGTTTTTTATTTAAATTTTTTTTTTTATAAATTTTATAAAAATAAATTATTTTATACTCGGTCTCATTATTCCAATCTAAGCGTAATATTAATGAACGCATCAGTAGCTATTAGGGTGCGGAGAAAACGACATTATATCGATCCATCATTTATTTACTAGAGCCAACTTGCACACACTACTAGCCAACCAGCCAGCCAGCCAAGAGAGAGAAAAAGAGACTTTTTCCGTGTGTGCGAGACTGCCAGCAGTAATGATATAATACTCTGTTATTCCTACTATTTTAGAGGGAGAGAGAGACTGTTTGAGCTTGAAGAAATTCCTCCTTAATTTAGTGAGTGGGAAGTAGAGAGAGAAAATGGAAGCTGTTGGATCCAATCCTCCCTAATTGCCGGAAACAAACACTAGCTACTACCCTAGTAGTAATAACCAGAGAGTATTATGCAATATGAATGCCCTCTGCCCTTTACTACTCGACTAGTGCTAGTACTAGCTCCGCCATTACATTACATAATTTACATTGCTATGCTGTTACTGCCTACTCCCTGTCTTCTTAATTTCCTAATATTTCATCGTCATCCTCTCTCTCAACTCTCAACAATGGTTGCATTCAGCTTAGTTGAGATTCACAATTAATTAATTAATTCAAGGTTTGATTTCCTTTTGCATAACTTGTTTTTCTCTCTATACTTCACTATAATATATAATTGCTCTCTCTTTCTCATCTCTCTCTCGATTTTCTTTCCAAATTATGTTCATTTAGAATCTGATTCCATTCCTATTTCAAACTCACATAGATATTCGATTACTGGAGAAGACGAAACCAACATGTTAACATGTATTGCTTGTTCCAAACATATTGGCGGTGGCGGATCTCTTCGCCACCAAGATGAAGACGACACCACCGTCACAACACCAACCACTAAGCAATCCATTAAATCTCTCACTTCTCAGGTAGGTAAAATATATACACACTGATTCCTCAATACCATATATTTTTCCCACTTACATTTAGTGAATTGTCTTTGGTATATGTTTCAGATCAAGGATATGGCATTGAAACCCTGCAAGCCATGTTCCGGATCCTCAAATCACAACCCCAACTATGCAGATTCTGAAGCCGATTCTGTGTCCGAAAGGTTTAGGTGTTCCTATAGGAGAACCACCGGCAGTACCGATTCGACGCCTAGGGTTTGGGGAAAAGAGATGGAGGCCAGACTCAAGGGGCTTTCCAGTGGGGAAGGAACCCCTGCCTCAGTCAGCGGCCGAACTGAGTCGGTCGTTTTTATAGAGGAAGATGAAGAGCCCAAGGAATGGGTTGCTCAGGTTGAACCTGGTGTTCTCATCACCTTCGTCTCTTTGCCTCAGGGTGGGAATGATCTCAAGCGGATTCGATTTAGGTACTCTGCTCTTTTCCCCCTCATTCCACTTGTTCCTATTTGTTTGTTTGATATAGGAGTTGTCATATGTTTTGTCTGACTTTGCATATGAATTCACATAATTATATGAAAGTGGGCATGGTTTACATGCATAAAACTGTTCAGCTTTTGTCACTCTTTTTTTATCAGTAAGCTTTTGTCACCTTGTAAGACTTTAGACATGTATCAGATGACAATGACTATCTCCACTGCATGAAAAATAAAGTTGAAGTGGGTTTACCTGTAGTACATATATTCAGGTCCCAAGACTTCAGACGTGTATCTGATGACATAGACCATCTCCACAACATGAAAAATAATGTTGAATAGTGTTATATTGCAGTACATGTATTGTTGCTGACCAAGTAGAGCATTTGTTCCTATGTGGATCAAGGCATTGTTGAAAGTTGGTGCAATTTCTGGTTATTCATTTGAATTTGCTTGATACTTAATTTTGTGCATGATTTATCCTTTTTTTCCTTGGCAATACATTTATATGCCATAAAATTAGATAGTTGCAAGTAAAGATTTTGGACTACTCTTTTCTCGCTCCCATGTTTTCATAGTTTGATGAAGCTATCTCCCAGAACATTTTTTTTTTGGGATCAGGACATCACATTGTGACGTGGAATTTTGATGACTTTTTCTGGTTGTAGTCAGAAATATTTTTTAGGTTTCTTTTAGATATGGATTACAGTAATAAAATAGATTTTTTTTTTAGTTTATGAGATAGAACACATTTTATCTCCAAGTCTGAACTTTCGAAGACGTTGATAGACAAGTATGAAATTATGATTCGGTAAATGATAAATTTACTCACGACAATTAGCCCTCCGGAGTGTGTTTACTTTTTATTGTTACGAAGATGCAATGCTAGAGTCTACCTACATTTTTATAGTTAAGGAGATGCACAGCTTTTTACTTTGTGTAAGTAATCTAGCAACAATCAAAGAAGAATATTACCTGTTTTGATTTGTTTTCCCTTTAAACTGTATTCCATGCGTGACTAAGAATTTGAAAATATTGATTATGTTAAGAAAAATGGGTAGTCTACTTATCAAAAAAAGAAGAAAAGGGAGAGCTTTAACAGAATTTATCCTCTCTGGTGATTATTTAATTGGTTATGTAGCTTATAGTTCGGTTTTTTAGGGATATTGGTTAGACTGGACTCTAGAGATTTCAGTGTAGGATATGTAGATGAAGATGGTTGTTGACAGTTACAAACTAAATAAAATATTATGTGGAAACGTATCACAGTAAAAATAGAAAAATATTATGTATTACTTATTTTTACGTACCAGGATTATTGTATGCTATAACACATTATGATTATCTGTAAGGTGAGAACCCAACCCCTACAGCACCAGTTCATTTACAAGTTTAGCATAGGCAGCATGCCACTTACTCATTGATTGTGGAAATATCACTTCCCTTGAGTTATTACAATGTTCATGGCCATCCTTTTGATTTTGGCCATACTTATCCGAAAAGGATAAGATTCTTTTGATTGTGGACTTATAAATCATCAGTTGGACAGTCTTGGCCTTTGAGTGCTCTAGACAGCCAATCAATCTGATGGATGCTAGGACACTCGTGTATCCTCTAGTTCTCGGTCAATCCAGTTGTCTTGCATCTTATGCTTTGTGTTATGGGATCCAGTTATTTCATTACATTGCGAGTCATTCCTTTAAAAATAGATTGTAACTCTGTAAGAGAGGGATTTGACTTTTTTATTTATTTAATGTTTTCATCAGTCGTGAGGTTTTTAACAAATGGCAAGCTCAAAGGTGGTGGGCTGAGAACTACGACAAAGTAATGGAACTATACAATGTCCAGAGGTTCAATCATCAAGCAGTACCACTGCCAACTCCACCGAGATCTGAAGACGAGGTGAGTTTTTTATCCACTAGTGGCCATAGCTTGTTGACGTTTATGTGTATTTCCTTTACCGGAGTAAACCCTAATGAGCTGAAATTCAGTTTCTGCCATGCTTTAACATGCATGAATAAGACTTGTGGATTATAATTTGCCTTTGGTTTGTCATCAAGAAATCAATTGAGTCATATCTATACCTCAGTCATGTCTTTTTTCAGAATGACATTAATGCATTGTAAGTAAGTCCTTCCCATTGATAAAAGACATTTGAAATAGGCAAATTATATGTCAAAGTATAAATGATTACAGGTACATCTGTAGATAATTGATAATGTTTCAAGTATCCATTGGATATTTTCTCTATGTTCTTTGAGTGGTTGTCATGTATAGATTTATGCCAATACATTCCGTGCAATTCATTATAGAATGGTTATGGAGTATCATGTTTATTCTTTTATTGGAAATTACTGTTTCTCTTTCTTTGTCAGAGCTCAAAAATTGAATCTGCTGACGGCAGCCCTGTAACACCACCACTGAGCAAAGAGCGGTTACCCTGCAACTTCCACCATCCAAATGGGAAGGGCTTCTCATCCTCAGGTTCACTTGACCTCCTCCCAATGCAATCTCGACATTACTATGACTCTGGTCTTGCTTCAACCCCGAAACTGTCAAGCATCAGTGGGGCAAAAACAGAGACACCATCAGTGGATGCTTCTGCAAGGACTAGTTCATCAAGAGAGGGTGATCGCTCAGGAGAGCTCTCCATCAGTAATGGTAGTGATATGGAGACTGAATGGGTTGAGCAGGATGAACCAGGAGTGTACATCACGATCAGAGCATTGCCAGGTGGTACTCGGGAGCTTAGACGTGTCCGATTCAGGTAAAAATCAAATTACTCTCCTGCTCAAGTAGAATAGTGATGGGACTTGAACTGATCTGGAAATAATGATGTCTTCCATAGTTCCATGCAAAATGGTACATTTTCGTAGTACCTCCAACAAAACGGTAAATGTATATTGCTACCTACTTCATACGGGCTGGATGACTAAACTATTAGTACTACTCTATACGGAGGTTTCAGAAGATTGGAATTGTAAACACAATTATTGCAAGAAGAAAGAAACCAATCTTTATTTAAATGACCTTTAAAATACTGGGTTTTATGAAATGTACTTTTTGCCTAGATGAATTTTTTTGAACACAGTTCCTTTCAAGTTCCAAAGATATTAAATGAATACCATCCCATCCCCTTTCTTCTGATGATGCCTTGGGGTGACACGATGACCTATGTTCGTGAAGCCCTTTTTTTATATCTTAGTTCCCTAGATATATGAATTGGATATTGGGCCTGGGGGCTTCTCAACTATCCATAATTTAATTTGAAACAGCTGTACTGCACTTATTATTAATTCAAGCCTTCTTTAAAATTTAAAGGACCTTTTTTTTATCATATCGACTTAGTAGTTTTATGTTTGATGCAGCCGAGAAAAGTTTGGAGAAAAGCACGCAAGGTTGTGGTGGGAAGAGAACAGAGCACGAATACAAGAACAGTACTTATGATTTACAAACTTATGAGGTGAATAATTTCAGCATTGTGGTGTACTTTTTTAGTTTTCGACATAGCTTAAAATGTACGGTAGCTCAGTTTTCAACCTATTCCGTGTCTTCTTCTTCTTCTTTTCCTTGCCATTTTATCTCCTTTTTCATTCTTGGTTCTTATGTTTGAATGATGATGATGATGATGGGAAGTAAAGAAGGAAAGTTGCTTCGATATATAATGGGTTTGTTTGTTTTTGCTAGTTATATAAATCATGTTTTGTGTTGGAAGTGCTTTTGTACTATTTGGAAACCAGGAATCTCACTCAATTGACCCTGTTGATGAATTATGCTAAATTTGGAATCATCTCGTGAGTCAAATATAAAGTATTTGATGGAGAAGTTTGAAAGAGCTGGTTTCAAAATTATATGTATATATTTTGACTTTTTTAACGTTAAATTGTTGGTATGTTTGAGTTTTGCTGTAACAAACATTATTATTAGTATTATTTTTTAAATATTATTTAATAGTTATATTTGTTTATATTACATTAAATAAGTTTGTACCAATTTTTTGTTCTTTTTAACATTAATATATATATATTTTTTATGAGTTTTCAGCAATTAAATTGCATTTAAAATTGAACTTATAATAAAAGTTATACAATAATATTTTTTTCGAAAAAAGTACCACTACACGGGGATGTAGTACAATATTACAAGGACTCGTACAAAGATACGTTAATGTCAAACAAATACGCCACTATTATTTTATCAAGTACGTCGGTATTCTTTATTTGTAAATGTGACTCACATTTGCCCATAAAATTATAGGGCGTGGGAAGTTTCATCCGGTCATAATTACGAGTAAATATTTAGTGATTTTGAGTACTATCACATAGTAATATTTTAAATTAATTATATATATATATATATATTAATAAATTTAAAATTATAAAATATTATTAAAATAAAAAAATATAATTAATCTGTGATATCATATAACAATATTTCATGACTGTTGAATAATTTTTTTTATAATTATACATGAGATGTGTACAGTGTATTCTCCAAAATTATCTCAAATAATAGTATATCATTAAGATGATTAATTTTATCATCCGTTCTTCTATTTGTTTTTTTAATTAAAATAAATTATAGTAAATATTTTAGATTTTTATGAATATATTATAAATTTTGACAACTTTAAATAATAAATGATCCGTTAAGATATTAATTCAAAGGTTAACATCCCCTACTTTAGTACCAAGACAAAGTAGGAATAATAATAATTATATTGATCATTTTACTCTCATCACAGGGGACTATATTTTAATTGTTTGAATTTTTTCAACAGAAAAAGAAAACACGTATTTGGGAATGTAATATCTATTTTATTAAAAGTAAGCCAGGAAACTAATTATTCTTTTGAGACTCTATCGCAAATTTATATAAATGAATTTTATATTTATGTGAGCGATTTTGTAAAAATATTAATTTTTATTCATAAAAATAATAATTTTTTTATGCCTCTACAAATTAGATTTTATTATAATTTTTTCCTTTTTTTCTTTCTTTTTATTTTTTATTCTACCCTCCAAATTTAATAAAAATGCCATTATATTTTTACAGTTATTGCACATGCGAAACTTGCTTGTGTGTAATAATGATATTTTATATTTTATAAAGAGAAAGAGAGAAAAAAAAATTACTTTTATTGAAATTGTGCAACACTTATTGTTTAAAAAATATATATTATATATTTTTTTATCTCTTATTTTGTCTCTTATTCCTGAATCATCTCCGTATTCATCCTAATTAATGAATATTTTACCTAATTTAAAACGTTATGTACGATTTTATCCCTTAAAGCTCGATTTTTTTTTATTTGTCTATTTCTGTCCTTCGAAATTTATAGTACTAAAATTCATATCGTAGTTTTTCGTTAAAACAACTGGCAGTGTTTTGTGTAATTGATGAACAACAACAAGGGTAGCTTAGTAAATTTAAAATAGCAATAATGATTAGTAAGGTCTTATCAACACTCTTAAATAGAAGAAGTTAGGCGTTAAATTGGTTTTCAAAACCCTCGCTCCGTCGCATAACTCTCTCCGGGTCTCCCTTTCCGTTCCATTGCATTCCAATCCATTTACAGGCGTTGATAAGTTAGTACCGAATGCAAATCACTCCGCTGGCTTTGCTAAATCTTGTTCAATTCATCTTATTCGATTACTATCTGACGGATTTTTAATCTGTTTGGTCGGAGATGGTATCCAGTTCAAGAATCGAGGGTGGACCCCAAATTCTTTCCGCTGGAGTCCGGAAAACTATTCAATCTATTAAAGAAATTGTGGGTAATCACTCTGATGCTGATATTTACGTTACCCTAAAAGAGACTAACATGGATCCTAATGAAACTGCCCAGAAATTGTTAAATCAAGGTTTGTTTTTTTTGGATGCTTTTTACTCTTCCTTTCAATATGCCCTTCCCATTTATTTTTCTTTTAAAAATTTAAATTAATTCCTCTTCTTTGTTGTGTTTTTTTTTTAATTCTCTTTATTTAATATTTTAGGGTTTTATGATTAGTTATAACTTATTTTGGTTAGTGGTGTTGCATTATTATTTTTGGGAGGGGAGGGGTTTACTGGATGTTATACTGATGTTGGGAGTATGCTTTTAGGAGGGCGATGGGGCTTGGTTGAGTTGTTTATCTCCTACAAGTATATAAACTATATGAACTGGTATGCTGTACCCCGTTCTCTGCATTGATTTCTTATTAATCTTGCTTCGTTGGAGCCAATACCATGTGTCTCATGCTTCTACACTTTTCATAGCCAAGATAATAGAACCAATTGAATGCAATTTTTCACAAGAATGTTAACAAAGAGCAGAGGAAGGGGCAATTAGAGAGCTTATTTGGTAGCTATCAAGTCCATCAGATTGGATTAATATGATTTAAGCACATAATATGATGAATTATGAAATGTTTTTGGGGGTGTAAATTTGTTCATTTTTGGACGGAAAACTTTGACCAAAAAATTGATAAAGTTTTCAATCATTTATTTAACTAGAAAAGAAAACTAAAGTTTTCTCTACTTTGTGACAGTTGGTCTGGGCTATATGTACCATGACTTATGAATCCTTCTCTTTTCCCCTTCCCAATGTACTCTATATGTGTCCCTCATGATCTTTTGTTCTTATTAACATATATCAAAATGAAATTTTGTAGAAGTAGTCTCCTTGGCTTTCGAAGTATTCAGATAATGATTTTTTTCTATTGGATGCATTATGGCATATAATTATTGGATAAATTATTATCTACCAGTGTAATGAAATAACTTTGATGTCAATAAAGGGAACTTTTATGGAAAATTCCTTTATAGAAGGGTAGGTTATGGTGTCATGTGGTATTGTTTTTGTAAAAGCAAAAAGTTTGTGTTGTTGAGTACTGGCTTCATTTTCCTAATGATTATCTATGATGGTTTTTGCCAGGTACTCTAGGAAGATGTTGGGATTATCTTTGCATTTGTTTTCTTGGTCATTCAAGTCATTTTCTTTTGTATTGGATACTCTTTGTCTGGTTATTGAGTTGAGGAACTTTTCAGACTATTTTTTTCTGATTTTTTTTGCCCTGCATTTGATCTAAAGTGGTAACGTGTTTCCAAATTCCAAATAGTCTTGTATTACCTTTTTGCCTTGCCATCTAAGTTTTTTCCCGTTCTCATTTTTGCTGGTAAACTTTTTCCTAAGTTGTCATGTTTTGTTATTTATTCAGATCATTTTCATGAGGTGAAGAGGAAAAAAGACAAAAGGAAAGAGGTATATTCCCCCCCCCCCCCCGGCGAGCACTTTCCTTTTAGGGTAATTAAAGTAGTGGTAAACTGCTTTTATTACTTATCTTGGGTCACTTGACTGTTGTTTGCACTAATAGTACTTCACACATATTTAATACATGAATGCAACTTACAACAAAATCTCTCTTTTTACACCATGCTAACATTAGTGCATTTTGTGTCAGGTTACATTGAACAAGGGTTCTATAGCATCGCAGCCAAGAAAACATATCGAACATGTAAATCGAGGTATGAGATTCAACAATTATTCGGATCGCAACACCCAAAGAGGCGGATATAGTCAAAGTGCTTTATCTGGTAATGTGACACTCTGAATTTCATTATGCACTCAAGATTTGTTTTCCATGTGATTCCATGAACTATACTATAGGTGGTATTTGATATTTGTTGGCAGTAATTATGGCTTGTGGGTGCTTTTTTGTTTCTCATATGAACCAAGTTCTACGTATTATGTAGTCCAACTTTGAATTATATTTATTGTAGGCTTGTAGTACATAATGAATCCTACTCTGTATATGAGATTGTTTTTGTTAGTTTGTTTGGAAAGAGGCAACATTGGGACATTTCAGCTCAAAGTCTTGACTTGGCAAGACTCCTTTTGTGACCTTCTGGTGGATCTAGGAAATAATGGTTCTGAACGAGTGAGACCAATTTTTCTTTAACTTCTTACTATCTTTATCTAAAGAAGTTTTAATATTTTCTCTAGTGAAGTAGCTACTCATAGGAAAATTTGTCTGTTTTTATTTTGATATTTTCTAATGTTTGGTTTAATAAAATTCTTGTTTTTATTCCTTTCGTATGCCTCTTAAGAGTTTGATCCTATCAATCTTTTTTTTTGTTACATAAAGTTTTCTGTGATGATTGATTGTGTGCTGATTTACTTGATAGCTTGTTGTTGCTCCACCAGTCCCGCCTTTGTAGAGATGTTCTACCAGGGTCTTGGCATAATAATATGGTTCTTTGTGAAAATAACTACCAATCAATGTTGTCTGCTTGTAATCTTTGTTATGCACATTTGATGGTTCTAGCCGAAGTTTTAAACTATCAGAAATGGCTTTTCTTGTTGCTGTTTCCTTTTCTGTTACTGTTCCTGAAACTTCTTTTTTACTTCACTCTGTATATTTAATACTTCAATATCAAACTTCTTTGTACTGTTATCTCTTTTGGTATTCATAAGTGAGATCTCTCATCCATAATCTCTACTTTAAACATACATATATCATGAGCCCTTCCTTTTGGATTGTTTGTTGATGGATGTATTTTTAGTAGATGCAAGAGTCAGCAGAGAGTTCCGTGTCGTGAGGGACAACAGAACTAATCAAAACACAAATAGTGAGATAAACGCTCCTTCAGCGCGTGGTCCAATATCAACAAGTGAGCTAGAAGTCCCAAAAAAGTCTGAAAAGAGGTACAATTATGTTTTCTATCATTTTGTGATGTCAGTTAGCTATATACTTGTTCCTTTCCATGAATTGATTTTTTAAGAACATATTTGACCTGTCGATTTATTTGGATTTATTGTGTTATATTCCTGCCTTTTCCTTATGGGGCTTGCAGGCTTCAAGTGTCATTATAGGCCTGGGTCTTTTTTGGTATTGAGTTCTTGTCTACAATAACCCCCTAGTTGTTTGGCCCATGGTTATCAGTAAACAGTGATTGGCTGGGTACATGGAATGCTATCTTTGGTAGTAGGCACAAGGCATTTAGTTCTCGTACCATGATTTGGAACGATAGTACCCGGTACGTAAAACATAGGTCAATAAGAGTTCCTTGGTAACCCTAGTTTGGCCCACTCTTTTGGTCTATATATGTAACACAACTATGTTCTGATTGGGAAATCAACTAGGTTATGTATGTTTATCGTGTATAGATGCTTGATTGGAATTATTAAACTTACTGTCTGCTTAAACAACTACACCATTCTGATTAAATTTTGGGTTTGTCATTTTTCTATTTGTTGTAATATCACATTCATGTGCTTTTTTCAGCGGTCCCACTGGAGCTTCCAATAATCAGAAACCACCTGTTGGGCGACATTCATCTCAATCCTCCAGTGGGTTTACTGATTTACACCCTAGGCAAGCCAGGGGCGCTCATTTAAGTGATAAGAAAGATTCTTTGGAGGATATGCAACTATCAGTTCCAAATACTGGTTCACAAATGCAATCTATGAAACCAAGTGATTTTCAACCAAACTCTACAACTTCATCAAACTACTCTGTGGCAGGTGTTTATTCGTCTTCTTCAGACCCTGTTCATGTACCTTCTCCTGATTCCAGACCGGCTGCTAATATTGGGGCTATTAAGCGTGAAGTTGGAGCTGTGGGTGTACGTCGTCAGTCTACTGAAAATTCTGTCAACCTTTCGTCTGCACAATCCAACTCTTTTTCTAAGTCACACTTGGGACATGATAGACCCTCTAGAGAATCATTTCGATCTTCTACTGCTACGTCTAAAAGTGACCAACCTAATAAAACTCCTGTTTCTGAACTGGCTATGCCCAGCATTTCAGTCAGTAAGCCTTTCATGAATAATCAGTATAGTAGCAGACATCACCAGCCTGTGGGTCATCAGAAAGGTATACTCTTATGAGCCTAATGTTTTTGCTAATACAGTGGGAATGGTTGTGTGGATGGCATTCTCTATTTTGAGGATAAATTTTAATTAGTCATTCTCCAGATTTTTCTGGAATTGGTTGTTGAAAAATTTCCAATCTCCTTCAGATTGGTCTTATACCTATTCTTGTTTACATACACATGAACCTGGGAATGCCAACAAATTGAAGAGTCACACTTTCAAAACATAGGATATATGGTTAAAGCACATCTATAACTATTTTGAAACAGGTACAGACTCAAAGAAGGTCACTTATCGTATTTTTACAATATTATATGAACTCATGATGATGTTTATGGTCAATGAATAACCCTAAATATTCTAATCTATGATGATTAATTAGTTAAAGGAATACAAGAAAAAACAACTCTTGGATGTTATAAAAAATTTATTTGCTGATTGCTACTTTACCCTAGAGTGAAAGCAATTTAGTATTTTTGCAATATGTGACTGTCTATAAGAAGCTTGAGGAATGAAACCATATATATTCATTTATAAAAAACACCAAATAGGAGGCGAATATGAATTTTTAATTTTTTTTTTTAGCATTAATTGAGCCTTAATTTGTGTTATTTCAAGGTCAGTAAGCTATCAGTATTTGTTATGCTGTTTTCTTTTTTTTCAGAGGTGACATCTGTTTTTGGACTCTCTATATGGGTTTTTTGGTTGGACTTTTATGCTAGTTTGGTCAGGTCTTAAAGAATGTAAAAGGTCTGATAGTGTTCTATTATGTATATTGGTGTTTATTATGACTTTCTTGAAGGTTATAACTCGGATGTTTGGCGAGATGTCTTGTATCCTTTTATACCCTCTCTTCCCTTGTGTGCAAAATTTTAAAATGTAATCCAATTAAGTGATTATTTTGTAGTCAAAATCTTTGCTTCACTAACCAATCCTTTAACTTTTGTTAACCAGGGCCTTGTTTATTGTGTTTATAGGTAGGGTTCTCAGACCTCTGAAGTCTGAACAACTAAAATAAACCTTATGTAGCGTGGTTATTAAAAAAAATAAAACCCCATTCTTAATTACACAAACTTCAGTCATAAAACCCAACATATCCATTTTTTTAAGTCTCTAGACTCTTAACATTAATGCTGCCATTTTTTATCTTTGAAAACAATAAATGCTTAGGGTTGGTAGAAGTCCCTAAAGAAATTTAGTCATTGAAGAGTTCTCCCTTAATTTATTTTTTCACGTTCCATGCATTAGTTACAAGACAACTAACCACAAGGTCTATTAATGTAGCTTCACAGACTAACAAGGAGTGGAAACCAAAATCGAGCCAAAAACAAAGTTCTATTGGTCCTGGAGTTATTGGAACGCCTGCAAAATTGGCTTCTCCTCGTGCTGATGTTCCTAAGAATTTGGAAACAGACGCAGTTCTGTTGCAGGATAAATTTTCACAATTAAACATCTCTGAGAACCAGAATGTGATCATAGCTGCACATATTCGAGTCTCTGAAACTGATCGGTCTCGAATGATCTTTGGCAGCTTGGGGACAGAGTTTGAGTCTTCCCGGAATCCTTCATTTCAAGCAATTGAGGGTGCTGAGGTGTCACACATTGAGCCTTCCGCAAGGTTTGTTTCTTACATGAGCTGTATTTTGGTTGATGACTTACATTTGAGTTTTGTTCTGAGTCCTGGTCTTGCATGATTTTACTCTAGGGTTAACTTGACTTCAGGATTGATTGACGAATAGATTGTTAATTAAATGACTGATGTTTCAGATGTGCTAGGTCATGCTCATTAATATGCTATTTTAGTTGTGTTTAGAGAACTTTAAATTACAGCTGTTAATACGTTTGTGCTTTAATATTCATTTCAATTCAATCTGCTGATTCTTCTCTTTTCATCTTTCAAGAATTGCCATTTTCTTGAAGATTTACAAACAATTTTGGTGACGTGTGTGGCAGTTTATCACTCTCTGCTCCTGCGTCTTCCAGTGATGAATCTTCTGTAAGAAAGCAAGCAGATTTGCTAGATGAACGTGTTCGGAATTCTGGAACCAATTCTCCTGCATCCGTTGCAGTGTCTGAACAGCAATTGACTGAGGGAAATGAGTCTTCAAGTCCTCAGGATTTGGACAATTATGCAGATATTGCACTGGTACCTGACAAAAGTCCATCCTACACTTATTCTCAGTCACAACAGCAGCAAGATCATCATCAATTACCAAGTTTTTCTGTGAGTCCAGCAATATATTATTCATACTTGAAAAATTAGCCCTGGATGAAAGTGTTCACGTTTATTATTTTCTGTTGGGCTTTTGTGTGTGTTTATAAGTATAATAGTTTGTTTCGGAGGAATAATTTACATCCTTTGTCTAGCTTTTCTTTTGGTCCTAATCTGACATCCTGATTTGTGGGTGGTTTGCAATCAGGCATATGATCCCCAGACTATATATGATATACCGTATTTCAGATCAGCAGTTGATGAAACTGTGAGGGGGCACGATTTACAGTTTCCTCAGGAGGTAAAATTTTGAATTTTTAAAAATGTCATCTCTTTGAATCTCTCTTAACGCCACCACACATGAATTTATAGTTTATAATATGTTTTTACTGTTTACAGGCCTTAAGCTCGCATACAGCAAATAACATCCCTGCATCCACAATAGCCATGGTGCAACAACCACCACCAATGGCCCAGATGTACCCACAAGTCCATGTTTCCCATTATGCTAATCTTCTGCCATATCGTCAGTTCCTCTCCCCTGTCTATGTTCCTCCGATGGCCGTGCCTAGCTACTCTAATAACCCTGCCTATCCTCATCCCTCAAATGGTAACAGTTACTTAGTAATGCCTGGAGGCAGCTCCCATTTAACTGCAAGTGCTCTCAAGTATGGGATCCAACAGTATAAGCCCGTTCCCACTGGCAGTCCTACTGGGTTTGGAAACTTCACTAGTCCGACTGGTTATACTATTAATGCTCCTGGCGTTGGTAGTGCAACAGGACTTGAAGATTCATCCAGGCTGAAGTACAAAGATGGGAATGTGTATGTTCCAAATCCTCAGGTGAGTTTTATTTTGTTGCGCGACTCTTATTTATTGAATTGTAGTTTTTATACAACTTAAGTGGAATGTTATATTGATTAATATTTTAGTATTTGTGCTTCAATACGTGGCTTGAGTCCATATTTTTCAGCCATATTTGACTGTCTCTTATTATCGTCATTTCCTGCTATGCTCGTCTAGTCTGGAGTTGGGATTATGCTGTTGTGCAATTTTGACCGTTACTATCAGTATTTTCTGTTGATTAGGTTAATGAGGACAAATGTAGCATAAAAGACATGATGGCGTAATTTTAATACTTAAAGATGGAATCATCATATGACTTTGGAATTGCAGAGGCAAATAATTTTTTTCTTATAGTTGAGATAATTTGAAGACCCTTAGGTGGTCAAGAACCCCTTGAAACATGGTAGACCCCCATTGGTTCTGATGGTTTAGATTTCATTACGTTGCTTACTTGCTTCTCACATTTTTCTATGCATTGGCAATACCTAGTTAGTTGCTCATTATTTGTGGATAGACCAAGGTGAGTGCTCAAAAAGAACATGTTAATAATTTGACCTGGTGTCCATGTATCCAAAACTTCAGGTTCATTTAGCAGTTACATTTGTGCTATTGTTTTTTCCCTCTGATCTCCAATAATTGCTGTGGTATATCAGCTAAAACCTTCAACTTATGGACTAGCTATAGAATTCAGGTTGCTTATATGACACATAAGTTATGTCTCTTTGTATGTTGATTGCCATCTTATTTTATTTTATATTTTTCTGGATAAGTGTTGAACAATGTTGTATCGTGGTTGTGATTTGATTGCTTATGTCTCATTCAACAGGCTGAGACTTCTGAAATCTGGATGAATCCAAGGGATCTACCTAGTTTGCAATCAGCGTCATACTACAATATGACGGGACAAACACCTCATGCTGCATATTTGCCATCCCACACTGGTCATGCGTCATTCAATGCAGCATCACAATCTTCTCACATGCAATTCCCAGGAATGTACCATCCTACACAACCTTCTGGCATCCCCAGCCCGCATCATCTGGGCCCTGCTATGGGTGGTAATGTGGGAGTTGGGGTGGCTGCAGGTGGACCTGGGGCCCAAGTTGGTGCCTATCAGCAACCTCAACTGGGTCATATGAATTGGACAGGGAACTTCTGAAATTGTCTCAATCCGGATTTTTCTTTCAAGGGGATTGAAGCTATTAATTAGCTATAGAAGTTTTTCCTTTTTCCTTGACAAACCAAGAAAACTCTGGATATCTTGAAATGAATGCGTTAAGTTGTGTTGAAATCTTTTGTGTTTTGCTTTTGTGATCTTGGGGGCGCACACACTTCTTGACAAAAGGGACCCTAGATCTGTATTTCCCAAGTTGGAATCAAATGAGCGTGTAAAAGTTTGCATGGTGATTGTAGGCTTCAGGGGGGGTGGGGATCATCTAGCATCCGTGTTAGTAGTTGCAGTTGCTCTTGGATATATAATGTAGCCACTCTTAAAAATTCCAATTTTGCAGCAAGGGAGAACAATCAAAAACAATCCTAAAGAGTTGTTCAGGCCTTGCGCTATTTCTACCTAGCTAGTAGAGCCCTCCGGTATCCAGTTACTCATTATGTTCTTCAGAACAGTTGCCGCTGGTTTTGTAGTAAAACCCCGTGTGAACAAGAGAGAAACTAGATATCACAAACTCCAACCAGCGGAGAAGATTTGGTTAGCTTTTGTCAAGACGAGAGAGAAGCTCCCTTTTATAGTGGTATAGAATGCAAATTTTTCTCATAGACGGACAATCCTATGCTATTATTATATGTCCAATACCCACATGATGAATGAGGAGGAGGAATCTTTAACTTGCATGGAATTCTTAAACGTAAACATTTATGGGAATACTAGTAGTATATGTATGTATGTATTTCGTGAAATTGAAGGGAATAAGCTATACCAGTAAATACTAGTCAGTAAGTAAGCTAGGTGGGAAATTGAATTTAATTTGCATGTGCATGTGAGAGGATATACACAAGCTAGTAAGAAACAACTCGGAGTTTACACAAGCCACACGCATGGACGTTGCTTTTTCCTTTTCCTCCCCCTACTTTTGGGGACACTAAATCTTTTATAACAAATTTTTTTTATAACTCTGTTACAAGCGAGACGTATAGCGATAGTTTTTAGAATTTATGACAACAGTTTGTCTCTTTATTATAATCTTATTCTATGACAACGGAATAAAATTGTCGTTAGACCTTAAAAACTGTCGTTATAGGTTTCGCAACAGAGATACAAGAAAATTTTGTTATAGAAGATATGAAACCCTACTTTTGAATGTGAGATCTTTTGTAACAAATCTTTGTTATCAACTCCTGTTATAAAATATATATATATATATATATATATATTCTGTGTTACGTAATAGAAATTGATAACAAAAAATTGTTTCTGAACTCTACTTTTGAACGTTGCTTTCTCCTTTTCCTCCCCTACTTTTGGATTTAAGAAGCTAGGCATATGTGTGTGTGTCTTAAACTTTTTTTTTTTTAATTTATTAATAATTGATTCTAATTCTCCCCACCCCCCCCCCCCCCCCCCCTCAAATCAAATCAAATCAAATCTCTTCTCTGTTTTCCTTACCTTTATTCTTTTACTCTTCCTCACTAATTCTTTCTCCTTCCCTCCATAAACTTGAGCTAAATTTTTATCGATGTGTTCATAGATTGCGTGCAGTTGAATTTTATTGTTATTATAATTTGAGATTTAATAATATTTAAATAAAAAAATTAAAATTGATAAGAATAAATTATGTGAGAGAATTAAGAAGAAGATAAAGAGTGAAAGAGAGATAAGAAAGTTAAAAAATATGAGAAAATAAAATGCAACTATTATTAAAAGATACAGTAAATATTTATTTTTAAAAAATCATATATAGATTGCGACTCAAAATCAATTAAAAAAAGGGTTAAAAAAATAATCACAGACCTTATAACAAGAGATATACACAAATGAAAGGGTGAACAAAGGCATTAAATATATGACGTCATTTATTGTTATTGACAAAAAAATTATTTTATAGTCTTAAAACATGATCACATATTTGATTAGTATCACCAAATAACATTTCACTCCGGCGGAGCAAACCTGTCACGCGAGTCATTATAAAAGGAGAGTTCTGTCTCGAAATCAATCATCTCCTCTCTTGTTCTCTCTCTTCTTCTTCTTCAACAGGCGTGTTCCCTAGTCTCTCTCTTCTCCAAAGCCACCACAAAACACAATGACTAGTGTTTAATTGTTGTCTCCTTTTGTTCTGAATTCACAATCATTCCAACAACCAGGCAATGTTTCTCTTCTCTCTCTCTCGTTCAAATGAAACGTGTATACATATATATATACATATATATATATATAGTATCTGATTCTCTTAAGTCCATGTAGTAATAATTTGTTACGCAGCTTTTGACTCTCTCACAGCAGACAATAAAGAGTAATGAATGGAATGATTACATACTAGTGCTACTGGCTATCTTCGTCTTCTTCAAATTATTCTCAATCTTCAATCTCCTAATTACTTTCTCATTACAGTCTTTATATATATATATATATATATATATATATATATATATAAAAACATGGAGCACTGGAATTACAAATCACTACAACACCATAGATTCCAAAACCGCCGTGAAAGACAAAACCCTTCCTTCTCCTCCTCTCTCCTCGACCAGATTTATCGTTCTATTGACCAAACCCAATATGGCCTTGATGAACACGAGCAAGGATTAGTCCAAACCACCATCATGAAAAAACAAGCCAATTGCAAAACTAGTGTTTTTGGAGGAAAGGAATTAGATCTCGCAAATTTTCAGCGAGCCTGCTTGATAGAGAAATGGATGGATCAGAAAAATAATCTGAGCAGCGAAAAGATCCTAATTCGTAAGAAATCTGCTAGCGCTCGTGAATTCGGGAGAAATTCACGACAAAATCGTGATTCGATGCTTCTGAATTCGAGTTCCACCTCTTCAGATTCTAGCTGTGGAGGTTTATTTTCGTCAGAAGCTGAATCTAACTATGGAGTTTCATCAAAATCATCCGGTTATACTAATCATAGGATTAGAACAAGCTTCTCAACTCAGCCAGAAGGATTCAACGACGAGAAAATCAACATTTCACGGCAGAAGTCCAAGCACGAAGGCGATGGTTTTGTAAAGAAGACGAAATCGAAGATGTGCGGCGATCTGAAGAAGGTGAGGCAGCCAATTTCCCCAGGCGGCAGGCTTGCTAATTTTCTCAATTCTATCTTCAGTAGTAGTGCAGCAAATGCAAAGAAAGCAAAGATTTACCAAGAGGAAGAGGCGAGTTTGGAGAGAAAATCAAAGTCCGCTCAGGCGTCTACATGTTCATCGGCTTCATCATTTTCAAGGTCATGTTTAAGCAAAACTCCGTCGTCTTCCGGAGGAAAGTCTAGCAAAAGGTCAGTTAGGTTTTATCCTGTGAGTGTGATAGTGGACGAAGATTGTCAACCTTGTGGGCATAAATCTCTCTATCAAGACAAAGGACGACAAAATAGTAGTAGTAATAATAATATTCCGCCTGCGCGGAAGTCCATTAGTGAAGAGATTAGCTTTCACAATAGGGAAAAGAATCGGCGTATTGAAGAAGCTGCAAGGGATTTGTTGAATAATTATCAAAGGAAAGCTGAATGTCAGATCACGAAAGAAGATGATGATGATGATGATGATGGTGCTAGTTATGCTAGTTCTGATCTGTTTGAGCTCGATAATCTTTCTGCCATTGGAGGAATTGAAAGGTATTGCAAGGAATTGCCTGTGTATGAAACTACCTATTTTGATACTAACCGAGCAATTGCTAGCGGTTTGATTATGTAATTGCACTTGGGGGTTTTACATCAAGTGCAATCATAAATAAGCTAGGTTTCTCTTTCTCTTTGTTTGCTTGCGCTTCTTCTTCAGTGTTATTACTAGTTTTTTTTTCTTCTATTTATTTTATTAAGAATGATAAAATAATTTTATAAAAAAAACACTATTTAATCAAGGATGATAAAAGGGAAAGAAAAGACGTTACATTGATTATTTGTACGTTATATTTAACTATAAAATTAATTATTACATTGATTTTAATTATTAAAAAATATAATAAAATACAATTTTTAATATAAAATTATATTTTTTAATAGTCAAGATTAATCTTATGATTAATTTTTATAGTTAATTTTATGTACATAGAACTATCTTCAAAGAGCACAGAGAGAGATGGCGTCTTGCGCCATTTATCTAAGATTTAGGTAAACGCTGCTAAGCTAAGCTAATAAGCTAAGTAAGCAAAGCAAAGGCAGATCTTCCGAAATTCTCAAGAAAAGAAAACTAGAGACAGAGATACGGAGTGTTTTTTGTTACTTGTTTGTTGGGCCATTCAAAATGGTGCCTGCCTGGTAATAGCAAAGATATAACTCTACTACAAGGTTTTATCCTGATCATTAATTAGAATTGAATCTTTAATATTTTTTTTCCCTCCCTCTCTGTAGACATGCATGTGCTAGTAAAGGTTATAAAATTTATTTCTACTTTTTTATATTTATATTAATATTCCTCCTTCAAAAATTAAGTGGTTTGGTTTATAATTAGTATTCATCAGTCAGCAATCTTATTACTATAAAGTCTACTCGTTAACATCAAGTGATTGGAAAATATTACTCCTTCCGTTTTATAAAAAAGTTATATATATATATATATATTCGTAATTAATTTATAAAATCCCAAAATAATTGTTTGATTCTGAGTAATATAATAATAAAGATTGTAAACTATTTAAATAAATAAATTTTTATTTAAAAAATTGATAATAAATTTTAATTTTAATTATTTAACAAACTAGCTAAAGTCATTTTATAATGGAACGAATTAAAATTATGATTGGACGTCTGCCTTGATCAATGTTGTTTAGTTGGAAGTGGTGCATAGAAAAGAAGAAGTGAATTGATGATGATGATGATGATGATAAATTAAAAGTAGACGGAAGATTAAAGATGGGTGGATATATACACGTACGTACACAGATGCTGGTCAGTGGTCTCCAAAAACTAGCTTTGGACACAAAATCTACACAGTTAGATTTTTGTTGGGTCGTGAATCAGTCGTTCGTCTTTACTACCTTTTATATATATATATATATATAATTGGAATTACAATTAGAGAAAGAGATCAATATTCAATGCAATGATCATCCTAGCAAAGTAATTTAAAGTTTTCTCAAATTTGAATTTTGTCTTCAACAACTTCATGCCAAATTAATTTGGTTAAGTTGGCTTCTAAATTAAACGACTTATTATACTCATTTTATTTTAAATTATATGATATTTATTGATTTTTAAAAATTAATTTAAAATATTTTTAAATTTAAAATTGAGATAATTCGTTAAAAATTATCAAATAATAAAATTTATTATGAATAATATTTTTAGTTAGTTTAAATTAAAATTAAAAAATGTATATTAATTTTAAATTTAGAAATCACTCATATTTACTCTAAAAAGTCAACAACGATATGAAACCAAAGGAGTATAAAATTGATTGGAGGTGATGTATTCTTTTCTTTTCCTCAAAATTAATTGAGGAATAAAAACTGGATCACTAAAATTACTGGAATATTTGCTGCTATTGAATTTATAAGTGCACTTGCATATATGATCCAAGCATCTAGTTTGTAGGGCAAAAAGAAACTGGCTCACATGCATCAATAAATTTATTTTGAAAAAAACTTATCTTTCTTCCTCTCTTTGTATTATTACTATAAGAATTAAAAGTACATATATTTATATAGAAGAGAAAATCGATCAGAAGGACCACTAAATCATAACAGTGTGATATACGCTCGATTACTCACATATAATGATCAATCATATTCCAAATTAATTCTAAAGTTAAGAAAGCTTATTGAACTGGCATGGATCGGAGTGGAGTATATATATATATATATTGAATTCTCATTAAGTCTATATATATATATATATATATATATATATATAGCAGTATAGCACTTTTGAATCTAGCTTGCTAGGATGGATCGGCATAGCCTTTACTTTTCATATATACTATTACAATTATAGATTTACTTAAAAAAATATCTGTAGGTAAATGCTCTAATTATAGAGTCAAAAGAATTTTCGAAGCTTTTGCTAGAAGCTCTAGTAGTAGTTTTTTTAAAAAAATTATTCTATCACTAAAACCTTTAATAACAATAATTTTCAAAATTAATTTATTTAATATATTAATTGTTATAACAGTATTTTCCGTAACCGATTTAACGGTGCATAAGTCGGAGGATGGACTTGCGCATTATTTATCATTGCAAATAAGGCTTACCATAAAAGTAAAAAAATTAGATGATCACAGAGAGGTAAAGTTGGAGGACTTTTTTAGGGAGACTGTGATCGGGTTAGTGATTGGTTGATTTTATATTTTTTTTAATGACTCTTAAAAAATAATTTTAATTTTTTAAAATTAATTTTTTTACAGAATATAATAATTTAGGTATAATTTGAATATATATAAACAAATAGTGTTATATAGTCTAAATCACACTATTTATTTATATATATCTAAATTAATATATTTTATAAAAAAATTAATTTTAAAAAATTAAACTTATTTTTTTAAAATTATTTAAAAAAATAAATAAATCGTTAGATCAGTCCCATTCCCCTATTCCCCAAGACTCTCTGAAAGTTGGAGGCACGATTTTAGGTTGCAATAAATGAAACGATTTAATATTTTGTAAAAAGCAGAAGGTACAGATCAGCAATTAATCTCATGCTAAGGTACTGTTACCGTACTTTAAAAACTAATTAGCTCTTTACAAAATTTATATAAAACATACATGACTATTCACTCTGGTCCAAATCATATATATATATACACTATTGTATCACAAAAAAATAATAGTACCGCAATATTTATATTACTTGTATGTGATAAATTAAGGTCATCGCACCAAAGCGTGCTAGCTTAATTCTCTGCTTCACATGAGAATCAAATCTTAATTTGTGGATCGGGGTACTCTGTCATTAATTATCTGTATGCTGTTTCACAAATAGAGTTTTATTAAAAAAAAATTAATTATTTTATGAATAATTTACATTCAAAATTAATGAAAATTTGAATTTTAAAATTTGACAAATTAACTAAATAAAAGCAACGTGAGATTTATTTTTTATTTTTTAGAACATATTCCAGTATTTTAAAGTAGTATAGTGTAGTATTTAATATTTGTCTACTTTTAATAATAATAATAATAATAATAATAATACATGTATAAGTACATCTGTTCGGTTGGTGGAGTGGGGAACTATACTGCAAGACTGTAATGATGAATTTATGAGATAGTGGCTGCAAAGACACCTAACCAACCCTACACCGGCCATGGCCATGGAGGTGCATGTTGACTATTCCTCTCTGCAACGTATATATAAACACTAATCATAACCCTAATCTTCCCCAAATAAAAGCTTAATCGATTTTCACTAATTAATCAAATATTTTGACCCACTTCGATGTTGATTCCTGGATTAGCTTAATTTGTAAGTAGTGGAAGGAACTGCGCACTTTGTGAGCGTGGTATCAATACCTATATATATATAAAAGCGGATCAACTTTTTAATTAATTAAATAACCAACTTAATTGACTCAATTGTAATTTATATTATCTAACTAAATTGATTTGATAGTATTAAATATTTAATTAAATAAATTTTTAATTCTTTTAATTATTAATGATATGTGCATTGTTAAGATATTTAAGTTATACATTCATGTTTATTCATTTTTCGAGTTTCATTAATACATCTAATCATAATAACATTTAATCAGGAGTCTTATAAAATATAACAAACTTACATTCGATACAAAATTAAATTTATTATTATTATTATATGTTTGAACAATTAATTTTATTTTTATCTAAATTATTTTGAATTTTATAAATTGTTATATTATTATTTATTACATCTTTGATAAATGATTATAGAATTTCAATTACTGATTACACATAAAAATTATTAACTTAATAATAAAATAACAACAAAATAAAATTCATACCTCGCACGGGCGAACAGGCTAATAATAATAATAAGCCGCAAGCAAGCAAACTCCAAAATTAGTGAAACATATCAAAATAATTGCCCAACTGATCAATAAAACAGGTTTTGTTTTAATATCATTTTCAATCACCTTATTTTCGTTTTCTTTCTTTTTGTCATAATTAAATAAATCGTTCACATAAATTAAGCGAAGGGAAGGGGGAAGGATTTTTGTAACAAAATTCAATCAGGCAATATATATGTCTTACTAGTTGGGCTACTTTTGGAACCAACTATTATTATCTCATCTTGCATGCTGATCCGACTTAATTAAAAATAATTGTAATAGGATTATCCGATGATAGTTTTGTGAGGCGGAGTTGAAGGCTGATAGATAGGTTTAGAACTTTTTTTTGTGATAGTTTTAATGTTTTATGTTCTTGGATGAATTAAATTTCCTTATATCATAATTAATTAATATATGAAAATTCCGTAGAATGTGTAATTATTTTTCTTTATTATTATTATATTATTTTAGTTATTGGGACCAGTGTTTAGAAAATCGGACCAGTGATCGAACCGGAAAAGTTATCGGGTGGTTGGGTTACTGGTTCAACCAGTGATCAAACCATTATTGAACCAGTGACGTCATAAATACATAAAAAAATATATTATTAATAATTAATAAAAATTTCTAATTTCTAATTTTTTATAAGCTAAAATATAGTAAAATAATGTTATAATATTATTAAAAATATTTTTTGTAAAAAAAAAAAACTTGAAAACCGGGTCACCGGTTCAACTACCGATTTTATCGGTTGAACCATCGGTTCAACTGGTGGTCAACCGATTTTTGACCAGGTCGTTGACTTTTAATTTTTTGACCGGACCGGACCGAAAAGTCAACTGGTTCCAATCGAATCGCGGTCCGACCGTCGGTCCGGTCTAATTTTTTAAACATTGATTGTGACAGACTCAATCAAACCAATATCACTGTTGACTCAGGTCTGAAGGTGAAGAACAAAACTCATATTGATTGGGTTGGGCCTATAGATCTTTGAATTATGGCCTAAGTCGATGGTGAACCCTCTGATCAATGCACTCGTATGGTCGTCCTTTGAGCACACATTGCATATCTAACAGTGCACAAGTTGGAGGATGGGACGTCCATGACTGAGCCCAAGGGATAACCTTTGGCCAAGGGGCTCACAACCGTCCATCAAGTGGCACATTTTTCAAGTAATGAGACAATAGGAAGGATTATATAAGGTGATCAAGTAAGATAAGAATTTTTTAGACATAATTTTTACACATAATATACATATTTTTGATTACTTATCTCTAAACTCTGATTATTAACTATCTTTATCAGAGAAGTTCTACGACGGTATTGCATTGTCGTCTTGCGCAAACGTTTGTACAAATTTGAAAGAGCCAGCTGATTAGAGACTACACCCGAAGGCTAGGTTATTATCATTGATCGTGTTATTAATTGCATCCGTAGTCCACATCAAATTAACCTACATATGGAGACGATTAACGATAATGATAAATCTATGTTGATGGTTGATCATTCCAACACGAGCGGGACGTACGAGACCAAAGCCAACTACTCTGGTGGTGACATATCATATCACGCAATTAATACTAGCTACTAATCAATCCGATTCCAATTTCCACAAACAAATAAAAGAAAAAGAGTTGTTGCGATCGATCGATCAATAATGTGGTCAGTTAGTTCCACAAGTAATTTTGTGGGCAAGCCTTGGTTGGGTTTGTTACGCACCAACCATGCATAAGTCGTCACTACCTATATATATATATCTTTCGATCTACGGATCTAGACATTATGCAAATTGCTCAGTTATATAGCGTTAGTGTTTAATTATTTATATAGCTAGTACGTATACATTTTCATTCAGTGTAGGTAGGACCTTAATAAAAGATAGTAGTCGAGTCTATACCACAATATAAATAAATATAAGTAAATTGTTGTAGATGAAATAGAGAAATATCATGTATAATGATGTTTTATAATGATTTAGTCAATAATTTTTGTTAAAAATAATAAGACTCATTATGTAAATAGTGAGTCTCATTATTTCTAACAAAGTTCATTAACATCATTATACATAACATTGCAAATATTATTCATGAATGGATAACTTTCACATGCCTAGCTGGACTCAACCCTAACTAGCAATCCTCTTCATTTGTCCTTGTAGATGATGAATGCATGCTGGCTTGCTGGGTCAGCACTTTATCCTACAAACCTTTCTCCGTCTCTAAGATGGTGTTTAAGATCGTTTGTAAACCGTTAAATCTGTTTAATTTATTTTATAAAATGGAGTTTAATATATTTTTTTGATTAATTTGTAAAATCAAATATTTATTTCATATTAATTATGAATTTTAAAATCGAATAGGAAGGACATATATTGACGTGGCATAATAAGACGTGAGGGCGGCGTGGGGGCGAGCGGAGTGATTGATTGATCGAGCCACTTTCAAATGCAGGCCACGTGATGATGGGATGGCCGACATGTCCCAAAACCTTGTCATACGTGTATTCATTTCATGCAAGCATCGTCCCATAAGCAAAGCACCCAGTCCACCACATCCCTTCACAAGGTCAAAAATATTAATACTCCGTCTTTGACAAAACTGCCCACAGTCTAATGAAATCATCCACTTATTTCATTTACTTTTCACCCAAAATCTTTCTGTTTGAGAGTTTAGTAATTTTGAAAGAAAGTAAAGATTATTTTCTACCCTAATCTATCAAGCCTTTGTAACTCATAATATATATTTTTATAATAAGAGTTGTAAAACATACATGAAAAAATATATTCTCTCTATTTTATATTTTACGGTCATTATTAATTTTTTTAAATCAATTTAAAAAAATTTAAAATTTAAAATTGACATAATTTTTTTTAATTTTAATTAATATAATGATTTTTATTAAAAACTATATAAAAAATATTACGTATTATAAATTTTATTATTTCATAATTTTTAGTGAGTCATTTTAATTTTAAATTTAAAAATATATTAATTTAATTTTAAAAAATTAATAATGATCAAATAATATGTAATGAATGGAATATGAGAGAAGCTTGGGATAAGAGTGGGAGAGAGATGCCACAGTTAAAAAAACGATTATTTTTTTTGTTTTCTATAAATAATATAAATTTATAAAGTTGGAGCAGAAGATAACATTTATATTTGCTATTAATAAAATAGTAAAACCTTCTTTTATTATTTTTCTTTATTATATATTTTCATTTATTCACTTTTTCATTTTTCTCTTTCTCATCATCCCATCTCCTATTTTTTAAGATCACGTCTTTTATTTTTAAATTTTATAGTTAAAGAGCAACCATTTTTCATCCCAAATTTCTCTTATTTCCCTTTCTTAAAATATAAAAAACAAGAAATAAGGAATTTGGAAGTGGACACGTTGCAGCTTTAATAAAGAAAGAAAGTTGGGAAACCACCCAACTCCATTGCGATTAAATAGAATTTGGAGAACAAAAGTTGATAAGAGAGAGACAATCAAAGGGAAGGTAAAGTGAGGTACGGAATTCTTGGCGATCCCAGGTCAAGAAGATTGTCATTAGGAATATAAATTGTAATCGAAAAATTAGTATTTACTTATATTTATATTTTTAAAAAATAGATATTATTTGTATTTTAAAAAAATAGATATATTTATATTCGGTTTAAAAATATTTATAAATAAACAGATACGAATAAAAATATAGTCGTATTCGTATTTATATTCGTTTAATATTTGTCCAAAAATATATCCAGTAAATAGCGAATAGCGGATATCCGAAATCTGATATTCGAATTCAAATTCGTATCTGAATAATTTATATATATATATATAATAAGTAAAATATTTTTTTTTATATGGTCTTGTTTATATAATAATTAGTTTTCACTATTATACGAAAAATATTTTTAAAATATGTCATTTTATTTCAAAAAAGTAAGAAATAACACTTTTATTATAATATTAATAAATTAATTTAAGTATAATTAATGAATTTTTACTATTATAAAGTTAAAATATTTAAAATGTATCATTTAACAAATGTTATAAATATCATTTAACAAGTGTTATAAATGTTATAAATATCATTTAAATATTATAAATATTCATACACATTGCAGTATTACTTCAAACATATAAAATAGACATCAACTTATTAATGGGCATCAAATTTTAATAAATAGAGCATTCATTTTAAAATTTAGAATTTTAAAAATAATAAAAATTTATTTGAATTGTAATTTAGAGTATTGATTATTGTATTTATTACAAATAAATAAATTAACATTCATTCATTAATGAACTATACTTTAAAACTTAATACTTTTTTTCTATATTTCTAGTTATATATAGTGTTACAATATATCTAAAATGCATCATTTAACAAGTGCTATAAATATAATTTAAATGTTATAATTATATATTATAAATATTCATACACACTATAATATTACTCCGAATTAACACATAAAATGGACATCTACTTATTAATGGATATCTAAACATTAATAAGTAGAGCATTTATTTTGAATTTAGAATTTCAAAAATAACAAAAACTTATTTGAATTATAATTCAAAGTATTGATTATCGTATTTATTAAAAATAAATGAATTAACATTCATTCATTAATGAGCTATACTTTAAAACTCATTATTTTTTCCCTTATTATAGTTATATATAGTGTTACAATATATCTAAAATGTATAATTTAACAAGTGTTATAAATATATTTTAAATATTATAATTATAGATTATAAATATTTATACACACTACAGTATTACTCCAAATTAACATATAAAATGGACATCTACTTATTAATGAGTATCTAAACATTAATAAGTAGAGCATTCATTTTGAATTTAGGATTTCAAAATTAATGAAAACTTATTTGAATTGTAATTTAGAGTATTGATTATTGTATTTATTAAAAATAAATAAATTAACTTTCATTCATTAATAAACTATAATTTAAAACTAATTATTTTTTCCCCTTATTATAGTTATATATAGTGTTACAATATATCTAAAATATATAATTTAACAAGTGTTATAAATATAATTTAAATGTTGTAATTATAGATTATAAATATTTATACACACTACAGTATTACTCCAAGTTAACACATAAAATGAACATTTACTTATTAATGAACATCTAAACATTAATAAGTAGAGCATTCATTTTGAATTTAGGATTTCAAAAATAATAAAAACTTATTTCAATTATAATTTAAAGGATTGATTATTGTATTTATTAAAAATAAATAAATAAATTAGCATTCATTCATTAATATGTATAGTTTAAATTTAAATTGTGATTGGTTATGAGTAATTATTTAATTTTTGTTCTTTATTTTTTATAAATAATTTGAATGAATTTTATATATTAGGTGATTGATAAACGAATCTGGATATCCAAATAAAATAAACGAAAACGGATATTATTTTGAATACCGAATACGGATAGCATTTTTAAAATTCGCCCAATACCGGATACGAATACGAATAACGAATTGATTTTTCGGATATAGATAGTTCTATATTTTGATTCGTTTATATCTGTTTACATCCCTAATTGCCATATATTTTGGGATAAAATCGAAGAGATTATGCATCGCATATACGTACACAATGCATTAATAAACAAGTTTAAAATTTAACTTGACCCAAAAGTCCTTCACTTAAACATTTTTTATCGAGAATTCAACAATTGTTCAGGTAGAACTAGACTGGGGAGATATAAAGTAATAATATACATGTTTAAAATTTAACTTGATCAAAAGCTATTAAATTTAGAGTTCATTCATATATATTAATTTTTTATATTTTTATTATTTATCGAATGTAAAACTTTAACTCACTTATAATATCCTAACAATATATACAATCCATTTGTAGCTGCTTCAACTCCTCTGTCGTAAATATACTAGGGTGATAGTATATCAATCAATCGGTAAATTGATATAATTAAAGGAAATTGATATTTTCAAGTAAATATATGTCTCCCTCTGAGTCCTAAATTAAATAACTGTTCAACTATAAATTTTAATTTTAACAATATAATTTTAACAATGAATTTTAAGAAAAGTCACATTCAAAGTAAATATTTATATTAATATAAATACTAGATTAGTAACCGTGCAAGACACGAACTTTTATAAAATTTGTATTTTTAAAAATCTGTATATTATATGAAAATCAATATAAATAATGAATTATGTCAATTTTTTTAACAATAAAAATAATGTTAATTTAAATTTAATGTATAGCTTTATTCATTTTTTATGACAAATAATTAATTTATTAATTTGAGTTGTTTTTTTTATCATAAAAGTCATGTACATATATATATATATATATATATATATATATATATATATATATATATATATTGAATAATTAATATGTAATGTGTTGGACTCGAGAGTTAAATGATTAATTATTATGAGATTTATACATGCATGTATATATAGACATTAAATTATATCTATATTCATTGTATTTAAAAATATATTATTATTATATAATTTGTATTTAAAAATTATAAACTAATAATCAAATTATCTTTAAAAAGTTCAACTAAATTAATTTAGATAAAAAAAAATTAATTGTCTTGTTACATATACTTATAGATACCAGAGCGTATATATAAAATACTATGAAAAAGACAAAATAGTATTTGAAATTATTCTAGGTCTTGAAAAGTCGAGACAAATTAAATTGCATCACTTGCACGTCTAAACATTGTGCGACAGGATTAGCTACTTTTGTTTTAACAATGGATATAATTTGGAAACAAATTAAATCACCCTAGACTAGACCCAGAGCGAAGATTGATTGATTGCTTTTATTACAACGAAACGAAGGAAACAAGGTGACAAGAAATTAATTCATGTGTCCCAATTACTAGCTACAATTATATATAGACTGAAACTGACTAATTAAAATTGTATGCAGAGGCAGAATTATAAAGATAGCTTCGACTGATTAGGTGACGGTAGATAGCACCTACTAGATAGCAATTTTGGCCAAATTGATTGAAGATTTGTCGTCACGAATACGATCGTTGAATATAATAACAAGGTTTACGTGTGTATTTGTGAGTTTTATTTTGTGTGGGGGGAAATAAATGAAAAGGATCGTCCGTCCGTGTTGCTGTCGATACTAGTTCAAATTTCAAAAGTGATCAAGAAACTACATACCATATTATGGCTGTGGATTGAATCCATTTTAACTGTTTTTCCCTCTTAATTTCGAGAAATTATTTAATGTCCCATGAACAAATGAACAGTATGTACTTTATTTCACATAACAATTAGGATTCACGCAATTGTGGACCCTACTGTTATGTGAAAGAGAGAGTATACTGTTTATTTATTCTTGAAATACCGAATAATTTCTCCTTAATTTCGTCCCGCAAATGTACTTGTGGTACTTCATATAAAGACAAATAATCTAACAAATAATGGCATGCAGGCTCTTCTTGTTGCCATTTTTATTTACACTCCAAGCATGTATACTTATTAATTTGATGTTTCCCAAAATACATACATACGTGCATGCACGCATGCATACATACATACAGAAAACCGTTGATTGAAGTACCTATTAATTTCAAGTGTTCAGCGCCATTCTAATCGTCTGGCCCAGTAAGAAAGGTGACTAGCATTGTTGAAGAAAAAAATTAATCAGTAGTAGGTTAATCTAAGATGATGGTCAAAATGGCAGGATTTTCTTTCTTTCTTATCCTGCATTCTATGCCCCGAAAAAAGGGCTATAACCAACTACCTCAACCCAATTAACCTAAATCTATATGGATCGAATGTCTTTTTTTTATGTTGTGGATTAAGTTGGACCATATTCTAATGGACAAATTTAGACCAAAAGTAGTTAACTTAGCAAGTTTTAGCCCAAATTAGTTTTTGGGCAAATAATATGAAGAATAGCCAAAAGCAACCCACTCTATCTCCAAACCTTTGGTTCGGAAATTGCAAAAACCTCCTCCGGGTGTGGTTAAAATCAATTCTGATGCAGCTTTAGGCAATAACGCAAGGAATGTGATGGGTTGGTGTTTAGATTCTTGGCTTGGTCATTTGGGGCTGAAGCTATGGGCATTCTCAGGGGAGTTTCTTTCGCCATAGATATGGGTTTCTCTAATGTTTGTTGTTGAGTCTGATTCTCTCACACTGGTAATTATCTGAAGGCTGGTTGTGGAGATCTTTCAAGTTTTGGTCATTTGCTAAATGTTTGCCTTTCTCTATGCTGGAGATTTTCATCTTGCAAGTTTACTCATGTCTTTAGCTTCTTACCCTGGGTTTATCAAAAACAAAACTGGGGTGCTGACCTGATAAGGTACGCAGTTCTTAACTGCTGCCAAAACGTACAAATACAAAAAGAAACAAAAAGTTGCTACAACCTATCATTCGGCCAAACACTTGAACAAGCCATACCATTTCAAAATTGCAAACACCAAGAGAAAACATACTACCATGCACAACACATATACTAATAACAAACAACTACTGGATATGTTGTGGGATTGTCTGTAATTTGAGCAAGTTTCAGGCTTTCCAAGATACATGAAAATTACTGAATAAGGGAGGAGGGATCAATTTTCTTAAATCTTATGGGCTGAAGATAGGAGTATCATATTGAACCAAGAAGATAAAACCTGTTTAACTACCTTATTCGACCACAACAAACAGAAAAAGGTGAAAAATTCCCATGACACATGCAGCCAAATTCTCCTCTTTCACCTATTCATTGTTAATTTCTCAAATGTAAACGCCAAAATAAGGTGAAACGGTAAATGCTATAACTTAGAATGACCATGGATGTACTTAACCACACGGAAAGTACCTTCTGAACCTTCAAGGCCTTTGTTTTTCTACGTCAACAAACTGGTACACGTCTCCCCTCCTTTGATTCTCCATTGGGAGGTTCTCTCTGCACATTGTTCAGAGCTTCATGAGACCAAAGCTAGGCGGCCAATCCAATTCAGAGATAACATGGTACATTACCTTTGACAAAGAATGGCATTGTAATCAATATCAGCAATTACAATGGTCTCCTCCTGCCCTGAGGTTGCAATTGTTTGGCCTAGCTGCTCATTACCAAAGAAAAGAACCCAAAAAAAAAAGAATAAGAAAAAGAAACATACTTAATATCACTGATTTACTAACTTTATTGGATATTAAAGTCAGTCCATAAAGTTTTGAGCATTCTAGTACCGGCCCAACAAGGGTCGAATGACACCATATCGTATAAGAACCACTGGAATCTCGAGAAGTTGAGCAAGTAGCTACATATAACTACCACCAAAATGAAACAGTTAATGCTATAGTATTTATTTTGTATTCTGGTTACGGACACCATCACCAAAGACGACATGATTATGTAAGAGTTACACAGTCTGACTACCTGATTATCAGCTGCCCTGAAATGTAAGAATGAAAAGAGTTGATAAGTAAAGATGGAATGAAAGGTTAATGTACATATAACATCTAAGACAGTTTCTAATTATCATAACTTAACAGAGATATTTAGAGGAAGTTAATTAATTTTTTTAGTTATCTCCTTGATTAGATGGTACTGTTGCTCAAAAGAAAAATACACCTACTTGTTTAAACATGATTAAATTATTGGTTGTATTCACCAAGTTATTAAAGCAACTGGTGACTTAACGCTGCTAATCTTGTTCTTTGTTCCAGCTCCCACAGCATTTCTCCAGTACTAATGTTGAATGCCCCAGGGAAGCATATCAATTGAGCACCTGATCTTTACATAGATAAAACTTCAGGAGTGTGAAATATAACTAAAGACCGGCATGGATTCAAGTAATATACTGGTGGATCTGTGAAGATTAAGGCATATACCTCTTGCTCGATATAACATAGCGAGTTCAGGGAAGTGTATATATCATGACAAATTCCTATGCTGATGCGACCCAAATCTGCATTCAGATTCATAAATTCAAATTCCTATTATGAGTGCGTTCACTCAAAAGTTCAATTTTATATGAACAGTAGCCTGATAAATACTAGGAAAAACTCGTGAAAAAATAGAACCCTATTAAATTAAATGGCAACTAACAAACTAGCCAAATTTAGAGACGAAAAACAGAAGTTGCACATAGTTATGATTTCAAATTCAATCCATCCGGGCAATTGAGAAGGAAGCATAATCACAACGTTACTGGTGTCAACAATTGTGGGTTTATCTCCAGCCGTAAAAGTGTCTGATTCGTTGAAAGAAATATCTCCCGGAATATTAACATCAAACAATTAGAACTTGTGTTTCCATAAATTATACTATATATAGAGATATAATTATTTGCTTACTTTTCCTGTGCTTAGCCCTTAACTTTCCATCAGGTCCAAATACACAGCAAGTGACCGTTATCCCATTCCGGCATTGACCCGCCAACAATAGTAATCCCATGGTGAGAAGCAACTTGTGACAGCACAGAAAATGATGGCGATCCATCTTCATCGTCAAAATCCTCGGCGAATTTTGCAAAGTAGTCATTTGAATAAGGGCAGTTCCACATTTCCTGTCTCCAGCAGACCAACATGGAGATTGAAATATTGTACTAACTGCAACCTTTATCAATATTTTACTAGTATGAATTGTTTTTGGGGAGAAGTTAAACTCACAGGTATTACAACAAGGGCTGCGCCTTGTTTGAGGGCGACTTGAATTGAATTACGAACACGGCCCAAATTAGAATCCTTATCGGAAGTAACTGATAACTGACGCAGACCGATCTTGAACTGTACTAACCAATTTTATTTAGTCAACATTGAAAAAAATATATATCTTGAAGGTCATCTCTCTCTTTCTATTTCACTAATCAGTTGATCTGGTTGCTCGTTCGTTTCTCCCAGCCCTCTGCAGAATATATGTATATCCAATTATCCACTCTCTAGCCTGTATATCCAATTATCCACTCTCTAGCCTGTTTACGCGCTCCTAGCATTGCATCTATACCATTGTCATTTTTCTTACTACCTCCCTCGCACATTAAATGTCCAAATTTCAAATATTTCTTCTATTTCATAGCATACTAATCGTCACACACGTAATATTTCTTCTATTTCATAGTGGTATTAATCATCACACACAACATATAATTGATTCATAAAAAAAAAATGACTATACAACTTTAACTGACCGACAAATCTTACACGTTCATTGTAATATTTAATAATAGATTTAAAAAAAAACAGTTCTGCAACACAGCGTTGCAAAACTACAACACTGTGTTATCGATGGTCTTATTTTTTTTTTTAAATGCTAATCATCAGTTCTTACAATCGATATGCTCCCATATGTTATCTTTCCTTTTCCCATTTTATTATCGGCATTGCAATCAAATAATGTGTGTTTTTAAGGGTAGAAAAAAAATGAAAAACCGCATAACATTTGAATACAAATTTAATCATATCCACCTTGTTGAAAGTTCAAAACTATGTAATACAAATAGGTAAAATGCAAAACTTAAGTGTCTGGATTGACAATCGCCTGAAGCAGGAAGGCCACTGAAAACATAGTGCTCACCTCCCACAGCAGAAAATTCGGAATTTTCTTTTTTCTAACTTTTTGCTGTGAGAGTACATAAATTGAATGCTATTTCATAATCAATCAACAACTACTTAGTACAACAGTGCCAGAGAAATTATCTAACCTAATAAGCAAATCCACGGAAGAAACAAAAATGTCTACATCATTTGGCACTCAACATTATATTTCTTTTAGCAATAGGAATGAAAACCTCTGCCAAAGATGAATGCCCAAAATAACTACTGTCAGCCATAATCAAATTTTCAAGCCCAACTGATAGACAGGCACGGATTACCAAAATATCACAACCGTTCGCGTAACTATGTCTTCAAGGGAGCCTTCTTTTCTCTGTCGGCTATTCGAGCAGGGCCTGTTGTATGTGATTTAAAACGACCTCTTCCTTCCCCTTCCTTATCCTGCAGAATGAAAGTGGTGATTATTATTATACCTTATAGCATACTGATTTCTACTCAGTTAGTAACAAGGCACAAAAAACTACTGAAACTATCTCTTCCTTCAACAGCTATCTTGTCATGCAACTAGGTTCATGTTAATGAGCAAGTGAGAATTAATTATAAAGGTGCTTTTTTATTTGGACAAAATTAATCAAGTTGCTTTTAGGGAGTTCCCAGGGGAATATGCATTAAAAGTTACTTGGAGAATTCACAAGAACTCCAGAAAATAGAGTTTTGAAGTTACATAATGTACTTCTGATTTAAGAATTTACAACAGTTTCTGAATTTTAAAACTTGATCGACACCAAATGTTATTTTGATTTTTGGAAATTATATATCCCACATTCTTCTTCTTTGTCATTTTCTTTTAATTTTTTTAAAGAAATGTAATGATTGTGTTACACAGAACTTGAGACTATGGCAAGTACTGGCACATCCTAAAAATTACAAGCCACAAATGAGCCTAATAGATTTCTTCGTAATAAGGGTTTCCCCCTTTTTTGACCAAGAAATTTATTTTAGTTTATTGGAGTGGGGAGGGAGGGGGTTGTTTCAACTATTTCCGTACCTTTTTCTTAACAATCTGAACCACATCCTCATCCTGAAGAACATGACTAAGGCCACAATGTTGCGGGTAGTGTCTTGCACTTGATCCCCAGACTAGCACATATTTTACCTCCTTCACCAAGCTTCGATGTATATGATTACAGAAGTCTTCAACCGAGCAGCCACCTCTATCCTAAATTTCAAACAAAGACTTACAATTATGTTGAAGCAAGTATAAATTTCACAAAAACTCCTCCTAGACGGATCTATTGGCAAGATATGAGCATAAATAAATAAGTTGGCATCAGAAATGGAAATGTAACATACAGCAGAAAGAACCACAGGATCTGAAAAATCAGGTTGCTGGCCCTGCGGTTTTGTATAAACTCTGACTAGACCCATTGCCTCCCACATTTTTGCAAGCAGCCTATCTAAGTTAAGCTGTTAAAGCAACAGAGCTATAGAAAGTTAAAATTTCTTAAATTACACTTTTGAATAGATAATAGATTACTGATCCAAGTAAATTATGTTGGCCTCCAAAATGATATCTGGAGGGATATTGGAAAAAAATTCATGTAATGTGTGTTTTCGGCCTCTAAAAAAGTGGAGAGAAAAACTCGTTAATGCAATTGTAGAGCTAAAATAAATAAATGGAACAGAAAAGAAATATCGGCTATTATCCAGCAGAGTGCCATGCAATTGTAGAGCTAAATAAATTATGTTAGCCTCCAAACTGATGTCTGGAGGGATATTGGAAAAAAAATCATGTAATGTGTGTTTTAGGCCTCTACAAAAGTGGAGAGAAAAACTCGTTAATGCAATTGTAGAGCTAAAATAAATAAATGGAACAGAAAAGAAATATCGGCTATTATCCAGCAGAGTGCCATGGAAGCCACCCCCTTTTGGGATGTTAAAATGCATGTAACTTCCTGAGTGGCAGACTACAATACGTGAATTCTTTATTCTAACAACAAACACTACAGCAGTAGAAATTACATTTCAACTTCAACAGATTATATTGACCAGATCCAACTATGTTCTGTAGACAAGTATTGAGCTACACACATCCAAACAAACTAAGAAAACATTTCAGTCAACTGTCTGTCAAATCAGGTACTGATTCAACCTCATTTATGTAGAAAAGATGCATATAATAAATAAACTAAAATAGATGGGCATCCATGCCCAGCCAGATGCAACATAGTTGGGTCTGTACTCATTTTCTAAGTTTTGTTGTTACCTAAACCAGAAAAATCATCAGCTGGTGAAAAAGTCTTAAAAATCTAACATGCAAATAAAAATTGAAAGACTCAGCTTTGTCACTTTGGCCAAATCCCCATGCTACTTAATTTCAAGTCAGTTGTGAACAATGTTTGAACTAAGTAGACAGGTATGCATACATAACCAACACATAAACAAGAAGAGCGGAACCTGCCTTCATGTTGCAGCTAATGACAATGGAGTTCGGTTGTCGGGCTAATTTGTCCACATCATCAATACCAATAACATCTATCTTGTTGTACACATATATACATTTCATGTATTTGCGGTTTCCCTCAATAACATCGATAAGATCATCAACTGTAGCATCCTCTCGAAACAAAATCTATAAAAATAAATTTTCAAAAATCCATCAGCCAGAAGACCCTCTTTGGTGGGTACGTAGTAATAAAATCAAAAGTAGTTCAAGTAAACCAAGATGAGCAAAGGAAACATAAAGCAAAGTGTAAAAGATTCATCTAGATGGTCTTGTCAGTTATATGTCCTTACCTCAGCTTAAAATAAGTAATTCTACACCATAAGATTTAAATTAAGTATTCTACTTTAAAATAATCATGTATTTAATTGAGCCTATACTAATTTAAAAATACTTATCGTAGCCAAGTTGAGCAGTCGAGCTTCGCTCATTTATTAATTAAGCCTAAATAATCTCCTATCGCTCAGCTCACAAGTTGAATGGACGACCTCAAGTTGACTCACTACTGGCACATTGTTCATTTATATCCCTAATTTACATGATAAGATTACAAAGAGAGAACTTCCTGGTGAAGTTAGAGATGTTCTCCTTCATTTTAAACAGTCATGTTGAGAAAATCTCCACCGCAGCCAAAAACCCACCGCATCTATTATTATTACTTACCAAGAATTCAATCCATCACATAAACTGGAGTACGTTATCTAAGTAAACAAATGCGAAGAGCACTCTCAGAAAATGGATTATGCTTTGACATAAAGGCACTGTACCACAAAATTTATGACATCAATGCAATTTGACGTCTTGGTTACATCACAGACAACTACTACTTCACATTCCAAAATGTACCATACACTTACCCTAACTAATAACAGAAATTCAAGTGTAGTATTGTTATATATGACATTTCCAATAAGTATCCCCTTCAAGAATCCTGTAAGAATTGACATCACCTCAAAGATGATTGTCATTCAACAGAAATTACAAGTTGTTTAACTGAAATGAGCTAGAACTACCTTAAAAAATAGCAGGGAGATGCTCAAATCCTGTGTTGAGTTAGCTGTGATGGCCAATCAAGCATGCTTTCAAGATCTCTCAATTTTTTGCTAGCCGGATACTAAAATAAATCACATCCCACCAAGTCACCAACAATGATGCTCAAAACTATTTACTCCCCTCCGTTCCAAAATGTAAATAAAATTTAATTTTTTAAAGTCAATTTGAGACATTTTCAAATTCAAAATTGATATGAATTCATTTAATTTTAGTCAACACAAATATGCAATTATGAAAATACAAACTATCTAACAAGTAATACTGATTACAAGATATATTATTTTCAAAACTTAATTGAATCATATTAATTTTAAATTAAATGCAGACAAATTGACCTATAAAAGTCAATACTGATCTTATATTTTTGAAAAGAGGGAGCATATCTAGGAGACCGAAGGCATGACAAAAGTAGTGGAAAAATACTTTTACTATTGAGTAGCTTCATTTTATAAATAGGTGGACAAAAAAGATACGGCCAGTTACAGCATAAGAGGTATAGTTCCCAAAATATTCCCTTCCCTGGACCCAAAGACAAAAAGGAAAGGAAAAAAGGATGCAAAACAAATTGTAAAACATAAACAATGATTTAAGGTTATCATTAGCAGGAAAATTAATCAGAAAATTTGTGCAAGTCACCATGCTCCTCATCTGCAAGGAAAACTACCCTATATGTATTAACTCGAGCAATTCATCGTCTGGTTAAAAGAAGAGAAAAGTATCCAAACAAATTTAATAACAACTTGTTTTCTCACAAATATGATACGCATTATAAGCTTTTCCTATCAGAGAGACTGAATACCTCTGCATTGTGAATTTTGTATTCGTGAAGAATTTGATAGCAAAGCTTCTCATCTACATGAGTCAATGGTGCAGTGCTGTTGAAAGAGATACCCCCAGTTTTTTTCTTTTTAAAGTATATCTGCCAGGAAAGAAAAGCCAAAAGTTAAAAAGAGAATCAATTTAACAAATTTCTTACAGAAAGACAAAAGGAATTTAATTCTGAACTGCGATATATATATTTTTAGATAAGTTGAACAGCAATATATTATAAAATAGTTAATATATGGAAACTAATTGGTAATCAGCAACCTTTTTGAATTCCAACCTAGAGTTCTAAAGCTCAACTAAAGGGACTTTTTTTGCCTAAAGATGTATCTTAGCAAGAAGATAACATATAATTGGTTCAACAATATATTGACATTTCAAAATTAAAACCCTTCAATTGGAACTTTCATGATAGGATAAAATAAAAGAAATGATATTTCCAACACAAATGTTGCCTTATATTTTAAATAACGAAATGCTGCATTGAGATCAGCAGGCATTATGCAGGAATTAGATAAAAGGAGGGGGGGGGGGGGGGGGGGGGGAATAATTCCATTTTCTTTTGGTTAAAAAAAGGAGAAGAAGAAGAAGTGAGCTTAAAGATGTAGATGCTAAGGATGACGGATTCTCCAAAAGGAGGTTCTTATCACAATTAAGGTGACTGCGAGTTTGAATCATGAAGACATCCCTTATATCTTTGAAACAATAGGACAAAACCCTTCTTGTGATGGAAACTAATTAAGAAAAATCTGAAGAATGCAAAAACATTATGAAAACAAGGCAATGAATGGCAAAACACGTTACTTGAGGTGGCCTCTTGTTTAAGCGCAATCCTACAGCTTCCAGCTCCTTTGTCAATATCTGCCGATGACCTTCACTCTTAAAAAAAGAAGAAAATCAACCAGTTACGTATGAAACAACAGAGATACAATATTTGGAGGTCTGGAGAGAATGATGCAGCGAAGAAATTCTTGCACCTAGTTACTTACAGAAGGCTCATCGTCAATTCATCACAGATGACGTATTTCAAGTTTTATTTTAACTGATAAGTTAGTTGACATATATCAGTACAATGCTAAGGGTGCCAATTTTTCTACCATTTATGAGGTCCCAAATGAGCAGTCACTACCACTGACCACATCACTACTGATTGGGCATATGATAAAATATGTATTCAAAACTCACTTGGGAACCATAATTTGAAACCTCGAGAATTATTACTTTGAAGGCATTCACTGTGAAATGAGGGGAAAATAAATATGAACCACTCTCATAACACACTGATGGTTAATAATAGTTGAAAGCTGGAACCTAATCAGGAACAGCTTTTTTATTAACTAAAGAGTAATAGCAGCAAAACATAAGCTCCACTTTAAAATTTACACTTACTTTTGAAGCATCAAGAACCATCAGCACAATGTCTGATGACTTTGAAACAGCAATCACCTGATATTGAGAAATGAGAAGATGATTTTATTAGGTTTATTGTGATTTCTACAAGACCTGAACCTCCAAGTCAACTATAGAAATTTCTATTAAAACATTCTACGATAACTGATCAAACAATACCTGTCTCCCACGCCCCTTGCCTTCAGAAGCACCTTCAATAATTCCGGGGAGGTCAAGTAACTGGATTTTAGTATCGTTGTAGTGAATAATTCCAGGGATGCAGGTAAGAGTTGTGAATTCATATGATGCAGCTTCTGAATGTGTTCCCGTCAACATTGTTAGGAGTGTAGACTTCCCCACACTGTAAACAGAGAAAATTGAGAAGGTTGTGCATGACAGTGATGACAACAGATTTGACACATACGCAATAGGTGAATAGTATATAGTTTCAACAACACACTTCAATCATCATTATTTACGATCCCATCACAGTCTAAGATATGAACACACAGGCAAAGCGGATGGAAAATGGTGAGAATTAAATTAAACACGTCACAATTCACGTGTTGATACCATGTTAAAAAATCAGTTGGTTGAAAATATTTTATTTATATGATACGTAAGGATATATATTACTTGGTTGAAAAACTCAAATTCAAGCGTTAAGCTAAGGCAATGGATTGAACAATCTATATGAAAACAATTCACCCATTCCAAATATACAACACTGAATATGAGGCCACAGGATATGTAACCTAACCAACATGTTAAAAGAAAAAACTGTGACCGAAATATCATTTTAGAGATGTACGTCCATTGAGTAAATTTTACCTGATGATTTTTACATAAAACTCCCATCATGTGATTAGTTGGCTGTGTTTGAAATTAGACTAATCAACAATAATAATTTACCTATCAACCATTTTGACTTCATAAAGTACCTTGTCGTACATAAGACATATGTCACAAATATGGATGTTGGTTGATGTGACCGCTTGGGTTGCCACTAAGGAAACGTCAACTTACGGGTAGGTGGGTAGCTATTAAACTTTTATACTAGCAAAGATCCATCCCTCACGTGCAGATAAGAAGAACATCAGCCCTTCGTATTAAGTTGAACTAGTAACCTCAAGATATTTTTCATCTTTTCAATCCTTTCTTTCATTTTATATAATTATGATTCAGTTTCGTGAAAAAGAAAGATAAAAAGTACAGATACAGCAGACCTTGGAAATCCTATAAGTGCTACACGTCCATGGCCATATTTTGTAACTTCAAACCCCTCTCCGGCTCCACTTGAACCCTGGTTCATTGCCAAAAGATAACTACAATTAAAATAAGGTACACTTCTGTACAAACAGAATCAGATAAAAACAAAACTAAAACCTTTTTTTTGAGATAACATAGACACACAAAACCTTTTTTTTTAAACAAGGAAATTTTGGACCAAAGTATGTGGAATGAAACCAGCAAGCACAAGTTCATCCCTCAAGGTTATGCATCTATATCAGAATTGCTGATAATCTAGTAATGCAACTAACATTAATATAACAGTTGCAGTTCAACCCAAAAAAATATCTTTAAAAAATTGCATACCTTTGGAGGCTCCAATAATTGTGTCCTTAGCTTAGCTATCTTAGCCTTGAGCTGACCCAGATGATACTCTATGTATAAGGGAAAATAAAAATGAGAAGACACTTTAGGATAATATTGACCATATTTGCATATTCTATGTACAAAGGAGAAGGGAAGGCTAAAAAATGCAGAATAATAGAAAGATAATTTCCAATAGAGAGGAAATTAAAGTTAAGAATATTCTTCAAATGCAAGAACGGATAAAGGGGAGGAGGGCTTGCACACATCCACAAACTCTCATCCACAGTTACTGGTCGCATGCTAATGGAAGCAATAACGTTATGCATGGGCATTGGGCAAGAAAAAATGTACAAAATTGTAGGTGATAAATAACGCAAAGAACCTGTAGCTTTGTTTTTCTGTGTCCGAGCCATCTCAGCTTCAATTTCTTTGATCTTCTCTACAATACCCATTTTGCCTTACGTTTGACTGCTAAAAGAATGAGAAAATATCAGCTTTAAGAATTGAAATTGATCTAATAGGTATGAGAAACCAAGTAGCTGTTTATAGATTAGATGCAATAATATTAAATAAAACACCTGCACCATAGTTCTACAGATAAGAAAGGACGCTAGTACTTGGTTTCTTCATATAACCCCCACAAAAGAGAGCAAAAGTAATTAATATTTATTATTTAAAATATTGAAAGAAAGAAAGAAAAAGAAGTTGATGAGGTACAAAACCAGCGCTAAGAACTATAGGCAGCCGGTATAACAATTTTGAAGTAAAAGTAATATAATATGGATGTCCGCTACAAGGTTCAGAGTTCAGAGTTCAGATCAGGAGAAGTTGAGAAATTCAAATAATTCACACACAGAAATTTACAGTAACCACACACTAAGAGTGAAAAAGGAAGGGGATCTCACATTATAACGTAAAGCCACGGGATTCAATTACTCAATTCTAGAGCAACTGGTATTGAAGTTAATAAGATTCATAGCTGGCACAACAAGGTAATTTATTGAAACAGAAGCATTCAAATGCACGAAAGCAAGGGAAGTTGAGACCAGAAGGGCTAACTATTCATTGAGCCAAAGGGACAGCCTATGACTCTAATATATTGCAAAGAAGTCTGTAATTCAAACCAAACACAAATAAAGTCGCGACTTTGCATAAAATTCTTACAATTTACTAAATAATGTGAAATAAAAACTTAATTTGATAGAAATTTTCTAGAGCAAATTACATTTGTTCAATTTACGTGAAATAGAGCCATAATTCTAAGAGTGGTATACAAAGTTCGTTACTAAACTGATCTGTAAAATCCATTACAGGCAAGCTAAAATAAATGCGATGAATTGGATAAGCAGTAAAATTATAGAATATGAGCGAAAACTGTTGTGCTGATATTAACAACTGACAGAGAGAGATGAGGACAGTGCGTTGGCAAATTGCTGTCTAAAACCGCAGGCCACGCGTTTATGCCCCAGAAGACAGATAGAACCGTAGAGCAAATTGGGAGGAGGATGTGAGTTCTCAGCTAAGCTCTTTTCCACCTGAGAAGAAGAAGAAGAAGACGATCACTTTCTCTTTCTGTATTATTTTCGTTTTGCTCGTCTTTCATCTGTTCTTATTTCTTTTTCCCTTTCTGATTTTCTCTACCGGCCAACCCTATCTGGGCCTTATTATTGCTACAGATCATCGTACCTATTCGAACCAATTTTTATTATCTGGGCCTTATTGCTACTGCGTCTGAGGTCCAGTCGTAATAGAGGGAAAATCAACAACCCAGTCAACTTTTGGATTTGGTTACGGAGCGTTTATGATTTCTAACGTGGACATGAGATCCTCTGTATTATTTATCTGTTTTATGTTTCTGTTATCAGAGATATGAAAATATATATATATATATATATATATATAATTTGATCCCTCTATTGTGAAGGTAGTGAATGACGGGGGAGAAGTTGGAGACTCCGTAGTCGACCGAACTGATTAATTGCTAACCGAAAATTGTATATTTAAAAATAAATGAAAAGAAATTAATATTTTCATAATGTCTGATGTGAATGAGGTGAGCTCTACTTAATATTTATATAAAGGGAATCTTATAAAAATATTAATTCTTTAAATAAATACTCCCGGTAACATAAACAAATTTTAAAAAGTAAACAATATAATGCATTGGCTGTTCAATGGGTGGAATGCAAAAAATTAAAAGATTAACTATTTTTCCTATAGACAAAGTATTGGTCATTTTACTTGTTTGACACTCTCAATTTTACAAGAAGGGATATGTAGAATTTATAAATGTTAAGGATTTTTTTCAATATTAATTTATAAATATGAGTGTTTTAACTTAGTAATAGTAACATAATAATAAAATTATGTTGTTAAATTTAATTATATTATAATACCATAAATAAAAAAATAACTTCTTTTATGGAATTTTCCCGTCCAACTATGTTATAAACGATGATGATAATGATTTTTCTAGACCATTTATCTCTTAAAAGTAAGGCTGTAAAATGAACCAAACGGTTCGAGCTCGATTCTTACTCGTTCAACTAAAAGTTCAATTTGAAATATAAACAATTCAAATATAAGTAAAATTTAAAATTCAATAAATTACTCGAACCTATTAAAATTATAATTTTATATTGATAATCGGATCATATTCGCTCTAAAAGTTCAAACTATTAGACTCGATTTGAGATCAGGCCCAACTCGATAACTAAACGAAATTTTTTTTATACTCGATAAGTTTTATAAACTAAATTTGAAAAATTTAATATTTGATTCGATTCATTTATGCCCTTACTTAAAAGTCATGAATCGTTTTGATTATTGATATTTGATGAATATAGGGTACTTTAAAAAATTAAAACAAAAGTTTAAGCATGGAGTAAAAGTTAGAATGATTTGAAATATCAAAGTGCAAAATATTTTGATGAAAAAGTACAATGTGTAATTTTATTTAAAGAAAAGAAAGAAAGAGAAAAATTATTTATCTATTTATTAAGGCAGAGCAAATAAGATATTTACTTTTAAAATCTAGTTATGTATCAAAGCATTAGTATCTGTTGGAAAAGTGTGTGGACTCCACTTGATGGCTGTCGTTACCTCCTAATAGCCCAATAGGCATCTTTACGTAATTTTTGGTCCAGTAGAGGGCCTAAACAAAATCCGGAATCCAGATATGTCCTTAAACTACATTCATTTTAAATTTGGATTCCGCGACTGTAGGAGGAAAACACAGCCCGCCCCTCAGCTACTACCGAACTTACTATAATATGTAATGAGTAATGATATACCGACTCAATATAAAAATAACAGCGCTCATTATTATTATTTTTATATTATAAATTTTATTATTTTTATATTGAGTTATTAGCAAAATTGCATAAATAAATCCTTACTAATACAATGGTTCCAATTTTTGGTATTTGATTCTCCTAATCAATCCTTTAGGCAAAACGTGCTATCAATCGGCTAATTTGCTTTCGCTGTATCATCTCGATTACTATTAATTTCACCTTCTTCTTTTTTTCCGGCAAGTTTACCGCGAATCAACGGGAGTAATTTAATTCAACTGCACATTCCGACGAGTTACATTTGTATGGTGACTTAAATTTTAAGTTTCGGCACTTGTGATGTTCAGTCTATTTTGTATTTATATTCACGTCTATATACACAAATAAGCCTGCACATATATAATGGCACTCTGATTGGAGTTGATGTTATTTGGGATTACCCATAGAGTTCATTTGGGTCAATATAATGCATGTGAGCTGGTATATGTTTTGCCAGCAATGATATGCTTAACGTTGTTGGATTTTATTTTCTTCCCTTTACAGTTTGTGTATTGAGTTCCATCTGCTGGATTTTCCATGGAAACAGTGGTCGAAGTAGAGGGAAATGCTGAAGCTGAGTTCGAGGATAAAGCTGTTGCAAAAACTAGCTATGCACCAAACTCGCTGAAGCTGATTGCTGATCCTGTTGTTTATCAGCTTATTCGGTTATTCTTGCAATCTTAATGTATATGTACCTATATGTAGGTTATACGTTGGAAAGTAACGCCAATGTCAAAAGTGGCTAACAACTATGTAGAATGAAATAATGTCAATGCATTCAATACTTGAACTACTTTGTTTTACTTTAAGTAATAGTGTAGCGTTATAGTCACTATGATCTACGACTCTCTCCATTTGTGGATGAAACAAGTTAGCTTTAGGATTTTATAGGAGATTGTTTTGACAAAGTGATAACTGGCATGCTTCTTGTCATACCTTGTTATAAGTGTTGGTAGTATATCACCTTTTTATTCAACCTAATTTGATCTTTTGTTGCCCCTTTTAGTCCTCTGAATGTAATGCATCTTTCTCTGATCCATCATCCGTCATGAACTTTTCAATTTTGTTTTTAGGAAAGTGAAGGAGAACCTCAATAAGGGCGCTATATAGCAAACCGTGAAGTTTATTAAAGAACACTAGCGATTGGAAGTCTGCTACAAAGATTCAACATTCCTAAGACTAGTACATTGATTCATGGGTATTTGTGCACCTTAGCTAAGTCATAGCTTATGGAAATAAAGAAATATGTAAAGGCTCTCTCATGGGTGCTCCTTCTGCGTGAAACTTGTTGGGTGATAAGTATATGAAATTATGAATACATGATGGCCTTGGACCTTGCTATCACATATCTAGTGCTCTTATAACCCATATACATTAGTCTCCAAGTGCTTGAGGAGTGAAAATTGAATTGCTCTATTCACTTTAATGTGTTCTTATAGTCTTTGATAGGATGCATTGAATATTCTAGAAATCCAACAAAATGATTCACTTTTTATGTGTTATGTAATTAAATATAATCTTGCTATGATGTTTCCAACTTGTTGAAGGTATCAATATGTGACTTTCCTATGATTCTATGAACACGCTGTCATTGGGTTTGGTAGATGTTTTTATTTAATTTTCTCTAGTCCTTGGTCCAGTTTTTATGATTTATCTGAATGAGAAATACATTCCAGGTCTTTTCCAATCTGAGAATCTAGAATTTACTCGGAAAAGTCAAATGCAGTGCTTGACTCGGGAATTAATTTGGCTGAGACAAAGGTAATTCTAGATTTTATGTAATATGTATTACTTTTGTGTTTTGAATTCCTTTGGAATTGGTTAAAATTTAATATGGATTGAAAAATGTGTACTCACTAATCTTGTTCTGGCCACCGCTTGCTCGTATTTGACATCCTAGGTATCTTCAAGTTATTGAAAATAAATATTATATAAATTTATCCGGGTTGCCCATTTCTAGTCTTTTTAAAATATGCTTTTCCTTCTAAGTTGTTATTATTTATCGGGACTTGCTAACGCATGCCGTAAGGACCTTTCACGAGGTTTTTTGTAAAGGAATTGTCATTAATAAAATTAGGTATACAGCATTACATGCACTTTAGCAAGTCTCCCCCTAACAACACTTTCTAAGATTAACTAAACTAATTTCACTCTTACAAGGCCCCATACAACACTTTCCAGTACTTTTTAACAAAGGTTCTAAGTATTCCTTAACAAGTTCCCTTACGAGCAGTGTTTAGTGTTTGCCCATAATTCTCTCTGTCTCAATTTTGAGAGGACATCTAGAAACTTAAGCTTTGTTGAAGGTTTAATTTCCACATTTTTTGGAATGGAGGTAGTACTGACTGGTACAACCTTTTAGGTTTTAGTTTTTCTTAATAATTTTCAGCTTTTAGACATTTTTTAAATTTATGGAGATTAACAAAAAGTTGAGCATTAAGAGGTTTTATAGGTTTTTTCTTCTTTCTTTAAAAGCATTTTTTTCTAATTTAATGGATATCAATACTCACTAGCTAGTGTTCTTGCTTATAGGAAACTGTTCCCTCAGCAGCAACAAGTACAAATGGCAGCAGTATTCATCAATCTGGGGGTGGGCAATGCTCAAGTCCTCAAGGTGGGGAGACTGAAAGTGGATTGTTAACTTCTACCGACTGTAGTAGCTGGAAGCCTGATTTTTCTAAGTTGGAAGGGGAAATATATGCCTAGACAACCTTTCAGTTCGAGATATTCATGAAACTTTCAGAGAGACATTTGGATGGGAAACTTATGTCAAGGACAAGCAGTGGCTTAAAAGAAGGATTGTTATGGGTCTGACTAATTCTTGTGATGTTTCAACTACAACTTTTGTAATAGAAGATATTAGAGTGGTTAAGAAAGAGAAAGAAGGAAGAAGTAAGATTGCAGATATAGTAAACACGCAAAGGATCCTGCTGTTGGAGCAGTGGATGAGAAATGTGGAGGTTCTGGCCAGAAAAAGCAAATGGAGAAATATTTTAATAATTCCTGCAAGAGATTGTGAAATCCTAGTTTGGACTATAATCATGATAGTGAAAATCCTTGCGTGGAACGAAGATCAGACAAAAGGGTTCGGAAGCCCACAAGGAGATACATTGAAGAAGTTTCAGAAGGAGAATCCAGGGAGAATCCTATACATTGAAGAAGTTTCAGAAGGAAAATTCAGGGAAAATTACGGAAAAATAACTTATCAAGTTAAAAATTCTGGACCTGGCCAGTCATCTCCAATAACTTGTGTCCGGCCTATTCAAAATATTACGTCAGATAGGAGGCCGCTTGTCACCAGGCAGGATTCCCTTGGAGGTTCTGGGATTCAGATTCCGTATGTTTCTCAGGTTCGAAGAGGACGTCCAAGAGAAAACTTTATGACACTCATGGTAATATTTTAAAAAATCCTGATAGAGTTATATGCCACATGGATTTTTAATCTGGATTAATGCCTTTTTAGTTTTTACCTATTTATGGTTGATTGTTACAATTTTTTACATGAGAAGCGTGTTCTTTACTTTGTTCAATTTGGTAAATCACATAATGTGCGTGCATTTTAGTGTGGTTCTCTATAGTTGCTCATCCAATTTTTCTGACATAATAATTTTGGCTCTTTTCTCTTAATTTTCTTATTTTTTGTTTTAAATTTTTATTTCGTGAGAGTACATGCCAGGGACTTTAGAACGATATTAAATTCTTAGGGTTTTTAAAATTTTGATGGTTAATATCATAGCTTCAAAAACGGTTGCGACGTCATGGATTTTCTGGTGCTGCATCTGTTATAGCCCCCATTCCTGGTGCTGCATCTGTTATAGCCCCCATTCTTGCGAAAATTGAATTTCACGACATGTCTGTTATGGAGTCGTAAGTTTACGTCAAAGCCATTGTGGAGCATTAATGATTGTTACCCCAGTTTCTCTGTAAAACACATTTTCCTACTTATTTGAATGTTCTCTCGCACCTGCCATTTTTGTGAACATTATTTTACTTCACAAGAGGCTCCTTTAGGCTTCTACTTCTTAACCTCCTGATTCCTAGATGACTAAATCTTAGATTCACAAAATATAATAGATCTAATAGAATCAGTAGATCTGTATTTCTAATAGCGAAGAGAGACATATAGAGGATCAGAGACACCGAGAGAGGAGAGAGATGGCAAGGGATCAGGGTTGCACATTGTAAATAGAAAAAGTTACTCAAGTAAAATAGACATGGTAAGGATCAGTATCTATGTTTTGCTTTTGCTTAGAATAATTTGAACCATGGTGATATGTTTCTAATAAGATATAATTGTCTACTGCTTGCTAGTGCCCTGTCTCCCCCTTCCTCTAATGACTACTGCTTCTTTGGTTCACACTCCTCATTTCTATGGTATGCGCTGTAATGTTTTGTTAATATGATTTTAGAATTGTAATTACACATGCCTGTGATTAGTAAGAAGTGTGCTCAAGTGATGTAGGACAAATGGCATTAGAATTTGAAGAAGAGATAGATAGACGTCTGGGAAAGAATAAGTCAAAGAAAGGGCTTCGGACATGAGCTTCGTCTTCGGGAGTTCAGTCTCTTCGGGAGTCAGACCTCTTCGGGAAAGCTTCGTCTTCGGGAGTTCAGCCTCTTCGGTAGAAACGTCGGATTATTATTATTATTTAATTATTATTAATAGAAAATAAATCTATTTCATGGTAATAGTGTTTAATTAGGAAGTAGATTATTTTATGGTAGTAGAAGTTTAATAGGAAGTTAGTTATTCTGTAGGATTTGGTTTCCATATTTCTAAGAATCCTATCATAGATTGGAAAGGAAGTCTGTAACTATAAAACCCAGCTCATGGGTTGAATTAAGGGGATAATTTATTTTTTTCTATTGATAAAATTGAGTTTATTCTCTGGTGGATTCCAGTTTGCGTTCTAAGAGCTTACGTTAGTAAACTCTTGTACTTCCGTTCTGCGTCAATTGGTATCAAAGCCCAGATTTTCCTGGTGCGATGGCTAACAACGAAGGTGGAAGAGATAACCTTGACGACGTTGGTCGCAAAGATGCCGAATTATGGGCAGCAATCAATGAACAACGACAGTCGATTGCGAGGCTAGAAACCTTATTGCAACAACTGTTAGTGCAACAACCCAATCCTAACGGTGTTGGTCGTGGCGACAGAGTTGGACACGAGGGATTTGCCCTTGACCGCCCTGGAAGAGCACGCCAGCCTGGAGCAGTGGGATATGTTCAGTTTGAAGATTTGAGTGATGAAGACTCTGAGGAAGAACTAGCAGGAAACCAAAGAAATCCCCAGCGAAACCGAAACCCAAATCAAGCTGACTATAGGATACGTGCGGATATACCATTGTTTCAAGGTAAGCTACAGATCGAAGAGTTTTTAGATTGGATTTCTGAGGTTGAGAGATTCTTCGAATTAACCGAAGTCACGGCAGAGCGACAAGTTAATTTAGTAGCATACAAATTAAGAAGCGGGGCTGCTGTTTGGTGGGAGAAGCTGCAGATGGATCGGCGACGACAAGGCAAAGTACCTGTACGATCCTGGAGGCGAATGAAACAACTGATGATGAACAGGTTCTTACCCCCAGATTACGAACAATTTATTTTTCGAAGTTATCAGAATTGTGTACAGGGTAACAGGACTGTCACGGATTATACTGAGGAGTGGACTAGGCTATCAGTTCGTAACAACTTAAACGAGACTGAAGGACAACAAGTGGCCAGATACTTGGAAGGATTGAAACCAGACATTCGCGACAAGATTGGACTACAAGTCGTCTGGACAGTGGACGAAGCACATAACATGGCCTTAAAAGCAGAGTTGATGGAGAAAACCTACAATCGGACGTCCTACTATAAAAAGGATATGGCGGAGACATCCAATACAGTTGCGAACAGAAACCGATTTTCACCAAGCGATGGGAGGAATCAGCCTAAAGTTAATATCGATCAGACCCCAAGGGGTTCGGGCCCCACTAATAATCCTGTAGGAACACAATCTACAGGCGTGCCCACGAGAGAAACTCCTCGAACACCAAACCCCTATGCAAAAACTGGAGGTTTCAAGTGTTACCGATGCGGTCAACCAGGGCATCGTTCGAATGAGTGTCCGACCAGGAAATCAGTGAACTTCGTGGGTATTGAAGAAGATGAAGAAGAGGTTCAGGAAGGAATTGACAGGGGCGAATTCTGGGGTGAGGCAGAAATAGCTGAGGAACAAGGGGAACATGTAAATTGCGTGATTCAACGGGTGATGTGTTCAACAAAGTTAGGAGACTCATCACAAAGGAACAACATCTTTAAAACATACTGCAGTGTTCGGGGTAAAGTCTGTGATGTTATCCTTGACAGTGGAAGTTGCGAGAATTTTGTGTCCAGAAGATTGGTAGAACATCTAAATCTCCAAGTCGAAAAGCATCCGAAACCTTATGCTATCGGATGGATTCAGAAGGGACCGAAAGTAAATGTGACCGAAGTTTGCAGGCTACCTATTTCGATCGGTCAGCATTACCGAGATGAAGTGATCTGTGACGTAGTCGACATGGATGCTAGTCACGTGATATTAGGACGACCATGGCAGTTTGACATGGATGTCACCTATAGAGGTCGTGACAACGTTTTTGTCTTCGGATGGGATGGCAGGAAGATTGCAATGGTTCCAAAACGAAATCCCGATGGAGGCTCAAGTACAACCGCAGCCGAAGATCCTCCCTTACTTTCTCTAATCACTTCAGCAACTGAACTCGAGTCCGAGATTAAGGAAGCACGGGAGGTACATGTTATTGTTGTGCGAGCTCTGGTGGTAGAAAAGGAACCAAGAATTGTGGAATCCGTGAAGGTACAGTCCCTTTTGACCGAATTCAGTGAGTTGGTGTCTGATGATTTACCAGATGATCTTCCACCTTTGAGGGATATTCAACACCACATTGATTTAATTCCGGGAGCTCGTTTACCTAATTTGCCTCACTATCGGATGAGTCCCAAGGAAAATAAGATTTTGCAGGAAAAAGTGGAGGAATTATTAAAGAAGGGATTTATTCGAGAAAGCATGAGTCCGTGCGCGGTCCCTGCATTACTGGTTCCAAAGAAAGATGGTAGTTGGAGAATGTGCATTGATAGCCGTGCAATTAACAAGATAACTGTCAGATACAGTTTTCCGATCCCAAGATTGGATGACATGCTGGATATGTTGGAAGGGTCAAAATTATTTTCCAAAATAGATTTGCGAAGTGGATATCATCAGATTCGAATCAAGCCTGGAGACGAATGGAAAACGGCTTTCAAAACAAAGGATGGGCTCTACGAGTGGGTGGTTATGCCCTTCGGATTATCCAATGCACCTAGTACATTCATGAGGATTATGAACCAGGCATTGAAGTACCTGAATAGCCAAAGAAGCTTAAGAAATATGCATACTCGATGGGCAACCTATTTGCAAAAATTTCCTTTTGTTTTGAAGCATAAGTCGGGTGCCCTGAATACAGTGGCGGACGCATTGAGTCGTCGTTCGAGTTTGTTGGTCACTATGCATCAAGAAATTATTGGATTTGAATTCCTTAAAGAGTTATATGAAGGCGATGAAGATTTCGCTGAGGTATGGGGAAATTGTGACCGTAAGCAGACCGAATGAGAGTTTCATGTGACTGATGGCTACCTATTCCGTGGAAATCAGTTATGTATTCCTCGGGGTTCTTTGAGAGAGAAACTGATTCGGGAATTACATGGAGGGCATTTGAGCGGACACTTAGGGCGTGATAAGACCATCAGTAGCGTAGCCGAACGATACTATTGGCCTCAGTTGAAACGCGATGTGGGTAACTTTGTTCGAAAATGCTATGTTTGTCAGACTGCTAAGGGTCAAGCTCAGAATACAGGTCTATACATGCCGCTGCCTGTACCGAATGCTATATGGGAGGATTTATCGATGGATTTTGTTTTGGGACTTCCCCGAACCCAACGGGGCGTAGACTCTGTGTTTGTTGTGATCGATAGGTTCTCAAAGATGGGGCACTTTATACCTTGTAGGAAGACCTCGGATGCATCCCATGTTGCTCAGTTGTTTTTTCGGGAAGTAGTTCGTTTACACGGGGTTCCGCAATCTATCACTTCTGATCGAGATTCAAAGTTTCTTAGCCATTTTTGGATCACATTGTGGCGGCGTATGGATACTTCGTTAAAATTTAGCAGTACTGCACATCCACAAACAGACGGACAGACCGAAAATCTAAACCGAACATTAGGAAATTTGATTCGGAGTATTTGTGGAGATAAGCCTAAGCAATGGGATGTGGCACTAGCACAAGCTGAGTTCGCATATAACAATGCAGTACACACTGGTACTGGTAAATCTCCTTTTGCTTTAGTATATCGACAACCTCCTAAACATGCGTTAGATTTGGTTCGTCTTCCGAAGGTTGCTGAGACGAGTGTTGCTGCTGAACACATGGCCGAACAGGTTCGAGATGTTCAGGCCGAAGTCAAAGCTCGGTTAGAGGAAACGAATGCGAAGTATAAAGCTGCGGCCGATGCCAAGAGACGTTTGAAGGTGTTTGCCGAAGGGGATCAGGTTATGGTGTTTCTGCGAAAGGAAAGGTTTCCGATCGGGTCTTACAATAAGCTGAAGCCACGGAAATATGGTCCGTATAAAGTAATCAAAAAGATCAATGATAATGCCTACGTGATCGATCTGCCGCCAAATATGAACATCTCTCGTACTTTTAATGTAGCTGATCTTTACGGGTTTCATGGTGATGAGCCACTTTATCCAGAAAGTAACTCGTGGTCGAGTTCTTTGCAGGTGGAAGGGACTGATGTAGGACAAATGGCATTAGAATTTGAAGAAGAGATAGATAGACGTCTGGGAAAGAATAAGTCAAAGAAAGGGCTTCGGACATGAGCTTCGTCTTCGGGAGTTCAGTCTCTTCGGGAGTCAGACCTCTTCGGGAAAGCTTCGTCTTCGGGAGTTCAGCCTCTTCGGTAGAAACGTCGGATTATTATTATTATTTAATTATTATTAATAGAAAATAAATCTATTTCATGGTAATAGTGTTTAATTAGGAAGTAGATTATTTTATGGTAGTAGAAGTTTAATAGGAAGTTAGTTATTCTGTAGGATTTGGTTTCCATATTTCTAAGAATCCTATCATAGATTGGAAAGGAAGTCTGTAACTATAAAACCCAGCTCATGGGTTGAATTAAGGGGATAATTTATTTTTTTCTATTGATAAAATTGAGTTTATTCTCTGGTGGATTCCAGTTTGCGTTCTAAGAGCTTACGTTAGTAAACTCTTGTACTTCCGTTCTGCGTCATCAAGTCATATCTAGCACTCCGTCCATTCCTCTTAGATGTCCCTGTTGAAACTTCACACATTTGAAAATGAGGAGAATAGTAGAAAAACTGTACAAAGTTAGTTATTATCTTTGATGAACCCCACTTCCATAATTAAATATGTTGCAATATATATGTTTGTGGGTGACTTGATGGTTTCTTCATGGACCCCATAAAGCTCATGGGCAAAATGGTAATTTCAATACTGAAATTGTTTTAGAATACCCAAAAAAAGGAAACGACTTCTAAATGAGACTGAGGGAGTATTTAGCTAATAGTGTCCTCTTATTTCTGTAGTGAGGCAATAATTCTATATGCTGAACATACTCATCTGGCTGTTATCACTTGTTTTTAGCTGGATGTTTTTTTTATAGTAAAATGGTATTCTACCGGGAACTATTTCTCTTATGCAGTTTTAATGTGATAAAAATTTCAATTTGTAGAAACTTCAACCCAGTGGAATGGGCACGGCTGCCAAGCTGCTAAAAAAGGCATTTAGCGTATGTGATTCTCGGCCAGCTACCGGTAGAGGGAACAAAGTCGTCAAACCTAGACCGGCCCCTGGATGGGTGCAACAGCCTGTAAGTATTAACTTCCTCATAACATCAATTTGATTAAACATATCATTAATTTATGAAAATGCAATGCATTTGTTTCATGAATCTATCCGCACCTTGTGTTGTTTGGTGGACTAGTGTTAAGAGTCAGTCAATGAGTTTTGATACTTTACCGAGATGTTAAGCTCTTGTACTTACAAATAAATGTAATGGGGAAAAAAGGGAGAAGAGAAACCTAATGTTCTCCATTCTCCATCTTTAAAGGGGGAGGAGGTCATTAGCAACTTTAGGGTACCACCCTTGAAGATGCATTGCGGGCTAAGCCTTGATTTACGCATACGCTCTTAAATCTGCATCAACTCTCAGAAAAGAAATTAAATATCAACCAAATGGAATATAAATTCTATGGTTCAGGAAAAAGATTTAGGTCCAGATTCGCCAGACTGCCTTACTGACTTGTATGCATGCCAAAGGAGTTTTAGCAATGGAAATTTTTTATACTCTAGGATTTTGACATGGAATTGAAAAAATACTTTCATAGATTTAAAACAGTTGCAAAGGAACATTCTTGCATAAACATTGATACAAATCGTCTATTGCATATATTTTTTAAGTAAGATTAAAGAGGGTGGGTCTAGGATTGTATTTTACGCTATGTTGCATGAACTTTTCAGTTGAGGGTGAATACCTTTGTCGACACAGGTGACAGGTGTGATTGTGGCAGCTGAATACTCCACATAGTGTAAAATAGTTAATAATGCTCTAAAAAATAAGAGCAGAAGAAAGGGGATCATAAGATATAATTATTTGTGTGCCACAAATATGGAAGTTATGCCTGGAGTCTCTGGACTTGCTGTATATCTTTTGAAATGTTACTTAGGTATCTACTGGATTTAATTTACTCATAACCCTAATTGGACTGGGTCTCATCTTTTAGAAACATCAGAATACGTTAGTCTGACTAAGAAAATTAGTATCATGACAGAAGGACCAAATAACTGACTTGCTAATAAGCTTAGTAGATATGTCCTTATTGTGCTATTAAGCCAAGAGCTAAATTGGTATGAGGTTTGTTGGGAATTAAGTCGACGCAAACCAAACATTTAACTTGAAAAACCCTTAAAAGGAAAAAATCACATGCCAAATTCCGAATATTCACTATATCAATAATGACTTAAAATAATCCTCCCAAGTTTTACATCAAAAAACTTAAAGTTCCACAATGCCGCAACACAACTTTTTGCACAGACTAAAAGCTGCAAAACCCTGTACTACTTTTTTGCATGGAATATAAAAGTTACAAAAACCTTCTATCTCATACAAATATAAAACTCACTCACACATTCTCAACTCTTTAGGATACTAAATAACTTTTGATTGTGTTATCCTTTAACAACTAAACATAATACTCTATTTATAGAGTACTCACAACTTTTTTCTTCCTATTCAAAATAAGACACTTCCAAAATAATACTCTTACCAAAAATAAGATTCTTTCTCATAATAGAACTCCAGTATATAATAAGTATTCTATTAAAAATAAGACACATTTCTTTCCATAATAACAATTATTTTCTAAATAGAATTCGAGGAGTATCCCAACAATTTCTCCCTCGGCTCGAATCCCAACTACTTCAACTTCATATCTGAATAGGATTTGAAGAGTATCCCAACAATGTTCCCTTAATCCTCTATCAATTTGATGTGCAAGTCGGAAAAAGAAAATTAAACAGTGCAAGATCACTTGGACACTTGGCAACATATCAGTATTTTCCCTCTACTCAAAAGTTCTCTCTTAAAGCATTTAATATACTTCCAAAGATAATTAATGATTGCTTCTTAAGTAACAATCTACAGCTCAGGAGGTCAATTTGATTTAGGGAGAACAAAAACAAGATTTTTTTTTTGTTCAGGAGTAAAATATGATGCAATTACTTTCTTGCATATGTTGAGTCACCGATGTAGTCTCTCCCATGTTAAGCATTCTACGAGTAGTTCCTTTTTTGTCTTTTTCTTTTTTATTTGGTTAAGCTCATTACCAAGTACGTCTCGGTGATTATAATCTTTCTGACATTATCTCTCCAAAACATTATAAGTAATATTTATGAAGGAACTTTCAGACTAAGGTAGATCAGTATCGTAGGGAGTTGATTGAAACTCAGTTACATTTTTTTCAAGGTTTAGTTGCTTGGATCTTTGTTGGGTTTTTTATCGGCTCCATATCTTTTTTCCTCTTGGTGTGAGGTGTCTCAATTTATAGTTTTTCATTTTAAATCCTATGGTATTTTGTTATTTCTGGGTCAGAAACTATTGAATTTGAAATTTTCTGTCTGTATAGCTTATTACTGAACCAGAGAAAACTGAAGAGTATTTGGAAAGGAAAATAACTGACTTGGACAAAGATGATGTGTCGCTTCAACACATGGATTCATCTGGTGATACTTCAGATGATAATATAGTACCTGTTCCTACAGCAAATGATGGTATGAGAAGGAAACATCATCGCCCTTGGACCTCGAGTGAGGTGGTTAAGCTAGTTGAGGGTGTAGCTAGCTATGGCGTGGGTAGGTGGTCTGAGATAAAAAGGGTTTCTTTCGCATCATATTCATACCGAACCTCAGTTGATCTCAAGGTATATATTTTACGTCTTATTGTAATTGGTTAATTGTTCAAATGGAACTAAATATGTGTACCGGAGATGGTTTGGCAGTTAGATACAGAGCCGCGTTTTTTGCTTGTGCATCAAGCTGAGAACAAGTTATCATTTTGCAAGACAAGTTGAGGAATTTGCTGAGAGCTAGTTTTGCACAATTGCCTGCAGATAAAGAGGTGAGCAATTTTCCAGAATGTGTTTGTGTCTTAGTTTTAATTTTGTGATTATGTTTTGATTTAGAGAGGACTGCTTCTACATATGAACCAAAGCTAGTGAAAAAATGCATAATCATCTGAAACAAAAGATATATGTTGCACCCCCTCTTGGTTGTGCTTATACACTGTTATAGAGTGAAGGTCTTCTTTCATTATTGGAGTTGAACATATTTTGTTCATTTCTTCTAGTTTCTATTACCAATCACATTGACCATAATATGATAAAACGACTTTTGGAAAACGGAGCCCATTAATACCTTATTGCATGCTTAAGTTTTCAGTAAATTGCATCTCTTTGTGCACATTTGATAATGACTTCATTGGAAATATGTAGATGGATAATTCCCGAAAACATGCTTCAATTCCGATCCCTGCTACAATTCTGGTTCGAGTGAGATAGCTTGCTGAAATGCAAAGCCAGGTTCCACCAAACCTCAGTATAGCCTAGTTTGCTGGACATGGTGGTAGAAGTGTGTACATGAAACAAGATCAGTATAAATGCTATTTTTGTTGTACTTTTTTTTTTTGGGGTTTTTTTTTTCTCTCTATTAGAAATAAGGACCCTGATATCATACCCAAGAATTTTTACTTTGTTGATCCTGGGTTTTCTTTTGGATTAGTATAACTATGGATAAGTTTGTCTTAAGCCCAAACAGGGGGGGAAGGGTTTCTGAATTACAATTACTTTTAGGTGTTTTGATAGGAGTACGTACTCAAATCTTTTGTAAATTCCTACTTGCATAATTTGGACTTTTCTTGCTCTTATCACGGTATGGATGACAGTTTTCAATGAGCAGAGATCAGGAGTACTATTAGAAAGAGAAGGTCGTGTGATGTGCAATAACTTATTGTTGTTAGGTAGTGTGGTGGTTCAAATTATAATTGACGTTCAACGTCCAAAAATATTACATTCCACACATACAAATAGATATATATAACACATATATATTTAGACACACACACACACTGACACACACACACACACACACACATATATATAGAAAGAATTAAGAACATACTCCTTCATTTGACATATCAAGTATACTCCTTTTAGCGACGGACCAAGCGACTATTTGATCCGTCATCATAGTTTCGGTTCGTCACTATATGTTGTCCGTTAAAAACTATAGCGACGGACCGAACTTATAACGACGGACCAACTCATCGTCGGTCCGTCGCTAAAGGGAATATTTTTAGTATGTCAAATAAGAGAACATGCTCTTGATCTTATATATATATATATATACACACACACACACACACATGTGTGTGTGTGTGAGAAAAATGAGCATGTGTCCTGAACACACATAAACTTATGTGTTCTATTATTTTAAAGAATTTTATTAATGGTGTTTTTAACATTTCATTAATGGTTGTTTTGAAATTTTACCAATTTGTTAATTAAAATTACATCCATTGGGTGCATTGTGCAGGACACACGAGCAACTAACCATGGTTTGAAGCGGGTCATTCAATAAACAAGCAATTAATCATGGTTTTAAGGTTAAACACCTAGTTTACCAAAAAATAATAATAATAAGGTTAAACACCTAATATATCTGACTGCTGCTTTCAACTTTCAAGAACCAACATTAAAGAAGAAAGCATGTTTCGGGTGGGGGTGGGGTGAGGGAGGGCCGAGGGGAGGGAGAGAGAGAAGGGAGGAGGATGTTTTACCCAAAAAATTAAAAGAAAAACCGAGAGGGAAAGGTGCAGAAACAAAAGGGGAATAGCTGAAAGCACGATCAAGATAAACTTCAATTTCCAGTGATACACATTCATCCCCAGGAGAACTGGGCCCTCCGGCTTCTTGTTTACTACTAGCAATCAACTTTGTTGCTTAAATTTCCATAAAGTTTTAACCTTCGAGCTAGTTCATTATTATTAAAATATCACCATCAGTTGGGACAAAACAATGGTCAAAAGGCTAATAATCCACTAATTAGATTCTAGTCCTGCGGTGAGTATATTATCCAAGGACTGGGCAGAAACATCTTCAACACAAGGTCCCATTCAATATTCAAAGATACTACAGACGTGCATGTTCTAACTTTCCCAAAAGACAAAACTGAGAGAATCACAAGCAGTGCAGTACAAAGAAGTTGCTGTCGGGGGGGGGGGGGGGGGGGGGGGGGGGGGAGTATATACCAGCCATTCCTTCCAGGCCTTAACAAGTGCAGACACAAAAGGGAATGTCTTAATACAAACATGGGAAAAAAGATTAACGGATGTTCGTCAAAAGTTCCCATCAAAAGCAGACAAGGTAAAATTCATGAGAGAATGATGATGTGATAACAACATGAAGATTTTAATATAGAATTCTGGTAAATCAAACCGGGGATTATTAAACAACATTCCAGTGATAGAATGGACCTAAACGAAAAAAGTGAACGATATCACACATCTAAAATTTCAAATGAAAAATGCATACTTGATTTTCAGTGAGCTACACAGAATTACAATGAGATATATCAAACTGTTATTTCTAAACAAAAATGGTGAGAGTAGAAGTGAAAAGGCAAATTATGGAAATGGAGAGTTACAATATGTTACCGCATTATACCGGCCCAGGAATTGAAAATTGCATCAAAGGGATAAAGCAAAATGATGAATCAAGAGGGCCTAATTCTCTTTTGACCACCTTTTGCATCGGATTTAGCTGTTCCGGCAGATTCCCCTTCAGATGACACATCAATTGATTTCGCACAGGAGCTCGAAAGATGAGCGTATAAATCGACTACCCTTCCAACGTTGTTGTTGAGCTCCCTAATTAGACCCACGTTTCGGGTCAAGTTATCAGGGGTCTTAGACTCTTGATTCTGATTAATCTCATTGATTAGCAACCTGTTTTGGTCCAAAATATTCTGGACTTGCCCAAAACTCTTCTGAAATGTCTGTAAAACGTTGTCGTCTACTTGTATTCCATTACTGAAGCTTGAAAATATATCGTCTTCCATCTCGAATCTTGATTACAGCTACTATTCGATCAAAAAAAATATTAGACCATGAATTGCAAAGAATGAATCTACAAGAAAACATAGGAAAAATAAAAGCTTGACTAAAATCTGCGATTCTCAAAGGTAAAACATATATTTTCTTTGGATGCTTTGAAGGCACGACATAATTTAAAAAGAAATTGAGTTGAGATACAATGTACTAATTAAAATTAAAGCATTCATGTCATTCTACATCCAGTGTAAGAGGAAGAGGGAGGGGCCAATTCCGGTTACCACAAATAAAAACTTTTTTCTGTGGCTCCAAAAAACAAGAGGAGAGCTCTGATTAAATTCATACAAAAAGGTACTGTATTATATTTTTCCAAGCAAACCCAGAACGGAATTGACGACCAGATGAGTAAATGAGAAACAAGAGGAGAGATCTGATTCTCAAAACGGAAAAACAAAAGCAAATGGGTCTTGAACAAAAAGAAAAGTCAATCACATATACAAACAAGCAAGTAATCCGTTAAAAAAGAAAGATTTCACAAACGACAATAAAGCAAAACATGCGGAGAAATTAACAACATATGCAAATTTCACAACACTTTTTTGTTTTGGCTTATACCTTAAAATTCTGGAACATTTTATCCGGAACGGCGGGTGAGGAATCTAATTGGGTGAAACAGAGATTGAACAAAAGAACTGAATCGAATCATAAAAATGGAGGGGAGAGGAATACGAGTGTACATAAATAAATCAATAAATATTATGTGCGAGATTTGACAGCTCACGCGGAAGAGGAGAGGAGAGGACCCTGGGATTGTGTGTTTGTCTTTTGTATGCGTGGATATTTCTCTGTCACCTCGTAATCGTTTACTTCACCTGCGGGATTCCCACCCTGTTCACTTTTATTGAATTGAATTTCGGATATAAAGGGTTGTTTTCGTATGACTCCGGTGTACACGTTATTACACGATCGAACCTCTATACTACGTAAATTTGACTGCCTTGGCCGATTGGGTAGGTATTGTTTTCTTTTTACAAGATTTAGAATCTACTTATCAAATAAGTTAATTAAAATTAACTTATTAGATAAAATTTTAATATGATATATTTGACTGATATTTTAGTTAATTCTAATTTAATTTAACAGGCCAAATTTGATAATTCAATAGTTTTTTTTTTAACTCAATTTTTAGGAACAAATGATAGGTTGTGTCTTTAATAACAAATGTATAATAATTTTTTGTGAAAATTTCAACTTTTGAATTTTTGGAAATATCAAAATTGATGACCAAGAAATTATGATTTTTTTTTTTATAAAACTTTTGGACTATTGAGTTATCAAAGTTATACTGCTGAGTTGACTCGTCACTAATGTCTTGTTATATTTTGATATAGATAAATATAATTTTTAAAATTTATATTATTACAATTTAATTTTAGAAAGAAAAAAAGCAAAAGAATGAGTTATAAATTGGACAATTTTTTTTAAAAGAACTAAATAAAGTTAAGTATTTTGTACAATTCTCTTATTCAAAGACTTTTTTTATATATAAATTAGAACTAAAAAAATAATGAAAAAACTTATCACTTTTTTATATAAATTTTTTGGGTCATAAATAGCCGAATTTAAAAGGGAAATAAATAGCATGAACAATTATTTTTTATAATTACTATAATACCCTCTACACATATAACACAATAAAACCATGAAAAAAAATGATAAATCATAATTTATTTATTTCTCCTTTCTTTTCCATCAAACATAAAGAAGTAGCGACTCATCATTTGTCAAATAAACAAACCTTCAACTTTGATACAAACTCAGTTCTACATAAGACACACGGAAAATATATTTTCATAATATAAATTAATATTTTCGTAAGATATCAATTACACCACTCACATAATTAATAAATAAGAACTATATTAATGCGAGAGAGACTTTGAGTAATATCAAAATTACCTTTAGAAATAACAATTCTCATAAACTATAATATTTTTAAAACATCTAATAGTTAAAAGGATCTTTACTTATTTAAACATAAAGTTAGAATAAAATTATGTCCAATGACAAAATATTTTATTTTTTGGTGAATTTTAATGCTAAAAGTATAATCAAGTCAAACTACAAAAAGATAAATTCAACAAATTACATAATAAAAATTATATGTTTTTAATGTTAATGTAATGGATATACCACTTTTCAAGATAAAATTTATCGGCCATGAAGATATAAAAATGTTTTATACCAACTAGGTAATATGATTGGTAAAAGTATATTATTAATAACAAAATACATGAATGTATTTGATAAATATATGAAAATTAATCTTATATCAAATATGGAGTGTGATAAATTAAAAATAATAAAATAATAATATATATCATTAAAATATATTTTGTCATGGATTTTATCACAGCACTTATTTGTTGGATAGTTGGCTCGTTGGGCCCGTCCGAATAATTTGTTAGATACTTATGTAGTTGCCCGCCCACTCTGGAAATAATTGGGGCCACTCGGAAAATAACGTGTAGTCGTGTACTATATAATTAATCATAAATTCATAATATATCAGAATTTTGCATCACCTTCTCCAAGCACGATTCGAACCATAAACCTACCTCCTCTTCAAATTCACAGATCAAAAAGCAGAATCATTCACAATCTATTCTCCCCCGCCAATTTCCCAACGGTTGGGTATTTCTATGGTGTTCAGTCTCTTCAATGGACTCCGTGGTCCACTCTGCTGTGGAAGAGATATGCTCTCAAGGCGCTAACGGACTCACACTCCGGAAGCTTTGGCCGAAGCTCCAATCTTCTCTCTCCTCCCACGGACTTCACTCCTGCGTCAACGTAAAGAAAGCCCTATGGACCAACCTTCTTAACATCCCTGGCCTCCAGTTTGAATCTGGAGGCGTTTCTTACGATTCTCAGGACTCTTCAATTCAGTCCTTCCAAGATTGCGAGAAGATGGATTTGAAGATTGTCGCAGTCGAGCATCTCCGCAACAGTTACGTTGGCATCTACGATATCAAGGCCTCCGATGCCGGAATTTCTATTCCCCAGCGCCGCGCTCTTGAGCGCCTTGCCATTGCTAGGTTTCGCTCTTTCTCTCTCCCTCTCCTCCACACACACACATATTTATCACTTCACATGTTACTTGTACCTTTTTAATCCAACACCATATCATGTTCGTTGTATGATGTCAAAAGAAAGTGACAGGTAGGGAAATTGTTTTGAAGTTAAAGAACAAAAAGAATTGTAGGAAGACCTCTTTCAAGGATTAGTTAAGCTCGACTGCCAGAAGCCTCATAGTCTGCAAGGCACATGGTTAATAGTTATCAGATATGCTCCAATACTACCATAGCCACATTCTACATCCTAGACGCTTCTAACCTAGCTTGTATAAAGTTACTCATTTCTTAGCCTTATCGTTTGACTTCCACTCATTTCAACAGAATGCCGAGTAAGGTGTAAAAGTTAACAAGGTTTCTTAAATTATCCTCTTTTGGATCCCATTGTGATTTTCTGTTTTTCCAAAACAATGATAAAATAGTACCGATAAATTAGTTTAAAAACTACGCCTGTTCGGCCACAACTTATAAGTTGTCTTCTTTTTTACATTTGGAGTTGACTTAATTTTTGACTTATAAGACAGTTTTGAGAAGTAACAAATTTTGACTTATTAAAAAATGACTTATAAGACATTTTAAAATAAGAAGATTTGACCAAATGTAAAAACTGTTTTGCCCTTATTTTAGTAGGCTTTTACATTTTATTTTAACTCGTAAGTCATTTTAGTCAAACACCTTCACATTTTATTCTAACTTAATTTTTGACTTATAAGTCAAAATGAGTGCCAAACACTTTTATTTATATGTCACAACTTAAACTAACTTATAAGTCATTTTAAATTTTAACTTATAAGTTATTTTAAAATAAATCATCCCTGAACAGGTCCTGGTGTAAAAATCCGAGTCAAATCTCGAGTCCAACTCAAATTATAATGTAGCATGATCCAATTCACAATCCACTGTCAGAATAGTATTTTTTTGGGTCATCTTTGCCCTTCAGACTCACCCCAAAAGACCGTGATTAAAGGTATTATGCGTAGTAGGTTATAGCCTTATATATATCAAATTATCTCACATGTTTCGATGTGGGACTGGAGTGTTACATAAGGTCTTAGGACTTCGAGAAAAGAGGGGGAACAACTAATTTGGGATGGAGGGAGTAAGTGATTTTGGTACTTGTTACTTTTTCTTTCTTCCATTAGTCATTTATTGTTTTAAATTAACGCTTGTATCATTCTCTCTGTGTAGAGCTATATTCTTGCAAATGGAACTAACGGAGTTTGGATGTTTCACTTTGTTATATATGCTAGAAATTTGGTGGATGTTACTAAATTGCAATCAATATTAAATTTAATGAGGTGAATAGTTTGTGAGAGACTTTTTGACAAATTATACGTGGTAAGTGTGCTATCACGAGTTTTAGTTTCATTCGCTTGTATGACCATTATTTTATTTTATTACCTACTTTGTTTTAATTATTTATAACCACCCGGATTTCATCAATAAATTAGAATTATATATAATTGATATGACTATTTGTACTAATTTATTACCACTACATACTATTTTAAATAACAGACTTATTATGGGATTAATAGTCTGTAGTGGTAATAAATTAGTACAAATAGTCATATCTCACCCATAATAAGTCTGTTATTTAAAATAGTCTGTAGTGGTAATAAATTAGTACAAATAGTCCTATCTCACCCATCACTTTTGCAAAGAAACGTAACCTTAGCTGTTCAGACTATGTAGACTGCATTTGGCTGTAGTGAGGTCGTCTAACATATAATATACTTTTAAACCTTGATCTCGATCGTCTCTGAACATTTTCTGCATATGTAGAGCAAATGGAATAACTCAAAGTGAACTTGCTAAGGAATTTGGTATGAAAGGCAACAACATTTTCTACATATTAAGAAATCTTGAATGCAGAGGGTTGATTGTGAGGCAATCAACAATTTTAAGGAGGAAAGAAGCTTCCAGTGATGGGGACCCAAAAAATAGTTCCATTGTAACCACTAATATGCTCCACTTGTATCGGTATGCAAAGCATTTGGGTTGTCAACAAAGACTTGAAATTACTAAAGAGGATAAATCCTTGGCTGGCAATGATAATGAAGAAAGTGCAGCATCTGGTTCTGGCATTGTTGAAGAACGTATCAAAGAGGATGTGCATATAAAAGATTATCTCCCAGCATTAAAAGCTATATGTGATAAACTTGAGGAAGCTGATGGCAAGGTCATTCATATTTAAATCTTATGCGAGTCTATTTGATTTTCCATGTACCATTATGCTAATCTTATGTATTCCCTCTTTTCCACTTGAAGGTTCTTATTGTGTCAGATATTAAACGAGACCTTGGTTATCGTGGAACTTCTGGGCATAGAGCTTGGAGAAATGTAAACTTTCTCTAAGTGACTTTTAGATTTGATTTTCTCTTTAGATCTTTATAATTGATTAAACATTATTATTTACCCTCAAAATGGGCTGTTAGATCTTTAACAGGTTAAAAGATGCTCATGTGGTGGAGGACTTTCTTGCTAAAGTTAATACCAAGGTACATCATATATATTTGTTAATGAGGTGGGATTCTGCTCAACATAACTTACAGTCTTGCTTTGGTATCATTAGTACTTGTATACCAGTTTTTCATTTAATATGCTGATTAGATTTCATAATTTTAAAAAAATAATAATCACGTCATATTTAGCAGCTGGTGTAAGATAGGATTGGTTTTACTTGTACCTCCCAATACATTTTGTGATATAATCTATTGATAATACATCTGATGGATAGAGTGTGATGTTCCTCCTCCAACTCGATAATCAAATTACTTGGGGATTCATTGATACTTGTCAACATTTCTTCTTTCTACTGGTAAATATAATTTTATTATACCTACAAAAAAACAAAATTACACACTCACAATGTGTATCCCAGGAAATACTTACTTAAAGACTCCTAAGAAAATGAAAAAGAACTATATCATTCACAATGAGGTGGTCAAAAGTACAAAAGCAAAATGCAACAGCAGAAGAAACTTACAATTCAAAAAAGGAACATACCCCATATAGTAAACCACAAGCAAAAGCTAGCACAATGGCAGGATTTTAAAACCAAAAGAGTGGAGAAGAGATTTCCCCAGTGTAGCAATCACTAATTATGGCACTAAAAAACCAACAACATCCACATAATAAAACTTGAACTGAGAATGATGACTAAATATAAACCGGGCAAACATCTGGCTAAAGTAAAGTTTGTATTATTATTTCATAAAGATGCGATCAATGGATGAAAGACTTGTCTATTTCTGATCAACTGAACTGTGACATGAACGGAAAAATATCTAGCTCAATAATTGGATCAACTATTATTAAAAGGTTTTAGAATTATCATCTTACACCAGTTGTAGGTGAAGATTTCATCACTATTTCACTTCAGTTTCTTATATATCTACCCTAGTTAACTTGAGTAGATTGTCACAGCACTTGGATTGAGACCTATAAACTCTGAGAACTATTTATTCATATGTGGTTATCATCTTCATGATCTGTAAGCAATACCTATATAAAAATGAAACTGAACACCTGAACTCCATGATGTTTGGCACCAGTTTCCAATAAAATTGTATCAGCATGAAACTTCCATCTGGGGGTCATTACTTTTATTACCTAGTCTGTTGTATGTTTCCAGATTATTGTGCATCCTTTTATTGTTGCAGATACTTATAACTGAAACTTCCTTCCAAAATATTCCTTACATAAAAGAAATAAGATCTTTTCAACACAATTGAATTTGTGGCTGAATAAATATTGTTAGCTTAGTACCTACTTACCAAGCTTGTGATGTAAATTTGCACTGGTATAGTGGCAAAGATCATAAATTATATTGTATGCCTTTGATCACTAATATTAGTTTGCTGTACCCATGACTAAATGATGCAGTTTGTAATTATGATTTTCAGTCAATTACTTGGTTAGTACTTGTTGGATATTGCCTTCCATGGGGGTCAATATCTTGGTACTAGTCATGATGTTATACATACACATGCAGACAAACTCATGCTTTACTCACATCTTAGGTTTCCAACTGAATACATATGTTGCGCCTCAGCATTATGCTTGAATTACTTGTTAAAAAAGTTTTTGCTTGTTTTCCTTTGCACATGTTACAGGAGGTCAGCTGTTTACGTCTTCTAAAGAAGTTCTCTCCCAAAAATTTTGAGCCAAAAACTCTTAGATGTGGATCAGATGATCCTGATACAGAAGAACCAGTAAAATTGGGAAAGAGAGGTCAGATAAACAACCAGATTGTAGAGCTTCCTATTGAACATCAAGTTTATGATATGATTGATGCTGAAGGATCCAAAGGTTTGACAATTACCGAGGTGTGTCCATTTCTTTATTGGTTGTGATTTGTCCATATTTGAACTGTTAATGTGTAGTCTACATTCAGAAATCCTATCTATGACTCTTAGCTCACTTGTACACTCTTTAACATAACAAATGCAGGCCCACAGCTTGCCTTCTTCTATCATCCTTTTTATATTGTGAATCATGTTCTGGTACTTATGTTCCATGCATAAATCTTCTGTTTGAGAACCTATCTTCTTTTTCTTGTAGGTAGTTCTCTTCCAGGCTTATTGCTTATTGAAATGTATGAGGCTAAATTGAGTTAGTTAATCTGTGGAAAACATGTGTATGTGGGTTCAAGTTCTGCCTGGCACCTTTATACTGTACTAAAAATTTAATTGTTCAAATCCTTGTATGTCGATAGTTTCATAAGGCTTCATCATGTTTCGTTTCTTTACTTAATACTGGTATGCTTAATTGTTTGAATCATTATTTCTGCACATACAATTTGTTTCTAATGATATTATGGTTTTGCTTTATGTGATGCAATTTGTGAACAGACAGAATATGACTGTGAATTTCTTTGCATATTTTGACTATTATGACAGGTATGCAAAAGGCTTGGGCTAAACAATAAACGGTACTACACTCGGCTTCTCAATATGTTCTCTAGGTTTGGAATGCATCTGCAGGCAGAAAGCCATAACAGAGGTGTGGCATATCGAGTTTGGACATCTGGAAATTTCAATCTCGAAGCATCTAATACTCTTCCAAGAAAACCAGATAATGTTGATGACGACGGAATTTGTATCCAACATGTTCAGAATCCAAATTTTCAGGAGAACTCAATGGAAACGGTTCAATGGGAAGATCATTCGACTTCTAACGCTGATGCTACGGCCACTGGAAAAATTGAAAATGTTGCAACGGAACCAGAACTTTCTCAGAGTTTGCCAGCTGTTGGTGAGTGTAATGATATGCTACTTTATCCAAGCAGTTCACAGAATGTAGCCTCTGAGCTAATTCGCATAGTTCCTGATACAGAACTTCAGATAGTGAGTATGACACCTGTATCAGACGTCATTTCTTTAGATTCTCCCCGTGATTTGTCCACTTCCCGAAAACGGAGATCATATCAGAAGTATCCATGTCTTACTTTGAATGCACTTAGCACACTAAGGGAGAAGCGGATACTTGAACTTTTACAGGTCTTTTCAGCTTGTAGTGACTCTCATTTCTTATCTCCACCACTACATTTTATCTAGTACCGTTTCAAATGTTCTTCTTTTTTTCATTAAGCAGGAGGAGAAGTTCATGATAAAAGCTGATCTACATAGGCAGCTTGAAAGCCTTGAGAAGGACAAGCACACAACGATGGACAGGAAGACCCTAGAACGTAGTCTGAATAAGCTTCAGCAGGAAGGACATTGTAAGTGCATTCGTGTTGGTGTCCCTGTTGTCACGAACTGTGGCCGTAGCCGTACAATGGACGTGGTTCTTCATCCTTCTGTTAATAATGTCTCTCCTGAACTATTGGGTCAAATTTATGAGAGAGTGAGGTCATTTGACATGCAAATTCGGGCTCAAAGCTCTTCTAAATTGAAGAAGAGTCGAGAAGTTCCTGTACTGAATGGTGTCCTGAGAATTCTAAACAATGTTAAATTAGATGTTCAATCTGAGAGATCAGAAGCCATGCGTGCTAATGGATTTGTGTTAGCAAAGATGGTTCGAACAAAGCTGATGCACATCTTTCTATGGGGTTACCTTAAAAGCTTACCTTGTTGGAATGATGCTTTATCATCAGGTAAGCATGGGTATGACCAAAATAATCCTCACAGCACTTGCAAAATGTTTGAGCTACGGGCAGCCATTAAGGCCATGCCACTTGAGCTATTCTTACAGGTCGCAGGGTCAACTCAAAATTTTGAGGAAATGATTGAGAAATGTAGGAATGGTTTGCGCCTTTCTGATCTTCCTGTGGAGGAGTACAAGCATCTCATGGGTACTCAGGCAACTGGACGGCTATCATATATCATTGACATTTTACGACGTTTGAAGGTATCATAATTGATCAAGTCATATAATAAATTTTCTCCCTGATAATTTTTGCATCTAAGCTACACTTCTTGTTATTCAAGATATTTAATATGTACGTTTACCTGAAGTTTAGTGGAGAACTTGGTGGATGCTAAAAGTAAAAGAAGCAGCACTTTTTGTTCTTTCACATAATCAGATTATTCTGAGATTGGTTGAACCTCCTATGTATCATGTTCCTAGCTCAAATTAATAATTTTATTCCATCTTTTATGTATTCAATATTTTCCAGATACTTGTTTAAAAAAAAAGCAGATAAACATTTGCAGGCCAATTATATATTTTGTATTTAATATTTGTTAATGCCTAGAAGGGCTCCTTGTTACCCCTTTCTCCTCTTCCCTTTCCTCTTTAAAAATTAAAATACATGTCATTTACGTAAGTTAATGTTTATGTTTCCTACCTCCTAGTAAAAATAAGAATCCTTTGTGAAGAAAATGTTTGTATTTCTTTTTCTGTGATTAATTTGAATGTTCTAACCCCTGATTAATTGGATTTTATGGCAGTTGATACGAATGGTAAGTCATGAGTATTCAGAAGATCCAGCTGAGGTCCCACATACCACTCTCATACATGCCCTAGAACTCAAACCATACATCGAGGAACCTGTCTCAGTGGTTCCATTACCTTCAGCTTTTGTTTCACTTGATATTCGCCCACAAATCAGACATGATTTTGTTCTTTGTAGCAGAAAAGCTGTTGATGAATACTGGAATACTTTGGAGTATTGCTATGCTGCTGTTGATTCAAAAGCTGCTTTACGTGCATTCCCTGGATCTACAGTTCATGAGGTGAATTGAATATTATGTTTTTTCTTTTAATTAACAATTTCAAAAGCGCTTCTAGTTAGGTATACTGTAGGTTAATTACGGTGGTATAGTTGCCTATGAAGTTTCGTCATGTATAATTGGATCTCTCATCACGTGCACCATCTCTTAAAATGTCTGATCAGGTCTATGGAAACAATAAAGAAAAGTGTGGTTTACATGTTTCCGACCCTTTGGATTCCCTTATTTTCGTGAAGAACACATCTGAGTGGGGAATGAAATTTGAGGTCCATATGTATCTTTGTTCGGTATAGCATGAGAATTCTCCTTTTACTTTAAAAGAAGTAGAGGGGTTTGCTCTTTGTCACACCATTGTTTCATTTTTCATAACTTATCGTTTTGTATTTCAAGGATGCAAACTAGATATCTCTAAGTTGGCAACTTTCTAAAAAATGATAGTCTAAGTTTGTAATGCGCCCTCAGCCGTGTCGGTATTGTCATCCTTTTGACACAAGTATTTTTTTGCGTTAAAAATCTTTCCTTTGTTCTTAGTTCTTACCTTTTTTTAGTTATTATGATCATTACGAGTTATGTTAATGTCGTCATCGTATTATTATTATTACTATCTTCCCATGTACTTTTTCTTTTTGTGTACTCACTACATTGCTTGAAACAAGAGTTTTATCTTTCAAGCACAGCAATTAACAAAGAAAGAAATAAAACTGCTTCTGCACATGTGTGCTTTACTTGATTTCACAGTGGAAAGCCATGGCTGATCATATTCTTGCATTGTCATGAGTGGTTGGCAAAAAAATTTCCCTTGTAGAGGCTTTCCATTTGGGAGCTGTATATTTCCTCTTAATTGTACTAGGAAAAACAAGATCAATGATTTCCAGACTATGAAGGTGTTTTGTCATGATTAATTATGTTTATCTGCTAATCAAGGCCTCACTTAGTTCTGTTCTTTCCCCCCTCCCCACCCCAAAATGTTTTTTTTGGAAAGTATTCTTTCTTTCTCATCCCTCTATGGCACTCTATATTTTCCATCATAAGTTCCTTGAGTCAAAGTGTGAAATATAAAACATTTATCCAGGTATTTCTTTTCCGATCGTGGGCATCAGCGCGGGTTATGACTGCTGATCAGCGTGCCGAGCTCCTCAAGCGTATAGTAAATAATGACTCAAATAAAAAACTCTCATTCAAAGAGTGTGAGAAGATTGCGAAGGAACTCAATCTGACTCTAGAGCAGGTTTGTTTGGTTTTGGTTGCATGTTTTTTCAGTTTTGTATTGGTCTCTTAAATATTTATTTACTTGTCCAATAAAAGTAAAATGATCCACCAATGTCAAATTGTGCTTTATATTGTGGAAACTTACTTCTATTAAGAAAATGTTTTTTATGGACTATCAAATTGTGATATGGTGATTTTCACAGCCCAGAAAATCATCTTTTCTCTCTGATTCTATCATGAAGTTTGTTCCTTCAATCAGAAAATTGCCTTTTTCGTGCTCAGCTCGACGTTCATATGTATGTGTGTGTGTGTATTTTATATATACGTATTACTATTATACATGTATTGTGTGTTTTGAGATTGCCTTTGCTAGAGTCAATATCATATTTTTGAGCTAGCGGTTTTCATGCTACATATAGAGTCAGAGTTCTTCAGCTACGAAATTTTCACAATTGTTTTGGGTCTCTCTTTCTCATTCTCTTATTTTTTTCATATGCATTAAGACCAGAACAACCACCGACTTGTATCATTCTTCCTATCTATTTCCTGCAAGGATGATTCCCAAAAGATTCTCTTTGAGCAAGTGTCTAGATTTTCTTCATATCTCTTTTTGTCTGTAAAAAAAGAATTACGCCTTTTGGGGTTTGATTGTCACTTGTTAGTTGATCGCTGGCAATGTGTACAAGTATCATCGATGTTTTATCCTATCAATTTTTCTATATTCAGCTTCTTTTGATTGCTCAATAAAATACTTTTCGATTGTTTTTTCGTACTTGTGAATTCACATTTTGTCAGTAAAAGTCCAATTGGGATAACTAACTATATGGATGCAGCTCTAATCAACTTGATTAGTAAGCAACCATGTACTGGACCTGGATGAGAAAATCCAGTTGTGGGCCTGGGAAAGTCAGTCACATAAAGATTTACTGAGGGTGTTCAAGGTTAAACCTTTTACACGACATGTAATTGATCCAAGACATTATACAAATTTGCAATAATTTTATTTGATTATTGGAATCTAAGTTATTATAAAAATTTGTAACCTTTTTCTTTGATTATTAGATTGCTGGCTAGATTTAGGGTTCACTATGCGACGAGATTTTTATGTTCAACCTTCGGTTTGTAAATTATAGAGTTTTTTGATGCTAGGTATCAGCCTTTCATGCTTTGACTGCTAACTAAAACTCAATTTATGAAAAGCCACCATATTGTTACCTTCTCTGACTGATGATTAGACCCTAAATGCTAAAAGGTCTCCATATTGTTACTTTCTCATAATTTTCAGTTTATAGCTTGTCCTTGTCAAATCCCTTGGCCTTGGGTGGAGGGCCAGTTATCTGGGCCCAGAAAGCAGGTTATATAAAATTCGCATTGGTCAGACCCAAGCTTCTCATAATCTTTTAATGATGTAATATAAGAATATTAAATTAAAAAGAAGGAAGAATATTGTCATAAAAGTTGCTTACAACAGAAGTCTTTGTATTGCCCCAATACGATGACCAATCTTGTTTATTAATGTAGTTGTTTCTTTCCCTCATGAGAGAGTGGATATCTTTCTGCTAATAGTTATACTGGAGCAATATGCATCTCTGATCTTTTTGAAAATGAAGGATCCAAATAATTTCTGATACTAGTTTTTGCCATATCAATGTTTTTTCTTCTCTCTTTTGTTTTCTTCTGTTGAAGTGCTAGTTCAAACTGATAGCTAGTCGACATGTAGAGTCACAAGCTGCAGTTTTTGCCTCTTCTAGTTTCCTCCTTTCTATTTAGGGTTTTTCTATTTAGTTAGGTTCAGCTGTTCAGGTTGTTTGTGGAGCTTCATAATAATAATTACTTAACTTAGTACAATACTTGAATTTATTGTCACATCATAGTGACCCACTTTACTTATTGTGGTTTTCCAAACTACTTCCCATGTTTTCTAAGAGAAAATACATTGTGCTTAAAGTGCCTTGTTCTTATCAAACACTCCCAGCCACATGAAAACATTTTCACCTTTCTTATTTAATTGGAGAAGTTCTGAATAATTGCTTTTGCAGGTGCTTCGTGTCTATTATGATAAGCGACAAAAGCATCTTACTAGATTACAAGGATTTTTAAATCCAGGAGAGGAAATCAAGCCACTAAATAGCAGACATGCTTCATCTTCACGGAAAAGGAAACGATCTTCAAAAAGGACATCGAAGCATGTAAAAGTTGACTCTATAGCTGGAGACTCCGGCTTGTGTAATATATCTTCTGATGACCAATTCTTAGAAGAACAAACTTCTTCAAGAGAGCGGGAACATCATTTGTTGAAAGATCAAGTTGATGAGAATATGGAGGGTATGGAAGAGTTCGGATTACATGAGGTGGATGATGAGGACCATTCTTTTATTCCCAAGTGTGCATTATCAAGGCAACCAACACGTCAAAGAAAGTTTTCATGGACAGAAAACGCAGATAGGTAAGAGTAGCAGAAATATAGAATATCATGAATTAATTACAAGGATAATTTACCAAGAGTGATTACAAGATAGGGAATTAAACCACAATGTTCATGAGCTTGTTCGGTCATCTTGACTGTTAAATTGTTCTGCATGGAAATCCAGTTAGGGCTGTACACTTTTAGTTTTGGTCGGGTTTATAGTGGGAAAATAGCTGAAACCGGGACTTTAGGTTTACATTTGGGACAGAATGAAGCCGGCCGATTCGGTGGGCTATGAGAGATCTTAGTTTAATTGGTTTAGCGGCCAGTGACCGATTATTTGCCCAACTTTATCAGTCAAACATTTTGTCGCTAAGTAAGAGGCAGGCAGTAAGAGTGGTGGGATATCTGACAGACCAAAGGGTGATGTGATGATAGATATGTTGAAAAAGAATCTAGCTCCATGAATAACTCTGGTGCATCTCAGTCGATATAATTTTACCATTGTTAATTTCCGTCTTCTATTATTTTCCCCCAGTCACTTGTCAAATAATAAAATTTTATTTTGTCTTCAAAGATTTCTTTGACTTCAGGTACTCTTTTGTTTAGGAGATGAAACTTGAGAGTGAAAGAGAGGCTTGTAATCTGAGAGGCGGGGTGTATCTGTTAGTTTGAAGCAGTGAAAGGGAGAGTGGAGAAACCTAGGCAACTAAGAATAAAGAATAGCTAATATAAATTAATCAAGGTGTTTTAACTGCCTAATGAGTGAATAAGGTCTTCCACTCTATGCATGAATGCCTTGTAACTCTACTACAGTTTCTGATATTGGTGAAATCTACCTTATGATATACTGTCATGTTCTTCCTTCATGGATTTTTCTTCCTGAAATATTTTTATTCTCTTTGGGTTACACATAAACAAACTTATCTTTCAGGCAATTGGTGATAGAATATGCAAGACACCGTGCTGCTCTTGGAGCAAACTTCCACCGGACAGATTGGACTGCACTTCCAAATATACCTGCATCTCCTGATGCCTGCAGAAGAAGAATGGCTGTACTGAACAGTAATATTCAGTTTAGAAAATCTGTAATGAGACTCTGTAACATTCTTACTGAACGATATGCCAAGAACCTTAATAAATTCCAGAATAAATCTTTATGTGATGAAGAGTGCAGAGTGATGGTTCGGAATAGTTCATCTGCTGAAAATTATAACGAAAATGTCTCTGATGGTCATGAAAAAAGTCAAGATTTACATTCTGAAGAGCGCTGGGATGATTTTAACAATGAAAAGATAGTGATTGCCCTTGACGACGTTCTCCGACACAAACGTATGGCCAAGCTGGTGGCACCTAAAGAAGTCTATTCTGTATCTGATGACTGTTCCGATCCAAATCTAGATGCTGAACGGCATGTATGCAGCAAAATTCTTTACCAGTCATTTTAAATTTCAGCTCACATGATTAAGTCTGATAATCTGTTCGAGTCATCACTGTATGTGATACTTGATTGCCTTGCTTAGAAAGCTTGATGTTTGGACTGATGGTTGATGGTTGGGGGGTTGGTATCTTTTCAGAATTCTTCTTCTCTCTCTCCCTCTCTCTGAGTCGATAAGACCTGAAATTTCTTTTTCATTCCTATCCATAATCTTTGTAATAATTGTTAAAATTTTCATTATATACTCCCTCCTTTCCAAATTATAAGATCAATATTGATTTTTAAAAAGTCAATTTCAAACATTTTTAAACTCAAAATTAAGATGAATTCGTTTAGTTTATGTCAACATAATTATAAATATCATAAACTGTTTAAAAAGTACTACTAATTATAAGATTTATTGTTTTGAAAATTTAAACGAATCACGTCAATTTTAAATTTGAAAATGTCTTAAATTGACTTTTAGAAAGTCGATAATGATCTTATAATTCAGAACGGAAGGAATATTATTTTTCTGTATGAACTGGTTTCTGGTTTCAGTCCCCATACTTGGGCCCAAAACTTCCCTATCGATTTTTTTCGCTATGAAATCTTGTTGTAAATGTACACGTTGGTGCATGCTTCATCTTCACTCAGTTTTTGTGCTTTTTTAGTAGTTTGAGAGAACATACCCAAAAGAGTACTTACAGAAAAATGTTTCTTTTATATTTCCTTGTTTGCAGGATCCCAGTGGAACTAAATTGGTGTCATCTGCCATTTCGAGAAAGGAAATGCAGAAATGCAAGGTAAGAAGTAACATATCTGGTCGGCGATCAAGCTATCATCGCCTTCAACAAAAGTATATCAAATTTTTGAATGAAGGGGTTGATGTAAGTAGACGAGCTTATAAATCTTTGGCAGTTTCCAATGCTGTAGAGCTATTTAAGCTCGTCTTTCTGAGCAACTCAACAGCTCCAGAGGTGCCAAATTTGCTTGCTGAAACACTCCGACGTTATTCTGAGCATGATCTTTTTGCTGCCTTCAACTACCTTAGAGAGGCGAAAATTATGGTAAATACTCTTATAATTGCAACATCATTTGTTGTTCCTCAGTCTATATCTCTGAAAAAATAAGTAAACCAAAAATCTATTAAGTAGGAGTTGCCAAATGACGAGGAACCGAGTCTTGAGAAGTGCCTAATCTTCCCAATCTCTGATTTAGATTAGTTATTTACTTGTCTCTTTCTCCTGCACTTATATTCCTGCGATTTTATTCATTTTGTAGGTGCTTATGATGTCTGTTTTGGTCTCTGAGTTTGTAATTTCTTCTCCCTTGGGCAGGTTGGCGGTAGTGGCACTAGTCCTTTTGTACTTTCGCAACAATTCATCCAAAGAATTTCTTCTTCGCCATATCCGACTAACACGGGAAAAAGAGCAGCTAAGTTTGCTAGCTGGCTCCACGAAAAAGAAAAGAATTTGATGGAAGAGGGGATTGATCTTCCTGCAAATCTGCAGTGTGGGGATGTTATTTATCTGTCCGCTTTACTTTCTTCAAGAGAACTGGTAATATATCCATGCTTGCCAGATCAAGGGGTTGGAGAGGCTGAGGACTCAAGAACGTCAAAGCGAAAATGTGATAACAATGACTTTGGCTGTAATGACAAGGCTAAGAAACCCAAGCCTTTATTGGCTGGAGAAGGTGAAATTATCTGTCGCCGCGAGAAAGGTTTTCCTGGAATGAGGTTGTCTTTAAGTCGTGCAACAATTTCAAGAGTCAATGCTGTGGACTTATTTAAAGAGAAGGATGTACGTTCTGCCACTTTTCTCTTTAGTGGAAGTAAACAAAATTCGTCTCTTCATATTGGCTTCTGTTCATCTGACCATACGAAGGAAGCCCTTAATTTTGGCACAAATATCCCTGTAACAGTTTCTGCCAGTGATTCACCCTGGGAAGCTATGACATGCTATGCTGAAAATCTGGTCTATTTAGGTTCTAAACATGAACGAAGGATATCTTTTTCACCTGAGCTCTTTACGACTGTGTATTCAGCCATACAGAAGGCTGGTGACCAAGGTCTAAGTATGGAAGAAATCTCCATGGTTATCAACATGCAAGGTATGCAGTATGCTATTTATCTTTTGTGCTCTATGCTCGTGTTTTTTCTGTGTGCCTATTAATGTTAAAAATATTTATTAATTCCAATATAGTGATGTTGTACACTGGTCCTTTTTTAGGGGACATGGTGCCAGAAATTATTGTTGAGGTGCTTGAGGCATTTGGGAGAGCTTTAAAGGTTTGTTTTACTGATTATCTAGCAATTTAGAAGTATTTTGATCAATGCGTCATGGAATTTCATTAATGAACCAGACTTGCTATAAAAACGTATCATGCTAATCCTTAAAATTCCATATGATGAAGCATCCCAGATCCCTCCAAAAATAATTGAAACTGACAGCCAGATATTCTAATCTTCTGCAACGACGTCTTTTCTCCAATTAAGAATTGAAAGGTGAGAAGGTTCATAAAATGTGAGCCTACAGAAATTATGTCAAGGCATCACTGTGAACAAATACAGGAGATATGCTAAATCCCCTTGGATTTCAGAATCTATAGATGAAAGCACTCCAATACATCCTTGGGGCCATGATTTGTAAGTCATACAAATTTAATCTCAAGACCTTAAGCCAATAATCCACATCGTTATTAATAACAAGGATATGACCAAGCTGGTTGGTCAGGCCTAAGAAATTGACACTGCCAATTTACCTGATGGTTCATAACTTCGTTTCTTGGGTCAGCAGTTTGATTAAAGATAACTTCGTTTGACCTGATGTGAATTGGCATGCTTAATTGAGTTGATGAAGCAAGGGCTAAGGTACCATATACTCAGGTTTGACCTGCTTGAATGTTAACCACCAGCATCCATAGAAAGATGTAACTATCGGAGGGTTGGGGCCCCTGTTTGTAACTAAATGTATATTCATATATTGAGTAATGAAAAACTGTTCAGGTTGATACTGATCTATTGGTTCTTTTAGTACAGGTCAATGCATATGACTCTGTGCATGTTGTTGACTCGCTATATCGGTCCAAGTATTGTTTGACCTCGTTGGCTGGACTTCGTCAAAATATTAAGGAGGATCCGTCAACTAACTCCAAAGGCATAACTGATGAGGACCATTTGACACTTCATCCAAATATTCATGAAAATGGCAGGGAAAATGTAGAGAAGTACATAAGCATGAATGCTGAAGATGTGCACAGAATTACAATTCTAAACCTTCCTGAAGATGTTCGATCCTTTAGTAATGCACAAGATGTTGATGAGATTGAGGGCTGTCAGCATGCCAGAGTTTCTCCACGAAGGCATCGGGAGGGTGACACATTTGAACTGCATCTTGGCGATTCTAATTTATGTAGGCCAATATTGCCTTGGATAAATGGAGATGGTACCATCAATGAGGTGGTCTACAAGGGACTTGTACGCCGTGTTCTTGGTATTCTGATGCAGAATCCAGGAATATTAGAGGTAATTTTTTTCCCATTTTAGCTTTTTGTGTAAATTACCTATTATGAGATGCCATATGATTTGTATGCATTACATCTTACTATCCAACCATATAGCACGTCGTATTACAAGCAGGAGAGTAAAACTTGTATTCTTATATTGCAAAGAAAGTCTACCTGGATCTACTGTAACTCGTAGCTATATACGTGCAATTTAGTGGTCTATGTAAATTTTCAATTTCATAATCTGTAAACATCCAAATCACTTCAAACTCGAGAATAATATGCCTTGTTTTGGTGATATGTTTCTATTAATGACTGATAGGTGAAATTATAATTCTCCTACTGGTTTGATAAATTTATTTTTCTTGTTGCTTTTCAATTTAGTTAATTATATGGTGGGATATTACTTGTAATGACGACATCGAACTTTTGTGATTCTGGTTCTCGACCTATCTAGATATGCTCATTAATTTGTTTTGATCTTCTTATGTCTAGGAAGGAGTATGGATCAGGCTTTTCTTTAATATAGGTTCTTAGTTTCATTACAGAAGATGCTGTCTTTGAAAGTTGGACCAAGCTAAATAACAGTAATAATCCTTTTCATTATTGCATTTCAGCTTTCAAAAGAACTTAAAACCTTACAGCAAACCATTCATGGAAATAGGTGAAACTTGATAGTAATATGGAGCATGATCTTAAGCATTTTTTATTCTGTTCGGAAAGTTCATGTTATTGATTCTTAAAGTTGAAATGATTTTTCTTGATATTGGAATGTATTGGGTCTGATTTATATTTAGAAGGCTTTCAGTATTTATTTCCAGACTCTTTGATATTCTTTTCCTTAATTGTTGCAGGTTGATGTCCTAAGGCAGATGAGTGTTCTGAATCCCCAGGTATGCTATCAAATATCTCTCAAGCGAAGATGAACTCCAGTTATTGAAATCTTTTGTGCCTGAAACTTGGAGATTTTATTTCTGCACCTGGACTCTTTCCTCGCCGCCTTTTTTCTTCAACTTTGTTATTTTTTATTATATATATGATTATTTTGCCTGATCCCACGATTTCTTGTGTAAATATTCCCTGTGTTCCAAAATTCGAGATATATTTCTATTTACAGACTAATAAACTATAAATTCGCATGAAGTTCCTAAAATGTCATTGAGTACTACCGTGCTACTACCGCTACCACATTTCAGGCAAATGTTAGGGATATATTTGAAAAATGTAAAATTTTCCTTAAAATTTTCTGTTTTGAAATTTATATCTAATTTTGAGGGATTCCTTAATTGTGTGTATTAAGTTGGGTGATGATCATTAGCAGTTGCAGCTTTTGGTTATGAGATGTATGATTATTGTAAGCTGTTACTTTTAATGCATATTTCATTATTTTCACAGGTTTTCGTAATATTCTACTTTCTTGCCATTTTCTCAACTCTGATTCTAATGAATGGGTTTAAATATCTTGTAGAGCTGCAGAAAATTGTTGGAGTTGATGATTCTGGATAACAACATCATTGTGCGGAAAATGCATCAGGCTACATCTGGTGAGCCCCCTGCCATACTGGGTGGTCTTCTTGGGAGCAGTTTCAGGAAATCAAAGTTGATTTTCCGGGAGCATTTCTTTGCAAATCCAGTGAGTGCTACCTTGTTGTAAACACCGACTCCAGAATTCTTATTTGTGATTGTAATGCCTTCATTTGGAGCACAGCTTTGCAGTTCTTTTTAGTTGAACTCTTTTAACTACTGATGGCGATTTTAACTACTGTTATAATCCTCTTAAATATATGTAAATTATAATTCCGACACTGTAAATTTGTTTTATGAAAGTAGGAAAACCTTTTGTCTTTCTTACTGAGGTCCAAGACACTTGGAAATGTTGATTGTAATTTAAATGTCGGGGGCTGAATTTTTATTTTATTTCACCATGCATTTTTTGTTCGGGAATTGGGATTTACCAAAACAAAATTAATAGAAAGATGGTTAATTAGTCATAAGAGTTAAATTACTTTTTTTCCATGGAATTGAACCTCGAGATTCACATATGTATAACATATGGCAAATGGGCACGTCGTGATCTTGCAATAGCACCAAGTCCATGATTTTTGAAGAGTGAGAAATAAGATGCATGTTGTCTTCCTTGAATCAGATTTGAGGCTTTCTTTTTTCTTTTCTTTTTTGTGGATAGATGTTGGTGATTGAAAGCATAAAAAATAATTTGAACCTTTTGTTTTTTTTATTTGCTTAATATGTTTAGTTTATTTTAATAAATATATAGGAGTATAAATTAGTTCAAAAAATTTTAATACATGTCATCATTGCTACATCATATTTTAATCTATTAAATAATCTATGTAAGCATTCAATATGGTGTCAAGTAGATATTCCGTTAATTTTTAACACTCTTAAACATAATTTTAAATTTTTATTAAAAAAATTGCATTTTAATGAATTGACTAAAACAAAATCAGTTCAATAATATATATATAAATTAGAATTCAGTTGAATAAAAAAAAAAATGATTTAACTCTAAGTCATAAAGAAAGGCAGCTGCTTAGCCTTCTTTGTATGATTGTGATACTCAATCGGGGAAAAAGGAATCATGCATATTGTTGTTTTTATTTATGAATATTATTATTATTATTCTTAGATATTAGTACCTTGTTTTAATAAAAAGATGTTAATCTCGGTCAATTTATAACTTTTTCTAATTCAACATTTATATAAATTTACTTCATCTAGTAAATACATTTGTGAATGAATATCGTAAATTTTTAAAAAGTATTACTAATTATTGTGAGCCCGTGTGAATAAAATTAAGATTCACATTAAATGAACTAAAACAAAAATAACGAATAAACGGACAATGAACAGACGAGGACCGAAAAAGACGGAGAACGATTAGGGTTCGCCCCTTAAGGGTTGGTCATTTAAGGGTCATTTGATGTTTTGTTTCCCGAATTTTATTCCGGACAAATTTTAAGTGGTGCAATGAATAAATAATAAATTCAAAATTAAGAAGACTTGTGAAGGCTTAAAAGAGATATTTTTTAACTTATATATGACAAGTTAAACTTTTTATAGAAACAAAAATCAAGTGAAACGAACAAAAAATCGATTAAAAAAGCATGAAACGAACAAAAAACGTTAGAATGGGAGCAGGGCCCCTAGGGTGGCCCCATTTTGGGTGGTCCTTTTTCGCTTCGTGATACATTTTATTTGCCTTCTTTGATAATAAAATTGATTTATGCGAACTTTCAGGACTTAATATTATACAACTTTAAAAGTATAAATTAAGAGGTATTGTCATGAGTTCCGAGACAGAAGGCTCATGAGAATAACTTATATTGAAAATCTGTTGAAGGATTGGATTGATGGCTAGAATAACTTAATGATTTGGGTATTACCGGAATAATCAGGAGTATTTTTAAAAAAAATCTGCCATTAAGTGTGACGCCCCCAAATCTGGGCCCACACAGCCCAAACTTGAGTCGTCAAAAGACTACAACAAAATTATTACAACAAAGCACAACGTACAACAATACAGTGTATAATAATACACAACTAAGTCTTCACTATTATTGCCACACTATTTTACAAAACGTGAAGACTATGATAACTATTCCTCGGACCCTCACTCCATTCCCCGGCTAGACCCTGTTATGTTTTCATCTCCTGTTGAAAAACAATGGAACAAAAGAAAGGGTGAGCTCAAATAGCCCAGTAAAGAATATCATGACTAAGATAATGACGAATAAATTATCATTAGTCTTCAACAGTTGAGTTCTTGATAGAATACAATAGACTACAAGGTTTATATCAAAAACTGCAGTTAAATTCTTAAACAACGTTCAGATCAATAATAGCAGCGGAATGAGTAATCTATTAGAAGAATAATGCAGACTATAATGTCAACTCGGTTCTCTTTTTAGGAAAAACATCATCAACTTTTATCATCTGAAATATCATTAGTCAAGATAATACAAATTCACAGTTCCTGATCATAATCATGCACATCAACAGTTCATCTTTGTACTACGGGCCAAAGATATTCAATATAGCACCAACGGTCATGATTATACCAGATTCAGCCTTTGGTCATAATCATACCAAACAACAGTTCATCTTTGCACTACGGGCCAAAGAGAACACTCACCACGTGCCATAAAAGACACCGAACAGATGTATCGCCTTTAACCTATTATATCGCCTTTAACCTATCATCTGTTCAACAAATATATCACATCTGTGCCCCCGGCCACAGATGTTCACAACAGCTTGATTTTTGGATGATTAGAATGATATAAATGATGAACAGAAGAAATAGGATAACAATAAGTATCGGAAGTTTACTTTGTACAGATTCAAATAATGTCCAAATTGTCAACATGATGTGGAGTGAAATTTAAAAATGATATTCAAGATCCACAGTTCAGAATAACGGTTACAATTCAATAGAAAGGTTCACGTAAATAGGAAGGTTCAGTTGAAATAATGAAGTTCAACTATTATGGAACATATAATATTTTCAGGAATTATAGAAGCAATAGTTCCATAATAAATTTCGATTTAGGAGTATGAAAGAAAATAATATCCCTTACCGTAGCAGGTTTGATTAACAAAAGGTGAAGGAAATTAATACAAAGGGTTATTCACCAACAGGCGGCAATCCGCTCCGTAAGGTTATTCCCACAATTTAATAGAATTTGAGTACAAAGAGTTATTCACCAAACAGGCGGCAATCCGCTCCGTAAGGTTATTCTCAGAGATTAATAATGAATGAATACGAAAGGTTATTCACCAACAGGCGGCAATCCGCTCCGTAAGGTTATTCTCAGAGATTAATAATGAATGAATACGAAAGGTTATTCACCAACAGGCGGCAATCCGCTCCGTAAGGTTATTCCCACAATTTAATACATGGAAATAAAAGGCACGTCTTATGAGTAAGGAAGAAACAATATTATTATCGAGAATCAAATAATGATAATCCCTTACCATAGTACGTTTGAATAATGGAAGATGAAAAAGATGGTATCCCTTACCGTAACACGTGACTGGATATTGATTTAAATGAGGTTGATTAACTTGAATAGTACACGTATACTTATAGATCTTCACAAATACTCAAGATGACTTAAGCACACTTAGAGAGAACTTTCACAAGAAGTATTTAGAGAGAGAAAGAAAGAACAAGTAAGGAAGTTTATGAAAAATCCTTAAGTTAATGCTTCTATTTATAGCCAAAAATCTTATCATTCATTTAATCTAAACCATTCATTTAAAGATCACCTTTTAATCTACACCATCCATTTCAAATATTATATTATCTTTAATCTACACCATTCATTTCATATCACCTAATAATCACCTAACTTTATATTATAAACAAATCAATTTAATTATTCAACAATAATTCACACTTTAATCTACACCATTCATTTCATATCACCTAATAATCACCTAACTTTATATTATAAACAAATCAATTCAATTATTCAACAATAATTCACACTTTAATCTACACCATTCATTTCATATCACCTAATAATCACCTAACTTTATATTATAAACAAATAACTTTATCAATTCAATTATTATGACTAATTGTTATAAATACAGTATAGTTAGCTCTTAGATATCAAGTCAATAAATTAATGAAATACAACTGTTTAAATAACATCATAATAGAGATAACAATAATGTAAAATAAAGCATACGTTACTGTGTAATGACAATTATTGATTCAATAATGTGAATTACTGTGCATATGTTACTGTGACAATTATTAGGTTCAATAATTTTAAAAACAGTGCAACAACAATTATTGACTCAATGATATAAAATACAGTGTAATGTCAATTATTAAATCAATAATGCAAAATACTGTGTAACAACAATTATTGAATTGATAATATAAAATATTATGCAGTGACAATTATCGATGAAATGATGCGTAACAGTTACGGTGTCAATTATCAGACCAAAAATATGAGACACTATGCAATACCGTGTGTTACTGTAGAGTACCGAGTGCTACAGAAAATACCAATAACTACCGTATGCTACTATTCTTTTATCACCGGTATTTTAACAGTTCCGTTGACTATTTTTATTTAAAAAGGTTATTTCTGTCGTTTTCTATATCCGACAAATATTCCGTTGTGGGGTCCACCAATAATTTATTATTTCGGCGCCGTCGTACGGCACGAATATTCTCCGACCAAACGAATATTCCCCGACAAAGCGAATATTGTCCGACAAAATAAAATTTGCACATAACATCCTTAACTTTCAATTTTGTTAATTTAACCACTTACTGTTTCAAAAAAAATATATTTGAAGAAAAATTAAATTTTGTATTTCATAAAATTCGGGGTCTTACAACCTCCCCTCCTTATGAAATTTCGTCCCCGAAATTGACGTACCTGACATATCGAAGAGGTAAGGATACTTAGATTTCATCTCAGATTCTAGCTCCCAGGTCATTTCCTCAGTATCTTGGTTCCTCCATAAAACCTTAACTTGAGGTATAACCTTTGAGCGTAGGATCTGCTCCTTCTTATCCAGGATCTTAACAGGTACCTCCTCGTATGTTAAATCTTCTGCTATAACGTCTGGTTCTAACTCAATGACGTGGTTTGGGTCCTTCACATATTTACGTAACATAGATATGTGAAAAACGTTATGGATGCGAGACATACTTGGTGGTAGGGCTAGTCTGTAGGCTACGGTTCCTATTCGATCGAGGATTTCAAATGGGCCAATAAATCGAGGGTTGAGCTTTCCTCTCTTTCCGAATCTCGTAACCCCTTTCCATGGAGAAACACGTAAGAATACATGATCTCCGACGTTGAAATTTTCGTCTCTCCGATGAAGATCAGCATAACTCTTTTGTCGTTCTTGTGCGGTCTGTATTCGTTGTCGGATCATTTGGATCTTTTCGGTCGTCAAGCGTACCAACTCGGGTCCCAACAATTTTGCTTCTCCTACCTCATTCCAACATATTGGAGAGCGACACTTCCTTCCATACAATGCCTCGAATGGAGCCATGCCTATGCTTGCTTGGTAACTGTTGTTGTAAGAAAATTCCACCAACGGCAAGTACTTATCCCAACTTCCTTTGAAGTCTAATACACAAAGTCTCAAAAGATCTTCGAGGGTCTGGATCGTCCTTTCCGATTGTCCGCCCGTTTGAGGATGGTATGCAGAACTAAAACGTAGTTCAGTGCCCATAGCTTTTTGTAGACTGATCCAAAAGCGTGAAGTGAATCTAGGATCTCGATCAGAAACTATGGAAACTGGCATGCCATGCAATCTCACGATCTCATTTATGTACATACCGGCAAGACGTTCAAGTGAAAAGTTTTCTCATATAGGCAAGAAATGAGCAGATTTGGTCAATCTATCTACGATCACCCAAATTGCATCTAAGCCTTGAGAAACTTTTGGAAGACCCGTCACGAAGTCCATATTGATGTGTTCCCACTTCCATTTGGGAACTTCAAGTGATTGTAATGGACCTTTAGGAACTTGATGCTCTGCCTTGACACGTTGACAAGTTAGGCACCTTGAGATAAACTCCGCAATCTCTCTTTTCATATTGTTCCACCAAAATGTATGTCGAAGATCTCGATACATCTTGGTACCTCCTGGGTGGATTGCAAACGGCGTGTTGTGTGCCTCCATCATGATTTTATGCTTTAATTCAGGATCGTTAGGAACACAGAGTCGAGAGTTGACTCGAAGTATTCATTTCTCGTCGATTCTTGCTTCGGGAATGGCACCTTCTTGTACTTTCTTTATCATGTTTATCAGTTCCGGATCGGTAGCTTGAGCAGCTTTAATTTTATCGATTAAAGTTGGTTCTACTCGCACGTGAGCAATCTTCGAGCGGGTCCCTGGTGTCTTTAGCTCTATCTCCATCTTTTGCAAGTCGTACAAAATACACTTTTGTGTTGTCAGCAGTGCACTTGTACTTGCATAAGATTTTCTGCTCAAAGCGTCAGCTACAACGTTCGCCTTTCCCGGGTGATACTGGATTGTGTGGTCATAATCCTTTAACAGCTCAAGCCAACGTCGTTGTCGCATGTTGAGTTCCTTCTGGGTGAAGAAATACTTGAGACTTTTATGATCCGTATAGATATCCACTTTTTCTCCGTACAAGTAGTGTCTCCAGATCTTCAACGCGAAAACGACTGCTGCCAACTCTAGATCATGAGTAGGATAATTTTTCTCATAATCTTTGAGTTGTCGAGAGGCATAGGCTATAACCTTTCTATGTTGCATAAGGACACAGCCTAGACCTTTGCCAGAAGCATCGCTGTAGATAACAAATTCTCCTGATCCTGATGGTATGGTCAGAACAGGAGCTGAAACAAGTCTCCTCTTGAGTTCTTGAAAACTCTTCTCGCATTCCTCGCTCGATATAAGTTTTGTACTAGAATGAATGATACCGATATCTAGTAATTAAACTTTCAACTCTTGGTGTTCTATGGGGGCCATTTGGTATGGGACTTTAAAAATGGGCTTAGTGCCGGGTTCAAGATCGATACAGAATTCAATTTCACGGTTTGGGGTAAGCCAGAAAGTTCCTCAGAAAAAAAAACGTCAGGAAACTCATTAACAATGGGAATATCATTCAAGTTTGACGTGTTTTTGTTCAAATCAGTGACATGAGCTAAAAAGGCTTGACATCTGTTTTTCAATAAACGAATGGCTTTATGGCTAGAAATAACAGTTATAGATTTCAGTGGTTTAGTTGCTTGAATTTGCATGACAGGTTGATTAGGAATATGAAAACTAATAATCTTATGAAAACAATCAATTTTAGCATGATGGGTAGTCAACCAATTAATTCCTAAAATCACATCAAATTCACGCATCTCCAAAGAAATAAGGTCAACAGGTAATGTGAGGTTGTTGATTTGAACTAGGCAAGATTTATAGATAGTAAATGTAATAGGTATTTCTCCCAATGAGGTTTCAACTGATAAGACAAGATTTAAGTTTTCAATAGTCAAATTTAAACGTTGAGTACATATAGGTGGGATAAAAGAGTGGATAGAGCCAGTATCTAATATGGCATAGACTTCACGAGAATTTATGAATAGCTTACCGGTTATCACCTCATTCGGTTTCTTGACTGTTATCGTCAAATCGAATCCCGAATACTTCATTCGGATCTTCACGTATTTCAACCATGGGAATACCACTGAATAATTTTCTAGCAAACTGTTTCTCGGGTTCATCAACTTCATCAGTAGTAAGGTACCAATGATTTCCATTAAAATAGTATTTTCGATAGACTGCAGTTTCCACGATAGTGACTAACTTAACCTGAATTCCTCTAAATTGTAACGCCCAAAAGTATAGAAACATCATTTTTAAATAATCTTGAAAATCATAGCTGGAACACCATAAATCCCAAAGACTAATATGAAAAGTCCATATATTCTGATCCTTTGTTATAGAGCATAACCAGGTAATATCACTCTCCCAATTAGTGAGTAAATTAAAGGCAATAATTTCCGCAAGTTCGTTACTTCCTTTAATTGCTTCTAAGAATGGATCTGGAACGACTGTAGCAGAGCTTTCACCTTCATCCTTACTGGATAGAACACGCATAATTTTTGCCTTAGGCAAATGATTCAACTCTGAGTTTGTAAGAAGATTATTCGTCGCCTCTTGTTTTGCAGCTACATTTGTTTCGATAATTTCATAGTTAACCTCCTGATTTCCAGATGCCATAATTAACTGTGGTCACAAAATAAATGTTAGTTCAAATAAACTGACTCATCTCTTCATGTTCCTACATTCAAATCGATTCATTAGATAATAAAATCTATTTTAGGTAGGACACACTAGTGACTGATTCTATTCGTCTCTTCCCTCCTAGTTCTACCCCAGATCGCCATTAAAGACCATATTCCTAAGCTCTGATGCCAACTGTGACGCCCCCAAATCTGGGCCCACACAGCCCAAACTTGAGTCGTCAAAAGACTACAACAAAATTATTACAACAAAGCACAACGTACAACAATACAGTGTATAATAATACACAACTAAGTCTTCACTATTATTGCCACACTATTTTACAAAACGTGAAGACTATGATAACTATTCCTCGGACCCTCACTCCATTCCCCGGCTAGACCCTGTTATGTTTTCATCTCCTGTTGAAAAACAATGGAACAAAAGAAAGGGTGAGCTCAAATAGCCCAGTAAAGAATATCATGACTAAGATAATGACGAATAAATTATCATTAGTCTTCAACAGTTGAGTTCTTGATAGAATACAATAGACTACAAGGTTTATATCAAAAACTGCAGTTAAATTCTTAAACAACGTTCAGATCAATAATAGCAGCGGAATGAGTAATCTATTAGAAGAATAATGCAGACTATAATGTCAACTCGGTTCTCTTTTTAGGAAAAACATCATCAACTTTTATCATCTGAAATATCATTAGTCAAGATAATACAAATTCACAGTTCCTGATCATAATCATGCACATCAACAGTTCATCTTTGTACTACGGGCCAAAGATATTCAATATAGCACCAACGGTCATGATTATACCAGATTCAGCCTTTGGTCATAATCATACCAAACAACAGTTCATCTTTGCACTACGGGCCAAAGAGAACACTCACCACGTGCCATAAAAGACACCGAACAGATGTATCGCCTTTAACCTATTATATCGCCTTTAACCTATCATCTGTTCAACAAATATATCACATCTGTGCCCCCGGCCACAGATATTCACAACAGCTTGATTTTTGGATGATTAGAATGATATAAATGATGAACAGAAGAAATAGGATAACAATAAGTATCGGAAGTTTACTTTGTACAGATTCAAATAATGTCCAAATTGTCAACATGATGTGGAGTGAAATTTAAAAATGATATTCAAGATCCACAGTTCAGAATAACGGTTACAATTCAATAGAAAGGTTCACGTAAATAGGAAGGTTCAGTTGAAATAATGAAGTTCAACTATTATGGAACATATAATATTTTCAGGAATTATAGAAGCAATAGTTCCATAATAAATTTCGATTTAGGAGTATGAAAGAAAATAATATCCCTTACCGTAGCAGGTTTGATTAACAAAAGGTGAAGGAAATTAATACAAAGGGTTATTCACCAACAGGCGGCAATCCGCTCCGTAAGGTTATTCCCACAATTTAATAGAATTTGAGTACAAAGAGTTATTCACCAAACAGGCGGCAATCCGCTCCGTAAGGTTATTCTCAGAGATTAATAATGAATGAATACGAAAGGTTATTCACCAACAGGCGGCAATCCGCTCCGTAAGGTTATTCTCAGAGATTAATAATGAATGAATACGAAAGGTTATTCACCAACAGGCGGCAATCCGCTCCGTAAGGTTATTCCCACAATTTAATACATGGAAATAAAAGGCACGTCTTATGAGTAAGGAAGAAACAATATTATTATCGAGAATCAAATAATGATAATCCCTTACCATAGTACGTTTGAATAATGGAAGATGAAAAAGATGGTATCCCTTACCGTAACACGTGACTGGATATTGATTTAAATGAGGTTGATTAACTTGAATAGTACACGTATACTTATAGATCTTCACAAATACTCAAGATGACTTAAGCACACTTAGAGAGAACTTTCACAAGAAGTATTTAGAGAGAGAAAGAAAGAACAAGTAAGGAAGTTTATGAAAAATCCTTAAGTTAATGCTTCTATTTATAGCCAAAAATCTTATCATTCATTTAATCTAAACCATTCATTTAAAGATCACCTTTTAATCTACACCATCCATTTCAAATATTATATTATCTTTAATCTACACCATTCATTTCATATCACCTAATAATCACCTAACTTTATATTATAAACAAATCAATTTAATTATTCAACAATAATTCACACTTTAATCTACACCATTCATTTCATATCACCTAATAATCACCTAACTTTATATTATAAACAAATCAATTCAATTATTCAACAATAATTCACACTTTAATCTACACCATTCATTTCATATCACCTAATAATCACCTAACTTTATATTATAAACAAATAACTTTATCAATTCAATTATTATGACTAATTGTTATAAATACAGTATAGTTAGCTCTTAGATATCAAGTCAATAAATTAATGAAATACAACTGTTTAAATAACATCATAATAGAGATAACAATAATGTAAAATAAAGCATACGTTACTGTGTAATGACAATTATTGATTCAATAATGTGAATTACTGTGCATATGTTACTGTGACAATTATTAGGTTCAATAATTTTAAAAACAGTGCAACAACAATTATTGACTCAATGATATAAAATACAGTGTAATGTCAATTATTAAATCAATAATGCAAAATACTGTGTAACAACAATTATTGAATTGATAATATAAAATATTATGCAGTGACAATTATCGATGAAATGATGCGTAACAGTTACGGTGTCAATTATCAGACCAAAAATATGAGACACTATGCAATACCGTGTGTTACTGTAGAGTACCGAGTGCTACAGAAAATACCAATAACTACCGTATGCTACTATTCTTTTATCACCGGTATTTTAACAGTTCCGTTGACTATTTTTATTTAAAAAGGTTATTTCTGTCGTTTTCTATATCCGACAAATATTCCGTTGTGGGGTCCACCAATAATTTATTATTTCGGCGCCGTCGTACGGCACGAATATTCTCCGACCAAACGAATATTCCCCGACAAAGCGAATATTGTCCGACAAAATAAAATTTGCACATAACATCCTTAACTTTCAATTTTGTTAATTTAACCACTTACTGTTTCAAAAAAAATATATTTGAAGAAAAATTAAATTTTGTATTTCATAAAATTCGGGGTCTTAAATTCAAAATTAAGAAGACTTGTGAAGGCTTAAAAGAGATATTTTTTAACTTATATATGACAAGTTAAACTTTTTATAGAAACGAAAATCAAGTGAAACGAACAAAAAATCGATTAAAAAAGCATGAAACGAACAAAAAACGTTAGAATGGGAGCAGGGCCCCTAGGGTGGCCCCATTTTGGGTGGTCCTTTTTCGCTTCGTGATACATTTTATTTGCCTTCTTTGATAATAAAATTGATTTATGCGAACTTTCAGGACTTAATATTATACAACTTTAAAAGTATAAATTAAGAGGTATTGTCATGAGTTCCGAGACAGAAGGCTCATGAGAATAACTTATATTGAAAATCTGTTGAAGGATTGGATTGATGGCTAGAATAACTTAATGATTTGGGTATTACCGGAATAATCAGGAGTATTTTTAAAAAAAATCTGCCATTAAGGGTATTTTTAAAAATTTTTCCTCACACATGTGTTTGACACATAACCTAAACCCTATAAATACCCCTTTCACTTTACAAGTGAAAGGATTTTTGGACCTTTGGGAGATTATTTGCCTCTTAAAAGCTCTCCCCCTTTCTCAAAACAAATAAATTAAAATAAATTGCAAGACTTGTGATCAACTCTGAATCGAGTGAACAAAAGTGTTAGTATTGCATATCTTGAATTCACTCGAAACACTTGTCACGACTCTCGGACACCAATGATTCCAAGAGTTCTGCCTTGTGTTACTCTGTTAGTTGTTCACCGATTTTTCTCTCATATCCATTTTCACAAAATCTCAGTCACATGAGGTGGTCCCATTTATTATCCATGTGAGGAGAATATTGTAAAAATATCAATTTATCTTTTAAAAATATCAATTCCATATTTTAAAAATAATTTATAATATTTATCATTGTATTAAGTAAAATTATATCAATTTTGAATTAAAAAATCTCTTAAATTGACTTTAAAAAATTAATAATAATCAAATAGTAGAAAAGAGGAGGGAGCATTAAATTCCTAATATGTAACTTTGGTCTATATAGACTAAATAGTATCATATTGTCACTACTATATTTAAAGCTAATACTCTCTCTATTCCCAAATTTTATACACCAAGTTTGAATTTTTAGAGTTAAGACGATATATTTTTTAATTTAAAATTAATGTTATTTTGTTAATTTTTTAAAGAATCAATTTTTTGTTAATAGTATCGTAGAGTTTAAAGTTAAGTATTTTTTTTATTAATTTTTAATTTAAAATATTTTAAATTAAAATTAAAAATTCAACATCGTTCCTAACAAGAAAATTAAAAATATATATATTTTAAAAAAAACGTAAAATTACAAATATATTTGGATAAATATTTATTTAACACACTTTTATATTTATTTTAATAAAATTTATTACTCTAAGAACATATTTATTAATATTATCAAACGTCCTAAATAATCCGATGTAATTCAAAATACTCATAGAAATATATAAAGAAAATAATAAGGAAAGGAGATACATTTTGGTTAACGAGCTGATAAAAATAGTTTACTGTGTATATAAAAGTCACGACGGTATAGTACATGACTATCTCACCGACCATTGCTGTTTATTACAAGTAAGCCACCATTCAGTCACCGTCAAAGTTCTCACCATCTCTTCCCTCACTCAGAAATCTAAAGTACAACAATGAATTCTCATGATTTAGCCCCATAGCCATAGCCATAGCCCTTCTCTCAATTCTCCGAATATCCTTACAGAAAAGAAAAAAAAGAACAAAATGGCGGAGAATTCATCGTCATCATCTCCAAAACCAATTCAATCAACAAATTCAATGGAACCAACAACAATAATAACTCAGCAGCAGCAGCAGCAGCAGCAGCAGCAGAACCCATCGTCATCCTCAAACAATAACCTAGGTGCTACTGTTTTGGCTTCTCCTTCTAATTCAATTGACATCCCTCAAATTCACATTACGTCTTCCACCCAACAACAACAGCAGTTTATTTTACAACAACAACAGCAGCAACAGAATAATTTGATGGCGACATCAAATTTTCAAATGCAGAGATCACCATCAATGTCTAGGTTAAATCAATTCCAGCAGCACCAACAACAATATAGTTTGGCCGCCGGTATGCGACAACAAGCGGCGGCTGGAATTTATGGACAGATGAGTTTCGGTGGAAATGCTCAGCAGCAACAGCAACAACAAAATAATCAGCAACAACAAATGGGTCAAATTGGTAATGCGAATTTAACCCGGTCAGCATTGGTGGGGCAAACAGGGCACTTGCCTATGTTGCCCACCCAAGTAGCAGCAGCCCAGCTCAATTTGCAGTCCCAGCTTTTAGCTTCGGTATAAACTGTTTGCGATTCAGCTTTCGTGATGAAACTTAAAATTTGCCGATGCTTAACTAATGTGTTATTAATTCCTCAAATTTGGAGTTGTTTTCTAATTCTTAGCTTTTTTCCCCCAATCACGTGTTACATTGGTGATGTCTATGTAAAGAATGTTGTGTTGGTATTTGTCTTTGAGGAGGTGCTACCCATAGCCTAATTTGCTCTCGATCAGTGGCTTTCTTTTATAGTTATAATTTAAAATGTAAATATTATGTTGGATAAGCTTAAATTTTCAGCTGTTTATAATCATTTTTTTTTGGGTTTCATAATTTTTTCTTTGCTGGAAAGGAACTGGTCCAAACATGTCATATGATGAAGTTCCTTTTACTTAATGTGCTGGTTTTATCAAGAACGTTGCTTGGGTAATAGATTTGAGAGTTGAGACAAGTATCAGTTTCAGCTTAATAAGCAGTTTTAACTTCGTAATTAAATGTTTGTATCTGGATATTTATTGAATTGGTTTCAATGAACTTATATTTGTTCTAATATTTTATGATCTTGAGACTATTTTTTGAAAAGTGTTGTCTAAGACAAGTGGAACCTTTAGCTTCAGTATAAACTATAAACCAGTAGTGGAGTTGTTTTTGACAAACTTAGGAATATGTTAATTTTATGAGAATTTTTCTGTGTTTTTGTTTTTGAGACAAGTGGAGTTTCGGTGCAGCCAAGGCAGAAATCTGGGTTAGTACAAGGAGGGTCTCAATTCCATCTAGGGAATTCTCCGACACAGTCTTTACAGGGAATGCAAGCAATGGGGATGATGGGATCTTTTAACTTAGGCTCACAAATCAGAGGAAATGGGTCACTCACGTATGCACAACAGCGGATGAACCAAGGACAAATGAGGCAGCAGCTGTCCCAGCAAACTCCACTTACCTCAGCACAGGTATCATTTTGGTTTAGTTCTTCGTTCTTTCTTTAAATTCATCAACTTTCTTGACCTGTACCAAAATGGGATGAATCTGGAGTGTTGATTCTTATTTGTCTCTTTTCTCTATCCAAGGCAGCAAGGCCTCGTTTTTGGTCAAGACAGACACTATAAAATGTAGCTCGTCACTTCTGAGGGCGTCCTAACATTTAAGCAAAGTTTCTCAGTGTTCATTCTATGCCAAGCCTGAGTAATATCAAGCTCGATGATGAATTTCCTGTTCAGGAATTTTGAGATTGGGTTTAATAATCTCTATATCCCGAATTATGGAGGTTCATTTTTTATTTTTAAAATAGTCACCTCCACTCTCTCTCTACCCCCCCAATTTTTTTGTACCTTCATTTTGGAGGTCCAAAGTTTGGAGTATAGTTTTAAATTAATTTTTCAGGACAATGATGCTTTTATGCATTTCGGTATTGTACTTTTTTAATGCCAAATATTTGATTATTTGTGCACTTGTTGAAATACTTTTCACTGTATTTGCATTTGTGATTTAGTTCTTGCTGTTTTGGCTTTTAATCTAATCCATTTGCTCTAAGTTACCAAACCACTTTGATTTTTTATCTCCCAAAGTTAGCTTCTTATGGTAGCCTTTATTTTATTTTCAGCTTGCTATTAAATTCTTCCCACACTGTTTTGTAACTGATTATTCAGCCTTTACAGATATAGTTGAACAAAATTTTGGTTCTATATGTTTCATATACTGCAGTTGCCTTGTGCTGTTGGTATGACCTAAGCTTCTTACCGGAGGCTATAGTTGATAATTTATCAGTGTTCTAAAAATTGCTAGGCAGACTTAGGTGGCAAAGGGGCACTTAGCGCCTAGGCACTTTCCACGGACCATGCGTTTTCCGCCTAGGCGCTTTCCTAGACGGACCATGCTTTTTTTTAAAGCAGTCTCATTTATTTTTCTTTTCTTTATATTTGTTATACTATACAAAACATATAATAGATGTAATTATATAAAATTTTACATGAAAATTATCCCAAAAAATAAGACGTAACAAATTCATTTCAAGTATTGTAGAGTTTCAAAGCTTTTATTAAATCGATGCGATAGAGTTATGATATTGTCTAGACGGGGGCCTAGGCACCCGGCCAAATCTAAGCGGTAGAGGAACCGCATAGCGCCCACGCATGGATTAAGCGGACCTAAACGGAAATTTTCAGAACGTTGGAATTTATCTTTCACATGCAATAAGTATATAGCTTGTTACTATTTTTTAATGACTGTCAAGGCCTATGAAAGGCTGTAATGGCCATCATGATTGCCAAAAGCAGGTTTTTAGCTCCTAAGTTTCTGCACTTCGCTCTTTGTTTAAATTTAACCTTTTATATATAATTATACCTAGTCTTTTAGAAAGTCATTTTCCACCTTTATCCACTAGATATAGTATCATACTCTCAAGTGTCGAGATGAATCTTAATAGAAGATTTCATCGACTGAGTATTAAATTATATCAAGGCAATTTTGATCACATATATTTTCTTTAAATGGTTAGATTATCATAAATAAACTAATTTATTTCAAGATTTATGGCAATGTTGAGGACAGTTGTGGAGTTTCATGGGACATGGAGATGTGCGCAAGTACTTAGTCTGTATAGGATTTGCCTCCATATTGTTTTTGGTTGATCTTATAGAGAGTTGAGAAACAATGATTGCTTTATGAGCAAAAAAGAGGTCCATAAATCTGTTACTCCCCTTTATGAACAAAAAAGAGGTCCATAAATCTCTAACTCCCTCTTACCCAAGTTAGTTGATGCGTTTTCTTGAGTTTGTGCGGCACAAATTTAGCATGTTTGGGAAACTTATTTATAGATTATACTTCCTTTTTTTTTAATCTCAAAACCTCTATTCCTCCGTCTTTTCCTACCTTCAACCTTGATAAATACATAAATAAGTTGAGAATATTAAATTTATTATATTAATACATCTTCGGCACCTCTTAAAATGTGTCCCACATGCACAAAAAAAGAGGGATGTCTAACTTGAGACGAACAGAGTATATGCTTTTTAGTCTTTTGTTTTCAGGAGGAGAATATATCCATGGTCAGTTAAGGTCTTCTTTTTGGTAGTTGATTTCCTAGGGTATATAGTTGTATAACTTGTATCTACTTTTGACACCTGCATTTTGTAAAGAGGAGTTAGAGTTCATAGAAAGTGGGTAAAGTTGATTGTGAGGCCTAGGTATTATTTGTACCCTAATTTTTTTTGTATACATTGTGTAAACAGGTTGGCACCCATTTCAGTGCTTTGATTGATGTATGCTTAAAAACATATATTTCAAGATAAGTGTTGGTTTTTTTTTTTGGTACTCCAAGCAGGAACTGAGTGCCTTTTAGGGCTTGGGGAGAGGGGTTCAGGCTACCTGCAGATTTTGAGGGTTTTTTTTTGTTGGGGGGGGGGGGGGAGGGTGGTGGGATTAAGCCCTTCAAATTTTGCTCCAGACCTCCTAAGATTTATGTAATTTACTCAAGTACTTTCAAATATTATCTTTTATCACTTAAGTCTTAACTAAAAGAAATTTGTGTTGTCAATTAATGAAATTTTTATATTATATTAATTTCTAGTAGTGAGATTATACCCCTCTATTCTGCAAAAGGAGCCCATTTGTTTTTTTTTCCCGATTCAAAATTGATGTGAATTTATTTGATTTTGATTAATGCAATAGTTAATATTATAAACTATTTTCAAAGTATTATTAGGTACAAAATTTTAATTTTGAGATTTAAAATAAATTTATGTCACAATTTGAATTTTAGAATTTCGAAAATGAATTCCCCCCCTCCGCCCAAAAACCAGTCCAGCCCACCCCACCTCGTGGAAGAAAATTCCTGGCTTTGTGCCTGACCCTGAGTATTTCCAGTCTGTAAATCCAAACATACTAATACCATAAGTACACACAGTAGAAATTTTAAGTGTAGTTCTATAGTTCTTATCAGTAATCAATTTATGTGAAAGGATCAATTTATAGGTTAAAATGACCTAAATAAATAACATGCTAAAATATGTAATTTTGAGATTGAAAGATGTGCATCTCCCTACTGTTCAGAGGTTATCTAGTGTCCATTGCCTTTGTATTCGACCTCACTTCAATGTGACTTGTATCGAACTGAGACCTACAGAGTTAATTTGATTTCTTTAAAAATATTTTGTGGAGGAGACGTATATTAGAGGAGTCGATAATAGGAGAGAATAACAGGAAAAAGTGTTCTTATTTAAAATGTTTTCTTGCATTGTTTATTGGAAGACAAGCATATCTGTTTGTTGTTATTTTCCTTTGCTATGCAATGATCTATTTGTATTACAAAGGTCAATGCAACTCCTAGAACCACTTCTTCCCCTTTTATGATGAATTACCTCTAGTGTCTCTTGCAAGAAATATAGTAATGTGCAAGTGCTTCATTGCTGGATTTCTCGGAAATTTCCAATTTGGGAAAATTACAAAATTTAGTGTAATATTTATTTTGGTGGTTACAAATTAGGTAGAGAAGTACAAATGTTACATAGGATGGAAGAGTGACTTAGATTGTTTTTAGTAATTTTCATTTTGGTGGTTACGAATTAGGAAGAGATGCACAAAGGCTACTGTACGCACAAAATTAGTCTTCTACAGCTACGTAGGCTGCAATTGTAGACTTCTCCTTTGGGGTTTACGTATTTATGTTTTTCATTTATTTTGGTGGTTACAACCAATGCCAAACATTAAATTAGTACTTCTGTAATCTACTCATTTTGGTGGTTACAAATAATTTCAAAATGTGGAATAAGTACTGCCTTGACTTCTTCAAGTGCAATTGGTCGCTTATAATTAATGTTATTCTTATCTCCAGAAATTACAAGCGCAAAACTTACCAAGGACATCATTTATAAACCCTCAGTTATCTGGATTGGCTCAGAATGGACAACCGGCTCTGATCCAGAACTCTCTGTCACAACAACAGTGGTTGAAGCAAATGCCGGCAATGCCTGCACCGAATTCTCCTTCATACCGTCTTCAGCATCAGAGGCAGCAACAAGCACTTCTGCAGCAACAATTAGCTTCATCTCCTCAGATGCAACAAAGTTCTACGGCATTGAATCCCCCACAGTTATCCCAAATGGTTCAGCAGCAACCACTGGGGAATCCACAGCTGCACCAACAACAACAGCAGCAGCCACAGCAGCAGCAGCAACAACAACCACCAACTGAACAACAGCTTTTGCATCATCAACAGCAGCAGCAGTCTCCAAGGATGGCAGCACCTGCTGGTCAAAAATCTGTAAGTCTGACTGGATCACAGCCAGATGCTACTGCATCTGGAACAACCACACCAGGGGGGAGTTCAAGCCTAGGAACAGAAGCAAGCAATCAACTTCTTGGGAAAAGGAGGATACAGGATTTGGTTTCACAGGTGGTTTATTACTTTACTAAGTTTCTTTACCATGTTAGGCCAACCGTAAGAACAATTTGAGATTTCAACAATGTTCTGCAAATGTCAAAAAGAATGAGATCTTTGATTTGAATTGCAGTGGATCAACTTCAGCCATGTCAAGCATTCTCTCCCTCTCTCTGACATTGGGAAAACTCCTGTTTTGTAATTATTGTTGGTATCATAAATCGCATATGAATTGATATCAAGTTATTTGTTATCTGATGTTCAGGTGGACCCACAAGGAAAGCTGGACCCCGAAGTGGAAGATCTGCTTTTGGAGATTGCGGATAACTTTATTGATTCGGTGAGGCTTGCTAACACGATAACCTTGTAATTATATCTAAACACATTTTTTTTCCTGTGGTCTACTCATACCATTATGATAAGTCTACAATTTAACTTTTAATTCACACATCTTCTTTTTGCTCAAATATAGTTTAATAACTTTAATTTTTATATCAGTGTTACATTCAACATACAGGGTTATGTGCTGGTTACCTTGCGCCATAGCCTATTGTAGGTACTTTTTACATGACCATCTGGTTATAATCAAATAGCTGTTTTGTATGATAGACTTAATAGTAGACATTAAATTCTTATCACATGTCATTTTTATCAATGAGAAAATAAAGCACACAAGTCTATTATAAAATAAATAAATTAATTAAGGAAACTAACTGAGACAACAATGTGTAATCTATATTGCAGTTCTTTAAACTCTGATGAAAACTAACAAAATGAAGGTCTCCTGATATCCTGGTTTTGAAAAGTCATCAACATGGTCAGCGAAACATTTTTCCTCACTCTTTACCGCTGCTTCAGTCTGAAGTTATGATTGATCCATAACCTGTGTTCCATTCCCACCTATGTTCAAGAAGGGAATATAATTTTATGAATTGATGACAGGTACAAAAAGAATAACATGTTACGAAATTTATTTCCGTGAATTACAAGCTTTGCATTTGGACGTTTTCTGAGCAGTATTAGATGAAACTTCCTGTCTTCCCATTTCTTCTTCTCTGTTTTTTTTTGGGTGCCTAAATAAAAGATAAATTCTTCTTTTTCTTCTTGTTATTGTGTTTTGTGTCCTTTCCTTTTTCTTCTTTTTTTCTTCATCAAGTTCCGTATTCAGTACAAAGGAAGACTTATTGTTGGAATGATTGCTGCAATTACTTATTCCAAAACAAAAAGAATAGTTGCTACAATTATGGGTTTCCTTAATTGATAATTTCTTTATCTTAGATTTGAGTTTCAACTATTATTTTTCAAAATCTGATTGTTCTTAAATATGTCATTGAGTATGTAATTATGTCTCTTATATAGTATTTGGATCTTTGACCTATGTTGAAAGTTTTCTGACTTTTTCTATTGATAGGGGTTGTAAACAAAGACTCCATGTTATTCTGATGCAATAGTCTATCTGCTGGGTTAATTAGGCTCCGGTAACAAAAATTCTAGATGTTTATCAAGCCAATGAGCTGTTTTTCAGATTAATCGAACTTTATTCCAGATAGTCTATCCGAGCTGCATATGAGAAAGAATTTTCATTTTGTGCAATGAGAAAGAATTTTCATTTTCTGCCCGCAAAATCAATTTCTTAGTATTGGTGTCTTTTAAAAGTAGCATGAGGAGACTGTAATCATCTGCTCTTGCATTGTTCCGTAATGGGTGGTCCTGGAACAAGTTTTGTGGATGGAGCTTTTGTTAACCACTAGCGTATTGGTTCTTGTAGAAGTGAAGAGCATAGATTGCTTTGTCATTGTGCATTGTTTGGTGTGTGTTTGGCTTGGCCATTTACTAAGCTTTGATCCTTAGTCGGCTGGGAGTGTTGGGGTGGGGTTAGAGGCCTCTCAGATGTACTGCTTGATTGAAGGGCTGTATTTAGTAGGATTGTATAATAAACCTATAAAACCGGCTGAGACGAGCCGGACTAGCTAACTCTGGTCGGTTTAATACTCAATTTATTCCGCTGATGATTTTAGTGAGAGAAAACCGAGTGTTTTCCGGTCAGTTGTGGTTTTGAAGAAATATTCTCTCACTTTTACTGCCTAAAAATTATAAGGGCCATTGGGTCTACAGAATCATCATAATATAGTCTGATTGGGTTTTTGAAATTCATGGTTGACATATTGAATTTATAAAATTGCGCCTTTGGTTTTAGTAATGCAGCTACAGCTAGTAGCTTGGGATGTATGTTACATAGGTAGCAAGATACCTTATATTTCATACACATTTGCACTTGATGATTTACATGTTTTAGCATGACCAATATGGTCTCTCTTAATAAACTAATTCTGTTGTGGCTTTTTGTAGGTTACTACATTTGCGTGCAGCTTGGCTAAGCATCGTAACTCTACAATGCTGGAGTCTAAAGATGTATTGCTACATTTGGGTATGCACTGCATCCTGATATAATTCTATCAGTATATTATCAAAGTGTTATTTGCAGAAAATGCAATGTGCTCTCAGTTGGAAACAGTTATTTTATATTGTCACTCGTATTAGATGGTTTAGGTAAAATATAAAATTGTACATGCCCTTTATTAAAGAATCAGTACAGAAGGCTGTTCCATGTCTTGGTTTAATTTGGTTGAGCTGCAGCCCAAGTTCATAAAGCAGTGCTATTCGTGTAGCATTAATTGATTTTCAACTCATACTGGTCTTATCAGGGGCATGTAGCTTCAGTTCAAGTGTGCATATATAGGTAGCATAATTGATTTTCACCTTTCCTTTTAAGCTTGTTTTACTAACTTATCTCATATCATGTAATACTTGGTGAGAACGTCTGATAACGTGGACCACATTTAGCGGCTTTGATATATCCTTCTTGTTTTTGAATATGCAGAGAAAAACTTTGGTTTGATTATTCCAGGATTCTCAAGCGAAGAGAGGAAACACCAAGAGAATGATGTAAGGGTTCACTTTCCCTATTTGAGAGTTTTGTTTCATGTGCACTACTCTATAGCTATGAGTTTATCAGCATGTATAAGGACTATAATAAAATTTAGACTGAACTGTGCAAATTACCTTTGTGAAGAATGAATTTTTGTTCCCGTAATTATTTTTTTCCGAACTTCTGATGGACAATTTTTATGTAATTTGAAAACTTTGCCAGTGAGAACCATTTAAAAGGTACTCTAGTATTATGCTTGTTGATTTTTTATATTTTGAACTAGTTATAAACTTGTTATCTTTTGTATATTGATATAGTTGTTTTATTTTTATTTTTTATTCCTTTATGAAGTCGCTATATCAGAACAATAAACCATTCATTGTGAAGAATATATGAAATACAGTAGCTGTTTATATAAGTAACAAAAATATAAAATAAAAGAAAGTCTCATGAGATCTGTATTGATATAAAGTTTAATTGTGCATCCAGTCATCAAGCAATCTCCACAAAAAGCGTCTTGATATGGTGAGAATAATCGCTTTGTACTTGCCTTCCATATATCATTCTCTCATTAGGTGCTTGGATTTCCTTATTTACACTAATTTTGACTCAGATACATGCATTGATGGAACCCTCGGACTCTGATACAAATACGAGCAATCCGAAGGAGGTGATCGAACAGGAGATTGGCAACTCTGCTGGTGGCAACCACCTAATGAGGCCTTCTACTAGTTCTGAGCAGTTGGCTTCCCAGTCTTTTCCAGCTCAAACACAGCAGCAAATAAAAAGGTTTTAATTGGTACAAGTTCGTCTTCTTGGCCCTCGTTGGTAAGCATCGGAGACATTACTGTAATGATTTATGTGGCTTATATTTAGCAAAAGTAGTATCCTTTTTTCATGCCCTTCAAATTGCATGCATGCAAGTGAAACTGTGTGATTCTTCATGACATTATGCTGTGTCATTTGGAATGTTAGCCCAGTGTTGCTCATGGTTGGAAACATAATTTGGTGGTTAAGAGACTAGGGAAATATATGGCCACTGTCCAATTCTAGAATCATAGAATAATTATTAACTCTCTCCCTCTTTGTTTTCTTTTTCTTTTTGTTGTTGTTGAGGAAATGCGGTATTTAACTTGACCATCTGTGTTTTCATTGTCAAATATTTAATTGAGCTGTTTAATATGTTGCATATTTTGTGCGAATTGTTTCCGAATTACATATCAGCAACATGATTATATATTCCCGTCTGTCACAGGTTTGACAATGGAGGCCACGAGGACGACGAGGAGACTAAAGCTATTAGCCATGGGTTCTTTTTCAGTTGTAGACTTTTAATAATAAATCAGTGGATCTGATACTTGTTTTATGGAAAGGGGACTACCCATTTGTAGGTAGGTGCTTGAATTCATTTAATGGAGCTTGAATAAATTTAAAAATAGTTTGTGTGAATTTCTTAAAGAGTAGAAACCAAGAATGTTGGTAAATAATATTTTATTTTATTTTTTATTTTAAAAAATATATATATATAAAATCAGTTATCTTATAAACTGAATGGTGTATATGCCTATATTAGATATACTCCCAATATATTAGTCTGATTCAGTGATAGTAAATTGGAGCTCTAATCTAATTTACACAAGCCTTATTTCTGAGTTACCAGTATATATTTACAAACTTGAAATAGCAAAGTTATGAAATTGTCTTTATAATGTGTAATTAATAATTATATGCAAGACATCTAACCTTTTAAGAAGGAAGCTAAATGCAATCTGTCACCTCTTTCATTTCTTTTACACGAGCCATATTTATAGATTCAATCAACTGTTTGTTTGAATGTAACGCTATCAGACATTAGAATATTAAGTTATGAATAATATAATAAATAAGCTTATTGAATATTCAACTCTGTGAATGACTCATTTTAACTGTGTTTTTTTTATATAATAAGAATTTATTTTTTTTAAATTTATATTAAATACAGATAACCAAAAAATCATATATACATCTTAATATTTAAATAAAAATCTAGCTTTATATACACACACACACATGCATATATATATATATAAGAAACAGGGAGTAATCTTTTGCAAGCAAACATATAAAAGGGATAGTCACAATAATTACACATAAATTAAATTCTCTAAAGAGATATGTCTATTCGTCTAGTTTTTTTTTTCTTTAAACGTTCTTACTTTGGAGCTATATACAAATACAAAGGAGTTTTATAAAGGAATCTCTCAACTACAAATATCATTAATATTTTAAACCTCACAATTACAATATTGTTAAATTCTCTGAATATCTTGGTCTAGTTGTTCAGGTTTAAGGTGAGATATAAAGGGTAATATATAATATAGGAAGTGATATTTTTATAGAGTTTTTAAATATTTTTATATGTAAACTGTTGTTATAGACCTGGTGGTTAAAACCGTCGTTATATACTTATAACAATACTTTTCATATAAAAATATTAAAAAATCCTGTAAAAATATCAATTTCCTATAATATTTATAGATATAACCTACTATTGAGTTTTAAGGGTTTTTTTTTTTTTTCTTATTTTAGTTTTGTAGGCTATTTAGTTGGTTCTTGATTTCTTTATAGGAAACTTATAGCAAATAAAAAAATATTTATAATTATTTTTCTGCTTTAAAATTGTAATTTAAATATTAAAGATATAACGTTAAATTGTCTCATTACACAGGAATATTAAGATTCCTATGCTACAGTGTAGTCGAGTGTAACAGTAGTATTTATTTTAGCCACAAAAAAAAGAGTTGTTACAGAAATATTTTTTCATATATATATATATATATATGAATTCATCTATAGCAACGGATTGTGAAAAGTATTATTTCAACAATCACATTCCAAATAAATAATTGGATTCATTGGACAAAATAAAATTTAAAAAATTCTATTTCAATATAAAATCAAAATTAAATTTTATAAATTCATACTCTTTTTGTAACAACTCTTTCAAAAGGGATTATATGAAAACGGATCAATTCATAAGAATTATACGAGAAAGGGATTAGAGATGTGAAAAGGGCTAAATCCTATCTTGTAACAACCGTAGAGAGTAAGGGATAGAGAACCTGTCGCTTTAAGGGCCCTGTTGGGGAATTATTATTATTATTTTTTAAATTAAAATTTTAGTATATTTATAAATTAAAATTTTAATAAATTTATAAATAAAAGTGTCATTTCATAATAGTTGATCGACTTAAAAAAATAATTTATAAGTTATTTTTTTAAACAACAAAAACATATTTATTTTTTTGACTTTTTTTTTAACTTATGAGTACAAATAAAAGTCTTTCCCTATTAATTTTTATTTATTTAAGTACTTATAAGTTGGTTGGACCAACTTATAAGTATTGCCGAACACCCCTAACGAGTTTGTTTAAGTGGAGTCATTTATGCTTTTAGGGGCTTTTTGGTCATGATGAAAGGAAAAAGAATAAATCGCTGCATCTATATGAATGGGTTCTTATATATATATATATATATATATATATATATATATATATATATATATCAGAAGATCACCCGTACCTCTGACACTTTAACTTACGGTTAAATTTATACCAAACTTTGAATGATCCAAATAATTTAATAAATTAAGAAAAAATTTAAAATTATTTGTGTTTTGTTAAATAGAATATATATATAAAGAGAATTGATATTTTCAGACAATTTTTTATAAAATTATATGATGGACTCCATATTAATATTTATAGCGATAATTTAATTATCGCTATATATCTATAATAATATTTTTGTTGAGTTTATCGTATAAATTTATTAAAAAATCGTGTTAATTTATCGATTTCTATAATAAATCATAAATGTTTGCTAAAGTAAAGAATTAAAATATAATGTTAGAGAAAATAAATAAATAAATATTTTACTATTAAAGGTACACAGACCAAAAATATATGTTGTTAATACGATTGCGGGAGTAATATATTTGTGATCCGGAACCTAGTTTTCCTTCTCGAAACTTGAAAACGTATTGTTTTGGTTAGAAGTTAGAGCAATCGAATGGCTTCCAGCAATGCTGCTCGAAAAGGTAATTCAATTATCGTAAAGCCCTATTGATTGATTGATTTGATTAGTTCTTCTGTAATTCTGTCTTTGTTGAATCCTGTTTCTGAACTTTTTATTAATTTGCAGTTGTAGTCCACCTAAGAGCTACTGGTGACGCCCCGATCCTGAAGCAAGCTAAGTTCAAGGTATCTTTTTAATTAAACTTGCTTAAGGTTTATCCGCTCCATTAACTAATTTTGATTGTTAAACGCAAGCATAATTTTGCTGAGATGAATTTTATCCCCCCGAAATCTAGGTCACCAAATTATGATAGAATTTTGTTTTTTTTACGCTCCTTGATCGTAAATTTGAATTATGACCTTTTTTTTTGCATTTATTATTTTGGGGATTGATTTACTGATTCTAGGTTTAACATGTACGCCTAGAAATTACTAACCTAATATTATACTGTACTATCTTCAATTTAATTTAGTGATAAATTAGTGCACACTCGCACATGAGTCCAATGGTATTTTTATCATCTCGTAGTCATATCATGATTGATGGAGATAACATGGACCATACTTGACCATAAAAATATCAGCTGCACTACCAGAATACTCTTGGGTTACGTTTGGTTGTAAGGATTATAATCTCAAGACATAGATTATAATCGCAAATTCGCAATGTTATATTTGTCTGCAAAGATTATACTTAAAGATAAAAATATTAGTCCAAAAAATATCTTATTTGTTTTTAAATTTGTGCTTGGGACTATTAGTTCATGGATTATAAAATAACTTAATAGCCTTTGGATTATAATACCTGATTGAACATCGAATTAAATAGTCCCTCATATTAAATCATTTTATAATCCTGGACTAATAGTCCTAAGTTTAAATTTAAAAACAAACAAACAAATGTGAGATTAATAGTTTTATCCCAAATGTATTCCTTGCAAATAAATATAACATTGGGATTATAATCCTGAGATTATAATCCTTGCAAACAAATATGGCCCTAGGGTTTCAATTAGATATGAATCTTTATTGCAGGTTCGAGGGTTTAATTTTTTCTGCTGCAGCCTTTACTTTATACCCCTAATTTTTCTTAATAATGTACTATGCTGTATCAAATAGTATTAATCTTACTATATTGATGTTTCAAAGTCTTGAATGAGCAGATTGCTGGGACCGACAAGTTTGCAAAAGTTATTGATTTTCTTTGCCGCCAACTTCACAGGGAGACATTGGTAGATGTTTAATAATAGTCTAATTTTCAACTTTTATTGATGACTATACCTGGAGCAACTAATCTCTTTATTTTTTCCCTTCCAGTTTGTGTATGTCAATAGTGCCTTCTCTCCAAACCCGGATGAATTGGTGATTGATCTATATAATGTGAGTTTCTTTGACTAAATGCATATTTTTGCTACAGTGCTACTCATATATTAATTGCATTATTTTTTAAATTCTTATATTGCTAATTATTCAGATGATTATTAACTGTAAGCGCCTTATCTCTTATGTTGCTTCATATTTACTTGGTGGCTGAATACTTTAAAGAAAGTTAAAGTTACAACTCCTCGTTCTAGTTCTTATTTGGAAGACCAGGATCCAATTTGCAAACACTAACATATTATTTTTGCACTCCGTACCAAATATAAGATCACTTGCCTTTGTATTTTACAAATAAATACAAAGGCAAGTAATCTTATATTTGGAATTGAGGGAGTATTATATTTGGAACTGAGGCAATATATTATGTTGTTTTTGGTTCCACAAAAACAGTCCTCTTTTGATTGGTGGTGGTATAAAATGACTTGGTGCTTATCATGCCATTACTATTGAATTACCGACTTATTTTATTTTTAGGGGGTAAACAGGGAACCAGGGAGTATAATTTATGTGTTTTTGAGTATGATAAAGTGGGTAAAAAATGTTAAGACATGTATTATACTGCTGGTAAGTATAAATTTTCTCCCAATAGTTATCTGTTGTGGGTATGAGCAACGTAATTACTACTCTCTTTGAATACAAACATATTTTTTATTTTTTTATTAATGTAATAGCCTTTTGATCAACTTGGAAAGTTAAGTAGTTAGAATAGTTAGATGATGGTCGAAAAACATTGATGAGACTTCCGGGCTTATTATTTTAGTCTCTCTTTTCCAATAGGTAAACAGATAAATGAGGTCCAACCAGCCTAACTTTATAATATTTCTACCATGAATAAGCTGGTCCTTAAGTGGCAAAAGGAGTTGTGTTCTGAATAAGAGGGTGTTTAGGATCGTTTATAAGTAGTCAAACATGTTTATATTCAGTTTTAAAAAGCAGAAAGTGTTTGGTAACTTGCTTTTGAAACTAATTATGATTATTTTTTATAGAAATAATTAGAAGCATGACCAATCAAGTTTAACCAAGTACATTACTAATCTATCCTTATTCCTTAATTATTTTAATAATTTAACCCATTACGCTTTTTTACTTTCAAAACCTTCCTTTTTAGTATATTACACTTAGAGCAATTGATAAGTAGTTTCTTTAATCCCAAATACTTTTTACTTTTTTCTAGTTTAAGTGTTTTTTTTTAATTAGCAAACATGAACTACTTTTTAAAAGCATAAGGTTTTTCCGTACCAACTCCTTCTACTTATACCGCAGTTGAAGCACCTAAAGGAGAATTTGGTGTATTTCTGGTCAGTAATGGAAGCAATTGTCCCTACCATCATAAAATAAGAGCACCTAGCTCTGTCCATTCATAAGGACTCAATTCATTTTAGGCAGGTCGTAATAAGTCGTTGGTCGAAGGTCTAAACCAATCGCAATTCATCACCATCTTGCCAGCTGCTTTTTCTTCTTAAACAGATCAACTTCTTCAGATCCTAAATCAAGAAAAAGGCTTTTGTTGGCTCTGTGGCTGAGGAAAGCTGCTGACCAAAATCTAGCAATAAAAGGACTGCTTTAGTTTATTCGTTCACACCCCTTTTGAAGTAGAATAAAAGGAAACCTTTCCCATGGGGAAGAAGAACCATTTATACATAGGGTAGCCTACAACCTCCATTGCCCAGGGGCCAGAAATTGCAACCTCTTTTCCATCTTTAAGGTAGGATATGACCCGATGAGGCTTCCGCAACACCGGTTTCCTTCGGATATTTAGGACCGTGGAAGTACCCGTATTTTCCATCAACATCAACGGAAGGCACGTCAGTCAATTAGCCAGTAGTAAGGTCGGTGCCTCCTAGTAATACAGTCACTTCCACTAAGGAGGCAGCTAGTCCTGCGCGACCAGACACTTTTCCATATCAATCGGATCAAGTGATTGGGGGAGATTTTGTTCTTTCAGCTAGGGATAGTGATGGTGGCTAATGCGTGGTTTTGTGGAGGTGTGGTAATGGGAATAAGTGTTAGGAAGGTTAAAGAGAGATGGTAATAAGAGCTGGTGTAGGTCTTGGTTGATGATTGGCATGAGTTGAGACTGTGAAATGTGATGGGTGTCCACTAACAGCCATTCTTAACTTGGCTTTGATAATGCAATTCTAGGAGGAATCGGTAGTTGGGCACTGGATTCCTACTCCCAAATTTCATCAGTTCTAGGCTCAAGTGCCTGCTCATCCATCTTCATTCCAATGGCTAAAAGTAGTAGTCAAAATTTATAATCACATTGCTTACACAATCTCAAACATATTCTATGATAAATTAATCTAGTAGCTAAAAACAAGGAGTTTATGTTTTAGATACGACACTCCATGCCTCAAGTAGACTCGTGAATATGTGTTTTATACATTTCCAATCTATTTGATTTATGGAGTTTTCAATAACAAATCACTTGTCTCATACTCTACTTGAACACTAGTTAAACTGTGATCATTGATTAACAATCTGGAATGTGTTTTTTTCATCATAAAATCTCTTGAATGCTAAGATATAACTTCTTCTTTTCCCATCATATTTATCATTATCTTGATATTAATATACATGGATGATAATCATTATTTATTTGAATAATGTTAATAATATATTGTAAAACATATATGTGAAGCGTTTTGTTTGTATCCTATTTTTCAGTAAATGTTATGTCAACCTATTTGGAGCTTAGCAGTTTATTGTACACCTTGCATAGCTGTTTTTTTGTTGTTGGTATTTTCTATTTATTGCTTTTGCTTTAATATTGCAGAATTTTGGTTTTGATGGTAAACTGGTAGTTAATTATGCTTGTTCCATGGCTTGGGGCTAACTGTCATCACCACTATTGAATTGTATATCTGTCGAATTGTGTATATGGTGAGTACAATTGTGAGTTTTCTTATTCTCTCATCTCTCTTTCGGTCTTTCCACACGACCCAAACTAGTCTGGGACTCTATGTATGTACTGTTCACATATGGTATTCGGTCCTCATTGCCAATGGATTGGCTTATCCAGATGTGTAGCTGATGGCTTTGGTAGCTTTTAACCGGACAGAAAGGTAGTGGACACATTACAATATATGCAAGTTGCCAAACTATGTCTTCCAAATTGCTCATCCCCTATTATGCTAGCGCTCAATACAATTATGGAAGCAGACACTAGTTGAATGAATAGAATTTTTGAGGGAAAATGAAAGAGACATGAATTAAGTCGAATATTTCTCCTTTCCTTTTTCTTTTTCTTTCCTTTTGGATTATGTATAAAATGGTTTCTATTTTGAGAAAGTCCGGCTACATGAGAATTGAATATTTATGGCATCCCAATCTGAATTCTGTCAAATCAGCCAAGTTTAAGTTTACTGATGAATTATCTTTTGGCATTTGTTTTCAAATTTAGCAATCTTGCTGATTAGTAGTTCTGCAATATCATCTTTCGTTTGCCTGTTCACGGTAGTACTTGTGATTGTTTATGTGGTTGATAGAGAGGTTGGTGGTTTTGGTTTCTGAAGTAGGTTTGTTGTAAAGGGCTGTGTTCATTTGCACTCGATTATTTAGATCCACGCATATTTTTATTCGATTTATTTATTTTATAGACTGAAATTTTTTGGTGCTAGGAAGTAATTGTTTGAAGTCCGTACAAACTCTTTATCACTGTGCTACAATAAATTATTATTATTATTATCATTTATTTATCAATGTTTTGGAACAGGGGCTCATATTGAAAGAAGTTTTTTCTTTTTGCTAAATTAAAATATGTATTAAAAAAGACGAAAGAGTACAAAAGCTAAGGGACATTCCCCAGAACCTGCATAAATAGCCATCCCAGGAGCAACCGGATGGAGTACCTATACAAGGTTATCAATTAACATGTGCCTAAGTCCAATACCAAGAACATTTTTCCTAAATTTAGTAGAGCTATAAAGTCTACATCTAATGAAATGGGTTATCATACGAGTAATACATGGAACAGACGTATCGGTAACATTGTGGACCCTTGAGTTTCCTTCTCTCCAAATGAAAGAATTTTGACGTGCTGATATATCTGTTATACGTTGTTATTTTGGTGTTTCGGTTTTCTCTGCCCCGGCTGATCCTTTGTTGCTGAGGTTTAGAAAAATACTCGTCACTGTTGTCATTTTCGTGTTTTGACTTTCTCTGCCCAACTGATCCTTTGTTAAAAAGGTTCAGTAAGAATACTTGTCTCAATGTCAATTGCATCGCTTATCATTTTGTGATGGCAAAGCCTGTACTGCTTTATATGGTTCAAGTTCTGATCTTATTATTTGAGTCGGTAGGCCTTCTACTTTTGAACGAGTATTGATGCGAGTGAAAGCCAACATTGCATTCCTTCTGGGAAAATTGTTCAAATAAATTTTTTATGCCTAATGACCCATATGGTAGAACTTTGGTGAAATGCAGTATACAATTGCCTCGAGAAACAATGATCATGTTGTGGTAAATAAAAATCTTTGAATTTATTTTAATTTTTGAAACAACAAATTTGTGTTTAATAATATTTGTGAGTATAATATGAATCACTGCATTAACCAAAACCAAATTGACTGCCCGAAAAAAAATCAAATGGTAATCTTTTGGTGGGGGGTAATAAGTTTTTGGAAAATTATGTCTAACAACAATCTGTAGTGTGCTTCAAAAAGAAGCTAAAAAGTCACAGGTAGTGCTTTTATTATCTCAATTTGCTTTGCGATAAACAGTTGAAAACATGAAACGTGGCTTGGAATGAGGAAAATCATTTCGGTACTAAATCATGGACCCAGTTCAGTTGGAAACTGGAAAGTGAAACAAATTATTTGTACTTTGGAAAAATCCTTTCAGCATTCTACCCTACCTCATGCCTGAATTAAAGAAATCCCTTTGGGCTGGAGGAATTTCTCTGATTCAAATCAAGTTCATTACTTTTTCGAAGTGTTGTGATTAATGTAAAAGAAAAGCTGGATACTTTTCTGAGGAAGAAAAATCTTTCTGCAGAGGTTAATTCCCTATAGGCTTTAGCCTTTATGTCTGCATAAGTCAAGTGTACACTCAAAATCCCGTTTACTTTAATTATATTACTCGTTTAATGTCGCTGCATAAGTTAAGTGTATACTCAAAATCCCCTATACTTTCATTATATTACTCGTTTAGTATTATTACATCCTGCTTTTTCTTTTTCTTTTTTTAATTAAACAAATGGGAGTTTACTACAGTGACAAATGGCATTGTTCATCTTCTTGATCAAGTGCCTCTCTTTAGCTCCCTCCCGTGAGAGGAGAGGGTGTACATGTTGGGGATGACAAACTTTACTAGTACAATAAATGGTGGCAGAAATTCACGTATGGAGAAATCGAAGAAGTCGTCGACGTTTGAAGCTGAATTTTGAAGGCTCAGTCATCACTAACAATAGATGTTGAGGTATCTACCTCTCTCCTCACCTCTTCTTCTTCATTAACCTTGTCCATTGTTAGTACCCTTGGTTGCAAAGATGAGGAGACATCATCTCCTAAATCTGATCCATTTTTTTTCTGTCACCTTTTTGGGTGGAAGATTTCTTGCTCAAATGTGAATTCCAATAGTTGTTTATCTCATTGTCTGTTCGACCAGGTAGGTAGTCTTCTGGCAATCAACGACCACCTATCAAACAAAACGTCCTACATTGATATCAGCCATGTTTGAAACAAAATGTGTGTGTGTGTGTGTGTGTGTGTGTGTATATATATATATATATATATACACAAGTTTACCTGTTGTTTCCTAGGAGCTTATGAAGCCTAAGGATCAAGTCCTCTTGGTGTGATATATTAATTATTCTCTCTCTTGATGTTGGTCCTTAGATAATTCATCCATCTCACCCTGCAACTTTTAAGGCAACGACTGAGACCTCCATGCATAGATGTAATGACAAAATGTTGACTATTAAGTAATACGAATCTTAAGATATGTACATATTAATCTAAGTCGCGGCTCGATAGTCTGTATGCATAACTAGGGAGAAGAAACAGGAAATTAACCTGCTTTGGCTGCAATTGTCCTCCACCGCCTAGCTCCATGAATTTCAATAGCTTCATCAAGGTTTTGATCTTCTTCAGCTCTCCATGCTCCCCTATATATTGACTTCGTTTTTATGACTCACTTATCTTTACTTTTTTTTTAATCGAATCATCATCTTTGTTGGTTATTCACTATGGGTGATCCTTGATCAAGGGATGTGGTTTTCTTCAGTAGTCCAATTCCCAGACTCCAAATCCTTGATTTTGCATTGTTTGTGAATGACTTTAAATTGGTGGAGAAAACCACATTTCTTGATGATGCTACAGTGAAGACGCTCAAGTGTTCTCGGTGGAACTGGCAAAGCTAGCCTCCCAATTAAGTAACTGTTTGTTGTGATCTACTACTAACAATACTACCACCACCAATACAACACTACTATTCTAGTGATGGGAGATTAGTCACGGGAAGACTTGTTGGCTTTAGTTTGACCTGTGTCTCTTTTAATTTTAATTCTGCCCTTTATTTGAAATTTTTCAATTTCTTCCCGGAGTAGATGATTAATCAACTGCTGGCGATTTTGTTTCTTTTAGGTAGTGATTAATGGCTTGTAATTGAATTGAATATTTTTTTGTCTTTCTTTTGTAACATACAATAGTCTTGTTAAGTCTCCCAAATTAGTATTACTAGCAATGTCTTGTATCTATTTTCCAGCAGTGGAACTAAACTCGAGTATCCATAACAGGAGGCTAAATGGAAAATACATAATTTGGGAGGGAGGAGTGAATTAATGTTGATGGAGATGGGCTATATATTATCCATGACATATTATGTGGTTGGGAGTTGGGACCTTTTTCGCTTGTCAACGTATTACTCTATCTACCAGGGATGTCCGTCCTTCCTCCCTTGTGATGTATTTGGCTGATAGAGCCACAAACTCTATATTCTCGTTGCCAAGGAGAAGATTTGCTACTTCTTATATGCAAGACTAGTAGGAGTTTTTCTTTGTTTTTCCTTCTTCCGTTATTGAATTTATACATACTATAGTTTCACATTGTTTTAATACAACTATATTTTTGGTCAATCTTGGACATGCCAAATCGTATTTAGTCTGCGGAAATGATATAACTGATATTAAATACTTACATTATGTAATCAGAGGGGACGACAATTAATTGGGTAGTTTGCCAGTCAATTTGCTCTGGGGAAAAAGCCAAAATCCCATTACCCAATGGCATGTCCTGGACAAAAACCTAATCTATTTTTTTATTGAACAAGTATAATTGTTCAATATTTAAACATTATATTCATACTCTATTTTTTAATAATTTAGATAAATATAGTGTTTGATTTTGTGTCCCTATACATATCTTTTTTTATCAAATAGAAAGAGTATTACCGTGTCTCAAAATTCAAACCCATATATATATATATATACTTGCATCTCCAATCCCGTCTATGGATCTCAACAACCATGACAAACACTGGAATAAGTTAATCCCCCAAACAAGAGGAAAGACATTTCCTTTCCCCTCTTTTAACCTTAAAAAAACCTTAATAACAACATCACATCTTCCAAAATTCAGCACGCCCACGTCTTCAATATGCCCTTCACCGTCCCTTCTAAAAAATATACTATATATATATATATATATATATATATATATATATGTACTTTGACACCAACCTCTAAAACAACAAACACTCCTTGTGCTATATTTATTCCTCCCCTCTTATCTTTCTTCTTATATCAAATGAAATGATATGATCAAACAAGATAATAATAATAATACCAACGCCTTGTTCCAATCTTCTTTCTCAAATACAAATACAATGATCATTGAGGAGCCAGAGCCAAACCCCACCTCTGATCACATCTTAGATTGGATAGAAGGTTCGCTATCGTACCTTCCATCCTTCTTTGATGATCCATACAACACCGGTGATCCCTACAACTCTGGTGATCCCTACAACTCCGGCAATATTAACGATGATTCCTGGTTGGTTATATCTCAAGATCTAGACCAACAATTGGTTAACAGTAGTTTTACCTCTATCAACAACAAGTCGGCCTCCACCACCACCACTGCCACAAGCACACCCCTCATTGACCCCATCATATCCACCCATCCATCCCCCTCCCAAACGTCCAAGAAACGAAAAGCAACTGATGAACCAAATCCCAAGGCATCCCAAATCCACAGAAAGAATCAGAACCATCGACTCGAGGAGGCGGATGATGGGGATCATGCAATGGTGGAACAAGGGGTCCCAATTAAAAAGGGTGGAAACAAAAGGGGAGCAAGCAAGTCACCTGGAAATAACTGTAATAACGGTAATAACAAAGAAGGAAGGTGGGCAGAACAATTGCTCAACCCTTGTGCCACGGCAATCACCGCAGGAAATCTGACGCGTGTTCAGCACCTCCTCTATGTTCTTCACGAGCTGGCCTCCCCCACCGGTGACGCCAACCACCGCCTGGCAGCTCACGGCCTCGGAGCCTTAACTCACCACCTATCCACTGCTTCTCACTCGTATTCTATTCCAGGTGGAGTTCTCTCTTTTCCTTCTGTTAAACCAAAATTCTTCCAACAATCACTAATCAATTTTAACGATATTAATCCATGGTTCACCATCCCTAACAACATCGCGAACTCCTCTATCCTCCAAATATTCTTCCAACAACATCCCTCGCAAAACCTTCACATTGTGGATATCGGAGTCTCTCATGGGGTTCAATGGCCTACGCTCCTTGAGGCCTTGACTCGTCGACCAGGTGGGCCGCCTCCGTTGGTTCGACTAACGGTGGTGGCTCCTGCCGTTGAAACTTCAGACATTCCATTTGCAGTTGGTCCGTCGAGCTACAATTTTGCCTCCCAACTCGTTGCGTACGCCAAGACTATTAACATAAATCTGCATATCAATCGGATCGAGAGCCAATCGTTACAAAATTTAAATGCCCAAGTCCTTGGCTCCTCTCCTGAGGAGACATTAATCGTGTGTGCTCAATTCAGAATCCACCAGCTGAATCACAGCAATCCAGATAATAGAACAGAATTCATGAAAGTGCTTAGGAGTCTGGAGCCAAAAGGGGTGATTTTAAGCGAGAACAATATGGATTGTAGTCGCAACAATTGCGGCAACTTTGCCACTGGATTTGCACGGCGAGTGGAGTATTTGTGGAGGTTCTTGGACTCTACGAGTGCAGCATTTAAAGGGCGAGAGAGTGAAGAAAGAAGGATGCTGGAAGGAGAGGCCGCAAAAGTGTTAACAAACGTTGGAGAGATGAATGACGGGAAAGATGAGTGGTGCGAGAGGATGAGAAGCGTTGGCTTTGTAGGGGAGGCGTTTGGAGAGGACGCCATTGATGGAGCTCGAGCACTGTTGAAGAAGTATGATAGTAATTGGGAGATGAGAGTGGGGGCGAGGGATGAATGTGTGGGGCTGTGGTGGAAAGGGCAGCCTGTTTCGTTTTGTTCATTATGGAAGACGGATAGGAAACCAAATGATGGTTAAAATCAGTTCATGGTTATGTTAATCTTTTCCTCTCCTTTATCAATTTTCGAATAGCATTAAGCAACAAACATGTAGGCTAGTTTTCGTTGCACGTTATTAATTGTGATATACTTTGGTCGCATGATTGGCATATTTCGAATGGCATACTAGCGGATATGTATAACCAATATACTTTGGTCTCATGAATGGCATATTTCGAACCATACTAGCGGATATGTATAACCAAAACAGATTCTGACGTACACTCATCAAATTTAGATATGTAAACAAATGATTTCTACGTTGAATACGTATAATTACTCAGTACCAACAGTTGTTGCACTAATATACAAGTTATATAACACCCTAAATTTGGCATATATCTGTAGAACCTCAAAAGCCAAGTCATAAAAGAACAAATGTGAGTATTCATGTTCCCAAAATGCACATCAGGAACCACTCCATAAAAACAGCTTTGACAAGACCCTTGAACAATGGATACAAAATGCTCCACTACAAAAGGTAGGCACAAAGCTGTTAAATGCAAAGCTTGTTCCACATTTCTCCCAACCCACTCAAGTAACCAAAAATAGAAAAGAAAGGGTTCATGAATAAATTTTTAGTACTTCTACACTTACCTACTTTTCTTATCCAATTTTATTACCCGCATATAAGATAAATGAGTGTGACCCAACTTTATTTATTCTTTAATCCAAATAAATAAATCACACTCATTTATCTTATATGCGAGTAAAAAAAATAGATAAGTCTAAAAATTTTCATTAAATTTTGTTTCAGATTGTCATGTTGCAGGAATAGGATTTTTTTTTTTTTTTTAAGTTGCTACTTAAAAACTCCATTTGCTACATTACAACAAGACCATCTTCAATTATTTCCCTTAGTTTTCCTAGATATATCCAATACACTTCACAAATATTCACCAAAGTTCCCTGTTAGCATAAAACTGAACTTGTTCCTTCAACATGACGAGGAAACTTGTCATCACACCTTTCAACCTTTTGCCCCAACTCAAAGGACTCGGTAGCGATACGTCACAATTGCTTCCATGCTATCCCCTACTACAGATTATCTACTGTTTCTATACCAGAAATGCAATTTTCCTACTGCATGCTACTCAAGATGATTCTTAAGAATCATATATCCTCACCGAAGTCCGGATTGACTGCCTACAAACAGGACACTTGGGTGCTACCTCTCGTTCTACTGACAGCGCACAGCGTTGGCAACAAACCAGATGCCCACATGGAATGAACGCAGACCTCCGCCTCCTCATCAGGCAGATCACACACAGCTCTCCATCTGGAACGTCCCCAGTCTCCTCATCTTCTGCAACCTGGGCGTCCGCCTCAGTACCAGCATCAGTGTTTTCTTGCTGGATTCGTCTCAGTTGCCTCCACTCTTTCCATCTATTCCAATTCCTGAAACAATTAGAAAAGATTTTATAGTTTCGCATTGTAATTATCACATGTGGTGCTTTTCTTCATATCTTATATCTTGGCAGGATGTTATAAGGTAAAACAAACATACAAAGAAGATGCTCTTTTTTTTTGGGTAACAAGTAAAACTACGTGTGCAAAAGAAGATACATATGATACATAACAATCAAATGACTCGATTTTGATGAAGTGCAGACAATTTTATTCAACCATGTGTAGAATTAGGGTGATTCTTGAGTTTACACTCTTATGTTGTTGAATATAGCAATTAGGGTGATGTATCTACCCCCAACAAACCACCACTATAAAATTATAGCTCAAGAACACTACAGACACTGAATTCTCCTTCCATTTCCTTCTTCTGAATTTCAGATTCCAGTATCGGAACGTAAAGTAACGAGGGTGTAAATGTAATAGTACCTTACAGCAGCATAGCCTAGCACACCTATTGATAGAGAACCAAGAACAACTCCACTCCACAGTAGAACTTTGGTTCGGAAAGCAAGGTCTACCACCATCTGATCCTTAGTCATGTCAGACCTGCAAAAGGAGACTCTGGACTCAACTATCCAATGCTACCTTCCAACTAAGAAATAAAAGCTTTCACCCAGGTGAGCAGAAAATATATAATTTTTCCTATTATATATGATATCCCTTATCCACTTGGTGCAATGAACAACAGAAAATGAATGTATGATATCCACCATCTACAAATTGAACAGGATATCAGGCAAATGAACATGGCAACCGTTTTCTTCTTTCCTTTTTTTCTGGATATATACATGTCAATAGTTGGTTTTCCTGAAGAGTAAAGTCTGTAAAGTGGTCAGTTACCCTCTCTTATTAATTTATTTTTTAAAACTATTTCAGCCCATAATAAAGCATAATTTGTGTTGACCTTCATTATGTCACCCTCTAATACTTCAGAGGATAGTTCTAACAGTTAAACTAATAAACTTAAATTGGCTAATAGAAAAAGAAGTAGAAAACAAAGAAATTTCCTACCATATAGCAAAAATGATAATTATGATGACGTAAAGAAGGAATAATATTGTCATCGGTGAAATTTTTTATAACAAACTTCCTTACATAAAATAAGGCATATCCTTGCATGACTTGATCTCAGGAATTCCATTCCTCAAACTGCAAATGCCAATCGCGGTAATTTCCTTTCCTAGAGGTAGAATTTTCTCTTCATCAAGTAGTCCAACCTTTAAGAACAACACAAACTCAGCTCAACAATCTCTAATAGAAAGAACAGTTTGAAATGGAAATGTAAGCAGCTCTAGTGGTAGGAGGAAAGAGATTGTTCAGCTCCAATATAAAATACATCAAAAGCTAACCATTTCTTTTACTTACAGGGTATTTAAGACCGAAAAGTGCCTGGAGGAAGGTATATGGAGAAGCAGTAATCGGCTGCAAGTGGTGATAAACAGTTACAAGAGGAAGCGAATGTCTTGAACCATCCATGTTCACAATAACATAATCAGAATGCGGCCATATTCCACCTTCCACAAGAATAAAAGGAACCTACGTAAAAGAATAACCCATCATAAGCATAACTTCAAAGAGAAAACGTGCTTGACACTAAATGATATGTATGTGTGTGCATATTTTTACTTGTTATTTACTTCTATGTGGGGGAGGGATTTTGAGATTAAAGGAACTTTGTTTTGATAATGTAGAAATTAGAATTGGGTTTCAAAAACAAAACATGTTCTATGAATAAACAACATACCTTACTGGAAAGAGTTGAAGACTTGAAGGGTTTGAAGATGACTTACAAATCGTAATGTACTTTAAGTTCACAGTAGTAAACTATAAAACCAACAAAGTTTATAATTTAAAGGGATGAATGACACTCTTTTCATCCACTCACAGCCAGAACTCGGTAACTACCATAATTTATAGAGATGAAAATTATAATTAAAAGGAGATTAATGTTAGAAAGATTTCTCTTCATACTTCATAGTGAACAGAAAGCTATCCCCAAAAAATTACATAACTAACAAATTAACAATCGTTATGATAACATCAGAAAATTCTAAACAGTGGAAAGAGAAAGCAAATAATGATTTATTCGTGTCAACCTAGAATAAATGAAATTTACATCTCTCTATTTCCATGATTGAAAATGACAATAATATCTAAAATATAAACAAGAATTAAGAAATAGCATAATAGAAATACCGTTCTTAATGAGGAAGACTCTTGCTCTTTCCATGATCTTGCAAAGAGAGAACGTAAGTCCGAAGTCCATCCAAAAAATTCACGCCATTCGTTGTATATACACTTCAAGATTACAAGCCATTATATCAGATAAAAAGTAAACTAGGATAGCATCTGAACATAAACAAACATAAATTGGAATATCATCTCTCGTAATGATTCAAAAGGCTAAAGGCTTCAGAAACTTGGAAAGCCATTATTTATTGTAATATCAAATATGATCTCCAAGAAAACAAGTAATTCAATTAGTATTGTAGAAGAAACGTCCGATTAGAAATTTAAATTTAATGTCCACTGCATTAAGAAGTTAATACTTTTTCATCAGATAAAATAAGAAGTTCTTGATTCAACAATATAAGTTCATTAAACCTATTTTTACATTAAAAAAAAAAAAGGAAACAGCCACCACTATCTTTGGATTTGCACCACGCAAGTCCATAGCAACTATGGTTGAGAGGGCCAAACTAGCTCATTGCTTGGTTGGAGTTTTGAACCCATTACTTATACCTTACCTTAGAAGACACTTATCACTAGTTCATTCACACTAAAAGCAGAATTTGAGATTTTATGAAAACTCCATTAAAAGAAACCTGCACGGTTAACAAAGACTAAAAACAAACAAATCCATATACAAAAAAATAACTTACTAATGACGATGAAACGCTCAGTACAAGTGACAATCAGCACAGAGTAATTATATAAAAAAAATTAATTAAAAAAGATCATATAAAGCAGACAGAAACCACTTTATGAGTGAGGTAATGCAATTACAAGCAGAGCTGAAAGAGTAAAAAATAGGAAGAGAATGTACGGTTTGCGTTCGCAGCAAAATAACTCCTCTCTCACCAGACTCGTGAGAAACGAGTGCATTATTAGGTCTCAAACTCTTCCAATTGCCGTCAACGGCCGATTTCACTTCAACAGAGCCTCTAACGATCACGATCCTATCCCTGTCGGATTCACTGGAATTTTGGTCAGAAGAAGATAGGAGGGAACGAAGATCGGAGACGCGGACTGAAGGAGCGTCGTGTAATTTACGGAGAGCTGAAGAGGCGGCCGTGAATTTGATGATGCTACGAATGGCGACGTAGGCTAGGGCTAGACCGAGGAGGGCGCCGTCGGCTGCTAGGGCTATTTGTGACAAAACCGCAGCGGCAGCTTGGTCTACAGACATCGTTAGTTAGGGTGAATCAGTATTTGTTTGGGCTATCTATCTATCTATCTTTTTATTGCTTTCGGAGTGCTGTGCGGACTCGTAAAGAGAGAGAAGCAGACGTTGGAGGAGGAGGATAGTTAACGGTTACCATCGGTGGCTTTTGGTATGCCTCGGTTGGAAATTGGAATTACAGAAATGTATCGTCCCACTTTTATATTTTGTTAATCATCTTGATTTTAATTAAATAATGTATTTTAATACAATAATGACAATAAATAAATAAATTTTAAGGAAATAATATTTTTATATGTATTTTTGATATTTATTTATATAATTTTTTTTAACATGAGAAAAAATAAATTCTACACTTACGTAAGTGTGAGAGTGTTCATGTGAAATTATTAAAAGTGCTCTCTATAAATTTATTAGTTTTGTTTAAGAATTAAAGGGACAGAGAACTGATAGAAGTTCCAATTTAATTAAAAAAAGATAAAAGGATGAATCAACATTTCTTGTATAGCAAGGAGATCCTCTCCTAGCCCATTCTCAGGTCCCAAGTCGCTATTTGGAACAAATTGTAAATCTGATTATCAACATTTATTCTTTGAATGCCCTTTCTCCAAGTCGTCGATTCAGCATTATGTTGTTTTTACTTATCGTGGCTGGTTTGGGGTGCCAAATGACTGGGATCAGTTAATCCAGCCCTTTCTCTCGTACGGACATTATGACCACTAACATCACTCGCCTGTGCTAAGCCATTGTGGCCTATAAACTGTGGGATGAGAGAAACAGAAGGCTGCATTGACAACATTCTGTTGCTGCTAATATTCTTGTTCATCAATGCATTAGAGCCTTGAACCGAATCATGTCCGTCCGTTAAAATAAACTGTTGCTGCTAATATTCGATGTTTTCTTTTTAGTCTTTTGGGTTGGAATCCCCTTTGGAATATTTATATAAACAACAGCCAAACAGACTGATCCCAGATCTCACAAATTAGAAAACACTTGTGTCAATCTATAGATAGATATTGGTTCCAAAAATATAAAGATTACATAAAAAAAAATAAAAAAAAACCCACCGACAGGTTGTACATGGTATTCCATGTATTTCAGAGTGTTAAGCAAGCAAATCAGCATTAATCAGTTGGTTATTATATTAATGAAGGTAAGTAATTTAACCACTTACATCAATATACTCATCTCGTACATACATCCATCCATCTAGTAGTAGTTGTACATTTTAATTGGTTTCATGAGTCGTGGAATTGATGATGTTTTCAGGCGGAGGCGCCACCCAATACAAATGGTATGATTAATTCATTGAGCGAATGAGGAGAGTCCATATTTGCTGCATGCCCTGTGTCCTTGATAATTTCTAACTTTGCTTTCGGACCCAATTGCCTGCACTTATCATCATCAATCCATTAATTTATTGCAGAATATTATTATACGTACACATACATATATGATCAGATATATATATATATATATACACCTTTGCAACTGATAGGCCAAAGAAAGAGGGAAGACATTGTCCTTATCGCCCCATATAAGCAGTGTTTCCTTCATATCAAAATTAATGCATACCATCAAATTTCTTAGTTGATCACAGCTTAATTATAATAGGAGCCACACAAGTATTACATACATGCATGGTACATAACTATATATGGAGTATAAGGATATACAAGTATATATGTAGAATAATAATAATAGTAATTTTAATAATAATAAAGTAATTTTAATATATGGTACCTATCCACCTACCTGAGTTATGAGGGGAAATGGCTTAGAATCCAATTTCTTTGCCAGCAAGTGCTCCAGCAGTTGTTGTTTCTCCTTCCTATGATTCTTACAAGTCACCTGTATGGAGCGAAGTAGATGAAGCCACAAATTAAGCATCAATTTGTTGTTGTGCAAGTTTCATCATCTGAACACACCAATCTCGGACTTCAAAATCATAAAAATAAAATTTTTAAACTGATCGGTTTCATTCGGACTGATTTTCCTACATTCAACTTTCTCCCCTTTGCTTCAATTTTTAGGTAGCTAGCTAGCTAGTCTGCCAGCCTGTAGAGAGATAATAATAATAATAATAATAATAACACATAATTTGGTAGTACAGGCGTACAGCCACACAAACAAAACAGAATAGAAGAGATCCAAATCAGGAAAAGAATCTGTATTCGTGATTGATGTTTTGTTTCCCTAGTTCTTCTTCCTTCACTATTTTGATTGGAGTATTAATTTATGTATATATATATATGTATGTATGTATGTATGTATGTATGTATGTATATTTCCCATGTGAATTTCATTGTTTTGTATCAATTCTCCTTCCCATGCGCGTGAATTTTGATCATATACCTCAAACAATATCTTAAGTACTCCCTCTTACAAAATAAATTACATATAAATTTTGACATTTTAAATTAATTTATGAATTCTCATTTCTATGCTACATAGTATATAATACCAACTCTATCCCACAAAATAATCTCCTTTATTTTTTAAAATTAATTTCTAACATATTAAATTTAAAATTAGTATGAATTTATTTAATTCTAATTGAAAAAATTATTAATATAGTAAACTACTTAAAAAAATATGATTCAATATTATTATTTATTTATAAATTTCATAAATTAACTAAAATCAAATAAATTAAGACTTCTACGTGGAACGCTAATCTTTTTTTTTTCTTTTTTTGCTGGTTTAAAACAACAAATTAGTCATCATTCGCAGACGTACGTCTACAGGTACAATAATATCGTAAGCGAAACAAAAATATGGCATGGCGTTGAAAATTGAAGAAGTAATTGTTAACTCACAGTGATGAAATCCTTGAGTAAGATATTCGGAACCCACTTGAATGGGTCAAACTTATACATGGTGAAATTCATCAGATGCCTTAAATCTTCCGGCTTCTCTGGCAACAGCAAATCCAGTACATTCCTCCCTATCTTCTTAAGGTGCTCCACTATCTGCTCCTCCGTAGCCCCTACCCCACTGCTTACAATCACCACCTTCTCCACCATCTCCGGGCACGTCTCCGCCATCCGATATGCCACGTAACCGCCGTAGCTAAGGCCGTAAATCGAGAATCTGTCCACTCCCAAGCTTCTCAACCCTTGACACACACAATGAGCTTGAAAATCCTCCGTCCGGTCCTTGCGGTGGGTGTAGGATTCCCCGAAGAACAAGAGGTCCGGCACATAGAGGTTGAAGCGGTGCGAGAGGCGGCGCACCTGCCGGAGAAACTGCCAGCGCGAATTGGCGCCGTAGCCGTGGATCAGGACTAGGTTGGGCTTGTTGAAGCGCCGATGATTGGTGGCCCAAAAGTGGATGGTGGTTTGGTCATCGAGATCTACGGTGCAGGGGGAGAGATGGCAGAAGCGGAAGTAGAGAGATGCGGTTGCATCGATGAGAGAGAAAATGGAGAATGATTTGACGATGTTTGGGATGAGGGAAAGTAGGAAACAATTGAAAGAGAGAAAACGGTGAAGCCATAGCCATAAGGTGTCCATAGAGAGAGAGAGCCAGCTACCTCTAGCTGAAAAAAAAAGATAGGAGTAATAATAATTGGATTTTCTTAATGTGTGCCCTTAGGGCACACATTAAGTGCGGAAAACAATGTATAATATTATTTGTTTATGTAGGCGCACTGAATTCAATGTATAAAAAAATAATATACTAGTGGACTCCATGTATTGAATTCAGTGCAATTATATAAAGAAATAATTTTTAGCGGGTCTCATCTCTTGTTTTCCGCGCCTAGTGTGTGCCCTTAGGGCACACATTAAGCGGACCCATAATAATTTGTAATAGGAGTAATAATAATTTGTAATAATTTATATAATAATTTTTGTAAAAAATAATAAAATTTATTATATAAATAATAAAATTTATTATATAAATAATAAAATTTATTATTTTTTATAAAAATAAATATATGAATTATTGATAAAATTATTATACATAACAGAACTCCTCTAGCTGGGCCTGAACAAACAGACAGAAACAGTCGCAGTATTCGGATGATTACATTTGCATGTGAAGAAGATATATCTTATTTTATTTTAGTGGTAGTAAGTAAGGAAGGGACAGGGACGGGTACAACGCTCGTGAAGGGTAATTTGGTAATAACCGTTTTACCACGAAAAGCTGAAATTAATTATTTTATTTTTTTGTTTTCTTGTTCTGGATAATATTTAGAGGGAAGTCTACATACACAATAATATTGTATCAAATATTATATTTATTTATATTATTAAAAAATAAAATAAAATTTTAATATTTTATTTTATTTTTTAATAATATAAACAAATATAAAATTTAATATAATATTTAATTATTATATGTGTAAACTTATTCATATTTAGGTTTACAGCGGTTCAGTTGTCCCTGCGAAAGACATTATTTTTTGTTCCAAGATTTTATTTTTTGAAATTAATTTGATGTAGTAGTAGTGTATATTCAGATGTTTGTCATGGTAATGGGCCTGTTAGTTTCTTTTTTTCTTTTTCATAAAATAGTGTTTTGCGCTGTTAGTTTCTTCTTTTTATTTTTCATAAAATAGTGTTGGTTTTTCTAATAACAAAAATAAATAAGTTTTAAGTGGTGAAAAAGAAACAATTTGGGCCAAGCCTGTTTTTTTATTCCACTGAAATTGGTTTAAAAGTTGGGCAGGGCAACCCAAATAACTAACGAGAGTATGGGGTGTTTGATAAAAACGAAATAAAATAATTTTAAATATTTAAATAATCTGAATGAGTTTAATGAAATAAATTTTTGACTATTGAATAAAAAAAAAAAATGATGAGTGACATGTCTGAAATATTTAAATAATATATTTTTATTATTTTATCCTTTTAAAAATTTCAAAATTATTATAAATTTATTTAATATAATAGTTAATATTTTTTTAAAAAAAATATTTCATTAAGCCGGGACTTAACCATTCAATCAAAAAAATTAAAGTTAACCATTCAACTCAAAAATTTAACCGAATTAATTATTCAATCCTTAATAAATATAATAAATAATTGATCGATTCAGCCCTTCAAACTTATTCCGACTTATACTAACAGCCCCTATGTCTGCAATGCCGGTCCGACCGTCAATTGCATAATAACCAATTATGATTCTTGCAAAGCGAATGGTTTGACGGACCCCATACCAGTACCCAGCCCGAAGTCTCTCCACCACTACACACGCCGTCAATCTTGGCCCGCCGCCCAGCATCTTCCGTCGCCGTGATATACCTGTCTCCGTTCACCTTTCTGGTGGTCACACTCTGCTTTATCTTAACAATTGCTTCCTCTTTTTTTGTTTTTTGTTGAATTACTTTGTGCTCTATGTGCTCATTATGTTGTTCTGCACAAATTCCCTATTTTCAATCATATTATAATTTTGTCTTGTTAATTGATTTAGACGGTGATACAGCTAATAATGGAGCGAATTCGTAACAAAAATGGAGCAAAAACTGATGAAAACCCAAACATCTGTAAAAGAAATATCGAAAGAACCTTTATCAAGTTAAGAAATTTCGATTTTTATAGGGAATTTAATCAAGTTAGCTGCGGAAGTACCTTTGATGAGTTTGAAACCCAGAGTGATATTATTACTCTTTCTTTACTGCGACTTTTTCTTCCTTGAGAAACAGTGAAGATAAATACCAACTTTAATTCCACCATCTTAAGTAGGCATTACACATGTAGATACATTCCTCAGCTTCGTCCAACAATTTATTTATGCGAACATTACCCTCGACATTTCTGAAGAACTTGAGTACTGAGCTGACAATTTTAGACAATGTAGTAAACATTGTGTTTTTATTATTATTTATTACAAATTGTTATCAAGTTTAAATGAGTTGTGAATTGTACAACTTTTTTAGCTACTATAGTGGCTTTAAAGTTGATTTGTTCTCTCTTAGTTAGTGAAGTGTGAATTAGTGAATGAGTACATGTTGCCTACTTTAACATACCCCTTCATTTTAAGAAATATGGACCCAATATCTAAGCGTGAAAGAAAAGAAGCATCTAAGTTGAGTTATTGGAGCCAAAATCAATTTCTCAGCCCAGAAGCAGTGTTAACATATCTAAGCAGCAGCAGAATGCATTTAAATAACTAACGTCATCAGCAGACTGAAGGTACTTAATATTTAATATCAATAACAGATAAACATTTAAAGGATTCCTAGGATTGACATGGTATTCATATGAGGTTCAGTAGACATTTCCCTGAATTTTGTCAGATTTGTCTGAACTCAAAGCATGATTTGGGTATCAGGTCATGTTTCTTCTAAAAGTTCCCTCATTTATGATACTTGAACTACCTATCTTTTTTTAATCTAATCCAATGAATAAATGGATGCTGTTTAGGATTGAAAAAGGAATCCCTTTAGCACGGATATCCAGATAAGGAGGAGGGTGCAAAGCTGAACTAGGTTAAGGGCATGGTTGAAAATAAAGGGAAGCTGCTGCCCTTTATAATCAACCTTACCTTCATGTTCTCATTTAGGGTTCCACATTTACTGTCTTTCTTTGTCCCATTCTCTCTCTCTCATAGACTTGTTTGGAATTATATGCTTTCCTATTTTTCCCATTGCCAACAGGTTGCATTTTGCCAGAATTATTTTTGATCTATCAAGTTTGTTTGTTTTTTTCTTCTTGTGCAGTTTTTAGTAAATTTCTGAATTTTATGCATAATGCAACAATATTGATCTCCATCACCTCACCTCTCTCTTATTTGTTATGGTGTAGACATAGATTGATCCTTCTATTTAACTCGTTGTGAAAGAAGAAACCGATACCTAACTCTGTGGTGGAAATCTTGGGTGGAAGCTACTGATATAGTTTTGGATTTTAAATAGCTTTTATTCATATTGCTTTGTATCTTGGATTGGAATTCTTGATTCGGCTTTTTGATAGTAGTATGCTCTCAAGCCAATCACATTTAATATGATACGCATATACTTTGTAATCTTATTGGGTTAATTAATAAAAGTATCTAGGCATTTCATTATTCATGATTAATTGACTGAATTAATTAAATGGATAAACTCATAGTTTTTTAGCAATGCTTTTAAAACTATGACGAGGATCATATTAATGAGATCTAAATTCAAGATAGTTCAAAACTAAAATTATTCCTAATCGTTGGATCACAAAAAAGAGAATTAGTAGATCCGGATAAATTAGTACATACTATGCTTGCTCTTACGAAAATGATGATTGATCTCATAATCATTTATGTAGAGACACTAAAGCAAGTATGTAAGTGCTTATTAAAAAATAAGTTTACTGAACGTGATTCGCTCAAGGAACATCTAATGGAGTTATATTTGTCTGTCAATAGGAGGTCCTTATGTGATAGTCGTACAAATAATACTTGGACTTGAAATCATCATAGTATATTGTGCGTATTGAGTTATACTTTGACATATTCCTTAAGACTTGTTGGTATATCAAATGATATGCTTGAGTATAATAATAAGGTACACGTGGAGATAGGTGAATGATCAACAAAGGATCTACCACTTCTAGTAAAAAGAAAGAATGTCCTATGCGATTCAATAAGTGATAACTCAAAAATCTTTAGTCATGGTTGAATAGAATTAGAAATGAGTTTCTAATTTACATTAACTAGAGTTGTGCATTTGTGAATTGAAATGTATATGATCAAATAAATAAGACTTGACAGAAATTCCATATCTTATATTTGATTGGAATATTGTGTAGTAGAAGGATTGAATTGTACGGTAACTATTCCCTGAAAGGTTCTTTTACGATCAAATGTTAAAATCTATATTATCTAGAATGTCGATTAATCGCTAAGGGGGCTTACCCTTATTGTGGAATAAATATTTATTCTGAATTAAAGAGTTAATTCGTAATAAATGAATTAAAATTGTTCTAATTTATTTATTATACAACCGGTTTAATATGGAGAACCTAAAGGGTCACACCGCAAAAAGAGTAATATTTATTTTAGATGTGGATGGCATAATCGTAATAATAAATTAAGTATATTTAATTTATACTACGATGATAGAATAAATTAAATAGCTTAATATTTATAGTTTAATATTTTAGTAATACTAATCATAAATTAATAAGAGGAGTCTTATTATTATTACTACTATTATTATAATTATTTTAGAAATTAATTAATAAATAATAGTTTTTTTTATAAATAATTAAGTTCCTAAATAGTTTAGGAATTGTATTTAATTAAATTATTTTCTAATTAGATTGTGAATTAAATTGACGCCTTAATCCTAAATAGTTTAGGAGGGTTAACTATATCTATAAATAAATAAGAGGAGTATTATCATATATTAAAGTTACACACTCTTTCACAAAAATTAAGAATTAAGAGAGTACTTCATAATTCTCTACATCTAAAGAGTTAGAGAGAGAGACAATTAGGACTAACCATCCATGGTTTGAAGAAATCAAAATTCACTTCTTTAATTTATAGATCTTTTGGTAGATTACCTCAGGAAACTTCACACTTGGGGAGTTGACACTGATCCGTAAAATCTAATCGGTGAATTTGAAGAAGAACGCGAATGATTAAAGGGAGTTGAGCTTGTATCTGTGGAAACTTAGTTCTACAAATGTATAAATATTTTATCTTTTCAATTAATAATAGTCGCACAAGAAAGATCCTGGTTGTTGGTTTGTAGAAATTTTTTAAAATTTGATTTTATTTGTTTCCGTTGCGTTTATATAAGTTAATTATATGTATGTCATGTTTTTGTAAACGAACACTTTTTGCTTAAAGAACTGGAATACATGATTTCTGAGCGGTACAAGGGACAATTAAGGATATGGCATAGGGAGATGAGGACTTGCCAAGGGATGCTAAAATTGTTAAAACACTGCTAAGATCAATGGGTGTTGATGATTATGAACCTCGTGTCATCCACCAATTCTTAGAATTATGGTATCGCTAGGTGGTTGATGTCTTGACCGATGCTCAGGTGTATTCAGAGCATGCTGTGAAGGCTGTGATTGACTGTGATGATGTGAAGCTTGCCATTCAATCAAAAGTCAATTTTAACTTCTCGCAGCCCCTGCCACGAGAGGTATTCTAGCTAGACCTTTCCTTCACTTATTTATTTTTTGGTTTACAGAATTACTGATCCTGTTCAAATTTATTATTATTATTTTTTTTTGGTTAACAACTGTTCAAAATTTGTTTCCTTGGTTAATACTTCATTAAGTTGTTTTCGATTCAATTTTTTGGTCTTCAATTCGTTGTTTGAGTAGACTGTTTTCATTTAGTATGAGAGACTATCCTAACCCCCACGACCCGAGGAAAGCCTTATATAAATGTGATTGAAGAGGACATGGCGAACCTCAAGAAGAATGAATTGTTAATTCCTTTTGCTCGTGTTTATTTTGATGACTATTTGCTTGCTTATCTATTTACTGCTTAGTCATGCAAGGACAATCCTAGTTTGAGAGTTACTGGCTTTGCTAGAATTTTTGATAGCAATATCATTTGCTTAAATCTAAAGTGCACCTCACGTTCTTTAATTATTTGCTTTACTCTTTCCCTTTTAAAGAAAGACATTGCTTAGCATCAATTTTCTTCACATTATCTCTGTGTTCCAGCTTGGACATATCGTGTTCAAATCTCATTTGTATGTAGTTGTTTGTGTGCACATGCACGCATTTGATTTAAGATTTCTAACACATAAAAGCTCACAGGTCCTATTGGAGTTGGCTAGGAACAGGAACAAAATCCCATTACCGAAGTCCATAGCCGGACCAGAGATCCCACTTCCCCTGGAACAGGACACTTTGATCAGTCCAAACTACCAACTCATTCCAAAGAAGCAAACTAGCCAAGCAGTTGAAGAAACAGAGGAGGATGAAGAGAGTGCTGACCCTAATCCCAACCCGACCCAAGAATTAACAACAGATTTAACTCAAAGTACTCCTCCGCGAGTGTCCTTTCCCCTTGTAGCTAAACTTCCAAGATGAAGATGATGAATCATTATACTTCATTATGGTTCCCCAAATGCACGATGGTAGTGCAATGAAGAGAAAATTTATGTATTTTGCTGATTTGTTCTGAATCCATTTGTAAATCATAAAGGATGATAGTCTTCTGAACTTATGATATATAGTTCCTCCATCCAAAATGAGAGTCTATATTTTTCTTTGAAAATGAGAGCCCATTTTCGTAGCCAATACACCAACGTCATTGCATATAAGTTAAGATTTTTATTTTTGACTGTTGATTATGCTTATCATAAAATTTTGGAGAGACTTCTACTTTTAAACCAAGCTATCATTTTGCAAAAGAATGAATTATTTTCATTCATCCTTGCTCAATATTCATGACCCAAGTTCATATAATAATAGTTATTGTGAATATTTGACTTATATATGTTTATTTAAAATCATATTTTGACTTTAAAATTTTAAATCTATAGCCTATTAAAATATATATATTATCAAAAAAAATAAAATTACATTTTAATATAAAATTTTACTATCACACACGATACCTACAATATGATAATCATTTATCATGCAAGTGAGGGGTGAAAACGCTGGACATATTTCTTAAAAAAAGATGATAGTAGTTCATTTGGCTAACACAAAGACGGTCAAAGGATATAGCACTAAAGACTTTTACGCTAGGGACTAGGGAGTTATCTAAGGAAGACTTGAGCAAGAGAGGCTTCCTCGAGAACCAGAACTGTAAACTGTATTGTTGCCATCAATCAGTAGCGCATCAAATTTGGTTTCCTAATAATCATATTATTACGTCGCGATTAATTATGTGAGAAAATAATAGTACTATTAAAATATTCACTTTAAATCCAACTTGATTAAAAAAATGAGACCTCAGCTTTACTTAATTCACTTAATTATTGAAAAAAAATAATAAACTCTTGTTAAGTTATTAAAAAAATATATAAATTATTTTTTATATCACTTTCATTAATTTTTTAATTAATTGACAAAAATATTTAAAATTTAATCAAGATTAACTTTGGTTAATCAAAAGTGATGGGACATCAAACATGACATCTGAGGAATAAATGACTGTTGTCATAACATATGACCTGGTATTTAATGAGTAAAAAATCAGTTATTAAATTAATAAACCAACTTTTTTTATTTATTAAATAATGACTAAAAACTCTTTCTTTTTTTTTTGGAAAAGAGGGAGAATTTATCAAATTAACAAACAAACAAAAAAAAACAAATTAAACTCTCTCTGTCTCCTCATCTTCTTCTTCTTCCTTCCCTGTGAACCAACCCTTCTCCTCTTCCCAACTTCAGGTGTTGTCCCCCATCCCCATCTCTATCTCTTCTCCTCTATTATCAATTTTTTTAGGATGAAACTCACGGCAAAAGCAGAGATTGAAAAGGGCAACAAAATTGCGAAATGGAAGAAGAAAGTAAGAAAATTAGGAATTTTGTTACACCTAGATCTGTTCAAAGGTGGTCTTGATTCAGAATTTTGATGATCTAATTGTTGTTGTGTTAGTGAGATCGGAGGTTTAAAATTAGATTTTGGGGAAAAGAAGGTTTGCTGATGGTGATAGAGGGAGGAGTTGGAGACGGTATGTTCATGATAGTTTCAGACGGTGGTACTGTTATGATGTTGAAGGTGATGCGGGGCTGTGGTGTAAGAGCATGTTTCATGGACTATATTTAATTTATATGATATAAATAAATATCTTTTAATTTTTAATTTTTTTAACAGATAGAATATTTTGTAAATTATAATATAAAAAATTTAAAATAATCAATAAATTTAAAAAAAATTATCTCTTTACTCTCTCATTTAAATATAATTAAAATTATAGTTTATGAATTATTAAATTTTTTAATTTAGTCTTTTAAGTATTTTAAATATAGTTTGAGATTATATTTAGTCTATTTGTTAAAAAAAGAAGATAAATTTTAGACTATATTTAATTTAAAATTTATCTACTGGAGATGGCTGTGCTGATCAAAGAGAGAGATCACGATGGAGTCAGTGAAGAGTAATTTTAAAAGAGTAATCAAAATAAATCTGAAAAGTAAATAAATAATTATATTAAAATAAATAAATATAAATAAACAAAAAATGCTTTAAGAATAAGTTTTAAATATTAATTTTGTTATGAGTAATAATTCATATAATGATAAATATAATGACTTAATATAAAAATGATAAAATTCACAATATAAAAGTAATAAATTTTATTATTTTTATATTAAGTCATTATACTCATCATTATATGAAACATTATGCATAACATAGCTTTTTAAATTATTTGTTTCTAAAATTCAAATGCACATCAACACTAATTTACACATCAGAAATCACGTCAACGATCACATCATCCCTGGTTAACTATGCCAATTATTTGAAAGTTTGATGACGTTAATGTTGAGAAAATAGTTTGTATAATTTTTTGATGGGTCCGCTTAATGTGTGCCCTAAGGGCACACATTAGGCGCGGAAAACAAGAGATGGGACCCGCTAAAAAATATTTCTTTATATAGTTGCACTGAATTCAATACATAGGGTCCACTAGTATATTATTTTTTTATACATTGAATTCAGTGCGCCTACATAAACAAATAATATTATACATTATTTTCCGCGCTTAATGTGTGCCCTAAGGGCACACATTAAGAAAATCCTTTTTTGATAGCTTGGCAAGAGTTTATTGACTTGTTCCAGTAAATTCAAACTACTCAATTCTATAGAGCCCATTCCCTTTAAAATTTAAATGACTAATAGTCAATGTCATCTTCATATTTCATTATACGTCTACACTATACTTCTCTGTTAGGAACAACATTGAAAACAATCAGTTTCTTAAAATTTTCCACCTCTACAACATGAAAATTGCTAATCTTCCTAACGCAGTTAGCAATTGTCTTGTAACAGAAAGATAAGGCCGTTCTGTACAAAGACTTGTGGCGCATATACAATTTTAAGTGGTTGCCATCAATGGTATACAATGTAGGGAGGTGAGCAAAGCTCAACTTCTCCCCCCAACCATGCCCGTGGTGGCATGTGCTATGCTAGATAAAGAGAGACCCCCGTCATACATACGCTGAATCTCTTCTCTGTACACTGTCAATGACTTATCAGGGATGGTTGGGGTTAGTTCTACCACGTCTCCCATTTTCAGCATGCAGCTGGGATCACTCGCCGGTTCACGATTCAGCCTTGGCCTCAACTCTTCCTTCATGGGAAATCCATATGGGGTCCACCTAGTGCTCCCCCGACCAGCTCTTTCTAACAGATCCATGACGGTAGAGTTGGCTGAAAATTCCTGAACTGACATCTGTCCAATAAACAAAATATGCCTTTGTCAATATTACTGACAAATGATGGATCCAAAGTTTAGACTACAAGGTGAAATAAATAAAAGCCTCCATGAGCATATCATTCTCCCATACTTGGGGAATTTCCTGACAAGTATATTAACTTGGGGAATTTCCTGATGAGTATACTAACTTGGGGAATTTCCTGAGACAGGTATATTAACTTGGGGAATTTCCTCACTAGTTTATTAAATACTATTGCAACTACTATGACTCAGACGTACATATGAACTGAAACAGATTGACCAGGTGCAAACAACTTGTCATGAAACTGCAAATACTTCTACATTAGGCAGATGAGAGCAATATAAATATATCTAAGTAACAAACCTTATCATTTTCAATCAGGATGACAAAGACAGGTCCATCGGCCCCACAGTGAGGTTTTAAGCTATGCGGGCAATCCTTAGAATGAAAAGGGAAGGTGCAGGGTGGCTTTACTGTATCAGCATAAGCAATGGTTGATCTGTTATTCACCATTGTCTCACATTGCCACGTGACAACCCAACGTGCCCACTCAACCATTTGAAGCACAAAGGAGGAGTATTTACAGTCACCTTCTTTGTATCTCCAATGAGCTGCAAATCCAAATTCAGCTTGTAAGTGCATCTCTTTCGTCCTAATCTGAACTTCAAGTGGAACCATGTCTTCCCCCATGACTACTGTGTGTATAGACTGATACCTACAAATAAACTTTCGATTTAGAATAAAATAATGAAGCATATAATATTGCACACTCGCTTAAACATACAACTTACCCATTAAGCTTGGGATGATTTATATAGTCCTTGAACTTTCCAGGTACTTCAGACCATAACTGATGAACAATTCCCAGTGCCTTATAGCAGTCTTCCTCACTTTCAACTATCAATCGCATCCCATGAATGTCATGAACTTCATCCATAGTCAGCTTCTTTCTACACAATTTGAAATTCCATCACCTCCTTGTATTAATTTTTTAACAAGGTAACACGCCAAAACAAATAGATAAATAACATATCACTGAGGCTCAAATAAATTTTCACAGGTCATTTGTAGCTAATGAACTTGCGAGACTTGACTTTGCCAAATCCATATGCATATATATCATTTACATATATTTACAACCCTATATTTGCATGTAGGCAACCTAATATACCTTTTAATCAAGTCGGCCCAAGTACACCTGCTAAACTTTTTCACAAAACTTCTTTACTATTCCATACTCTTTAAAGCATGCAAACTGCACCGTGCAAGAGAGAGTGTGCAAGTGTGCGTGTGTGTGTGTGAGAGAGAGAGAGAGCATACTTTAACATTTTGCAATAGATGCTATACAAGCTTTTGTGCCGCCCTGACAGCATATGGTAAGAAATGGATCCATCCTGAAGAGCTCGCTCCAACTTCTCCACAGAGGAAGTGATATTTGCCTCATCAAAGGATTTCAAAAGTTGCGAGGACAGTTCTTTGTGCTGATCTGGATTGAGATGTTTGAAACAGAGATTCTCCAGCTGCTCTTTCCAGCTAGAGATTCCCAACCGGTTAGCAAGAGGAGCAAATATCTCCATTGTTTCCTTAGCAAACCTCTGTTGCTTGCTCAAAGGTAATGCATCTAGCGTCGTCATATTATGCAACCGATCCGCCAACTTTATGAGGACAGCCCTGGCATCAGCCATGGCAAGGAACATTGTGTGGAGACGATCAGCCTCAACGGTTTTACTTGCTGTATTGCTTTCACGAGCAAGCTTGCTCAATTGACTTAGCTTAGACACCTACAGATATAACATTACAAAATAAGTTATTACAATTTCCCAACAGTAGTGTTGACTACATATGACACTAAATTTACTCCTACAAAGCGACCCACTCTAGATAACTTGGCCAAAATTGACATATAAATCGTCCCATCAGAAATATTCATGTAGAAATGTGATGTCCTATAAGGTCAACTTCGAAAAAGCTATGTCGGAGTAGCTTGTTTTCAGAATTAGAGAGAAACCAGTAAAGCTCGGGAAGAGAAATGGAACTCAAAACCAGGGATAAAGATCAACTAAAGTTCACTAAAAACACAGATCATTCCAGCAAACCAATAAAACAAGTACATGCCTGACATTTCCTAACAAAACATGATATGGTAGTCTATAATGCAGGCTACAAAAGAAAATGATGATAAAGGTGCATTCTGATTTTCCTAATCTAAATTATTTACTCATTTGACAACATAAAATTGCATGCATCGTGTCACGTCTGCTGATGAGCAAAAGTCTTTCTTAACCAGAAATTATGCAACACAATAATACTGCTTAGTGTGGGAAGCATTAACATAGATTATCAATCTCATACCCCTTCCACCAGATCAGCAACCCCAGCTCCAAATGTACCAAAAATATAGTCATAAGTCACAAAAGAATCATCAAGTGTGTCGTGCAGAAGCCCTGCAGCAACTACTGTCGAATCGGCACCTATCATTGCAAGCAAAACTGCCGTTTCCATACAATGCTGTAAATAAGGATCCCCACTTGCCCGCATCTACAAAATTAATAAATAAAAAATTTCAGAAACATAGACCCCAAATTCAAAATAAAAATAATTTTCTTACAAAAAAGAAAAGAAAAGATTAGCATTTTATACCTGGCCTCTATGAGCTTTCTCAGCTTCATAAAAAGCCTTAAGTACAACATCATCACGGAATATCTTGTGTTTCAACTGTGCATTCAAGAGCAAATCTTTGGAATAATTCGTCTCCAAAAAATGATCCTCCATATTAAATGTAAGTTCATCGACCTCAGGAGAACTATCATGCACTTCAAAACTCGGCGAATCATAATCAATACACGAACCCAATGCGTGCCGAACAAATCCATTAAACAATCCGTTTGTACTCCCAAACCTACCCGATTTATTCAGATCCCCAGCATCCCTTACAAATCTCCTGGGTGGGCTAGAACTACACGAAACCGGTGCTTGGAACACCGAGACGGGGCTGGGATCCCGTTTTGGGTACGAATTCAGAGACGGATAAGGCCAGTAACCGAAGGAACTACTCAAATCTTCGACTTTTTCATGGCGCAGATCATCAGCAGCGCCGGAATAGGCAGATGAAGAGGCGTGTTTGACCACGGAAGGCGAAGAAAATAGGCAAGAAAGGCCGCCAATAATCTGTTTTTGAGAGGGGGAAGCGGTGGCCGAGGAAGAAGATCGGGCGTTGATATCGAAATCGTAAGATGTATGCGAACTAATTGAACACGGATACGGCGTCGTGCAGACAGTATTCGGTGGGCTCGCATAAAGTGCAATTGTTGGAACCGCCATGAAATCTCAAACCCTAACCCTAATTCTCTGGTCAACACAATTATATACACCACAAATTTGTAGAGTAAAGCTACAAAAGAATTAAGACTTGAAGAATTCTTGAAAAGAGAAAAGAATAAGGTGTGAGAATTTAAAATTAGGGAGACTACTTACATACAAATTTATAGAGATCTGACGTTTGAATTACAATAGAAAGCGATGTGCCTGATTTTGAAGAAAATTCAAGGAAGAAGGCTTTGAATCTTTAGAGAGAGAAAAAGAATGTATAGGTATAGATAGATACAGAGGGGGGGAGTTTGAAATTTCGCCTTTCTTTCCTCTTCTTCTTATTTTTGTTGTTATTGTTTTTTCAGAGAGGAGGAGAATAAAGTAATTTTAGTGTCTTGAGAAAGTTATCTATTGCTTACCGGCCAGGGAAAGGAGAAGTTAAGTTACGGGAATGTCCTTGACATGTACCTAAAATAACGGGAATTGTATTGTCGTCCGGTCCAATAAAAAGGAAGCGTTCCGTTTGTTTCCAGAATTTCTACTAGTAGCAAAATAATCAGATCCAGATTCGGATAATCTATAAACTTATTAAATTAATCAGATTAATTCTGCAGTTTACTATGCAAGTGAATCTGGCGTGATTTGAGTCTTGATTATAATGTTGTAGGGCCCCCACTTCCTTGAGCAATCTATTTAGGTTTCGTAACAAGGGCCCGATGGACGAAATCTTGAATATAGTTAGTTATAGTTGTGCGCCAAGAGTAATAACAAAAGAAAATTACAAAAAAATTGAATATAAAATAATATGTTAAATTTTAATTAGTTGATATTTTATTATATATTAATAGTATACTTCGTACAAAGTGTGGGATTTTATTAGTAATTTTTAAATTTATAATATTTTAAATAAAATAAGTAATATTATTTTTGACTTAACATGTTATTTTACTTTTTACATGTTAATATTTTAGAATTTTTAAATTTTGTATTTATTAATCATTTATTTTATTTTCATAAAAATTTTATTCCTTAATTTAATTTTTTGTACATATTTTTTTATAATTTATATTTTTTTAATGTTTTTTAAATTATCTATGTTCAGATTTCTAATTTTAAAATAAATAAAATTTTGTACTAATAATTATTCACTAAACATTAATTTTTTTTATTTTTAATTCAAAATATTTTGATATCTTTTTCATTCGAAGTAACCAACAAGCAATATAGAAGCACTACTTTGATACCAATTAATAAGTTCCAAATTTATAATAATTAACCTAAAAGGGAAATTTAAATAGATTAATTTACTTTTTTTTTAAATCTTGATCTTTTTAAAATTTTAACTTCAGTCCCTTAAGTGATTTTGTTAAAATATATTTGAATATTTTGATAAACAAAATAAAGAGATATCAATCAGAAAACGCAACCATATATTATGATTCACTGTATATGTCTTTATCAAATATATATAACTAGTTCAGTCCTCAAACTTCTCTGTAAGATTTGAGATTTTTTTCACTATAAAAATAGTTTAACTCTTTACGTAGGTGAAAAAATCTTTATACAAATCTGATTATGTCTTAACACCACGTTACCCTTAGTTTTCTTCAAGAATAGATATTCTTTTTCCAAAACACTTATCTTCCTTCTTCGATTAGTCTTAGAACTTGATTTTTTTTTGTTCCTTACCCACTTAGAAATCCAAACATATGATCTTTCTAAGATATTGTCTTTGAACAAAAATCACTCAATTCATTACACATTAGAAAAATACTTAACCCTACCCCCTATATTTTAAAAAGATTTTAAATTGTCTTAATTAATTCTTATTTAAATAAGCAGATAAACAAAGTAAGTTCAATTATGACAAGTGTAAGACCCCGAATTTTATGAAATATAAAATTTAATTTTTCTTCGTATATATTTTTTCCTGAAACAGTAAGTGGTTAAATTAACAAAATTGAAAGTTAAGGATGTTATGTGCAAATTTTATTTTGTCGGACAATATTCGTTTTGTCGGGGAATATTCGTTTTGTCGGGGAATATTCGGGTCGTACGACGGCGCCGAAATAACAAATTATTGGTGGACCCCACAACGGAATAATTGTCAGATATAGAAAACGACAGAAGTTGTGACGACCCCGAATCCGGGTTCCTTGAACCTCGGATCCGGATCAACACGAGTACTACATTTTCCTTATTATTCATGAATTACAACAATATTATAATTGTTAAATAATTATTTATTTACAATTTTACAACATCTCTTTATATTCCAGAATCGAAATCTTTATACATTCCTAGTATGTCTCAATATCATACATGATACGACATTCTATGTAAGACCCCGAATTTTATGAAATATAAAAATTAATTTTTCTTCATATATATTTTTCCTGAAACAGTAAGTGGTTAAATTAACGAAATTGAAAGTTAAGGATGTTATGTGTAAATTTTATTTTGTCAGACAATATTCGTTTTGTCGGGGAATATTCGGGTCGTACGACGGCGCCGAAATAACAAATTATTGGTGGACCCCACAACGGAATATTTGTCGGATATAGAAAACGACAGAAGTAACCTTTTTAAATAAAAATAGTCAACGGTGTTAACTGTTAAAATACCGGTGATAAAAGAATAGTAGCATACGGTAATTTATGGTATTTTCTGTAGCACACGGTACTCTACAGTAGCACACGGTATTGCACAGTGTCTCATATTATTGGTCTGATAATTGACACCGTAACTGTTACGCATCATTTCATCGATAATTGTCACTGCATAATATTTTATATTATCAATTCAATTATTGTTGCTACACAGTATTTTGCATTATTGATTTAATAATTGTCATTACACTGTATTTTATATCATTGAGTCAATAATTGTTGCTGCACTATTTTTAAAATTATTGAACCTAATAATTGTCACAGTAGCAAATACACTATAATTTATATTATTAAATTAATAAAAATATGTAACGTGTTTCTTACATTATTGTGGTAACATTATTTTATATGTTGGACTCACAGGAAGAATAAAAAAATAAAAAAATAAAAAATAAAAAAAAATTAATTTTACTATTTGAAATAGTAACGTGAATAGTGACGTGAATAGTAACGTGAATAGTAAGTGAATAGTAAGAAACATGTGGGACCCACTGTGGGGCCCACATGAAATGTGAGAAATGTGTTTTGGGAAATGGTTGGTGAAGGCTGCTACGCAGCCTTTGCTGAAGAATTTTTTTTTTTCTGTTCACCTACCACGCATAGTAACTTCTTTTCTCCTATAAATAGATTGTTCAGCTGAATAGAAAAATCACACCTAAAACATAAAATTTTTCTATAAGAATTTTATGAGTTTTCTCTGAGAATAGTAAGGCTATTTTGAGTGTTTGAAAGCCAAAAGGAGTGCAGGAATTTTTCAAGTAAGTCTTTTATTAAAGAGTAGTAATTTTATAAATTCCTATTTTTCACGGTATTCACAAATCTTCCTTTAGAAGACTCTTATTTGAGAAGATTCATTTTTAAAAGCTTTCTTTGGAAGATTTATTTTGGAATATTATTTTTAAAACTATTTTAAAGTTGGTATTTTATACTACAAAAATTATGTTAAATATATATAATTTTGATAGTTCATAATATATGAGTTATCATACACTTTGAAGTTTACATGTTGTAATTACTAATTTTATTATAAATATATAGGTTGATCAATCTCATTTAAATCAATATCCAGTCACGTGTTAAGGTAAGAAATGTTATTTTTTTTACACTCTTGAACTTGCTACGGTAAGGGATATTATTTTCTTTCATACTCCTGAATCGAAACTTATTATGGAACTATTGCTTCTATAATTCCTGAAAATATTATATGTTCCATAATAGTTGAACTTCATTATTTCAACTGAACCTTCCTATTTTCTGAATCTTTCTATTGAACTGTAACCGTTATTCTGAACTGAGAATCTTGAATAACATTTTTAAATTTCACTCCACATCATGTTAACAATTTGGACATTATTTGAATCTGCACAAAGTAAACTTCCGATACTTATTGTTTATCCTGTTTCTTCTGTTCATCAATTATATCACTATTATTTGTACTAATCATCAAGAATCAAGCTGTTGTGAATATCTGTGGCCGGGGGCACAGATGTGATATATTTGTTGAACAGATGATAGGTTAAAGGCGATATATTAGGTTAAAGGCGATACATCTGTTCGGTGTCTTTTATGGCACGTGGTGAAAGTTCTCTTTGGCCCGTAGTGCATAGATGAACTGTTGTTTGGTATGATTATGACCAAAGGCTGAATCTGGTATAATCATGACCGTTGTTGTTATATTGAAAGTTCTCTTTGGCCCGTAGTGCATAGATGAACTGTTGTTTGGTATGATTATGACCAAAGGCTGAATCTGGTATAATCATGACCGCTGGTGCTATATTGAATGTTCTCTTTGGCCCGTAATGCATAGATGAACTGTTGATTTGCATGATTATGACCAGGAACTGTGAATTTGTATTATCTTGACTAATGGTATTTCAGATGATAAAAGTTGATGATGTTTTTACTAAAAAGAGAAGCACGTGGACATTATAGTCTACATTATTCTTCTAATAGATTGCTCATTCCGCCGCTATTATTGATCTGAACATTGTTCAAGAATTTAACTGCAGTTTTTGATATACACCTTGTATTCTGTTGTATTCTATCAAGAACTCACCTGTTGAAGGCTAATGATAATTTATTCGTCATTATCTTAGTCATGATATTTCTTACTGGGCTATTTGAGCTCACCCTTTTGTTCCATTATTTTTCAACAGGATATGAGAACGTAGCTGGGTCTAGCCGGGGAATGGAGTGGGAGTCCGAGGGATATCTATTATAGTCTTCACGTGTTGTAAAATAGTGTGGCAATAATAGTGAAGACTTAGTTGTGTATTATTATACACGGTATTGTTGTACGTTGTGCTTTGTTGTAATAATTTTGTTGTAGTCTTTTGAAGACTCAAGTTTGGGCTGTGTGGGCCTAGATTTGGGGGCGTCACAGTTGGTATCAGAGCCATATAACGAAGAGCCCCGAGCCTCTCGCTGGTGACTTCCTAGGGAAAGGGGATGCACCGAAGCCAGACTCTCCGTAGGGGACGCCTATAGTACAGGTGGCAAACTGATAGGTACCATTGTGAGGTGCTGTCCCTATGGTGGGATGAGAGTCACAGTTGGCATCAGAGCTTAGGGATATGGTCTTTAATGGAGATCTGGGGTTAAAGCTAGGAGGGGAGATACGGATAGAATCAGTCACTAGTGTGTCCCACCTAAATTAGATTTTGTTATCTAACGAATCGATTTGAATGTAGGAACAGGAAGTGATGAGTCAGTTTGTTTGAACTAACAATTATTTTGTGACCACAGTTTAGTATGGCATCTGGAAATCAGGAGGATAACTTTGAAATGCCCGGTACGTCAATTTCGGGGACGAAATTTCATAAGGAGGGGAGGTTGTAAGACCCCGAATTTTATGAAATATAAAAATTAATTTTTCTTCATATATATTTTTCCTGAAACAGTAAGTGGTTAAATTAACGAAATTGAAAGTTAAGGATGTTATGTGTAAATTTTATTTTGTCAGACAATATTCGTTTTGTCGGGGAATATTCGGGTCGTACGACGGCGCCGAAATAACAAATTATTGGTGGACCCCACAACGGAATATTTGTCGGATATAGAAAACGACAGAAGTAACCTTTTTAAATAAAAATAGTCAACGGTGTTAACTGTTAAAATACCGGTGATAAAAGAATAGTAGCATACGGTAATTTATGGTATTTTCTGTAGCACACGGTACTCTACAGTAGCACACGGTATTGCACAGTGTCTCATATTATTGGTCTGATAATTGACACCGTAACTGTTACGCATCATTTCATCGATAATTGTCACTGCATAATATTTTATATTATCAATTCAATTATTGTTGCTACACAGTATTTTGCATTATTGATTTAATAATTGTCATTACACTGTATTTTATATCATTGAGTCAATAATTGTTGCTGCACTGTTTTTAAAATTATTGAACCTAATAATTGTCACAGTAGCAAATACACTATAATTTATATTATTAAATTAATAAAAATATGTAACGTGTTTCTTACATTATTGTGGTAACATTATTTTATATGTTGGACTCACAGGAAGAATAAATAAATAAAAAAATAAAAAATAAAAAAAAATTAATTTTACTATTTGAAATAGTAACGTGAATAGTGACGTGAATAGTAACGTGAATAGTAAGTGAATAGTAAGAAACATGTGGGACCCACTGTGGGGCCCACATGAAATGTGAGAAATGTGTTTTGGGAAATGGTTGGTGAAGGCTGCTACGCAGCCTTTGCTGAAGAATTTTTTTTTTTCTGTTCACCTATCACGCATAGTAACTTTTTTTCTCCTATAAATAGATTGTTCAGCTGAATAGAAAAATCACACCTAAAACATAAAATTTTTCTATAAGAATTTTATGAGTTTTCTCTGAGAATAGTAAGGCTATTTTGAGTGTTTGAAAGCCAAAAGGAGTGCAGGAATTTTTCAAGTAAGTCTTTTATTAAATAGTAGTAATTTTATAAATTCCTATTTTTCACGGTATTCACAAATCTTCCTTTAGAAGACTCTTCTTTGAAAAGATTCATTTTTAAAAGCTTTCTTTGGAAGATTTATTTTGGAATATTATTTTTAAAACTATTTTAAAGTTGGTATTTTATACTACAAAAATTATGTTAAATATATATAATTTTGATAGTTCATAATATATGAGTTATCATACACTTTGAAGTTTACATGTTGTAATTACTAATTTTATTATAAATATATAGGTTGATCAATCTCATTTAAATCAATATCCAGTCACGTGTTAAGGTAAGAAATGTTATTTTTTTTTACACTCTTGAACTTGCTACGGTAAGGGATATTATTTTCTTTCATACTCCTGAATCGAAACTTATTATGGAACTATTGCTTCTATAATTCCTGAAAATATTATATGTTCCATAATAGTTGAACTTCATTATTTCAACTGAACCTTCCTATTTTCTGAATCTTTCTATTGAACTGTAACCGTTATTCTAAACTGAGAATCTTGAATAACATTTTTAAATTTCACTCCACATCATGTTAACAATTTGGACATTATTTGAATCTGCACAAAGTAAACTTCCGATACTTATTGTTTATCCTGTTTCTTCTGTTCATCAATTGTATCACTATTATTTGTACTAATCATCAAGAATCAAGTTGTTGTGAATATCTGTGGCCGGGGGCACAGATGTGATATATTTGTTGAACAGATGATAGGTTAAAGGCGATATATTAGGTTAAAGGCGATACATCTGTTCGGTGTCTTTTATGGCACGTGGTGAAAGTTCTCTTTGGCCCGTAGTGCATAGATGAACTGTTGTTTGGTATGATTATGACCAAAGGCTGAATCTGGTATAATCATGACCGTTGTTGTTATATTGAAAGTTCTCTTTGGCCCGTAGTGCATAGATGAACTGTTGTTTGGTATGATTATGACCAAAGGCTGAATCTGGTATAATCATGACCGCTGGTGCTATATTGAATGTTCTCTTTGGCCCGTAATGCATAGATGAACTGTTGATTTGCATGATTATGACCAGGAACTGTGAATTTGTATTATCTTGACTAATGGTATTTCAGATGATAAAAGTTGATGATGTTTTTACTAAAAAGAGAAGCACGTGGATATTATAGTCTACATTATTCTTCTAATAGATTGCTCATTCCGCCGCTATTATTGATCTGAACATTGTTCAAGAATTTAACTGCAGTTTTTGATATACACCTTGTATTCTGTTGTATTCTATCAAGAACTCACCTGTTGAAGGCTAATGATAATTTATTCGTCATTATCTTAGTCATGATATTTCTTACTGGGCTATTTGAGCTCACCCTTTTGTTCCATTATTTTTCAACAGGATATGAGAACGTAGCTGGGTCTAGCCGGGGAATGGAGTGGGAGTCCGAGGGATATCTATTATAGTCTTCACGTGTTGTAAAATAGTGTGGCAATAATAGTGAAGACTTAGTTGTGTATTATTATACACGGTATTGCTGTACGTTGTGCTTTGTTGTAATAATTTTGTTGTAGTCTTTTGAAGACTCAAGTTTGGGCTGTGTGGGCCTAGATTTGGGGGCGTCACATTCTATTACAATCAATTTGAGTATCTAAGACTCATAATACATATCAACCAATTCTTATACTACACAATCATTTTTACCTGTCAAATTCATACTGATATCTACAATGGTTATGCTAGACCTTCAGTGAATGAAATATGCATTCCTGTTTCTTGATCCTTATCAAGACTTCAAATACTTGTACTATCTGAAAATGTTGGTTTAAGCAAGAGTGAGCACGACGGCTCAGCAAGTTTAACAGTTACACAAGTTTAACATTACATGCTTCACATATACTCTGCAATTTATACTTACATTATGTTTTTCATGCATTTCAGTTTATGTCATACTGCTCATGCATCATATATAACATCTAGCAATTCATGTCTCATATTTATACATATTCTTCATGTAATCATACCTCATGCATATCACAATTTTCATCAATATCTTACTGATAACAATTTAATATCACATCATAGCATGTTAAGGCACATAGGAGCAAGCTCTGAAAAACTTGTCTGGTCGCTTCTACCATTTACGCTTATTTGCGTCATTTGATCAACCTACAATTTATATAACAAATTAACATAATCATTAGCTACCAGGACTTTTAATTAGTCTTAACTTAAGACCTTAACTTCAAATTATTAACTCTTAAGATGTCCGTCAAACGAACCCTTAGGTTCCGGACAAAATCCTAGTCCAAATATAATTTAGACATATCAGGCATGCTTAACCAGCTTACGCTTTCATTATACAATATTCGTACGACCCACTTTTAATAAGTTGTCTAAATTAGTCACAAATGGACTATTTACATTTGTTTAATTCCATTAAACGTTCTCCTTTTACACACTTAATGATTCAGACATTTAACAATGTACCAAATACCCCAACATATTATCTATCTTTGATAATATACCACTAAGTTCAAATATTATTAACCATTTAATAATATTTTAACCACTTCTTAATATTATTAACCATTTAATAATATTTTACACACTTATTAATATTATTAATCATTTAATAATATTTTAATCACTTATTAATATTATTAACCATTTAATAATATTTTACTCACTTATTAATATTATTAACCATTTAATAATATTTTAATCACTTCTTAATATTATTAACCATTTAATAATATTTTACTTATTTAATAATGTCATTAATTATTTAAGAACATTTTCATCATATACAAATGTTATTACACATTTAATAACTCTTTTAATCTTATACTAATATTATTCATCATTTAATAATATTTTAATATTCTTCAAACATTACCAATAGTTAACTTTTTAATTGTGTTAACTTTAGTTTTTATTTTATATCTTTAGATACCAATTAATCACTAATAGATTCAATGCAAATTGATTTAGTATTCAAATACATTCATTTTGCATGTATTTCAACTTAAATTTTCACTAAAAACTCAACCCGGACTGACCCGACCCGACCAGGACGCCTAAAACAGGTTTCTGGCAGAATGTTTGACCGCTGCGGCAGTGGTTTCCACCGCTGCGGCGGTAGTACAAAATTTCTGAAACCCTAATTTGAGGACTGTCCGACGCTCCGACAGCCATAACTTCTTCATTTTAAAATATTTTGGGGTGATTCTTGAGTCCATTCTCATCATAATTTCCCCCTCTAAAATTTCTATTTAGATCACAAATCCAAATTCCGAACATAACTGAACTAAAAACGGCTCACAAGGACAAAGTGAAAACTAAAATCACAAATCCTTGGTTTTAATTGTTCAAACTTGAATAAAGTAAACTCTACACATCCAAATGACACCAACTTAGTGTTGTTGTCTTTCTAACTTCTTATTTTACAATATTTCATGGTTTGATCACATTTTTAAAAACGTTTGACACGAAATTTAAAGATCGAACCCCTTAGGGTTTTACCGGTAAATCGCAATATGGAATTTTCTTCCATTTATTTGCATACCACATATACCAATACTTGTTTTAAACATACTAAACCATGAATCTAACTATATATCATAGATTTAGACTTCTAGAGCATCAAAATAACTTTTGATCGGTTAAAAATATATTTTGACTGTTCAAATCATATCTAAACTATAAAAATGAACTAAAGAGGGTTTAGAACACTTTTTAACCTTTTATACATGGATGCTCTCCTTTCTCTTGACATGATCTTAGCTTGTGACTGCTCATTAACCATCCTCTAGCATTTTTTCATGGTGGATCATCAATCTCCCAAAAGTTTGCTTCACTTTCTCTCAAAGAGCTCTCACTCTTTTCTCTCTAGAGTTCTTACAAAATGACTAACCAACATAGCAAGAGAGTGGAGTACTCTATTTATAGGACTTCTCTAGACTTGCTTAACATCTCCTAATCAACCAATGCTAGTCAATTAGAAGCTTAATTCATGCTTACTATTACCTTGAATGACTAGCTTGATTGACTTTCATGAATGACATCCATCACATAACTTATCAAGCAACCATTTGTGTATAACACACTCAACCACAAAGCTAGCTAGACACCCCATTGGGGCCCCACTAAATCTCAGCAAAAATTGGATTTAATCACCCATTTTTAGTTTATTTTTATTACATTTATTATACATATATACACCAATTGATATATATACATATATATAATATTTGACCAACATTTTGACTTCTTATTGGGCTTCATTTTGGACTTAGGAATTAATATATTGGGCTCATCCATTTAATTTGTTTGGGCTCAATATATTTTTCACATTGGGCTAACATTAAATACCCTATGTCACATTTAATTAAAACAAGCATTGGACTTGATTAATTATAACTTGAATCAATGTTAAATTAATTACAAAAATTACTAGGTTAATTTATTAGACCTAGTTCAAAACCTCATTTGGACTTATAATATAATCCAATTACCTCATTAAATAAACACATTAATCTAATTACATAATCCAATTAGATTTGCTATCTATAAGTCCATTGGACCTCTAATTGAGTTAGTTTACAAAACACTAACACTTAACATAGTTTGGGTTTAATTTATTAAAACCCTAATAATGCTCATACATACAAGCACTTCTATTAATTTTCAACATTATGTTCCACCGCTGCGGCGGTAGTTCAAATTTTACTTTCTAGAGAGTTTCACTGCTGCGACGGTAGTGCTAATTTTCAAAACTCTAAAACACATTAATACAAGTACTTTGACTTGATTAAATTAAATTCATTAACTACCTTTTATCATTAACTTGGGTTTATAATATAATTACTCATACCCATATAGTTATTCCTACATTGGGTTACACAATTAACTAATACATGGTTAATTCTCAACTCTACCTTCCTTTCTCTATCAATTAACCAATGTTTGGTTAATTCTCTCTCTTGTCTACCAACTAGGGTTATTCAATTAACCTCACATTAGTTAATTCTCTACACTCAATAGTATTTTCCCACATTTTGACCAACATTGGACTTTTAAAAGTTTGGGCTACATAGTTTACCTTTCATTGGGCTCTCTTATTTAATTACCCACCTTCATGCAAGTATTCCCATATTGGGCTAACACATATAATCCTTTTGGGCTAGTCCACTAGTAGTAATTAAATTACTTGGACTCATAACTAATATAATTAACCTAATTAATTATATTTTACAACATTCCTTCTTACTTTATATTAAAACTAATTACTTTATTAGTTTTGTTGAGTATTAATTACTCATCTTTTTATTTGGCTAACAAGCACACTTTAGGTATATATATGTATTCATATAATCACCTTCACTTCTCAATTGAATTTATTTTCTTAATAAATTCTCTACATGCATCATTAAAAATATTCTTACATTTAATTTCTAACAAATCAATTATGTTAAAAAAAATGTTTACCCATTTTCTACACATCTTACTTCTCAAATTCTAGGTTTTAAACATTAACCTTTAATTAAATCCATTAAGATCTTATATAAAATCTTGAAAATATCTGGGATATTACAGAAGATCATTTGAAATCATGTATTCTTACGTGTTTCTCCATAGAAAGGAGTTACGAGATTCGAAAAGAGAGGAAAGCTCAACCCTCGATTTATTGGCCCATTTGAAATCCTCGATCGAGTAGAAACCGTAACCTACAGACGAGCCTTACCGTCTAGTATGTCCCACATCCATAACGTTTTTCACATATCTATGTTATGTAAATATGTGAAGGACCCAAACCATGTCATTGAGTTAGAACCAGACGTTGTAGCAGAGGATTTAACGTACGAGGAGGTACCTGTTAAAATCCTAGATAAGAAGGAGCAGATCCTACGTTCAAAGGTTATACCTCAAGTTAAGATTGTGACGCCCCCAAATCTGGGCCCACACAGCCCAAACTTGAGTCGTCAAAATACTACAACAAAATTATTACAACAAAGCACAACGTACAACAATACAGTGTATAATAATACACAACTAAGTCTTCACTATTATTGCCACACTATTTTACAAAACGTGAAGACTATGATAACTATTCCTCGGACCCTCACTCCATTCCCCGGCTAGACCCTGTTATGTTTTCATCTCCTGTTGAAAAACAATGGAACAAAAGAAAGGGTGAGCTCAAATAGCCCAGTAAAGAATATCATGACTAAGATAATGACGAATAAATTATCATTAGTCTTCAACAGTTGAGTTCTTGATAGAATACAATAGACTACAAGGTTTATATCAAAAACTGCAGTTAAATTCTTAAACAACGTTCAGATCAATAATAGCAGCGGAATGAGTAATCTATTAGAAGAATAATGCAGACTATAATGTCCACTCGGTTCTCTTTTTAGGAAAAACATCATCAACTTTTATCATCTGAAATATCATTAGTCAAGATAATACAAATTCACAGTTCCTGATCATAATCATGCACATCAACAGTTCATCTTTGTACTACGGGCCAAAGATATTCAATATAGCACCAACGGTCATGATTATACCAGATTCAGCCTTTGGTCATAATCATACCAAACAACAGTTCATCTTTGCACTACGGGCCAAAGAGAACATTCACCACGTGCCATAAAAGACACCGAACAGATGTATCGCCTTTAACCTATTATATCGCCTTTAACCTATCATCTGTTCAACAAATATATCACATCTGTGCCCCCGGCCACAGATATTCACAACAGCTTGATTTTTGGATGATTAGAATGATATAAATGATGAACAGAAGAAATAGGATAACAATAAGTATCGGAAGTTTACTTTGTACAGATTCAAATAATGTCCAAATTGTCAACATGATGTGGAGTGAAATTTAAAAATGATATTCAAGATCCACAGTTCAGAACAACGGTTACAATTCAATAGAAAGGTTCACGTAAATAGGAAGGTTCAGTTGAAATAATGAAGTTCAACTATTATGGAACATATAATATTTTCAGGAATTATAGAAGCAATAGTTCCATAATAAATTTCGATTTAGGAGTATGAAAGAAAATAATATCCCTTACCGTAGCAGGTTTGATTAACAAAAGGTGAAGGAAATTAATACAAAGGGTTATTCACCAACAGGCGGCAATCCGCTCCGTAAGGTTATTCCCACAATTTAATAGAATTTGAGTACAAAGAGTTATTCACCAAACAGGCGGCAATCCGCTCCGTAAGGTTATTCTCAGAGATTAATAATGAATGAATACGAAAGGTTATTCACCAACAGGCGGCAATCCGCTCCGTAAGGTTATTCCCACAATTTAATACATGGAAATAAAAGGCACGTCTTATGAGTAAGGAAGAAACAATATTATTATCGAGAATCAAATAATGATAATCCCTTACCATAGTACGTTTGAATAATGGAAGATGAAAAAGATGGTATCCCTTACGAGTAGTAAATTTAAGAGTATGAAAGAAAATGACATCCCTTACCATAATAAGGTTAAGAGTATGAAAGAAAATGATATTTCTTACAAGTAAGAAAAGAAAATGACATTCCTTACCGTAATAAATTTAAGAGTGTGAAAAGAATGATATTCCTTACGAGTAGTAAATTTAAGAGTATGAAAGAAAATGACATCCCTTACTGTAGCAAGTTTGAATAATAGAATATGAAAGAAGATGATATTCCTTACAGTAATAAATTTAAGAGTGTGAAAAGAATGATATTCCTTACCTTGATATTGTGAAACAAGTTTATAGCCGAACAAATCCTTCCTTGTTTGTAGCAGTAAGGAATCTGACTTTTGAGTCTTCTAGAGTTTTTAAAATCTCTTTATGCTTTTAAAATAATGTTACTCTCGGAAAGATAGACGGCATGGACTCAAGAATCACTCAATTCGGAGTTAATATGAATGAGTTATGAATTTTCAAAACTAAGACTGAAAATAGTGACGAAAATCAGAATAGGTTACGGTTTTTTAGTATTTTAAGACATGAAGATGATTTCAGATGACTTTTCTTCCTTCTTCAAAGTTGTAGAGGACGAAAAACTGAAGAGACAGGCTTTTAATTCATTAAATTCTGACAAATAATGAATTTACTACGATTTTTCGAAAGAGTTGCTGTACATAAGAAAATTCTACTCGGGAATTCAAAGAAGAATGCAAAAGATTTCAAAACTAGGAATGACTTAAGAACACTTAGAGAGAACTTATACAAAAAGTATTTAGAGAGAGAAAGAAAGAACAAGTAAGGAAGTTTATGAAAAATCCTTAAGTTAAGGCTTCTATTTATAGCCAAAAATCTTATCATTCATTTAATCTAAACCATTCATTTAAAAATCATCTTTTAATCTACACCATCCATTTCAAATATTATATTATCTTTAATCTACATCATTCATTTCATATCACCTAATAATCACCTAACTTTATATTATAAACAAATCAATTTAATTATTCAACAATAATTCACACTTTAATCTACACCATTCATTTCATATCACATAATAATCACCTAACTTTATATTATAAACAAATCAATTCAATTATTCAACAATAATTCACACTTTAATCTACACCATTCATTTCATATCACCTAATAATCACCTAACTTTATATTATAAACAAATAACTTTATCAATTCAATTATTATGACTAATTGTTATAAATACAGTATAGTTAGCTCTTAGATATCAAGTCAATAAATTAATGAAATACAACTGTTTAAATAACATCATAATAGAGATAACAATAATGTAAAATAAAGCATACGTTACTGTGTAATGACAATTATTGATTCAATAATGTGAATTACTGTGCATATGTTACTGTGACAATTATTAGGTTCAATAATTTTAAAAACAGTGCAACAACAATTATTGACTCAATGATATAAAATACAGTGTAATGACAATTATTAAATCAATAATGCAAAATACTGTGTAACAACAATTATTGAATTGATAATATAAAATATTATGCAGTGACAATTATCGATGAAATGATGCGTAACAGTTACGGTGTCAATTATCAGACCAATAATATGAGACACTATGCAATACCGTGTGTTACTGTAGAGTACCGTGTGCTACAGAAAATACCAATAACTACCGTATGCTACTATTCTTTTATCACCGGTATTTTAACAGTTCCGTTGACTATTTTTATTTAAAAAGGTTACTTCTGTCGTTTTCTATATCCGACAAATATTCCGTTGTGGGGTCCACCAATAATTTATTATTTCGGCGCCGTCGTACGGCACGAATATTCCCCGACCAAACGAATATTCCCCGACAAAGCGAATATTGTCCGACAAAATAAAATTTGCACATAACATCCTTAACTTTCAATTTTGTTAATTTAACCACTTACTGTTTCAAAAAAATATATATGAAGAAAAATTAAATTTTGTATTTCATAAAATTCGGGGTCTTACAAAGATTTTATGGAGGAACCAAGATACTGAGGAAATGACCTAGGAGCTAGAATCTGAGATGAAATCTAAGTATCCTTACCTCTTCGATATGCCAGGTACGTCAATTTCGGGGACGAAATTTCATAAGGAGGGGAGGTTGTAAGACCCCGAATTTTATGAAATATAAATTTTTTTTTTCCATATATATTTTCATGAAACAGTAAGTGGTTAAATTGATAAAGTTAAAAGTTAAGGATGTTATGTGTAAATTATATTATGTCGGACAATATTCTTTTGGTCGGGGAATATTCGTTCTGTCGGGGAATATTCGTACGACGGCGCCGTACGAACCAATCATTGGTGGACCCCACAAAGAATAATTGTCGGATATAGAAAATGACATAAACAATTTTTAAAAATGGTCAATGGTACTATTACTTTTAATTGTTAAAATATCCGGTGGTAAAAGAATAGTAATATACGGTATTACAAGTAACATGCGGTATTGCACAGTAGCACACGGTATTGCACAGTAGCACACGATATTGCACAGTGTTTCATATTATTAAACTGATAAAGTGGTTATCGTACAATATTTGACTTTATTGTCACATGCACAATAATTCATGTTATTAAATTGATAATTGTCACAGTAGCATATGCACAGTAATTCACATTATTGAATCAATAATTGTCATGACATAGTAACGTAATCTTTCTTTTGCATACTTTCTGCATTATTGTTATCTCTATTATGGTGTTATTTAAACAGTTGTATTTCATTAATTAATTGACTTGATATCTAACTCAGAAAGCCAACTACACTGTATTTATAACAATTAGTCATAATAATGAATAAGTGCGAATTATTGTTGAATAATTGAATTGATAAAGTTATTTGTTTATAATATAAAGTTAGGTGATATAAAATAAATGGTATAGATTAAAGATAATATAGAATTTGAAATAGATGATGTAGATTAAAAGATGATCTTTAAATGAATGGTTTAGATTAAGAAAATCTTAAAAGATGAAATGAATGGTATAGATTAAAGATAATATAGAATTTGAAATGGATGATGTAGATTAAAAGATGATATTTAAATGAATGGTTTATCTTAAAAGATGAAATGAATGGTATGGATTAAACATTATCTTTAAATGAACGGTTTGGATTAAATTAGGAAATCTTGGTTATGATAAGATTTTTGGCTATAAATAGAGGCCTTAACTTAAGGATTTTTCATAAACTTCCTTACTTGTTCTTTTTTTCTCTCTCTAAATACTTCTTGTGAAAGTTTTCTCTAAGTGTGCTTAAGTCATCTTGAGTATTTGTGAAGATTTATAAGTGTACATGTACTGTTCAAGTTAATCAACCTCATTTAAATAGATATCCAGTCACGTGTTAAGGTAAGGAATATCATCTTCTTTCATATTCTATTATTCAAACTTACTACGGTAAGGGTTTATCATTATTTGATTCTCGAAAATAATACCGTTTCTTTCTTACTCATAAGATGTGCCATTTATTTTCATGTATTAATTTGTGGGAATAACCTTACGGCGCGGATTACCGCCTGTTGGTGAATAACCTTTCGTATTCATTCCTTATTAATCTCTGAGAATAACCTTACTGTGCGGATTACCGCCTGTTTGGTGAATAACTCTTCATATTCAATTTTTATTAAATTGTGGGAATAACCTTACGGCGCGGATTACTGTCTATTGGTGAATAACCTTTCGTATTCATTCCTTAGTAATCTCTGAGAATAACCTTATTGTGCGGATTACCGCCTGTTTGGTGAATAACTCTTCATATTCAATTTTTATTAAATTGTGGGAATAACCTTACGGCGCGGATTACCGCCTGTTGGTGAATAACCTTTCGTATTCATTCCTTATTAATCTCTGAGAATAACCTGACTACGCGGATTACCGCATGTTTGGTGAATTACTCTTTGTATTCATTTCTTATTTGTCTCTTGTGGAAATAATTTGTTTACACGAATTATCACATGACACTTTTATTGCATATTCGTTTATAATATCATTTTCTTTCATATTCGTAAGTGATATTATTTTCCTTTATACTCATAAGGGATACCATCTTTTTCATCTTCCATTATTCAAACTTACTATGGTAAGGGATATTAATTTTCTTCACCCTTTGTTAATCAAACCTGCTACAGTAAGGAATATTATTTTCTTTCATACACCTACATCGAAACTTATTATGGAACTATTGCTTCTATAATTCCTGAAAATATTATATGTTCCATAATATTTGCACTTTATCATTTCAATTGAACCATCCTATTTACGTGAACTTTTCTATTGAACTGTAACCGTTATTCTGAACTGTGGATCTTGAATATCATTTTTGAATTTCACTCCACATAATGTTGACAATTTGGACATTATTTGAATCTGTACAAAGTAAACTTCTGATACTTATTGTTTATCTTGTTTCTTCTGTTCATCATTTATATCATTTTAATAATCCAAAATCAAGTTGTTGTGAATATCTGTGGCCGGGGGCACAGATGTGATATAATTGTTGAACAGATGATAGGTTAAAGGCGATATAATAGGTTAAATGCGATACATCTGTTCGGTGTCTTTTATGGCACGTAGTGAATGTTCTCTTTGGCCCGTAGTGCAAAGATGAACTGTTGTTTGGTATGATTATGACCAAAGGCTGAATCTGGTATAATCATGACCGTTGGTATTATATTGAATGTCTTTGGCCCGTAGTGCAAAGATGAACTGTTGATCTACATGATTATGATCAGGAACTGTGAATTTGTATTATCCTGACTAATGGTATTTCAGATGATAAAAGTTGATGATGTTTTTCCTAAAAAGAGAAGCGAGTGGACATTATAGTCTGCATTATTCTTCTAATAGATTGTTCATTCCGCTGCTCATATTGATCTGAACGTTGTTTAAGAATTTAACTGCAGTTTTTGATATAAACCTTGTAGTCTATTGTATTCTATCAAGAACTCAACTGTTGAAGGCTAACGATAAATTATTCGTCATTATCTTAGTCATGATATTCTTTACTGGGCTATTTGAGCTCACCATTTCTTTTGTTCCATTGTTTTTCAACAGGAGATGAGAACATAGCTGGGTCTAGCAGGGGAATGGAGTGAGAGTCCGAGGGATAGCTATCGTAGTCTTCACGTGTTATAAAATAGTGTGTTAATAATAGTGAAGACTTAGTTGTGTATTATTATACACTGTATTGTTGAACGTTGTTCTACCTTGTAATAATTTTGTTGTAATCTTTTGACAACTCAAGTTTGGGCTGTGTGGGCCTAAATTTGGGGGTGTCACAGTTGGCATCAGAGCTTAGGGATATGGTCTTTAATGGAGATCTGGGGTTAGAAATAGGAAGGGAGAGACGAATAGAATCAGACACTAGAGTGTCCTACGTAAATTAGATTTTTTTTTATAAACGAATTAATTTGAATGTAGGAACACAAAGTGATAAGTCAGTTTGTTTAAACTAACATTTATTTTGTGACCACAGTTAAATATGGCATATGAAAATCAAGAAGTTAACAATGGAGTGCCCGAAACCAATGTAACTGAGAATCAAGAGGCCACAAACAATTCTTCTACAAACTCAGAGTTTAATCTTTTGTCTAAGGCAAAATTTATGCGTGTTTTATCCAGTAAGGATAAAGGTGAAAGCTCTACTGCAGTCGTTCCAGATCCTTTCTTAGAAGCAATTAAAGGATGTAATGAACTTGCAGAAATTATTGCCTTTAATCTACTCACTAATTGGAAGGATCATATCACTTGGTTATGCTCGATAACAAAAGATCAGAATATATGGACTTTTTATATCAGTCTTTGGGATTTATGGTGTTCCAGCTATGATTTTCAAGATTATTTAAAAATGATGTTTCTATACTTTTGGGCATTACAATTTAGAGGAATTTAGGTTAAGTTAGTCGCTATCGTGGAAACTGCAGTCTATCGAAAATACTATTCTTATAGAAATCATTGGTACGTTACTACTGATGAAGTTGAGGAATCCGAGAAACAGTTCGTTAGAGAATTATTTAGTGGTATTCCCATGGTTGAAATACGTGAAGATCTGAATGAAGTACTCGGGATTCGATTTGACGATAACAGTCAAGAACCGAATGAAGTGATAATCGGTAAGCTACTTATAAATTCTTGTGAAGTTTATGCCATGTTAGATACTTGCTCTACCCATTCTTTTATCTGACCTATATGTGCTCAACGTTTAAATTTGACTTCTGAAAACTTAGACTTTGACTTATCAGTTGAAACCTCATTAGGAAAAATGACCATTACATCTACTGTCTATAAATCTTGCCTAGTTCAAATCAACAACCTCACATTACCTGTTGACCTTATTTGAGGTGATTTCAAGAATTGATTGGTTGACTACCCATCATGCTAAAATTGATTGTTTTCATAAGATTATTAGTTTTCATATTCCTAATAAACCTGTCATGCAAATTCAAGTAACTAAACCATTGAAATCAATAACTGTTATTTCTAGCCATAAAGTCATTCATTTATTGAAAAACGGATGTCAAACATTTTTAACTCATGTCACTAATTTGAACAAAAACACGTCAAACTTGAATGATATTTCCATTGTTAATGAGTTTCCTGACGTTTTTCCTGAGGAACTTCCTGGCTTACTCCCAAATCGTGAAATTGAATTTTGTATTAATCTTGAACCCGGTACCAAGCCCATTTTCAAAGCCCCATACCGAATGGCTCTCATAGAACGCCAAGAGTTAAAAGTTTAATTATTAGATAACGGTATCATTCGTTCAAGTACAAAACTTATATCGAGCGAGGAATGCGAGAAGTGATTTCAAGAACTCAAGATGAGACTTGTTTCAGCTCCTGTTCTGACCATTTCATCAGGATCAGGAGAATTCGTTATAGCGATGCTTCAGACAAAGGTCTAGTTTGTGTCATTATGCAACATGAAAAGGTTATAGTCTATGCCTCTCGACAGCTCAAAGATTATGAGAAAAATTATCCTACTCATGATCTAGAGTTGGCAGCAGTCGTTTTCGCGTTAAAGATTTGGAGACACTACTTGTACGGAGAGAAAGTGGATATCTATACGGATCATAAAAATCTCAAGTATTTCTTCACCCAGAAGGAACTCAACATGCGACAACGACGTTGGCTTGAGCTGTTGAGCTGTGTGAGCCCAAATTTGGGGGTGTCACAACAAGTATAACAATTCATAAGAAATAAATAATGACAGTTATAGATTAGTTTTTACAAATATGATATATGACAGCTATATCAACTATCACATTAAATATGGTAGTTTAAGGGTTATGATTAATTTGGTTGATATAGAATACTTTTATAAGGTGATATTAACACTAAGGAGTAAGGTCAATTTTCAACGATTTATAAATTAAGTATTTATATATTTTAGCTTATCACTTTAAAAGATAGAACTATATACAAATCTTTCTTTTATACACAAAGGAACAATATTTTCCTTTTAAAAATTATACACAAATGCAGTTTTATTTTATAAAATTGTTAAGAATAGTCAAGTGTAAACGTGCGTATGTCAAAAAATGCACCCCCCCCCCCCCCCCCCCCCATGTCGTTTTCCTGGTAACATTAAATTTCGTTATATTCAACTAGCGCTTAATGGTATATGCGTCACCATTAGAATTTTATAAAATTTTAAAAATTAAATTAAAGAAAAGATAAATTAAATAATAATATATCTAAAATTATAAAAAAATAAAAAGCATATGAACATGACATAAAATCACCAAACTTCTGCTCAAGACTTTATAATATAGATTTGGGCCGTAGTTTAAATCACTAAATGTTTGGAATTGTTTGAAACCTACCCATGCTTATTGCTTTCGTTTATTGTTTCTGTCCATAAGCAGTTTTCAAAAATTAGGTGTTGCTAATGAAAATCGCTTAAAACATTTAATTAAAGCAGTTAAAAAAAGCATCAAGTGTTTGGAATTGATGAAATTACTTATCACTTATTTTGACCAAAAAAAATATTAAAAAATAGAATAATAGTATATATAAATAAAATAATTAAGTAGGGAATACTAGGGATACAAAAGTAATATACTTTGTTAAATATATATGCTTATCAAAGTTTTATGCATAATTAAGCAAATGCACTAAATCAATGATGGATGATAATTACAAAAATTATGTGGTGACCGTTGGTCCCAGGTAGTGTAAAAAATCTATATGTTTTAGTTATTGATGTCATCGATCTCACACCCGATCTTATTAATGCCAGAAACTGAGAAAGATTGAAACGACTGATCGCTAGTCGAAGAAGTATTCTGATAATTATTATTTAAAACCACAAGTCTTGAAAACAAAGGATGGAGACTGCGCCACACATTTTTTGATTCTTTTGGTCATGGTGCGTGCGTGCATTCAGCTTAGCACTATTGCATATCAGGTTTCCACTACTACATCTTATTTATCCTTCCCACTCTGTCTTTCTTCTATATATATTAAAAAAAAAAGAGTTTCACTTATCAATTCTTTTTATATAGAAAGGTTTTTTATTTTTTAATAATAATAATATAAATAATACAATATATTTAAATTTACAACGGCTACAAAAAAAATAATTTATGACTTTCAAGGTGCTAAACTCACAAACGTAAATGAAGAAATCAATGAATGAATGAGAATCAAAATATAATCTAACATAACAAATATATGCATTATAAATGAATGAGAATCAAAATGAAACAAGTTTGGGACCTCAATATATATATATATATATATATATCCCGACAGTTCTATTTAATCTAAATCTATATTAACCATGAAGTTGGGAGATTAACTTTTCCTAAAAGCATTAGTAGGTGTGAATTTATGTTAATGGAGAGTGTCTTACTTTAATGATACCAGAAAAAACAAAGAATAACGTTAGTTAGCGCCTGTTCGGCATCGACTGATAAGTTGATCAAATCAACTTATCTGTCATTTTTTCTAAAAAAGTATTCGGTTGCAACTTATTATTGGACTTATAAATTAAGTTATAAGTCAAAAATAATAAGTAACAATTTGTTACTTAAAAATAATGACTTATAAGTCATTTTTTTAAAGTTGGTCAACCCGAATGAAATTATAAAAATGTCTTATTTTATTTTTCTAATATTCTTCTTATTAAATAATATTTTAGTAATCTTTACATTTTATTTAACTTATAAGTTCTTATTTGCCGAACACATCTATAACTATTATTTATAATTCCTGACTTATGAGTAAAAGTGATGCCAAATACTTTTACTTATAAATCTATTAAAAATTTAATTTATAAATCTATTAAAATTTTAATTTTAAGTCAAAAAAAAAATTATCTCCGAACGACCCTTTAACCCATTCAAAGGAATGGACAAATTATGAAATTAATCCAAAAAAAGAAAGTGCGAGGGGTATTATCGACATCGTCAAAATAGCGTTAGGGGTTCAATGAATCTCCCTGCCGCCAAATTCCGGGAGTGGACTCTTATTACAGACTATGAGTCTGTGACTCCTCTATTAGAATCAGGAGGAGTATTTCATTTTGATTGAAGTGGGGCCCGTGGAGGATGGGTAATTTTGGATTTTTCAAAATTGTAAGACAATGTTGTGGTGGGACGGTGGACGGGCGTGTGGAGAAACGTGGCAAGTGATGAGCAGTAGGGTTGATCATTCGGTTATAACCGAAACGAATAGGCGGTTCGGTTATAACCGAAAACCGAATTTATCGAAAAATTATTATCCGAATTAATAACCGAATTGAAAAATAATCGAATTACCGAAAATCGAATAACCGAATTTCGTATTCGGTTATTACCCGAATTTAATTCTATTTTTTCAAAAAAAAAAAATCATTTCAGTGTGTGTGTGTGTATATATATATATATATATATATTACAGGGAAATATGGGTTGAGTGTATATATATATATTTTACCTCTGATTTTCCATTACAGGGAAAAGGGGCATCTAGGAAAACTAGAACAAATTGAGGCCATTTTCCCATCTGGGTCTTGAAGATGTGGCCGCTGGTTTTGAACCCATGAAGGTAAAGAAATTTGGGTTTCCTTTTCTCCTCAACTGCTACTTCACTTCCCATTTTTTTCCACCTTTTCTTGCTCCTATTTTGTCAATTCGTTTATTATGAATGACGAGAACTTAGAGTGAGAGAATGAGAGATGATGAGAACTGAGAGTGAGAGAGTGAGAGAAGGATGAGAACTGAGAGTGAGAGATGAAACTTGAGTTGGTAATGATGCTGTTGACCGAGTGAGATAAGATCATAAGACTTTAAGGCTTAAGGCCTTTTTTTTTTTTTTTTAATTTTTCAGTGGTTCGGTTATTCGGTTAATTGAATAACAAAAAATGTAATACCGAACCCGAACCCGAAAACCGTAAACAAAAACGGATATAACCGAATTATAAAAAATACCCGAATAACCGAAAAAATTCGGTTAATTTTTTTTAATTCGGTTCGGTAATTCGGTTATATCCGTTTTTTGCTCAGTCCTAATGAGCAGCCTACCACCGCCACGAGGTCAGCACAGACGGTGGCACACACTTGGGTTATGTTTATTTATAAAAATTATATTTAAAATTTAATTATTTATATTAATTTAATATTATTTTTAAATTATTTTATCTTATAATAAGAGATTAATAGTCTTCTAAATAGTCTTATGAACTATTTTTTATTATTCTTAAAATTATTTATGAAGGATTATATAATCTCATGATAAATTTTAGATTAATAGTCTTTTTTATTTTAAACTATTAAATGATTTTATGAGACTAATAGTCCAATATTAAGAGATTAATAATTTTTCATCATGGAATAAAATAGCCTGAAATAGTATTAAATTAATACAAATAATCAAATCTCAAGTATATTTTTTACAAATAAACATAACCTTGTAGTTAGCCTAACTATGTAACTACTTGGACACTTTGACTTTCTTAGGAAATGTTTGATAAAAATAAATAAAAAAATATAAATGATTGAACGAAATAAATAAAATAGAGGTCGATTGATTGAAACTGAACATTAAATAAAAAAAAATTATTTGTTGATAATATTTTTCATTTTAACTCAAAATATGTATAAGAAAAATCATGCTTATTTTTTTAAATATTGAGGTGGATGTACCATTTTAAATTGTTTAGTTTATTTTTTCATATTTATAATTTAAAATGCTTTTTATCAAATTTTTTTCTTCTATTTATGAGTATTTTTACTTTTATTATAATAAAAAATTAGTAATAAATTTTTACCTCTCATAGTGGTATAACAAATCATAGTACTAGAATAATTTTTTATACATATATATGTATTTAAATAAATAATAAATATGTATTTAAATAAATAATAAAACAAACATATAGAATTCAATTAGGAATCAAATAAACATATAAACTTTTAAACAATCTTTAATAGAGTATATTATTAGTAAATAATAATATAATTTTAGAAAGAAAAAAAAACTAAAAATATTAATGACATTTTAGTCATAAAAGCATTAATTAGGATAAAAATGAAGGCTGAGGCAGGCAGGCATGCATGCAATAGGGATTCCTTGTTTTGGGAGGGAGGAAGGAGTATTTGATGCAGGGCTGTAAATGAATATATGCGAAATTCGGATACAATAATATTTGTATTTATATTTAAAAAATTAATACCCTATTTATATTTGTATTTGGTATTTAACAAAATTTAAAAATACTATTCGTATTCGCTATTTAAAATAATATTCAAATACGGATAATATTTATTTTTATTTATTTTATTTGAACGAACAGATTATTTGAATATATGGTATCTGAATTCGTTTATCAGTTACTAAGTAAATAATTTATTCAAATTATTTACAAAAATTAAAAAAAAAATTTGAATAATTACTGATCACATTTAAAGTTTGTCAATCACGTCATCATTTATCGTTTACCATAAAAATCAATCAAAATTTAAAATTCTTAGAAAAAGTATCAATTAACTGCATATTCAATAAAAGATAATGCTAATTTATCGTCTATTCTTATTCTCGCATGTAAATTTTGAAAATAATGTATTTATAACAAACTAATAATTATAATTTTGTTCTTGTAGTATATAATTTTCTCATTAAATGATATATTTTAGATATTTTTTAATAGTAATAACACATTAATTAAAATTAAATAAACTTATTTCAATTTTTAGTATTATATTTAAAAGTGTTATTTTCTATTTTCTAAAAGTGAAATGACATATTTTAAAAATAATTTTCATATGATAGTAAAAATTAATTATTATATATATAAGAAAAGTTATTTATAAAAATTATATATATATATATATATATATCGAGAGGCACACATAAATTATTTGGATACTAATTTTGAATACGGATACAAATTAGAATATCAAATACGGGAATACCTACTATTCATCAAATATATTTACGATCGGATATTGAACGAATACAAATACGTTTATATCTGTATTTATATCTGTTTATTTATCGATATTTAAAAATTGAATATGAATATATCTGTTTTGTTTTAAATATAAAGAATATCTATTTTTTTTAATAGAGGAATACAAAATTTTCGCTTATGGCTCTAATTTGCGGGGTAGAGGAGACTATTATTAAAACGTGTTGTATAATTGGACGCATGCATGCAATAGGGCAGAAGATGTTGGTTTAAGGGTCACACGCTGGAGCCACTAGCTAGCTGTTTAGCTCTGCACAATTTGTTTGTATCGAGTGGTTGGGAAGTTGCATTAGCTGCTTCTTCTTCTTCTTCTTCTTCTTCTTCTTCTTCTTCTTCTTCTTCTTCTTCTTCTTATTTCAACTCTTAATATAAATTCCAATAAAAAAAAACATGTGCATTTACATATTAACATCACTCAACTAAAATGTGCAAATTAGCTGCCAATTAACGTTATATGGAAGGAGTCAATCACTCGATATAAAGTTTGCGGCTTCCCCTTTTTTCTAATCAATTATGGAATATAATAGTATGTCTTTATATTTAGTCGTCAAAGTCAGACATATCAAAATAATTAGTCGTTAATTTAGAGAAGCTTCTACAAGAATTGCTTTTCTTCTGTTTCTATATTTGAAGTTTAGTAGTAAAATATCCCAATTAGAAAGTAGCTATAAAGAAATACCAAGACATTAATTGAAAAACAATATGGCCATGATATTAATTACATAGGTCCGTTAATTACTAAACATCCTTTTTGTTCTCTTTTATTTTTACCTTAACGAAAAATTATATATAGCATGACTTAGATATCTTACTTAATTACAACTATATATATATATATATTTATATATTTATAAAATTGACGTTGTCAATCATTCAATGGTAAATTTAGAATATAACAGCTTTTAGGACTACACGTTTTGGCTGCATTAACGAAAAGAAGAAAAATACTGAGAGACTAATCTTGCTTCACCGTTCTCAAAAAAATACTCTATTTATTTAAAAAAGAGAGTTTCATTTTGATTTTTTTAAAGTTAATTCATAAAAACTTAAAATTTATTTGATTAGTATAAATTTAAGGATCATAAAATTTATAATAATTGATATTTTTATAATTATAATTGTATTAGTTAAAATTAAATTAATATTTTAGAAAATTATAAATTAATTTTTAAGAAAAAGTTAAAACAAATTTCTTTTTGGAAGAAGAAGTAATATTATTAGTAAGATCGAGGTTGTGCATGAAAAGAGTAGGCCAAATCCTAATCGGATGGCATTGAACTGCCTACGTACTTCCATTTCCATTATTCATTTTTTAAGGTTGCCAACTTTGGGTATTCAACCTCATTTTCCTAGTCTGGGTATCGTCCCCTTTAAATTTTCTCAGAAGAAAACGTTGGACCTAAGTTTGGGCGTAATGAGGTGACATTGCCCAACAGGGGGAACAAACCACATACTGCAAGCCCTACATTTAACGACTTAGGCCAGAACAACCCAATATATCGAGTATGTTTGAGATCATTTAATTCGTGATTCTAAAAGCTTTTTTTGTTTATAATCAGTTTCTTAAATAATTTTTTGTGTTTGATAATGAAAAAGGCATACACTAATAAAAAGTAAAAAATGTTTGAAATAGAATAATTGTTTATCGCTTATTTCAAGTGTAAAAAATTAAAAATAAAGGTTTTAATAAATAAAGAGAAGTAATGAGTAGAATTGCTAACATAAATAGGGATACGATAGTAATATATTTGGTCAAAATTGATTATTAGATTCGACAAATAATTAAACTCCAAAATGATAATTCTGTTTATTTTCGTAAAAAATGATTAAAACAGTTAATCATTAAACATTTTCTAAAAGTTTAAAAGCGATCCGAAAGACTATGTTACTACACAAACTCCTTCAATCAAGAGGCCTGAATCACATTTCCCACGAAAATATAAATAAATCATCCCCATTTAATTCTTTAAATTAGGGATAGAAAACATGTTGAAGTCAAGTGTCATAAGCACTTGTAAAAGATTACTAATTAAATACTACAAAATTTTAAATTTTAGTTCAACAAATAAGATCTTAAAAAGAGCATTTGCGTTTAAAGAGCTCAAATTCCGGGGTGTTATATGGTCCGTCATGAATTAAACTACTCCATATATATAAATAACAAAGCATTACATATGAATTATTTTATATCTTATTTTGATTCAGTATATGAAACACTCTTAGATTTATAAAAAAGAAAAAAATAACTCCCAATTAATAATAAAAAAGATATTTTCAACGGAAAATTAATGTTATGAACACTCACTCACTCTACGCATTAATAACTGTATACTTACGCCAGAGCGGGTGAAATTAATTATCTATGCATTAATAACTGTATTATGTGGATTTCATATTTCCAATAAATAAAAAAGAAAAGGCAAATCTTAGAAATCTTAAAGGAATGGGTGAGAAGGTGAAGGTGAAGGTGGTGGGTGGGATAGTATATATATAAGATGAGCTATAGAAATGCCTAGCCTCCGTCTCTCCTCCTTTCTTGAAAATTAAGCTGGTGGTAAACTTAACTCTCCAAAACCCTGACCAAACAAACACTAGAGAGACCATTCATTCCAATCAAATTCTATTAACGTCCAATCCACCACGGATCTCTTCTTTCTGATAATCCGTTTTGTTTCTTTGCTGTTAATATTCTTCTTAATCCGGTCTTTGCCTTTCTCAGTCACACCAATCTCTGAATCTTCACCCTCTTAAAAGTTCACCGTTCTGGAGGAGGAGTGAGTTTCAGAGCTGAGGTTTATTAGGGTTTAGTGTTCACCAAGTAAATTAAGGACAACAGCAATGGATGCATGATCTTGAAAAGGCAATTAATTCTTATAAGCTTTGATGAACCTAGGACAGTAAATTCACTACTGAAATCACAAGCAGTTGCATTCTTTCAACAAATTAAGGACAACCCATCAATTTGTATTGCAAGATTGTGTTTTTTCTAAATTAGTTCAAGTCCAGTTCTGGTGCTTACACGAAGTGCTTGGTGTAAGATATATATTCGTCCATGGGCCTTGAAAAAAAGTCCTTTATACGAAAATCCATGGCGTGTTTTGAGGGGTTAGATGATAAAAACTCGGTTAGAGTGCTGTTGGAAGGTCCAGCATTTATTAAGAACAAGCCGGCTCAGGTTTTGGCTATTCTAATTTCCTTCGAGTTCGTACCCGTTAATTTGGTCTTCTGTGCTCATTGATTTTCTACCAAAACTGAGCAAAGGCGCCGTCGTGATTGACATGTTTTGTCGAGTATTATTGAATTCGCTGGATGATGACTTAATTAGCTTGGATTACCCCCGGAGTGCGGGAGAGAGAGAGAGAGAGAGAGAGAGAGCTGTTGCAGCACGAGTTAAGCAAGGATGCAATGACGGCACTTGAAATTGCCCAGGCTAATGTTTAGGATGCCTTCTTTATTACTTGGTTTATACTCCGTAAACTTGTGCATTATTTATAGGATACCTGCATTAAAAACTTGATTAAAAGAAAATGAAATTGTTAAGCTATAATCCGGTTAAGAAGTTGCTTGCAAATTCCGAATTTCAGAACCCAGAAGAGTCTCCGGCAAATATTGCCAATATTCAGCAAACTATCATGGCTATTAATGCCGTCAGCAAGGTTCTTATTTGAGATTTATGACGCTATGGACTTTATGGTGCACATCTTATTTGGAACGCTTTATGAAGTAAGAAATAATCTCACCCACGTAAAAATTGACCGGAGATCTAACAGTTACTAGACTAAGACATCATTGGTGGATTTTTGAAACCTGATTATGCCCATATAACATGATAATGATATATTAAAAGAGAAAATAAACTAAACCAAAATTGTCTTTATAGGCTTTCTTCCAATTTACATTTCACACTTAAAGCCCGCATTGTCGTCGATTTCGAATATTAAAAGTTTTACATTCCATTTCTCTTTTGATAGCGGAAGGATTTAAAAAAGTTATTCGGTGTGAACAGAGTTGTAGAAAAGTTTAGAAGAGAGGCCCTTACTTTCAAACTTTTTCTTATTATGAAAGAGAAATTGTGAAAGAGAAATCATTGACCCCCGTATATACGTTAATGTTCCAGCAGGCCTTGACTCGTGGAGGAAATGTGGCTAGAACGTGACTTATATATAGTACGGAAAATATGATTGAATTGAATTACGAAAAAAGATATCCGTAATAATGTTTTGCAATGATCCATGTAATGATCTTTATAAAAAATAATAGGAATATCATTACATATAGCAAAGTTAATTGAATTACTCCCCCCTCTACAAAAAGATGACAAAAAGATAATTTTTATGTAGTATAATTTTTTTTCAATCTATCTTGGATCTTATGTTTAGAGAGAGAGAGAGAAGAATTAATTTGAAACACTCATTCAAGAATAAATTAGTTTATGTACAAATTTATATTTTAGTCATATTTTTTAGAATAATTTTTTTTGTTACCTTAGCCATTTTTTTGGGTCCGGAGAGAGCATTAATTAGATGCTACCCTATCCTATTTACTCCGTGAGCTTCTGGACAGTGTAGTTGAAATCTTTAGTAGTCAACACTCATTCCTATTATAGTCGAGAGTTGATTTTCCTTTTGTGTGTCTCAAAATGAGAGTCACATGCCAAAAGTTACATGATTTTCTGAATTTTATCGTAACACGTGGAGATTAATCGTTTATAATCCTGGTATATTCTCATTTTGGAACCGAGAAAATATTAAAAAAAACTGTGTTTTGCCCGAGTTAGTTTCAAGAACATGAAAAAGAGAGATTTTTAGTTTTTGTTTTTCCTTTCAGCATGTGATACGAACGAGTAGTATTAACATTTCCAAGGTCAATGCAAAGGCCTCATTCACTTTATTACTTTCAAAAATCAATGCACCACACCTAGATTCAATGGAAACCCAAGAAAATAGACTGAGAAAAAAGTCATCTTCCTCCAATGCCTAGAAGATTCCCGTGCCATGACGCAAAATATCACCTATTAGTATAAGGGTATGCATAGACTTGTTTCAACAATTTCCAAAATAAAACACACACACTATCACTAGCTTGGGCTCACAAGATACTACTTTCAACAAAAAATGGTTCTTAGGATGATATTGAGAACTATCCTGCCTAGTTGTTATAAATCTGAGAATAAATCATTTGGCCCCAAAAATAAAGTTTCTAAGCAGATTTCTTCAAAAAGGCTATTAGTCTCGAATTTAATTGACCCTGGCTCATCACTCTCAGTGCTTAGTGACCTTTCTAACTCTCTCATTGGATGCAACATTCATATCTTCACTCTCACAGAGCTCAAACTGATCACACACAACTTCTCTTCGAATAATTATCTAGGTAAAGGCGGCTTTGGACCCGTGTTCAAGGGGTTCGTAGATGACGACTTTAGGCCTGGCCTGGAGGCTCAACCGGTGGCTGTTAAATTACTAGATTTGAATGGAAGTCAAGGTCACAGAGAATGGCTGGTGAGCATATTTGATTTCTTAACATCTTGTTGGCTATTTTAGCCTTTTAACTTTTTCGTTATCTTATTTATTTTGGGTACTAGAATTAGTGATATGTTTTTTTAAGATAATTAATGTCAGCTTCTTACTTGTTCGAATTTTGATTTATAGGCTGAAGTGATATTTCTGGGGCAATTGACACATCCCCATCTTGTCAAGTTGATTGGATATTGTTGTGAGGATGAACACAGGCTTCTTGTTTATGAATACATCCCACGGGGCAATCTAGAAAACCAGTTGTTTAAAAGTATGTATATTATCGGCTGAGCTTTATTGACCTAAAAAGGTTTGGAATTTTAATTTAAAAAATCAAATTCTAATGAATGCAGGGTACTCTGTTCCATTACCCTGGTTGACAAGGTTAAAAATTGCACTTGGTGCTGCAAAAGGCCTTGCTTTTCTCCATGGGGAAGAACAATCAGTCATTTTTAGGGATTTCAAAGCTTCCAACATCTTATTGGACTCTGTAATTTCTGCTCCCAATTTCTTTGTTTTACTTCTAATGCTAAGTTATGCATACAACACAATACAATAGGAAGGTTAAAAGAAAATATGAACTGATATTCGCAGACTTGTCAAACAGGATTACACTGCTAAGCTCTCTGATTTCGGGCTAGCGTTGGATGGTCCAGAAGGAGATAACACACATGTCACAACACGTATAATGGGTACGGAAGGCTATGCTGCTCCTGAATACCTCATGACAGGTATATACACACACACACACATTCATTCTCCCCATTAAACTTCTACGCATTTAAAGAAAATGCTCTTGTAAAAAGTTGTATTGAAATGTAAAATAAGTATTTAACTTAATCCATTTCATGGTTCTTTTATTTCAAAATAATGACAAGAAAGTAAAACCTAGTCGGAAAAAAAATTGAGACATCCAAAAATTGAAAGGGCGACATGTAAAGTTGGACGAAATGAGTACGAGCTTCCATTATTTTGTCTACTTTTTTCAGGTCATGTGACAACAAAGTGCGATGTATTTTGTTTTGGCGTGGTTTTGTTAGAACTATTAACAGGCAGACGAGTCATGGACACGAGCCGACCTAGTAGAGAAAAGAACCTGGTGGATATGGCAAGGCCACTTCTAAGGGACTCCCATAAGCTTGACCGCATAATGGACCCTAAACTCCAAGGCCAGTACTCGAAAGAAGGGGTAAACAAGGCAGCAAAATTGGCTTACCATTGCCTGAGCCACCGCTCAAAGTCGAGGCCTACAATGACTGATGTGGTCATGACATTGGAGCCTCTATTGGACTTGAATGACATCCCAATTGATTCATTTGTGTATACAGTTCCAATACAAGGGGAAAAGAAGCATAATGATCAAAAGATAGGAGGAGAAATTCTTGGCAATCAACAAAAGGAGCAAGGAAAAAATGATTGCGAGGAGGAAAAGGTGATAAAGAGGAAAGAGGGAAAACGCCACGGGCACAGAAATGATCATAGGCATAAACGTCGAATACTCGGCTCATCTAAAGCTCGAGCTGTGCATTCAGATACTGCTCTATATACAACTTTTAGGAATGGCTACAATTTGCGGACGCACCATGACCAATGCAATGGAAATTAGGGGAGCTATCACTTGTCCAATCCTGTTAAGTACCCAACAAGATTTTCTTAGTACAGATAAAGGAGGACAAGAGATTAAAACTATGTTGCAAGGTGGATTTTAAGATTCTCTTTATACGTACAGATAAAGGGGGACGAGATTGAAAACTATGTTGCATGGTGGATTTATTTTACTTTTTTTTGATTTCTTGCATTATTCTCCTACTAAGTGTACGTACCAACTTCTTTTGTTTTCGTGCTGGAACAGCCCGTCAATTGTCATGTTCATTCTCATCCAAAAACTGAGTTTTTCAATCATGTTGTTAGGATGAATATTTAACCAGGCCTGATCCAGGAAATGACATTGGGCCAGGCCCAATAGACCGTCAGCCTGGTAACCTTCCTAGTGGGCTTACAGCACGTGGGTGAAGGATGAAACGTACATGTATCATAACTACCTAGTGTAATGGTCAGAACCGTTACACAGGTGACCGTTAATCAGGTACGTAGTATAAATACCCAGTTGACAATGGAGAGAAGGGTAACGCATAATTTGCTACACTAGATATTCAGACCTCCATTGTTGACTTTTCCATATACCTTCACTAACACTCACACCGGAGGAGTCCACCAACGGCCCAAGCCGTTCGGACTTTTGTGCAGGTATTCTTACCGGACGGCCAGCAGGACTGCCCGACAGAATCAGGCGTCAACATTGGCGCTAGAAGGAGGGCCTAGTAAAACTTCCATCAACTTTTGTTAACATGGAAACATCACAGTCGCAGAGTCATTCACGGCGACCTCCTCTCTCTCGGTCTCATCAGGAGACGGCAGCTGATAAAGACCGCCGCCTCCAGATAATCCTCGACAGAAAAAAGGCTCTGGACCTCCAGCAGAAGGAGCTTGACAAACAGTACGAGGAGTTAACCGAGGCGGGTAATGAACTTTTGAGCCAGAGAGGCTCGGCCTCCCGCTCAACCCGCTATACCAGACGAGAGGATAATGAACCCCGAGGGGAAGTAAACCGAAACCGCGGGAAAGAGCCGGCTCGCTCTAAGTCGATCTGGACAGCAGATTTGAGAAAGCGAGCCAGATCGCCGACGAGGAAATATCGGGAAGACCGACATAGTCATGGGAGCCACACTGGCGAATCTTTACCCATCAAGGTTTCGGATAAGTATTATGGGTCAAAAAAGGCCCGATTCTCACCATTCTCGAAGGACCTCGAAGAGGCTAAGATCGACCGATCCCGTAAGGTCCCTACTTTGGAGATGTTTGATGGGACGGGTGATCCACATGATCACACTTATTCCTTCGAGCAGGCCATGCACTTTCATGGTCATGATGCAGTGGCGATGTGCCACTTGTTTTTATCCACTCTGAAGAAAACTGCCAGAGAATGGATTATCTCCCTCCCAGCAGGATCCATCAAATCATGGGAGGAATTACAAGAACAGTTCCACAACCGCTTCGGGAGCAACAAGCGGCGAGCCCGAATGATGACATCCCTTCTGCAAGTAAAACAGAGGCCGAATGAAACTCTTCGGCAGTATATTAAAAGATTCAGAGAGGCTGTGTCAGAAATCAACGGGATTGACCCGAAGCAGGTAATCCAATTTTTAACCATGGGATTAAATGTTGATAAATCCAGCAGGTTAATTGAGGAGCTTATCTCGAAGTCCCCAGAGACCTTATCGGAGACTTATGAGAAGGTGGACAAGTTCGTAGAGTTGGAAGAGGCTCTCGCCAATCTACGGGGATCCTCGAAAAACACAGGTGATTTTCACCAGAGAGACCCCGGAGGCGTTAGTGCCGAAAAGAAATCCAACGGCAATGGTAAAAAGGGGAATGATCGAAGGGATTCTAACAAGGATCGGCAACAAAAGAATGATCCCCCGAGGGATCGAAGAGGTGCCGAGAAAGATTACACACCCCTGAACACCAGCAAGAGCAATATCGTGAAAGCGATAAAAAATAAACCCTTCTATGAGAAGCCCCCGAAGATCCGGGTTTTTGCAAGGCAAAAGGAAGGAGATCGGTATTGCACTTACCACGAAGCCAAAGGGCATGATACTGAGGAATGCTACCATCTTAAAGACTTCCTCGAAAAACAGGTACGGAGTGGCAATCTGGACAGTTATGTTGCCGATTCCTACAGACCATCGGCCTTTGATCGCCTCGAGCCACCTCCTCCCATTACTGAAGCAAGAGGCGTGGTTGATGTTATTTCCGGAGGATCAATTTCCGCTCTGTCCAATCGAAAGAGAAAAGCTTTCGGCAGAGAAGTACATCAAGTGTCCGGGAAACCAATGAGTGCCAAAACCGACCCCATCACTTTCTCCGATGATGATTACCCCTCGGGGATGGTCACTCCCCATCAGGATGCACTGGTCATAACAGCTCAGGTCGGCACCATGGATATGAAAAGGATGCTTGTTGATAATGGGAGTTCAGTCGATGTACTGTATAGCCAAGCGTACAATCGGCTGGACTTGGGGGGAAGAAAGCTGGAGATCTGCAATGAGTCCCCTCTATATGGGTTCGGGAATAACCCAGTTCGTATAGCAGGGACGATTGAGTTGCCTGTGATCTTCGGGACTGCCCCGAAACAAGCTTCCATTATGGTCCGCTTTTACGTGGTTCAAGTGGAAAGCAACTACAATGCCATCTTGGGAAGAACAACTCTATCGGCATTAAAAGCAATTACATCCATCCCCCATTTAAAAATGAAATTTCCAACCAAAAATGGGATCGGGGAATCTGTTGGAGATCAGGATCTTTCCCGAAGATGTTATCTGCAGACCATACAGACATCCTCTCCCAGTGATAGTAAACAGAAAGCTACAATGAAGATCGAGCTTGAACCATTCACTGAGGGATGTACTGAACCATTAGCAACGCCAGCCGAAGATACAGTTGAAGTCCCACTATTTCAAAATGATGATCAGAAAACTGTACAGATTGGCACAAACCTTCGAGAGGAAACCAAAACTCGGTTGGTCTCGCTTCTTCGGGAATATGCTGACATCTTTGCATGGGTCCCAGCCGATGTGCCGGGCATTGACAAAACTGTGGCCGTACATCAGCTGAGTGTCAATCCGAACTCCAAGCCCGTAAAGCAAAAACGGAGAAACATAGCTCCCGAGAGGCAACAGGTAATTGATAATGAAATTGACAAACTTTTGGCTGCTGACTTCATTTTTGAAATCAATTACCCAGAATGGCTTGCTAATGTGGTGCTGGTCAAAAAACACAATGGGAAGTGGAGGATGTGCGTGGATTATACAGATCTCAACAAAGCATGTCCGAAAGATTACTACCCTCTCCCGAGCATAGACCATTGCATGTCCTTTGGGCCTACCGAACAACTCCTCGGACTACTACTGGGGAGACACCATAATGAGCTTCTTAGACGCTTTCTCGGGGTATAATCAAATAGCCATGCTTGAAAGCGATATACCAAAGACGGCTTTCATCACCCATCGAGCCATATATGCTTACAAGGTCATGTCCTTCGGGTTGATTAATGCGGGGGCTACCTATCAGAGGATGATGAACAAGGTGTTCAGCAGCCAGATCGGGAGAAATATGGAAGTCTATGTTGACGACATGATAGTCCGAAGCATGAAGGAGGATGATCATTTGTCCGATCTAAAAGAATGCTTCGAGAATGTCAGGACAAACAACATGAGACTTAACCCAACTAAATGCACATTTGGCCTCGGGTCAGGCAAATTTTTGGGGTATATGGTTAGCCGAAGAGGGATTGAGGCAAATCCCGAAAAGATATCGGCTATCCTTGAAATGCAGCCACCGAAGAACTTCAAAGAAATTCAACGGTTGACCGGGAGGCTGGCAGCTCTTCGGCGGTTTGTGGCCCGATTAGCAGAGAAATGTCTCCCATTCTTCGGGACTCTCAAAGGAGCTCAGAATCAGAAAACTTTTCAATGGACCGAAGAATGCCAAGAGGCTTTTGAGCAGATTAAAAGATATATCTCCTCACCTCCGATATTGAGCAAAGCATTGCCTGAGGAGGATCTACAACTATACTTGTCTGCCACATCCTTGGCAGTTGGGTCAGCATTGATCAGAGAAGATTCGCAAGGACAAAAGCCAGTCTACTACGTAAGCCATGCTCTTCGGGACGCTGAAACAAGGTACCCAAATTTAGAGAAGTTGGTTTACGCACTGGTTATCTCCAGTCGGAAACTGAGGCATTATTTCCAGGGGCGAACTATCATCGTCCTCACAGATCAACCACTACGAAAAGTCCTCTACAGACCTGAGTCCTCGGGGAGATTGGCAGCATGGGCCATCGAGCTAAGTCAGTTTAACATTGAGTTCCGTCCTCGGACGGCTATAAAAGCTCAGGCTCTCATCGATTTCATTATCGAGTGTTCGTTCCCCGAGGATACCAAAGAGAAAGAATCTGAGTCCGAGGAAGTGACAGTAACCCCCGAGGAGATTGCGTGGGTTTTATATGTTGATGGATCCTCTACCGGGACAAGAAGCGGGGCTGGGGTAATTCTCACCTCCCCAGAAGGCTTCAAGGTACAACAATCTATCCGGTTCGGGTTCATGGCCACTAACAACATAGCCGAATACGAAGCACTAGTGGCAGGATTGAAATTGGCCCGAAGTCTGGAAGTCAAAAACTTGACAATTTACAGCGACTCCCAACTGGTTGTGAAGCAAGTGCTGGGAGAATATGAAGCAAGGGAAGTTCATTTACAAGCCTATCTGCATCTGGTTCGGTCATTATTAACATCTTTCCCGAAGTATCAGATAGTAGGCGTGGTCAGATCGGAAAATACTATGGCCGATGTTCTTTCAAAACTGGCAACCACCGATCAGGGGGAGTTAGATGGGGCAGTATACCTAGAAAATCTTCAACAACCAAGCACCCTCGTTCAGACAGTAATGGATATTGAACAGGGGGATTCGTGGATGACCCCTATCTTCAAATTTCTCTTGAATGGTGAATTGCCCGAAGACAAAGCTTTGGCCCGAAGAATAAAGTACAAATCCACCAAGTACTGTATTCACAATGACCATCTGTACCGAAGATCTTACTCTTCCCCATTGCTTCGATGTCTCGACCCTAGGGAATCCAATTATTCTCTTCGGGAAGTTCATGAAGGAATCTGCGGGGATCACGTGGGAGCAAAAGCACTTGCCCATAAAATTTTACGACAAGGATATTTTTGGCCGACAATGCTTGAAGATGCCAAAGACTTCGTCAAAAAATGTCACAAGTGCCAAATATTTGCATCCGTCCCACACCAACCTCCCGAGGAATTATCCCCTATACTCTCCCCGATACCATTTTCTGTGTGGGGAATAGACATTTTGGGCCCTCTTCCCCAGGGTAAGGGGCAAGTGAAGTTTGTAATCGTCGCTATCGATTATTTCACCAAGTGGGTAGAAGCCAAACCACTTGCCAAGATCACCGAGCATACATGTCTTCAATTCTTCAAAGAGCAAGTGGTCTATCGGTTCGGCATCCCGATGATTCTGATTTCCGACAACGGCCTTCAATTTGTTGGAAAAACATTCGAGGGATTCTTGACAGAGCTTAACATCCAACATCGACGGACCTCGGTAGCTCATCCACAAGCAAATGGTCAAGTAGAAGTAACGAACAGAACACTTCTTCATGGCATTAAAAGAAGGTTGGAGGATGCTAAGGGTGCTTGGCCCGAGGAGCTTTTGCATGTCCTTTGGGCCTACCGAACAACTCCTCGGACTACTACTGGGGAGACACCTTTTAAGATGGCCTATGGTTCCGAAGCCCTGATACCTATTGAGATCGGAGTACCTTCTCCGAGAGTCTTAAACTTCGACGAAATACTCAATAGCGAAGGTCTTCGGTTAAACCTCGACTTATTAGAAGAGGAACGTGACTCAGTTGTCCTCAGATTGGCTGCTTATCAACAACGAACTGCTCGGCACTTCAACAAAAATGTTAAAAGCAGGTCATTCAGTGTGGGCGATTTGGTCCTTCGACAAGCTGAGGCATCCACTCCTCGGGAAACTGGCAAACTTATGCCAACATGGGAAGGACCATACTTAGTGATCGAAGTGCTGAGGGCTGGAACTTACAAGCTTCAGGGCATGGATGGAAAAAATGTTCCAAATACTTGGCATGCTATTCGGCTTCGTAGGTATTATCAGTAGTTCACACTTTGTACTTAGTCCCATTTTGAGGCTATTATTGAAGCCGATCAAAACTTTTGGGCCGGTTCGATTGGGTTGAGAATATAAGACTTTGGGCTTGATTGACACAAAGGCCCAAGGTCTTATCCAAGGCGTGAAACCCAGATAACAAAGGCCCAAGTCTTTAACCCAAAAGCTTTCCCATCGGTCTGATGCCTCCGGGCTCCCGATAGAGAGTTCCTCTTCGGTCTGATGCCTCCGGGCTCCCGAATGATATTTTCCATCGGTCTGATGCCTCCGGGCTCCCGATGGAGTTCCTTTTCGGTCTGATGCCTCCGGGCTCCCGATGGAGTTCCTCTTCGGTCTGATGCCTCCGGGTTCCCGAAAGATATTTCCCATCGGTCTGATGCCTCCGGGCTCCCGATGGAGTTCCTCTTCGGTCTAATGCCTCCGGGCTCCCGAATGATATTTCCCATCGGTCTGATGCCTCCGGGCTCCCGATGGAGTTCCTCTTCGGTCTGATGCCTCCGGGCTCCCGAATGATATTTCCCATCGGTCTGATGCCTCCGGGCTCCCGATGGAGTTTTTCTTCGGAAGGTTTCATTCTACTCCCCCAGCACATTCATATACTGGAGGAGTGGGGGGCAATGTTAGGATGAATATTTAACCAGGCCTGATCCAGGAAATGACATTGGGCCAGGCCCAATAGACCGTCAGCCTGGTAACCTTCCTAGTGGGCTTACAGCACGTGGGTGAAGGATGAAACGTACATGTATCATAACTACCTAGTGTAATGGTCAGAACCGTTACACAGGTGACCGTTAATCAGGTACGTAGTATAAATACCCAGTTGACAATGGAGAGAAGGGTAACGCATAATTTGCTACACTAGATATTCAGACATCCATTGTTGACTTTTCCATATACCTTCACTAACACTCACACCGGAGGAGTCCACCAACGGCCCAAGCCGTTCGGACTTTTGTGCAGGTATTCTTACCGGACGGCCAGCAGGACTGCCCGACAGAATCAGGCGTCAACACATGTGTTTCAATTATTTGCTTAATTGTACATCGAGCACCCGTAATGAATTAAAGTTAATGCTGTATTTTTTAAATAAATTACTAGTTCAGTGTTTCATAATCTTCTTTTACCTTGTTAATACATGCATGTGTAGTAGTAGTAGGGTAAAACTCTGAAATTTTATCATTCTAATATTAATAGATTTAATTATATTTTATTTTTTATTAGAATCAAATTAGTGTTAGAGCATGTAGCCCGTGGCTAGTATATATAAACCATGCCAAGAACTCCACAATCCACACATTGATAATTGCATGTTTTTCATTGATTAATGTTATATATGCTGGTCAGGTGTACTATTATGTGTTGTGTCCAATTTAGAAACCTCGTCACTAATTTAAATTTGACTCCTAGTATCTAGCTAATCAAAAATTTGATAACCTACTACTCGATTACATGAGAAAGCTAGCTATTAGCTACAAGTAACTAAATTTCAACAACTTATTGACCAGTGTAAGCTCGGGACGGGTATAATCTTTTTCAACAACTTGGGTACAATTAGAAGGCATGACAAAAGCCAGATGATCGATGAAACGTCATTTGTCACAAATAGCGCGCACACATATATATAAACATTCAAATTAAACTAAAATTAATGCTTAGACAAAAGAAGCAAAGCATTTCCTAAAAACAAAACAAGCAACAAGCAAAGCCTATTAAAAACACAAACTTAGGATATATAGGAAGGAAACCAACCAGGTGGAACAAGCAGTTAAATAATTTTAAAAAGAATAAAGGTGTAGAGGAAGCCTGGGCTCAGGCACGGTGACAAGTGGGATCTTTTTAGGGGTGGAAAGCCCAAATATTTCGTCCATATTCAAATCTTGACTTGTCACTGAATCCGGCAATTTCCAGTTGAATCCATGCAGAAGATTGGCCAAACTGGATTCAATTACCTTTAATCCTAAACTATATCCGGGGCACATTCTTCTTCCCGCTCCAAACGGCAATAGCTCAAAATCATGGCCTTTAACATCTACAGCCTTCCCAATTAACCTTTCCGGCATAAATTCATTTGGTTTGTCCCACAATTCAGGGTCTCTCCCTATGGTCCATACACTTACAAGAATTCGGGTTCCTTTGACGACGTCGTATCCTGCTACTTTACAGTCTTCTCGAGCTTCTCTGGGCGCCAACATTGGCGCTACAGGGTGCAACCTCATTGTCTCCTTCACAATGGCCTGAATGTAAGGAAGATTTTGTATGTCCTTCTCTTCTACCCACCTTTTTCTTCCAATCACCCGGTCCAGCTCCTCGGTTGCCTTTTCAAATAGTTCAGGCTTCTTCAAAAGTTCCGAGATAGCCCATTCTACAGTCACTGCTGAGCTCTCAGTTCCACCAGCGAGTAGGTCCTAATAATTAATTTATTGATTAATTAGACCAAAAACAATTAGTAATGTTAATAACTTTATATAAAATAGATAAATACTTCATCTCTTTTAAAATTAAAGATGTATTTTTTTTAGCCCGTTTCAAAATTAAAGATATATTTCTATTTTAAAATTATAAAGTGCACAATAATCCTAATTTGTTATTACCTTTTTACTATCATTTTTAATCTCAAACCACCAAAACTAAATTCTTAACTAATATTAAAATATAAAATTATCTTTAAAAATAGTCATTTTATAAATATATATTTAATTTTAAAACGGAAAGAGTGAAAAAAAATAAGTTATCACTCTTCGGTTACCAAAAAAAAAAAAAAAAAGCCTCATTCATTTGTCAAAACTTTTAGTACAACATACTTTCATTTCTTTTGGTAAAATTAAGTATAACATGAAGCTATATACATATTTTCATTACTATATATGTCATCACTATTAAATTAAATATTTAATAAATTTAAAAGAAAATATTAAACAAAAATTTATTGTATAGTTTAATTATAAATTTTGTAAAAGGGACTTTTTTCGTGAAACAAATGATTTTTTTTTATTTTTGATCGGAGGGAATAGTTAATTTTTAACTCTGCGTCAAGTCTCCCACTACTTAATTAAGTCAAGCCAAAGTAATCTAATGTAATAAGTACTTACAAATTATAGTATAAAGACATTAGCTTTGTTAATTCTGCAATGTAAGGACCATAAAGTATTATGAAATTTATTTGATTCTCTTAATTTGTCATAATAAACTAACTTCTTTCCATAATGATCTATCTAAGAAAATATAAACTACGTACCGATCTATATATAACCATATTCACCCTGGAAATTGAAGGCTATTAGTCGAGTAACAAATAATGATGGATAAAAAAATGAATACGTATATAATTAAAAATAAATAAATATACCTGAGTAAATCCCTTAATTCCATTCCTCTCAAGTTTAACCTCCAAATTTGGATCATCAGCAAGCTGGAGCAACACATCCACCATATCCTTGGCCACATAATTAACCCCCTCTCTCTCTCTCCTCGCATTATGCTCATCAAGCACATGCTCCAGAAACCTATCAAACTTTTTGCTCACTATTTTCATCCTCTTCACATAACCCTGCAAGTCCAAAAAGTCAACCCACGGAATCGAATCCCCAATGTTAAGCACGCCATTCAGCAAAAACAACTCGAAGATCATTTTCTTAAACTCCTCAGACGTCACGATCCCGTTTCCGTCGTTATCATTGTCCAAATACTTTTTTCCCAAAACCATGCGGCTGATCACGTTCAAACTAACCGTAGCAAGATGATCTTTCACGGTAATATTCTTCCCCGAAACTGCGTAAAGTTCCTTGAGGAGCGAATTCATTTCTTCAACCCTAATATATTCGTATGATTCGAGTCGCTTTGCGCTAAACAACTCCGTTACGCATATTTTCCTTGCTTGGCGCCAGTATGGACCGTAAGGGGACCAGGTGATGTCGGAATAGTTGTATGTTGTGTATTTGCCGGCGGAGGTTTTAGGCCGGCCACTAAAAGTGACGTCCATGGTTTTGAGGAAGATTTTGGCCATTTCCACCGAGGAGGCCACAACTACTGGGAAGGAACCGAATTGGAGTTGCATTATGGGACCGTAGTTTTGGGATAGTTTGTGGACGGAACGATGAGGGAGGGAGCCAATCAGGTTAAGGTTTCCTATAATAGGCCATGGTTTTGGGCCTGGTGCTGGGTTAAGGTTTCGGAATTTTAGGCCACGTCGGAAATATTTTGAGAGGAGAAAAAGAGAGAGAATCACAAGCCATGTTGCGGCGTATGCAGCCCAAGTTGAAGCTTCCATTTAATTTGACGCCGGGATTTATATATATATATATATATGTGTGTGTGTGTGTGTTGGTGGTTTTGGGTGGGGTTGTGGTTGTGTTAAGTAGCTAGTGACGGTGGTGTTGTGGCGATAGAATTTGAGGTAGGAAGGATTATTTATAGTTGAATTAAGAGGGACAAGATAGTTTTTCCCAAGGCTAATTTATTATTTAATTAGTTTGTGTTTCACGTCAGTTCACTGTTCTTATATCATTTCAGTGGAGTGCCAAGGCAGCTTGGTCGGGTCCTCGATCAGTTTAATTTTTTTAATTGAAATTTGGAGAAAAGTCACACCAATTAACAAAATGTCTGATGTAACCAAATCTGTCACCATTCAAGTTAATGCAATTTCGTTTATACTTGCCAAACACGCTTACATATATATGGTAGCCTATTTGGCAATACATTTTTTAAAGAGTTGGAGTTTATTTTTCAAATTATAAAGGCTTTTGCCGTATGTCTTACTCTTTCCCCACTCTGTACGTCTCTTCCACTAGTAAAAGAGAGAATATTAATTTCAGAACTTGGGACGTTTTTTGTAACATCTCTTTCTTGATTAGTAAAAAGAGAAGTTACGCATAAATAAAATTTAAGTAAAATATCAAATAAAAAAGAAAACTTTTTTTACACTCGTTCTTAATTCCCCCTGAATATTTGTCGAAATAAAAATACAGTAAAAATCAAATGTCCAGTATAAATATAAAATGCATAAATAAGAAATGAAATGAATAACATAATCTATTGAACAGAATAACATAATCTACTAAATTAAACTAATCTATTGAACTGAAACTGATCTATTAAACTGAACTGATTTATTAAACAACATAAAAGACTGAATTGAATGACTTTGTTTATTTCATACCGAGCTAAAAACAAAACAGAACAAAATAAAAGTCACACATTGGGCTGCAGATTCAAATGCATGTAAAATCAGAAAAGTGTGCTCGGCACTACAAACAACACTAGACCGCAGAACAGAACAGAATGTTAGGGCCGACCTATACGTTTCCCACAAACAAAGCACCAAATGACCAACTCTCATCGGAGCACATAAAATGGAGACGTCGTGAACTAATTACACTGCCACAGAAATATCATATCTCGGTGCCAAGATGACATGCTTGTGGTACCCCCACAAGTGGTGATAACACATGTATACCTTACGGTACATTCTAACAAAAATATCATGTCACAATACATGCGACACAATACTAACAAAGGGGTTCTAATATGCACATGTTAAACTAAAACGAATCGACACAAAAGCTCCCAAATATATGTATGTTTCTATATAATCAAAATAAATACTAGATGTGCTCAACAAGTTTCAAGAGTACAAGTTATAAATTTATGAATATCTAAAATCAAACGAAGCGATCATATGAATTCAAGTAAGACCAAAGTATTGAAACAATATCCGAATTTCTAAATAAGGAGCAAAATGAATGAATTAAAATTAAAAGATTATTGCTGAAGAAGTTCGGAATCCGTACATGAAATAAGCAATGTAATACCAGAAATTATATTGCAAAACTGACTCGTTAAATTCCCTCCATCGGAACTAATTAAATAAAATAAAGGAATTGATAAATAAATAGTTAATCAATTGATTAAGTTTTACACTTTTTTTTTTCCTCTTAGGCGAATCCAAAATCCTTCCGTTCTAAACAAAATTCTACCTAAAGTTATACATACATAAATATTATAATCATGGAAACGTATATATATTAATAAATAATAGTATTCTTGTTCATTCCGAAATATATATAAGTATATTAACAAAAGTATTCTTTTTATTTTTAAATCTATTACAAATAAATATTTTATGATATTATTATTTTTATTTTCTGTCAATACTTTAAAGTTATAAAAATATTAATTTAAAATTTTAAAATACTAATTACTAACAAAGCTATACCAAAATTTATTAACTAACAAAATAAATAGCATACAAAAATTAAAACTACAAAATTAAAACTAATAAAAAAAATTAAATAATTACACAAAGAAAGAAAAAGAGACATACCCAAAATTATGAGATTCGCAGACCGCCCACATCCTCGACACCAAAAATTTTAACTAGAGAGGTCCTTACTAAAAATGTCCTCACATAAAAAGTTACTCATACAAATGGAAGGTACTTAATGTTTGAGTATTAAAATGGGAAGAGGTAAGGTCGTATATATAGTTAAAGAAATGGAGGATGACTTTAAAATTCAGTAATGTGGGACTCTAAAAAAAATGACTGGTTATTACATTAATTCTCCCATAAAAAGGATTCCGTCCGCGGAATCAAAAGAATGGAACGATCCTAATTATCAAAAGAGGCGAATACTTCGCTCGAATAGAATTTTCACAAAACAAATGAAATGGTTTTCCTCCGGAATCTTATCAAAATGAATAGTGCATCACGTGCAACAGATGATAATGATAACTCTGCAACACTAAGACGCGAAATACGTTATACACATAAGCTAATTGTGGAGGCAAAGCTAACCGAAATGCGACTTCGTCAACCCTTTCTTCAATCTCAAATGGACAATAAAATGCGGACTGAGTTTACCTATTAACCCAATTCGTCGAATACTGATTAAGCAGACCTAAATTTCTCCTTAGTCACGGCAACAATCTCGGCAGTGATTCGAACGAACTCAGACCTTCTCCCTAACCTCAATCCATCAAATTGGTACCCACATTTACTACTATACAACGCCTTAAACGAAATCATCACAACGCTTATATGCCAGCTATTGTTAATAAGGCTCAAATAATCATCTTAATTAGTCGACCATGCTAATGCATAAAACCTTAACATATTCTCCGAAATCTGGATAATCCACTCTAATGCATGTCAATGTTGTTCTATTATGCTGTTTTGTCTGCTTTACGAATCTTCAACCTAGTCTATTACATTTTTCTATCTAAAATTTTAGATCAATCTAACAAATTTGATCCCTAAGTCCTTTTACAATGATTATAATATTTTCAATCATAAGGACTATTCAGACTTTATTTAATTCGGATTATCCTAACAATTTCGATCTCTAAGCCCTTATACAACAGATTCAAACATAAGGGTTGTACAAAATAAAATTACTTATTATACATTAAAATCTTTTACATAACATTTATCATTAATAATTGAACGTTGTCTTGCACCTAACATGGCCCAAGGCCTAGCACTGTCTGTTGTCCAGTGCCACACAACATTCCTATAGGCTTCGTACCCGGAACAAATTCGATGGTAAACTCAACTTCCTTTTGCAATGACAACTGTAAAACCCCGAATTTTATGAAATACAAAATTTAATTTTTCTTCATATATATATTTTTTTGAAACAGTAAGTGGTTAAATCGATAAAGTTAAAAGTTAAGGATGTTATGTGCAAATTTTATTTTGTCGGACAATATTCGCTTTGTCGGGGAATATTCGTTTGGTCGGGGAATATTCATTTGGTCCGACGGCGCCAAAATAACAAATTATTGGTGGACCCCACAACGGAATATTTGTCGGATATAGAAAACGACAGAAATAACCTTTTTAAATAAAAATAGTCAACGGAACTGTTAAAATACCGGTGATAAAAGAATAGTAGCATACGGTAGTTTTTGGTATTTTCTGTAGCACACGGTACTCTACAGTAACACACGGTATTGCATAGTGTCTCATATTATTGGTCTGATAATTGACACCGTAACTGTTACGCATCATTTCATCGATAATTGTCACTGCATAATATTTTATATTATCAATTCAATAATTGTTGTTATACAGTATTTTGCATTATTGATTTAATAATTGTCATTACACTGTATTTTATATCATTGAGTCAATAATTGTTGTTGCACTGTTTTTAAAATTATTGAACCTAATAATTGTCACAGTAAAATATGCACAGTAATTCACATTATTGAATCAATAATTCTCATTACACAGTAACGTATGCTTTATTTTACATTATTGTTATCTCTATTATGATGTTATTTAAACAGTTGTATTTCATTAATTTATTGACTTGATATCTAAGAGCTAACTATACTGTATTTATAACAATTAGTCATAATAATTGAATTGATAAAGTTATTTGTTTATAATATAAAGTTAGGTGATTATTAGGTGATATGAAATGAATGGTGTAGATTAAAGTGTGAATTATTGTTGAATAATTGAATTGATTTGTTTATAATATAAAGTTAGGTGATTATTATGTGATATGAAATGAATGGTGTAGATTAAAGTGTGAATTATTGTTGAATAATTAAATTGATTTGTTTATAATATAAAGTTAGGTGATTATTAGGTGATATGAAATGAATGGTGTAGATTAAAGATAATATAATATTTGAAATGGATGGTGTAGATTAAAAGATGATCTTTAAATGAATGGTTTAGATTAAATGAATGATAAGATTTTTGGCTATAAATAGAAGCCTTAACTTAAGGATTTTTCATAAACTTCCTTACTTGTTCTTTCTTTCTCTCTCTAAATACTTCTTGTGAAAGTTCTCTCTAAGTGTGCTTAAGTCATCTTGAGTATTTGTGAAGATCTATAAGTATACGTGTACTGTTCAAGTTAATCAACCTCATTTAAATCAATATTCAGTCACGTGTTGAGGTAAGGGATACCATCTTTTTCATCTTCCATTATTCAAACGTACTATGGTAAGGGATTATCATTATTTGATTCTCGATAATAATATTGTTTCTTCCTTACTCATAAGACGTGCCTTTTATTTCCATGTATTAAATTGTGGGAATAACCTTACGGAGCGGATTGCCGCCTGTTGGTGAATAACCTTTCGTATTCATTCATTATTAATCTCTGAGAATAACCTTACGGAGCGGATTGCCGCCTGTTTGGTGAATAACTCTTTGTACTCAAATTCTATTAAATTGTGGGAATAACCTTACGGAGCGGATTGCCGCCTGTTGGTGAATAACCCTTTGTATTAATTTCCTTCACCTTTTGTTAATCAAACCTGCTACGGTAAGGGATATTATTTTCTTTCATACTCCTAAATCGAAATTTATTATGGAACTATTGCTTCTATAATTCCTGAAAATATTATATGTTCCATAATAGTTGAACTTCATTATTTCAACTGAACCTTCCTATTTACGTGAACCTTTCTATTGAATTGTAACCGTTATTCTGAACTGTGGATCTTGAATATCATTTTTAAATTTCACTCCACATCATGTTGACAATTTGGACATTATTTGAATCTGTACAAAGTAAACTTCCGATACTTATTGTTTATCCTGTTTCTTCTGTTCATCATTTGTGTCACTGTTATTTGTACTAATCATCAAGAATCAAGCTGTTGTGAATATCTGTGGCCGGTGGCACAGATGTGATATATTTGTTGAACAGATGATAGGTTAAAGGCGATATAATAGGTTCAAGGCGATACATCTGTTAGGTGTCTTTTATGGCACGTGGTGAATGTTCTCTTTGGCCCGTAGTGCAAAGATGAACTGTTGATTGGTATGATTATGACCAAAGGCTGAATCTGGTATAATCATGACCGTTGGTGCTATATTGAATATCTTTGGCTGTAGTGCAAAGATGAACTGTTGATTTGCATGATTATGATCAGGAACTGTGAATTTTTATTATCATGACTAATGGTATTTCAGATGATAAAAGTTGATGATGTTTTTACGAAAAAGAGAAGCGAGTGGACATTATAATCTGCATTATTCTTCTAATAGATTGCTCATTCCGCTGCTATTATTGATCTGAACATTGTTTAAGAATTTAACTGCAGTTTTTGATATAAACATTGTATTCTATTGTATTCTATCAAGAACTCAACTGTTGAAGGCTAATGATAATTTATTCGTCATGATATTTCTTACTGGGCTATTTGAGCTCACCCTTTCTTTTGTTCCATTGTTTTTCAACAGGAGATGAAAACATAACAGGGTCTAGCCGGGGAATGGAGTGAGGGTCCGAGGAATAGTTATCATAGTCTTCACGTTTTGTAAAATAGTGTGGCAATAATAGTGAAGACTTAGTTGTGTATTATTATACACTGTATTGTTGTACGTTGTGCTTTGTTGTAATAATTTTGTTGTAGTCTTTTGACGACTCAAGTTTGGGCTGTGTGGGCCCAGATTTGGGGGCGTCACAACAACCGTGATAATTCTTAAATAGATACATCAGAAAACTCACGAACGACTAGAAAATTTTCAATACAACTTTCTCAAAAAGGTATGATTTATAAATGCCAAATACTCCTCACAGCCCTTAGCCACCAACTTTTTAGTTTTTAAAACAAAAATCGATTTCATTACATTACCCAGTTGTGAACTTTGGAACACAAAATCTGGAGGTTTCAAATTCCTAAAAATAACCTTATTCGATTGGCAATCAATAGTGGTCTCGTACTTATCCAACCAGTTCATCCTAATAATCACATCAAAATCGTATATATGCATCAACAGAAGATTAACCCCACGAATCTTATTTTCAAAACTAATTAAAACAACCTCGGTACAAATCAGAGAACAAAAAAAAAAATCCCATTGGAGCAGCAATAAATATAGTAAAGTCTAAGGACTAAGATGTCGAACAAAAGAATACAAAATAATCGAATGAGTAGAGTCAAAATCAATAAAAGTCTCACGACTACTTACTTAAAGAATGTCAAAAATTGAACATAGCGTATCCATCACCTAATTATATGACAAGGCGAACATACGTACTCCATGGTGCCGGCCAATATTTTCACCATTATCATCACCTCCACCAAATCTAATGATTTTACGAGCCCTCGACAAAACAAAACGGACGAAAGCAAAATTGATTTAAGGCAAATTCGAATACAAACTCATATTATAGCTGAACAAAATTTCAAACAGAATAAAAACCTATCATAGATGTCTACCCATAACTCACAGGTCAAACATAAATAAGTTTTCTATAAGAAAAAAATCAAGCTCTGATATCAACTCTGTAACACTCTTTTCCTGACTAGTGAAAATGGAGGTTACGCATAAATAAACTCTAAGCAAAATATCAAATAAAAAAGAAAACTTTTTTCACACCCACCCTTGATTCCCCTGAATACATGCCAGTAGAAAAATGTAGGATGAGTCAAATGTCCAATACGGATATAGAGCGCATAAATAAGAACTGAAATAAATAACATAATCTATAAAACTTAATAACATAATCTATTACACTGAACTAATTTACAGAACTGAAACTGATGCATTAAACTGAAATGATTTACTGAACAACATAAAATGCTGAATTGAATGACTGTGTTTATTTCATACCGAGCTCAAAACAAAACAAAACAAAATAGAAGTCATACATCGGGCTACAAATCCAAATGCATGCAAAATTAAAAAGGTGTGCTCGGCACTGTAACAACAACAGACTGTAGAATATAACAGAATACTAGGGCCGACCCATACGCCTTCCACAACAAAACACCAAATGACCAACTCTCATTGAGCACACGAAATGGAGACGTCGTGGACTAATCACATTGCCACGAAAGTCTCATGCCTCGGTACCAAGAGGACATGCTCGTGGTACCCCCACAAGTGGTTATATTATAGCTTAGGTATACCATACGGTACATTCTAAGAAAAATATCATGTCACAATACATGCGACATAATACTAATAAAGGGGTTCTAATACGCACATGTTAAACTAAAACGAATCGACACAAAGGCTCTCAAATATATTAACATGTATATTTCTACAGAATGAAAATAAATACTAGATGTGCTCAACAAGTTTCAAGAGTACGAGTTATAAATTTATGAATACCTAAAATCAAATAAAACAATCATATGAATTCAAGTAAAACCAAAGTATTGAAACAATATCCGAATTTCTAAATAAGGAGCAAAACAAACAAATTAAAATTAAAAGAGTATCGCTGAAGGAGTACGAAATTTGTACTTGAAAGAAGTAATGTAATATCCAAAATTATATTACAAAACTAATTAAATAAAATAAAGGAATTGATAGATAAATAGTTAATCAATTGATTAAGTTTTACACATTTTCTTTCTCTTAGGCGAATTTGAAATCCTTCCGTTCTAAACAAAATTCTAACTAAAGTTATATATACATAAATATTATAATCATGGAAACGTATATATTAATAAATAATAGGATTCTTGTTCCTTCTGAAATACATATAAGTATATTCACAAAAATACTCTTTTCCTTTTTAATTCTATTACAAACAAATATTTTATTATATTATTATTATTTTTGTTTTCTGTCAAAACTTTAAAGTTATAAAAATATTAATTTAATATTCCAAAATATTAATTACTAACAAAGATATATCAAAATATATCAACTAACAAAATAAATAGCATACAAAAATTAAAACTAATATAGAAAATTAAATAATTACACAATGAAAGAAAAAGAGACATATTCGAAATTATAAGGTTCGCAGTTTGCCCACGTCCTCGATACTAAAATTTTTAACTAGGAAAGTCCTTATTAAAAAGGTCCTTACATAAAAAGTTATTCACATAAATGGGAGATACTTAATGTTTATGTATTAAAATAAGAAAGGGTAAAATCACATATATAATTAAGGAAATGGGGAATGACTTTAAAATTAAGTGACGTGGGACTCCAAAAAAAAAACGGTTATTACATTTTTGGAAACGCCTTTTTTGACAGTCTCATTATTGAAAAATTATTATATGTTCCTGGAGCAGAGTTATTGTATATTCTATCCTCTCACATGAGAGTGGGATCCACACATAATAAGACTCGTATGAACTTCACTCTCATATGAAAAGATAAAATATACTGTAACTCCGTTCTAAGAATACACAATAATTTCTCATTTCTCCTCATCAGTCGAAGCAGGTGTTGCAGTGCTGCTAATTTATATATAATAAGATGAGAACTGCTAGGGATATATATATATATATATATATATATATATATATATATATATAGTAAGACTTATAATACTATTACAAGTCAATTTTAAAAATATATAGGGGACACCATTGATTTAAAATATTAATTTAAGTTGGTAAAATAGCATTAGGCCTTTATGAGACTACTTTTCAAAGATGGACAGCTAGAGAAGATTGTTTGAGTGAAGAAAATTGAGAGAGAAAAAAGATTTGGAAGAAGCTGCCAATAATTTAATTTAGAGAAAAAGATACGGAATTTTAAGGCGGGAGGAAGAGACACGTATGATCCCCAAAAAAATAAAAGATGCAACCATGAAATATATATATATATATATATATATATATATATATATATATATATATATATATATATATATATATATATATGTATTGTATTTTTTTTTCTTGCTAAATAAACGTGAAATATTGGAGCTAGTTTCTTATATTACACGTGTGAATTTTGTTTGTGTTGCTAACAATAACTTTATATAGCGTTAGTTATGGTCAAAGGAAAATTTGTTAGGAGTACTATTTTAATAATTAAAATAAAAAATAATTTGTTAATTAAATTATTTGTTATTAGAGATTTTAATGATAAGACTAAAAAAAAAGGTTAACTTTACCATTATAACCTTTAATAATACAAACCAAATTATTATCGTTAAAAATTTTAACGACAGGATGCTATGCTAGTGGGGTTGGATAAATTAAAGTGGTGATTTGCGCGTGGGAGCCTAGTGGTGGTAGGGAAATTATGTCTGACGTGCTTAATTCCACCGGTGGTTTATGTATTTAATAATATGAAAATTTTAAATTTATTTAAAAAAATTAATTGTTAACATTATTAATAAATTAATACTCCTTGTAAACAATTTATGCCCTAATTTTATCAATTTATGCCATCCATTTTTAGTCAGAGATACTAGAGAAATAAAAAAATTATATGTAGATTAATTCTTGAGTTTCAACTAATAAAAGAGAATAGTAATCCATAGGTCATTTTTTTATATTACATACGTTATTATTTAATATTAAAATAAATTTATTACCAAATATAACAACACTTTATATAATATGTATGCTCCATCCAATTTTGCATTATGCATAACTGCAAAAGTTAAATAAATTCTCCGTTAATAGTTTACAGGTACAAATACTCGTATATAGTAAGAAAACAGACATTAGGTAGGTTATGCATGTGAACATGTTGGGGTCCACATATATAATACAATTATTCAGATCTAGAATAAACTAATTCATCAATTAAATTATTCATGACGACCCTCAAATCTGAATAACCAAAGAACATTGACATCTACACTACATCAGCAAGCACCATCGGGTAAATTTTTTTATAAAATAATGTGTCAAAATTTGATTAATTATAATTAATTAAAAATATACGCATCATTTATTAAGACAAGACAGTGTTTACTATTTTAATTTTAATTTTTTTTTGGTACATTGAAGAATTATAATTTAATTTTAACTATGGGGATGTTGGTACACCAACTGAATCAAAAGTCACTGATATTTAGTTTTAGTTAAGAATAAATCATTTAAAACCTTTCACTTTTTTATCTTCTTTCAAAATAAACATTCATATTCATAAAATTGCAAAGTTTGAGGATGCCGTTTTTTCTTTATATACTCCTAAATTTATTAAGAATTTAATTTAATAGCTATAGCATGCAACTCAGAAATAGAAAATAGCGATAATTTGACTGTAAAATTGTAATAATAAATTTGAAGATATCTTGTCATTTTATACAATTATTAGGACATATGTCAATCTATTTTGAATCATAAATATTGACTAGTAATTTTATTTTATTTTTGTATAGAAGTGATGGAGTATTACCGATTAAAATATTTATTATTTTTATAACTTAACAATAATCACATTAATTTTAAAATTAACTTCAAAAAATTTAAATGGAACTGTATTTGAGAAATGGACAATTACTCCCTCCGTTTTAAAAGTATAAGATTATTATTAACTTTTAAAAAGTCAGTTTGAAACATGTTCAAATTTAGAATTGATATGATTGATTTTAAGTTTCATAACTTGTAGAATTTTTTTTAAATAGTCGAAAATTTTCATAAATTTACACAAATTTAATGAATTGTAATAATTTTAAATTTAAAAATATTACAATTGAATTTTTAAAAGTTAAAGTTAATCATATATTTTAAATCGGATTGAATACTATTTTGAGTAACCGAGACTCTGAAAAAGGAAAATATACGCTATATTGTGAGCTTATACGATACCATAGCTCAAGCTCTATTGTGCAAATGGGCTAATATATGATCTAAAAACAGTTTAAGTCCAAACATCTAGTAAACGGACTTTTGACTTACAATAGTCAAGAGGGAAGCGGAGTACCCACAAGGTTTGTATATTAGAAAACTACTAGTACTACTATTAGTACTAGTATTTGGGGCGTACCCTAACATGTGATACGGTAGAAAATAACAAGAATAATTAGAATTTGTATATATTTTATTTTTTATAGAGTTTTAGTTTATATAATTTATTTTTATTTATCATTTAAAAAAAATCAAGAGTTTATATTTATATTTAGTCCGTTTACATTTTTGGGATTTAATTTTAATAATTTTATTTAGTTTAGAATTTAATTACAAAAAAAATTCAGTTAGTTATAGTACTATAAATATGTTATTAATAAGAACGTTTTGATCAATTAATATTATTATTACTTACTCTTTGTGAGTTCTTATTTTTCTTGTAGGGTTTATCTTACATTCTTATTGAAACGTTTAAACTCATGTTTGTGTTAAAGTATTATAATTTAATTATATTCCGCTGCGACAATTGGAATCCGAGTCTAGATAATTATATCCGAATAAGGTAATAGTTGATTGTATCTTGTATTTTATTTTGAAAATTTTCTAATTTTTTATAAAAATTGAATCAAAAAACTGAAGATTACATAAATGATGTGTAAGGTTGAGCATAATTTCATTTATTAAAAAAAAAAAAAGTCGTCAACGAGAAGGCAAGAGAATGCGTTGTCCTAAGCAAAGTTTAATTTGGTACTTTTTACTTTCTTTATGATTATTTCTTTAACCCTCAACTTTTAAATACTTGCATACCAACCCCAATATTTTATATATACTGAAAATACACCCCAAAATTGTATTATTTGGTGAATTTTAATACTCTTGCCATGATAGAAAAAGTTTTTATTCCTAAATTGCTTCGACTAAATGACTCGCCACTCGAATATACTTTTCACACATTTGTTCATTATAAGTCAAAGGTGTGTAAACTTGTTTTCAATAAAGATAGTAACTTTAGTATAATTTCACCCAAACTTATGAAAGAATTAAACCTCCAACTCGAACCAATTCCTTTTTCTTTTGAGATTCGACTCAATAATACCTCAATCATAGTATCGTATTAGTGTGTTGTTCTAATTAAATTTAAAAAATATACAATTGAGGTAGTTTGTCATCTTTTGCCTATGGATGTTGCATATATGTTACTAGGTTGGTTATGGTTGCATGATTTTCATGAAAAATATTTTTGTTCTGAAAATGTCTATAACTTCTATTATGGAAAGAAGAGAATTTGTTTGATTTCTCAACTATCAAACAAGCATAATTCCAAGAAGTCTTCAAAGTTAAAATTTGAATTGGATGATTATGAGATTGATGGTCGTGAATAGGTAGAGTATTTCGTTATGTATTGTGAGTTTTAAAAACTTATTGGTACACCACATATTGAAGAATTACCATGTTTGGAAGCTTAAAAGAATATTATTTTGGAGAAAAATCAACTCGATGTAAGGTAATACACTTGAAAAGTCTCAAGTTTCTAACGAGTTGTCCATTATTGAAAAAAGCATCTAAGATATCCCAAAATTTAAGGATGGAGAGAGACTACGCGTAGGGATATTATAGCGGACAAAATCGGTGATGAGATTATTCTACTGTTCAAGAACATTGAAATTGCTGATTTTGTTGTTCTCGATTTTTTTTTTATCGTGGAGGTAAATTGGAAGGTATTGGTCTTCTCTTATTTATTTTCAGGATTATTCTTTGAGGAAAAAAGACATGGAGTTTTGATCCCGCCAAAATTGCAATTTCGTTCTAGGTGCTTAATACTTGTTCATTTTAAAATCTGAGGACAAATTTTTTCTAAGAATGGGAGTTTGATATGGTGGAAAATAACGAGAAAAATTAGAATTTTCATGTATTTTATTCTTTATGGAATTTTAATTTATTTGATATATTTTTATTTATTATTTAGAGAAATTCGATAGTTTAAATTTATATTTAGTCTGTTCATGTTTTAGGCATTAGTTTTATTTTTCTTTTCCAATTAGTTATGAGAAAATAGTTTAGTATAAATATGTTATTAGGGTTTATTAACAAGAATATTTTGATCAATAAATATTATTATTACTCATTCTGTTTATGAGTTCTTATCATCAACCCATCATAATATGGTTAGATTGTTTTGTAGATTTAAACGTACTGATAAGAATGTAAGATAAATTATTAAATTTAAAAAAAAAAAAAACTATTTGTACATTAGAAAACTAGCGGTAATACTATTAGTACTAGTATTTGGGCACACACTAACATGTGGGTGCAAAATTAATGTGAAATTATATCAAGTAAAAGTCAAAATTTGCAATATGATGAATAAGAGTTAAAACTAATTAGAGATGTTAAATAAATAAATAGAGAGAAAAAAAAGAAGTAGATAGATAATGGATAATTACTAAAAGAGAATATTTAAATTACGGTAGTAACCATAAAATTAAAACTTTGAAGTTTAAAAAATAGAATATAATTGAAATTTTAAGGCGACAACACCAAAATAGTTTAATAATATAGATATCAAATTATTACACCAGTCAACCCAAGCTTACTTTTGGTGAATTAAGAAACTACAGCATATAGTAATAATGATAATAATAACATGACAAACTTATTAATTAATAGTTCTAAAGAGAATAAAGCTCTGGTGGTAGTCGAGGCTGAGCAACCGCAACAAGTGGGATCTTTTTAGGAGTGGAAAGCCCAAATATTTCGTCCATATTCAAATCTTGAGTTGTGATTGAATCCGGCAATTTCCAATTGAATCCATGCAAAAGATTGGCTAAACTGGATTCGATTACCTTTAATCCCAAACTATAGCCGGGGCACATTCTTCTTCCTGCTCCAAACGGCAATAGCTCAAAATCATGGCCTTTAACATCGATATCCTTCCCAATAAATCTCTCGGGCACAAATTCATCTGGTTTGTCCCACAATTCAGGGTCTCTGCCAATGGTCCATACATTCACCAGAATTCGGGTTCCTTTGACGATGTCATATCCAGAAACTTTACAGTCTTCTCGTGCTTCCCGAGGGACTAGCATCGGTGCCACAGGATGCAGCCTCATTGTCTCCTTGGCAATGGCCTGAACGTAAGGAAGATTATGAATGTCCTTCTCTTCTACCCACCTGTTCCTTCCAATCACCCGGTCCAGTTCCTCGGTTGCCTTATCAAATATTTCAGGCTTCTTTAAAAGTTGGGAGATTGCCCATTCTACAGTCACTGCCGAGCTCTCAGTTCCACCAGCAAGTAGATCCTAATAATAAAGATATTGATCAGCAAAAGGGTGACAACTGATGAAATCATTGATTAAAACTTTACGAATCAAGGAGGATTCGAGATATGGAAGGTGAGCTTAGAAATTGTGGAACAAAGGACAAAATTGCTTCAATTTTGATGCTAGTTTTAGGTACATTAAAATTGGAAATGGGACAAGGTAAGAATGAAGAGGTTTTGTATCAGGATTTGAAGCATGTAATGAATGAAAGCTTAAGAATACAGAGTTGGTTGTTCTGTATTGAATGTCAGTCGTATGCTCTGTTTTTGTTTTGGTATTGGTATAAATGCCCTGTTTTCCTTGGTAATAAAATGAATGCATGCATTTGAACAACTCAAAACCTGCATTATATGTATAAAACGAATGCGTTCGACAATAAATATGAAGGCCAAGATAATGTCGTAATGACATTTATTTATGAAGACCAAGATAATGTCCGCTCTAATTAATTTGCCTTTGTATGTGATAGTGTGCGTACATAGATATACTCATAATTTTCCTATACGGAAAACTACATGTATCAGATTCAGGATGATAAATTTACTCTGTAAGCATGGCTATGGAGAGAAGAAAGATGAATTACAGGTTAGAGCAATTCAATTAATGAGAAGAGAAGGAATTAGTGAGCAAATTGAAAGAGGAAATAGATATATATTTACCTGGGTAAATGCCTTGACTCCATGCCTCCCAAGCTTAACCTCCAGAGTTGGATCATCAGCCAGCTGAAGCAACAAATCCACCATATCTTTGGCCACATAATTAACCCCCTCTTTCTCTCTCCTCGCGTTATGCTCATCAAGCACATGCTCCAGAAACCTATCAAACTTTTTGCTCACTATTTTCATCCTCTTCACATAACCCTGCAAGTCTAAAAAGTCAATCCACGGAATTGAATCCCCAATATTAAACACGCCGTTGAGCAAAAACAACTCATCCAACATCTTCTTGAACTCCTCGGGCTTCACGACCGAGTTCTCCGCTGACTCATCCAAATACCTCTTCCCCAACACCATGCGGCTAATCACATTCAAACTCACAGAAGAAAGATAATCTTTCAATGCAATATTAGTATTCTTCCTCGACAACTCGTAAAGCTCTTTAAGCATTGCCTTCATTTCTTCCACCCTTATGTACTCGTAGGATTCGAGTCGCTTTGCGCTAAATAGCTCCGTTAGGCATATTCTTCGCGCTTGGCGCCAGTAGGGCCCGTAAGGGGACCATGTAATGTCGGAATAATTGTATGTGGTGTATTTTCCGGCGGCAGTTTTAGGACGGCCCACAAAGCTGACGTCCATGGTTTTGAGGAAGATTTTGGCCATTTCGACGGAGGAGCCAACCACTACTGGGAATGATCCGAAGCAGAGTTGCATAATGGGACCGTATTTTTGGGACAATTCGTGGATGGAACGGTGGGGGAGGGAGCCAATGAGGTTAAGGTTTCCGATAATTGGCCATGGTTTTGGGCCTGGTGCTGGATTAAGGTTCCGGTGCTTCTGCGCACTGCGGAAATATTTTGAGAGTAGAAAGAGAGAGAGAGTTGCAAGCCATGTTAAAGCGTATGCAGCCCAAGTAGGAGCTTCCATTATTATATATGTTGTATTGGAGGTTTACGGCAGGATGATGGTTGTGTTAAGTGGCTTAGTGATGCTGTGGTGATTGAATTTGAAGTGGGTGAGGGAGGGATGAAGGAAGGGGTACTATTTATAGTGGAAGCAAATGTGATAACTTAAAATAATTAAGAAGTTAATGAAGATTTTTCCTGACATTAGTGGTGGGCCCAAGACTAGGCTGCATCATTAGTTTTTAAATGAAATTTTGTTGACAACCAAACCCCTGTCGTTATTATTGGGAAAATGGTAGGTAACTATGGTACCTAACCAGCAGCATTCTTTTTTAAAATTGATATTTTTATGAGAGATATTTATATTTTTATAAAAAAGAATTACATAATTAATAAGTAAGACATATTTCATGCGGATAAGATATTGTGAAAATATTATTATTTTTCTTTTTTAGTATTAGTAATTTAATACTTTCTGCGTTTTTTATACTTGTCTTTTTAAAAAGTAAATTTTTTTTTATAGATTTAAAAAAAACATTAATGATATAATTTATCATATTATCTATATATTAAATATTAATTAATTTATCTTTGATCTTTTTCAATAAATTTTAAAAATTAATATTAAAATTTTATAATTATTTTAATTAATTAGATAAAATATTAATTATATTTCTTAACTTCTTAATGTTTATTTGTGTTTAACTTCACCAACTATCGGTGGTCCCACGACTGTTTAGCCATTGGTCCATTTGTATTTAATTTGTTTGATGGGAAAAGTCATCGTTACCAATTGACAACATAAATAAGCAAATAGATAAAGAAAGACTTGAATCCCCATGTAAGTTGTATGGTAATGTTATATCAAGACTTTATTTATAATTATAAATAGTCAATCAAGTATAGATCATTACACGGAAATTATATATATTCGTTCTTTGACGAAACATTCAACACAAAATAAGGTTTATTTATAAGATAGAAAGGACGAAAAAAAAAATAGTTTATAAGGTTTATTCTCTCTTTGGTGTGAATTTAGGTGAGATCGATGAATCACAAATTATCGTGTCATCGACGACCAATATTAGTTTTAAATTGTGGGACTTTTCCTTTTCTTTTCTTTTCTTTAGCTTAGGTGCATGCAGGAGCTAGCTAGGTTGTTTCGGAGAAAGAAATAGCTTTTGACCGTTTACTCCAACTTAAGAAATTCGTTGCGGCTTTCTTGTAACTTTCCTCGTAAGGTACAAGTATTGGAGTAGTCAAACTACTGCTTTTCGACAGACTAGACTCGAGTCAACTCCAACGGCCGATCAATGGCTCGTGTATGTATATAGAGAGAGATTTATCAACAACGTTATAAATATAGAGATATTTATTAATAGGATTCTCTTTATGTGTGTTTTTAGGACACACTAAGTACAGAAAATAATGTATAATATTATTTGTTTATGCAGGCGCACTGAATTCAATGTATAAAAAAATAATATACTAGTGGACCCCATGTATTAAATTTAGTGCAACTATATAAAGAAATAATTTTTAACAAGTCTCATCTCTTGTTTTTCGCACTTAGTGTGTGCCCTTAGGACACACATTAAGCAGACCCTTATTAATATTTCGGATGAGTAAAAAGAAATTAATTAATTATACCGTTCGCAATCTAATAATACGGACAATATATGTACCGAATTTGATTTCATCCAATTTAGATTCTAAGTTCTAAAGTCGTTTCTTCTCAAATACAAAAAATATAAATCTACAACTAAAATCTATAGAGAAAGAATAAGAATGAAGTTATATTTTATATATATATAAATTACAAGTTTAAATAATGTATCTAAATTTGAGGAGAAGAGTTTTTTGGGAGAAAATGAGTTTAGGAAAGAATGACCTTCGACTTTAGAATTCAAATTGAGTTAAGCCAAATAGTTTAAATATTCATGTAGGTAAAAAAAAATATATGGTTAAGCCAAACAATTTAATACTGCAAATGGTATATGTACATCCACCGAGTTTGAGTTAACCCATTTATGATTCCAAGGTCGAAGGGTTGTTAATTTTCAAACACAAGAAATATGAAGTCAAACAAGTAGAATCTAATACAAAAATATAAACCAAGCAGAGCAGGGGGGAAACGGATCTTAGAACACCGCAAGACAATAATACATACAAAAAAATGAATACAAAGAAATCACAAAACAAAAACAGGACATTAAGAACACCACTAATTGTACTCAACCAAACTTCTTCCTCTTAATGAAAAATAACTAGAAAACCATACATTTGAGAAGAAGAAGAAATAATAGGCCCATTAAATTCTTCAAGTAGAGTTTCATGGATCTACTAAAAGGAGACCCATCAAAAACTAACAACTCGATTGTCCAACAATTTGCCTTTATACAACAACTAACAAGTATGGTCATATTCTTGCAGTTATGTCCGATTATTCACCTATTGATTTTAATGGAGATAAGAGAACCCATTTTTTTTTTCTAATTTGGACTAAGCTTTTTTTCCATGGTAGAGAGAAAGAGTTTTGGAGACAAAAAGTGAAAGAAGTTAATGAAGAGAGAAGGTGAGAGAGGTTAATAATGCGGATGGTTAATAAAAAAATTCCCTGTTCGCAATATAATATTGCGGACAAAAAATAAATAAAACATAGCACAAATTACAACTGGGGCTATTTTGGTCATTTAATATCATCCAAAGTATAATACTACAGACGAGGGTCATTTAAACCGACATATTTTAGCTTAAACAATTGATATCTGTAGTAATGATAGCTATATTTTTACAACGTTGTCAATCGATCAGTTTTTTATATATATAAATCTCCCGCCCGTAATATAATCCTGTGGACGGGAAATAAATAAAACAAATAAATAAAACATAACCCAAATTAAAGTTATGGCTCTTTTGGTCATTTAGTCTCATCCGCAGTATAATACTATTGATACTTGGATATTTATTATACTGCGGACAAGAGTCATTTAAACTGTCAAGTCTCAGTCTAGACAACTGAGATCTGTTGTAATGATAGTTATATTTTTACAACGTTGTCGATGGATCGATCTCCCATATATATCGTTGTATTATACTGTAGACGATATTTAATGTCCAAAATACTCCCATTTAAACTGTTAGATCTCAGCTGTCTAACCTAGACAACTAAGTTCTGTTATAAGAATAAATGCATTTATACAACGTTGTCAATGTATCATTTTCTATATATATATATACACTTCTCCCGAATGAGAATATAAGATTAATTTTAACCTTTTAAAATATTTCAAATTTTGAATTAATATTTATTTATATATTTTTATAATAATTAAATTTTAGAATTTTGTAAAACTAAAAGAAAATCAAATGTAACTCTCTTTTTTTTTAGTATGGAGGGGGTATTAATTACAAGAATTTATTTTTTTAAATTTAAATAAAGAAATTTTAATTTAAAAATAATTTTAATTTAAAAAATATGTAAAATAACTTTGTAAAAGTCGAGATTAATCTTAAAGTTTAGAATGTAAGAAGTATATGTTAATAAGCCGTTAACAACCACCATACACATGCATGTCCACGAAAAAGAAAGAAAATAGATAGTCGCCGTGGATTTACAAGTTCAAGAGAAGCGATACTTTCTCAATTAAGGAACTAATATTATGTTTGAAGGGGATGACATAGAAAAAAGAATAAAATAAAAAATAGTATATTTAATTATTATTTTGAAGAATAAATTATTTTAGTAGAATGAAAATTTATTTTATTTTTTTCATTTTTAATTTACGAGGGAGGTGATGGAATAAAATTTATTATAATAGAATGCATATATATGATAATTTTATCATTATTCTATTCTGTATTTCCTTCTTTATTTTATTTATTCAATCCAAACATAATATAAATAATAATACTCATAAATATTAAATTTGAAATATTAGATTCCACGTGAATTGACCACGTGTGAGAGTGAAGTCAGCGTATTCAACAATTTTTATAAATCAAAGTCACGTACACACGTACCAAATATAAAGTAATGAAAAGATTCTGATTCACACTTAACAACCTTATAGTTTCTTTCTTTGGTTGTTAGTATTCATTTATCATACATATATACGCTGAAATAAATGCTACATATGGAAATTTATTCAAGTTAATTGCTGTATATGTTCAGTGGACAGTTTGTTTGAAGTCCCCTTCCTAGTTCCTACGCCAATGAGCTTTAAACTTGATGCTTATACCTGAGACTATGTGATGATTGGGTTTTTGACTTGATTATGATTATTATGTGAGTTTATTATCACTCCTGCTACATTTTGCTACATTTGAATTGAAAGAATAAAAGTGAAAATAGAATAATTTATTCTTATAGAATAAAAATAAAATATTTGACTGCTCTGTTAGAATGGAATGAATCATTCTTATTCTACCTAAATTTATGAATTTTATTCTTTAGAGAGAGTATAGAATGACTCATTTTAACTATAATGGACGAATCACTCCACTCTCTATTCCATTCTCTTCTCTATTTTATTATTTTATTTATTTCATTCTTTTAATCTAAACGTAGAACCGGTGGGATTACACTTTCGGAGGGAGATACAGTGGCACGAGCTATAAGACATTCATATTCAGCAGTGAGTTGTGTAAAAATGCTGGCTAATATAGGCACAAAGCTGAGCCTTTTCTTTTCTTTTGGTTAAATGGACCAACTATTAGAAATCCATACAAGATGAGTTGAAAGCCCAAAGGTTTTTAAATTAAGCTCTTTCGTTTGTTAGGAAAGTAAGGCCCATCCATCTTATGTCAAAAATTAGCAGTTGGATTTGCTTCCACTCTCTTTGATGGTGCAACAAGTCGACAGCCTTAACCATAGTGATAAGATTACAGCAACTTTTTCTTTGGTCAAAGAAAAACGTTTTTGTTGCCATTACAAACAATTTTTAAAATACAAAATTCTAACCATAAAAAATATACCCTAAGAAATTAATAGTAGACTTAATTTAGAAAGATTTTAGTAAATGAATTTTTTTTTAGAACGGAATAAAAAGAAAAAGGTATGCTTGGAAAGGAGACAGCACAAATGAGACCTTGTTTTCAAGTCTAGTTTGCTTTTTAGAGGTAAATTGGGCCAAATATTTCCCATTTTTAGGTCTACAGAATCTAGACAATCTCTGTCCATAAAGAGCTGAGCTTGGCTTCCCAACTAAGCAGCAAAAGTCAGCCTTGCCCCCCTAAAAAGATCGACCGATTATTCTTTTGCAGACGCAGCAGTTAACCGTTAGCACGGACAAAAGATGGATTCAAACTCAATTCTCATTCATTTATAAGGCAACCATATATTACAACTTGCTTATTTATATATATATATATATATATATCACCCCTCCCCTCTATAAATGATATTGCCACCCCCCCCCCCCCCCCCCCCCTCTTCCCTCTAGATTAAACTAGCACTTTGGATCACATAACCTAAAAACAGATATATCCAAGCGTTTATAGTCGAATAGCAGTAATTGCAGAGAGATCCACCTCCAAATTTTATTGGGCAGCTAAATTAGATTATATGGATACACTATTAGGAACACCTCTACATGTTACCCCAGGCTCAGAACTTGGTGCAAGAAGCTCGTAAGGTAACACACCAGCACCACATCTGTTCCTAAGTTTAGGAGCACGGTTTCTTTCATCGATTTCTTTCTCTATCTGTCCGATTCCAGCTGAGAACCCGTAAAATGCATCAACAATTTCTGCATCTCCAGTCCAAATGGAGGCTTGACTTCTCTCTCCAATGTACTCCTCATCGGGTGAGTGAGTGGACAATGTGTCAACCACAGCCATGTACTTGGTTGATTGCAACAAACTTGGTATTGACGAGAGAAAATATTTCTGCGGATCAGCAAGGAAGTTGACATATTCAGGATCGTTTTTATCCGGAATTAATCGTCGCATGAGTGGTGGCCGGTTTGGCACGTAACCGCCGTAAGGATACTGACCAAAGTTCAGTGCAGCATGTTGGGCAGATGCCAGCCAGATGATTGTAGTGAGAATTGAAGTGAGATCTTCACCGGTGGCTAATGTGGGCCACCAGCTTTCATGGCACAGGTCAGCATGGCCCACATGGATGGACTCCGTATACCAGGCTTGGAGCTCACTGTCGTTGCATATTAGCCTCGAGTCTGGGTAGTAACGATCTACATATGTGTGGACCCAGTTTTCAATAGCAGCCCAAATTAGAAGCCCGTCAGCGGCATATGGATAGTCCTCAATAAGGAGTTTCAAGCCATGGGGCTGTGTTGGGTCCGGTACTGCCATACCCCTGCAAAGGATGCATTCCTTAATAATACCAAAATCTCAAAGAATTATTATAAGATGTATTGAACATAAACTTCTCCCAAAGTTGTTGAATGAGCTTTGTGCATAGACCATGTGCAAGAATGTACCTTCAAAACTTGCAAAAACACGCCTCCTTGAGAAAGAAGGCATGATTATCTACTCTAATTCTCAACAAAAATCATAATGTTCTCTGATAGCTACCTTCGGATGAGATCAGCTGGAAGGCCCTCTAAATCAAAGCGCCAATTCTTATAGGCAGCAGCACTGATCTCCATGCAGTAGCGACCAGGAGTGAAGCAAGACTCAATAACGCCATCAGCGTTGATCAAACTCTGGCGAGCTAGAGCATTTATCTCGAGGGTGTATCTCATGTGCGGGTCTAGAAGCTTATAAATGGGATGCATCGCACTCAATTGCCTATGCGCTGCAAGAATAAATGGCTCCATGCACGCATGTGTACGTAACCTGTATATGATGATGAAAGGCAAATTTAGTAAATCATTTCACATACAGCCCAAAAAAATAAAACATGCCAACTTGGAAACCAATATTTCTTACCAGTGGTTGGCAAGTTGATGAACTCCGGCATCATTGGAGCATACATGGGCTTTGGCAAGCTGCCACATCCAATTGCCAGTGGCATCAACTGGAGGTGTGACCACACGCTTTAACCGGGAACTAGGACCAGTCTCAGGGAGGCTAAGCTCAATGGCAATAGGTTTGAGAGTGCCTAATGGGGTCAAGAAAAAGATGGTACGTGTTGCATATGCTTTGCGGCCATCAAGGGCATTAATTCGGTCAAGAAATGGTAGGTAAATATCATGGTAGTCCATGATAAAAAGTTTATTTTCCTCCAAAGCCTGCGTAAAATACCATAATCTAATTAGAAATTGAGACCATAGCGGCTTAGGCTCTTTAACACAATTGGAATTAACTGGGGATCAAGAGAAGAAACAACTGTACTCAAATTCTGGATATATATGTTTGTATATCATTAATAGCAAGGGAAGAGATGGTCTTAGTGACTGTTCATTACCTGTAGTATGGTCATTCCGTTGAGATTGCCAGCAATGTGTTCTTCTTTAAGTGCTGACTCTTGTGGGCCATGTATCTCAGGGTCAAGGTTGCTCACTGGTGGGAAAACCTGAAGCTTTTCAATGCTAACTGGGTTAACTCCTGCCACTGCTTGTCGAGCAAACTCGTCATCTCTTAACCATGCAAACTTGTCCTCTGCATGTGCAGATAATATGTTACTTACAATTACAATATTTTACTATTATTGTTGTTGTTGTTAGTATTATTTTTATTATTAATGTCATTACTATTACTATTTTATTTTGGTCCTAATAAGCCAACCTTGACAAGTTACAGATGAAGGCAGTAAAAATGAAATGTACTCGTGTAATTTTATTTGCTTTAAGTGAACCTCTAAAATTACTCAATTTTTGGTAAACTTATGTTGAGCAGATTGGGTAATCAATCAAATTAATTATCAATACAAACATGGTAACTTAGAAAAAGATTATAAGTTGAGTAATTCTTACTAGAAGCTATCTTGGGGGTGTCATATTTGAGAAGGTCACCCTGGCTAGATCCCTGAATCCTGCTTACCACATTGGGTAGAGGGAGCTTCTGCAAGAGTTCACCCTGCAACCCTAGCTTGAGGAGTAGACCTTCACTGTAGAGGCTATCAATTTGTCCGAACCCCTTGAAATCATGGTTATTTGATGAGATGCTCGCCATTAATGATGGAACTAGATTATGTAGTACAGCTTTCAGTCTACTAGCCGAGAATGTATTCTGCTTTCTCTCCTCAAACTGCTCATCGCGTGGAACATACATTGGCAATGGCTTTTCCACTCTGCTCTCTGCATGCATATCTGCAGTGAAAAACAGAAACAAAAATTTAACCTCAATGATGTAGTGCCAAGAATTATGCCTCCAAAACCTAAACCGCTGCACCAAATAAACCTAGAGTATATGCTTATATCTTTAGTGGAAACAGTATCTTTCTCATAAAATTTATAAGGTACCACTAAGCAGGCTTATGCTGACCTGCAGGCTGTCTATCTATCTATATTTTGTTCAAAAATAATGGACAAAGAAGGCATATATTACCGGTATCAGTAGGAAGACGCCCAGTGCGACAGCGCCTTGGATATGGGCGTTTTTCACCTCCAAGTGTTGGCCTAACAAAATCAATACCCCTATCAGGATTCCCCAAATCATTGTACAAATCATAATCGTATACCCGATCCGACAACTTCCTTATGCCTTTGTTGTCACCCCTCAAATCTTTCAGCTCTTTCTCTCTCAATGCTTTCAGCCCCGCTGGCGTCTCACTGGGTAGATATGGCTATTCATATAAGGAAATGTAAAATATTTTAGTTGCAAGTCTTAAGAGAATAAGGCCTTTATTAGTGGCTAATTGTTTTGGTAGACAGTTCTCGTGCATGTCCAGTTTTATAGGCAACCAATTGTCTAAAGTAATAAGATGTTAATATGTTTAGCAATAAATAGAACTATATACATGACCCATGAAGCCAAGAACATGTTGGGATTTTTTATTTTGTAATCCATCAAGTGGTCCATGGAGAATCTCAATAAATGCACTAATGACTATAATTTTATTCCCGAGATGTAATTTAGCAGTATTTGAGGGCCAAACAGTATACTATCTAGTGTTGGAGCTTATCTTTCGAATCATTGACCCTCTATCAAGATCATTATCTATCTATATCTACATCTATATTAAATGTATGTATGTATGCATGCATGTATGTATAATACACATTACAATAAGAAAGGTCAAAAATATGAAAGTTGAAGATAATGTGGGCATAATTATAGTGCAACTTTTTACCTTTTACAGATTCAATCGCTACAAAATCTTGGTTGACTAATTGAATGGATTAGTGACACTAGAGAAATAAAATAAGATGATGAAATTTTGACTAGCAATATCTGAAAAAGTCTTCAAGGTTGAAAAGAAAAACAGGAAAACGGAAAGAAACAAAATAAGTGATAAAAAAGTTATTATGTTCAATTACCTGATTAGAGAAAAAGATTCTTTTGTCAGGATGATCTTTCTTAGATTGAACCCATGAGTTACAGGGGAAATGAATTTGACCGCATGCAAATCCTTCAAGGGTGATAATCTCCAGGAACAACTCCTTCTGGTGCTTGTTGCTCACAGTGATCGCCCCTGGCACCCCAAAATTTGAATCCACCATGAAATCCGCGGTGTAATTGACCCTCTCTGCTTTCACTTTCGATTTCTTTGACCAATCCTTTAACACAGCCTCCTTGCTTTTCTTTGGAGTTCCAGTTTCTTCAACATTCAAATATAATGTCAAATCAATCACAATAAAATAACATAACATAGTAAAAGTAGCATTTATCAAAATTAATAAGACCCCCATAAAAGAAAACCCAAATAATTGCCTAAAACAGTTGCTTAAAAGCAAGATTACAAAGAATTTGTGAAAACCCAATGGGGGCTTACTTGCATCAATTTCGGTGCTAAAAAGTTGTAGAACAACATTCCTTCCAATTTTGTCGGTGAAAGCATCTAACTGCTTGACAATCGCCTCCTTGAAATCTTCCTTATTCTTGTTCCTAACAGTCACCACAGCTCTCACCTTGAATTTGACAGCCTTTTCGGGGACAAATCTCACAAAATTATCACTAATAGCTGCTAGTGGAGTTGTTCTCGCAAGATTCCTTACTTGAACTCTCCTTTTTTCGAGAGGAATCACAACCGGGTTGAAACTATTTCTCTGATTGAAATGATTATTCAAAAAAATAGATGAAGATGTATCCAACACAGAGGAACCCATGATTTCCTTAACAAGTGCCATCTTAATGAATAAACTCCCTCCTCTCCCTTCAAAACTGGTCTGCGTTTATTGTTGTAGAGGGAAGAGAGAAAATGGAAACTGATACTCTTTAAAGAAATGGGGGGAGATTGATCGAGTGCTATATTCTATAGATGCATATGTATAGGAGAGAGAAAGTTGCTGGTGACGAATTAGGATCTTAGTGGCCTCACGTTTAAAATTTACTTATTGCAACTCTCACTTTGTTTTTTATACCTTGTTTTTGAATCTGCAAAATTTTAATGGACCTTTATTTCCTTTTCTTCTACCAAATTGGCAACCTCGTCCCAATGCTGACTGCTCTAACAAGACCCGGCATCATCTTTTTTTTTCCAACATAATAACATAGGACGACTAATTTGTTATTGGATTTTCTTAAAATGTGCTATTAGGTTACATTCTAAGCACGAAATTCAATGCATAATATTATTTATTTATATATTTACACTGAATTTAATGTATAAAAAAATAATATACTAGTGGACCCCATGTATTGAATTCAGTGCAACTATATAAATAAATAATATTTAACGGGTCACGTCTCTTGTTTTTCGCGACTAATGTGTGTAATTAGGGCACACATTAACTGGACCCTTTGTTACTTGTAGATTTATATTTTTCGTTTTAGTTCGCTTTGCGCTTTGACCTGCAAATTATTCTCTCACGATGATCCAAGAGGTTATCCCACAGTAAAATACCTCCAGTGTGTATGTGTTAGTGAACGGAGGAAAATAATAGAATATCAATCATGTGTATAGTGTGTGAGCAAACGGAGTGTCTAACTTGATTTCTTTTTTTTTCCCAGCTTATTTATAGACATTTTCGATAGTGGGATATGTCTCATCATGTAGGGTGGTCGGTGGGAAACCATCTCATGTGAGAGGAGCAATGTCAATCCCATCATTTGTCATAAATCTCCTCCGCCAGTGGACCCTCCTCTTCCAATTCGATGCTCAGGTCTCAAGGGGTCCATCCAGTCCAATAGGAGGACATGGTTAGGACAATCAGTCTTCCGTTGGGTATGGGTAGAGTTGATTTGCTTACCGAAGGTAGGTCTGAATCTAGCGGGGGTAGTCAAGTTGAGGGAGTTGCAGAAGGCGTGGGCTCCTCCTCGGTTCTCTTGAGAGGCAGTTACTCAAAATAAACTAAAGGGTCCCAGATTTATAAACAAAATTGTCTTCTTCACTGACACTTTTTTATTAGAAAAACACGAAGAGAAAAAGAAAAAAAAAGGTATTCCTCCCATAAGGGCGAACGCTGCTACCCAATTGGTTGAAGTTTTTAGATAGGATCCTTATATTCATGTGACCCAAGTTTTATCGTTTTAACAATAGGTCTCTGGATACTCTTCGGGCTGCTATTCAGCTTTCCGCCAACTATTCAAGATAGGATAACATTGGGCCCAAATGTGGCACCCAAAGGAACAACTGCGGAAGGAGAAATAACACTTAGCCCAGCGTTTGTGGTCAAAAATCCCCTGAGTGCCTAGTCCCACTCTCGGTGGCAGCTAGTGCCACCAACCCCAGAAGTCAACTGTACAACCACTTCGAATTGGACATGAGTTTCCTTTGGGGTTCCTGTATAACAAGCTCCTCGATCATTGACGTGATAACACATTCCTCTACTAACTTTTTTGAGCGTTTCTGCTTAACATCAGCGAATTTTCTTTTTATTTTCCCTTTGCCCTTCGGGGTTGCGAAGGTACTGCGACATCCATCTTAACCTGCTCAAGAATTTAAACCCCTTAATCCAAGCTTCATTTCATCTTAGGATTCAACACTAGAGCGTCGACTAAAGCCTTAGCATCAAGCTTGAAACTCCTCTTCATCATGGTCTAATCGTCCAGAATAAATGAAAAGGGAGGAAACATTAGAAGTATCAATAGTAGTAAACATTAAGATAAAATAAATGCTCCTAGAATATTGTTTATACTCTTAAATTGACGTATTTACTTTATTGAGAAAAAAGAAATTTTTGGCCTTAGAAATCCTCCGAAGACCAGGGATGGCCAATCATGGTTGATCCACTTAGAGGAATTTTGTACTTAATAGTAGAAGGCGAATCTTCACATGTACGAAGAAATGAAGAGATGCCACTTCACTTCCTCGAATGAAAATTCATTCCTCGTGCCACCATTTAATACTCAAAAGGGTAATTACAAACTCAAGTTGGCCATCTTATCGTTGCAGTTGGTAAAATCCCTTAGTCTGGGATTTTTAGAACTTGAACATGTAAAATAATAAGTGGTGATTCGGTCTTAAGTTTCGCTCATTGTAATGGACTATAAAGGCGTTTATTAAAAAGGTGGAGTTCAGAACTAATCGTCCAATAGCGCATTTAAAGAAATCGAGCAATAATTCTCTTATAAATAAGTGAAGGGGAAACCTAACACCAAATTGAAAGTGCATTATGGGTAACCTGACCCTCGAGGTGAAAATATCTCTTGGGTAGTTGACATCCTATGATCGTAATTGAGGGAAAACTGAATAACAGCTCGAAGAGTATCCATAGACCTAAACTGACATGCTTGGGTCACATGAATATAGAGATCCTTTCTAAAAACTTCAACTAATTGGGCGGCAGCAGGTGCCCTTCTAGGTGGAATAACTTTTTCGTGTTCTTTTACTACAAAAGTGTCAGCGAATAAGACATTTTTTTGTTATAAATATGGGTCCTCTGGTTCGTTTTGAACAACTTGTCTCTCAGGAGAACCTAAAAGGATCCCCGAGGAGGAGTCATCGCCTTCTGTTACTCTCTCAACTTGACTACCCCCTCCAAATTCAAACTTACCGCCGGTAGGTAAGTCGGTTTTCCCCGTACCCAACAGAAGACTAATTGTCCTAGTCATGTTAGAAAGTAAACCAAACCGAGCAAAAATAAGGAGTTAAAAGCCTTAAACAATCAAAATAAAATAGTATAAATATGTACGTGAAGATAATATCTAGAAGGGATTCCTAAAAAAGTAAGTTCGATGAACTTACTTGAAAACCAATACTGGCAAAGATGGAAGCTGAGTTGAGCTTACTGGCGAACACGTGAAAATTTTAGTATAGACCCTAAGAGAAAGAATATCTACGGAAGGAAGAGAAGCGAGAAGAAAATATGAAAGTAAAGTTGTATCATACTATTTATACACCCCTTGGAAATAAAGATCCATTGTTAAATTCAAAATCAACGATTTAGATGAATTTGTCAATTTTCACCCATGAGAAACAAGTAAAGCGACGCTTTTGGCGCCATAATGGCCACGAACTTTGAGAAACAGCGCAATAGAATCACATAATAAACCCACTTTGCCCGCAAAACGCATATGTAACTGATGATTTCTCTCGATCAACTGAGGCTTAATCACTAATCCCAATCGGGTCATCAATAACTCAACTTTCCTACTCCCTCATCCTACTAAAGTGGAATAAGAGAGTGTGAGGCAATGTTAGGAAACGAGCTCAAATGCAAAACCCAAGGCCCAAATTTTTCGAATGTTCGAGCTCAGGCCTATAAGTTCATCATCTACTAGGTATTCGAGACCAGCAACTAGTAATAGATGAAGGTCAGGCCCAATGACCCAACAGCCCATTATCAAACTTGATGGACCCCTTGAGGCCTGAGCTCCAAATTGGCAGAAGAGGGCCCACTGGCGAGGGCGATTTGTGATAGATGATGGGATTAACACCGTTCCCCTCACATGGGATGGTTTTCCACTAACTACCCTACATGATGAGACATATTTCACTGTCGAAAACAACTTTAAATAGGATAAATAAAGAAAAACCCGGGTTAGACACTCCATTTGCACAAACACTACACACACGATTGATATTGATTAATATTCTATATTTTCTTCTTTTCACTAACACTGGGGGCGTTCCACGGTGGGACGACACCTGAACTATAGTGAGAGCGTGGTTTGCAAAATCAGAGCGTGAAGCAAAATTGCAAAATCGAAGCGCGTGGAACACCAAGAACCCAACCCAAAGAGTAGAGCATCAACAGTCCGTCTTAAATTATGTTGTAAGTAAATTCAATACTAATATGACAACACCATCAGTCTACTAACATTTCTAACAAATTTTAGAAGTTTATTTGGAAAAGTTAAAAAATTAAAAGTATCGCTTTGGAAAATATTTTAAAGTTTGGAAAGGGAAAAGTATTGTACTTATTTTATGGGTTAGTAAAAAAATTATAAAAGATGCCACATTCGACGTACAGGCCATTATCTGATGAAGCTAAATCTTGACCTCCTAAATCCCATTATTTTTTATTTGAGCGAAGGGATTATTTAAGCGTACGAATATGCTATGTTAATCAAACTAATATGTCGGTCTGTTAAGTTAAGCTGATCTCATCTCATGGGTGACGTTAGCTAATCTATCCTGGAGTCAAATTTGTATAGTTTTGCTATGAGTTTAAGATTGCTAACAAATTTAACGGCCTTTTCAATTTCCATGTTTAAGAAAGTACTGGTGAGGAAGAAGAAAATTTGATGTTCACCTACGAAAGAGATGATTAATTAATTGTCTTGCCTTAACAGCTTTAATTAATCATATAACTTTTCCTAATTTATTTTGGAAATAAAACGCTAAAGAAGCAGCTTTGCGAGTGGAACATAAATAAAATAATCCCAATTTTTATTTAAAAAAATATAAAATCACGTATCTTTACGTTTTATAAAAATAAACAATATTATATTTTAAAACAAAAATAATATTGTCAATATACAGTACATACTGTGCAAGAATAAAATTAAACATGGCGTATATGACTACCGCCTGTTCTCACTTTGCCACCAGTTTGGCAGCCTATTATTCTCCTCGATCATAATCGTAGTCATCAAATCAAATACTTTATATATAATATTTTGACTACTTATCCATGCACATAACATAATGAAATTCTAAAAAAATTCGACGATCATGTTACTACTACGATCTCCACGGACGAAAAGGTTGACAACGTGATTTCTTTGTTCCCTCAATTTTATAAAAAAAAAAAATCATCTAAAATTATTATTAAAGACCCCTATCTATTGAACCTAATTTGATCAATCAATAGATACAAACTTAGCTTTCATTTTTAATTAAAATTTAACATTTTAAAGAGTTATTTTTATTTTTATATATTTAACGTTTAATTTATAAACATATTAATTAGTACGGTGTTGTTTTTTAAATATTTTAATATTTAAAATTTAGAATTAATAGAGATTGGTTGACCCACCCACTGATCAAATGCCTTTTCAGCTTAACTTGTTGACCACAAATTACTTTGTCTATATCCACATACGGACCTATACCAATAGCACCGTCCTCCCCAAGAAACTACCCCCCAAGCTAGATCCATCGCTTAGCTTCTTTTAGGATTCGAATTTAATTTTTTGTGATATTTTTTATTAAGCGTGGAAAAGTCCTGTGATCACGACGAGCAATTTAAAAAACTATTGATGCTGGGAGGCAAACGTACAATTAATCACAGCTGTCCTAAGACAAAAATTAAGATTGATATCGGCTAAAATTGATATCTGAAGTACATTAATTACTATTTAACAATGATTTAATTGAGAATAAGGTACCAGTTGTTTTTAGAAAATACATTTATCAAAAATATTGTGAATTTTATAAATCATAATTAAATATTCTTTCCATTCTGAAATATAATATTCATATTAATTAGGACTTTTAAAATTAAATGATATTGATTTAAAAGTTAACTTTGATTTAAAAGTTACTTTTATAATATTGATTTAAAGTTAAATTTGATTTTATATTTCTTAACGTAAAAAGTATAAATATTTAATATGAAGCATATATAGGAATTACAAACTTTTGTTTTTCATCAGATGAGATTAAATAAGTTTTAATAAAGAAACTTTGGATAGAGAGCTAAAAAGACGAAGCTAAATATATATATGGGCATTGCAAAATCTACTATTATTGGTAGTTTAATTGTGTCTTTGGACTGATTTGTTTTTTCATGAATGTATTAATATATATATATATATATATTGTATGAATTTGAGCCCTATGTGATTCAAACGTACCTATAGCTAAAAGCCTAAAACTAAAGCCTAAAAGTATTGAACAAAAAGACAATACTTCTGTCCGTTTCTTCTTGCCTTGGGAACAATTTAAATAAAGAAAACTGATATTTTTGCATTTTATTTTTATTTTTGCAGGATTTATCTATAGTGACAGTTTTAAAATTGTCTTTATATATTTATGATAATACTTTTTACATATAAAGTGTCGCAATAAGTCTATAACGACGGTTTGAAAACTGTCGCTATAGATAAAAAATTGAGATCTACTTACAAAAATAACAAAAAAACCTGTGAAAATAACAGTTCCCTAAATAAATTGTGAACGTGATTGATATACAGGTTGCAACTTATTTCAAATACATATACATATAGAGAGAGGTTGTAACTTGAGATTGTTGGAACTAATAAAAATATATATAGAAGAACTGCAGTTTAATTTGTCGTAATGAAGTTTCTTTCCAAGATGAAATTGTTTTAAACTAAATCACCAAAAAAAATAAGCACGACCTATTGTAACAGATGGGAAAGATAAGATCCAGTGAATATTGTACGCACGTAAACAAGTCAAAATGAATATTAGTAACATAATAACATAAGAATTAGATTTGTGTTCTGTTTGCTTATTAGGCTAAGCTAGAGAGATATTGTGGGCATGCATGTTTTGAGTAAAATTTTAGGCTATATATCTTTAAATGGAGGAGGAACACACACGAGAAAAAAGAGAATTCCCCATCCGACCGCCCTGCACCCACTTTAGAATAGATCGAGTATTAAAATGTGATCGATAGATAGCACACTCTACGATCAACTAAATAAATAAATGAGAGAATTAGACATGCCACGCCAAGCCATGCATTAATATTGTCACACACACACACATATATATATATATATGGACTACCAATCAATCAGGGGTACTATTGTCGCATTTTGTTCATAATGGGTGGAAACCAGAAAGGATCCCATAGTGCAATAGTGACGCAGCAGGTCTTGTCTATTTAGGACTTGTATTATCCCAAGTATTCCTTCCTGTGGGTCGACATTATTGAAACTTGTTTTCATCGTGTAAGGATGTTAAAGTCCTTAGATCGACTACATTTACTTGTTAACAAGGCTTTAGAGTATCATGTACTATGTTTGATTATCTTTATTAGTTACCAAAACACAAAATTAAGCCTACTTTTTTATTAGTTGGAAAAGCTAAACTAGCTTGAGCAAAGGACACTATCAACGTAAGTGGTACTCCCTTAAAAAAAAATATTTTTATTTTGGGTAATTTAAGTATAATTTAATTTGGCAAGAATAGATCCCCGATCTCTAATTTCCATAAAGTGAACCTTTACCACCTGAGTCACTAGGGTGATATTTACTCCCTTAAGTGTTCCTAAAGATATATAGTAGCTAAAACCAATTCATGCCTCCAAGTCTAGATTGATTGTCCTAAACAATATATCATCTGTTATTTTAATAATTGTATATAAGATCACAGCATATCTTACTAAATAATAGTTCTATTATTTAATTTACTTGTTTTATTTCTTAATATTAGCATACATTTTTAAACATATTGTTTTTATATTAAAGAATATTATAACAAAAAAAAATTAAAATTATTAACAATAATCATTCCTTTATAAGCATGTTATTAGCAAATCATACTTTGGCCTTTTTTCTAAAAAATAGAAATGTCATATGTATATCGTACTATAAAAATTGTTAATTAAATCATGTATATTGTAAATGGTCTAAAAGATAATATTACTTATAAAATTTATTATTTTATAATTATTAATGAATATCTTAATTTTGAGCTTGAAAATAACAAATCTCAGTTTGTGCATAAGACTTGAGATCTCAACTTTTGACGGATCCAATAGGCCCATCTAAATTGCCTTTAGCAATTCCAACAGGCGTTCCTAAATTGCAGTTAAGAAGAAACTCTGGATATTATTTAGATACCTGTTTGATAAGCTTTATTAATTACAAAAATAAAATAATAATACCTTATTTTTTAGGAATTTATTCTTGAATTGAAGGATTAAATTAAATACATAATAAATCAACAATCATGAAACGAAAGCATTAATATCGTTTGGTGGGCTGTAATTGGAGGTTTGTCACTTTAAATTTTTGACTTCTTTTAGTGTATCAATGTATTTTATCTTTTATAATGATGAAAAGGTCACTCTATTATAATTACTGACAATAATAAGAGAGAAATGAAAAAAAGAAAATAGAGATTTAAAAAGTAAGGAGGACACTTGCCTTTTGAATCCTGATCGATCCACGTGCTAGCGGGTTGGGGGACCCGTGGGCTCATCAAAAAAATTTAATTTATATTTTTTCTCATATTTTGTAGATCACACTTATTGCATATTTATTACTACAGGCTTAGTGCATTTTTACTAAATGCCTAATGCTTAGTGAATCGAAAGTCTTCATAGCAAATTTGCTAAAACCTGAAAGTAGTGAAACTAGCATCATATGAAATTAGTTTAATGAAGTAAGTTTATGGGAGATAATACCCTCTAAGGTAGGTATATAAGTTATATATATACCTTAATTAGTTTAATGAAGTAAGTTTATCTCACCTTTTTTAGCAAAATTTAATCTTACGGATAAAAAGATGAAGCAAAAATATGATTACACATAAATTTTTATTTAATTTGAAATTGTGTAACACCTTTAGTATAACATTATAAAATAAATATATTTTTTGACTTAAATTAATTAAACTCTCATTTTCACAAAGTCGATAATAGACATCACCAAAGTATATGAAAATTTATATGTTCAAATATTTTTATATGTGTTTTTATATTTATACAGTTGAATATATCTATAAAACTCTAAAAATAGACGTATATATTAACCCTTCGGGATACACTAATTAGATACCATCCAGATTATATTCTTTTTTCATAATTTATATTCCCTCTCTAAATTTAATAATATTTTTAACTTGCCTTGAAGTTAAAATTTTAATTATTAAAATTACGGACTCACGCACTTTCGGATATAATCCATATAATGCTTTAACGCATCATGTCTAAGATTCATATGCTATAATTCTCGAATGACTCGATCTCCAGATAAACTGAAGGTATGGGTCACTAATATATACTCCTCCTATATATGTATTGGTATGTTCTCTACGCAGAGAAGTAAAATAACAAGTGACGGTGTTGGTCACATCACATGCATGCGGACTAGGTAAAAAAAATTAATGCATCTATAATTTTAGTTTTATAGGAGTAATTAACTTCATTATGTAAACATAAGGCTCTAGAGATATTATTTTATTATTCAAGCTTGTCCTTTTTTATTCTTTAATTTTATATTTTTTATATGTTTCTTTGGAATCAGATTTTTCTTTCTGCACTACTCTATTTATTATTCTAAAATTAAAAATATTCTTATTAAACAAACAGCGAGTTTTTAGAAAAGCTTTATTTTGTAATATTGACAAAAAAATATGGTAGTGGTACATGAATCATGATAGTATTCAATTAATTAATAAAAAAAAATAATAGTATGTTAAATTTTGTATGTCGTTTTATAATTCGAATTTTTTTTTTTTAAAGATATAAAAAATTTGTAGGTTAAAAATATCATCCCAGAAATATGATTATCTTTATATGTTGGGCATGTAACTTTACTAAATTACCCATAGAAATTAATAGCTAACAAACATAATAAGAGTGGCTGCGTGGAGCCTCTATGTATCAAAGAATAACACTACATTTTATTTTAGTGTTTGTCCTGTCAGTTGTCGGCACTCTACCAGCTCCATGTATATGCATAATAATAGTGACAAATTAAGACACGGAAAATATTATTAGAATGTATTCATAATAAACAGAGAAGAAGAAGAAGAAGAAGAAGAAGAGAACAATATAAATTAACTTTTTTATATGGATATAAATTGACTTGACATTCATAATATTTTTGCGCTTTACAATCTTATTCTTACAGTTTTGAGAATGCAATTAATATTCCCTTTATTTCACATAAGAGTTTGAATTTATTTAATTTTAATTAATATAATAGTTAATATTATAAAGTACTGAAAAAGTAATATTAAGCACAAGAGTGTTATTTTAAAAATTAATTAAAATAAATTTATATTATAATTTGAATTTTAAAGTTTAACAAATAAATTAATTAAGATAAACTCAAATATAATTATTTTTGTGGAATGAAAAGAGTAATTAAAACTCTCTAACAGACTTAATTAGGAAGATCCTCACTGCGATTCTATATCCAATATTTTAGCCACATATAAAGATATGATAAGATTTCCTTGTAACTTGCAACGAGTATTATATTTACTAGCACACTCCCGGAGGTTTATACATACATTTCTTCGACCAACCTTAATTGCCATTTGAACCGAATTCGTGTCTGCAACATACATACATACATATATTATTCCTATTGCCATACATATTCGAACATGTTTGTACTACATTTAGTGTTCGTTACCAGTTTTTCATTTGTTATTTCACAAAATAAAATTCACTTCGTCGTAGAGGAGAAAACAGATTCATATCTAATTAATAGGAGTATATATATATATATATAGGATTCCTATCATGCGGATTTACACGAACATGACATAAAAAGAAATAGATAAACATATTCACAGTTAACGAACAATAAATATTAATGAATCGAAAGATAAATGTACAAACATCAAAGGAATCACATGAATTGAATCAATAAACACATATGATAAAAATTATAAAATAGCAAAATTGTATTAAAAAAATAATAATTAATGAAGTTAACTAAAAGATAACCTTGCAGATAGTACCAAAAAATCCTAATTAGAAAACAAGTACTAAAATGACTTAAAATCTCATAAGTTCATAAAAATTAAAATTTTAAAAAAAAAAACTTTTGGACGTACGGCTCACTTGATTTTTTTATTTTTTTTTCATGCATTTTCCGGTTTAAATGGCCTACGTCGTCATGGCCCCAAATTACGTCGACCATGGACTTGCATTATTGATTCCACTTGATCGAGGAAGTAAAACGTATTGTTTACAACCCTTGTATTTTTTTTGCTAAAAATAGTTTTCATTTTCACAAAAAACGCATCGTAATTGCAAAGCACATAGTAAGTAATACACAGCTGATCATATCCAAAGGGACTACTACAATATACGTATAGTATAATATAGAGATCTAGTGAGAGAATTAAGGGTAAAATTAACAAACAAATTAATTAGCTGAATTGGTTTCGCATATATATTAATGATCATACACTTTGATAAAATAAAAATAATATATATATGACAAATTTAAAACATACATTTCTTAAATAACATATCTATATTAAAACTACGTCGTTTCGAGGAGAGATAATGTAAAAAAAATAATATCATAATCACCGTTCTCTTTTAATATTATTTCTCTTTCCTCTTTTTTATATTTTCTCTCCTTAAAATGTCGTAATTTTAATAAAAATATATTATTTAAAAGAGGTATACTACTTAAGAGATATGTTTTAGAACCATTTTTATATATATATATATATACGCGCGCGTATATGCTTGCACGATGAAATGAAATGCAGAGAAGAATAATTAATCACAAACTATGGGCGAGTAGGGAAAGTGTTGAAGGAAAGGCCCATGACCGGAATTGCAAAAGAAGTCTCCATAAGAAGCCTTTGTTGGAAGGTCTCTATGCTACCCCCGCCTTCAATTACGTCTTTCACCAAACACTGATAGTAATGCTTTAGCTTCTTCAGTTTTAGCTTTAGCCACCGTAGCTTTATCAGCCGGAATATTCGGATCCAGACCAACTTTCTTCCCGTCTTCTTCCCTCCAAGCCGCACCGTCGGCAGTACTCTCCGCCGCCGACGTAGTGACATTCTCGGCTGAATAGCCCACCGGAAGACAGCGCTCTTCTTCGGTTTAACCGAAGTAATGGGATCGGTAGTGCTAGTACTAGAAGAGGCCATCATATATATATGGATGAAGGAGAAGTGAAGAGAGTGTTCTTTATTACGTGTGGTATATATATATATTCAAAAAAAATTCTTTTTTCTTTTTTTTTTCATTTTTGAGTTTATACATGTCTAGGGGAGGGGCGGCGTGGGGTGGGTTGGGGTGTTTAAATTAAGGGAGACGGAGATATATAGATCATATTTGATTTCTTAATTTAAAAGCTCCACGTGGTGCTTATCGTGTGCGTGTGCAAATCTCTCACGCATTTGCACTCTTAAACCACCCTTTTTATTTATTTATTGTGCTGTCTCATTATTTCTCTTTACTATTATTAGGTTGTTTCTTTTCTCTTTATTTTTTATTTTTTTAATTAGTTTAAGACATAATATAAATACACACCCAATCTTTGTTGTAACTATTGAGGCAAGAACCTATGGCTCTTTCTTTATAATTGCTATAAGAATAAAATATATATATTTAAAAGAAATAATATACAAAATAGTTATAACAAAAATTGTTTTTATATTTTGTAAGTGTAGAATTAAAAACCTATGGTGCAGAAAAACTTGTATTGTCAAAAAGTCAAACTCAAACCCAAATGGACATCTACAAACTATAATCCTTGTAGATGAGAACAGATAATTAATTCGCGATCTATAACAATTGATAATTCAGTTATGATGGGAGCCCTCTGCAATTGGCTTATTCACTATATGATCATTGATGATTGTAAACTGGGTTCCCACAATATACTGAGAGTGCTAGGTTTTTTAGAGGTATAGTAGTTTAACTTATTCCTTACAAAACCTACACCAAGTCAATTTCACGTTATAAAAAAAATATTACTTGACCGAGGCTGACTAACTACTAAATAGGTTGGACCTTTCATGGGCGTCTCATTTAGATACCGAAAATCCAACGGTAAAGAATGGAGTACAACTAATATATTGTTTAAACTCAAATTCACGTTCTCAAGAAGCCACAAACAAGTGAGCAAACAATAATTACAGGGGACTTGATATAGCAAAATAAGGTGAAATGTGTGTGTGTCTAAACATGAGTATAATATAATAAAAATTAAAAAAATAATTTCAGGTGACTAATATATTCCTCCACCACAAGAAGCAAACAAGTGAGTAATAATTACATCTCTCAAGTGGTTCTGATTTTTTGCACAGGTATGGTGCGGTGCTACATGTTTGGGTTGGATTGGGTTGGGTTGGTTTGTTTAATAGTAGTTTAGTGGAGTAATGGTTGATGGAGTTTGATGATGGTTGGTTGGCTGTCATAATAAGTGAATGAGTACAAATACAAATAATTTTGAGGCTGGGTTGGAGTCCGCGAGTTATAAGAGACGGGCAGGTATACGGAATGGGCTTTCACCATATTTCATGTATTGTGGTGTGTTGACCACAATATGCCGGAAAAATATAAATACATACAAATTAAATATAATATTTAAATATAATATTATTTTTATTATTAAAAAATATTTTGTGATACAAATTTTAATATAAGATATATTTTTTAATATTAAAGATGATATTGTATTCGGCTTGTGTGTATGTCTCTGCCCTCTGCATCACATATGGACTTGCATAAAAGTAATAAATTTTAATAAAATAAAGTAAAGGCAAAAGATAACATATATATATATATATATATATATATATATATATATATAGTGGTACAATTCGCAAAAATCATATTGCCGCATTTATTTTTATCCGTTATTGTTGAGCTTCCGCCTTCTACACAAAAATATAATGTATATCCTATTCCTTTATTTTAAAATTGTAATTTTACTTCTAAGACGATGAGTTTTTTTCAAAAAATAAATAAATTCAGATATTTTCTTAATCCTAACATTTGATAGAAATATAGTAATAATGATATAATAATATCTCTTTTTTTAGTATCAATTATTACAATTTAATTTTAATAATACATTTCTCCCTAGATCCTATAAAAAACTCAGAAAATGGGTCAAGAGAGGGAACATGGGCAATATAGAATTTAATTTAGACTAAAGTACAGGGTATACCTTAAAAATATAGGAATTTTGAGTTTTATATTTTAATATTTAAAATATATTTAAGTGTACCCTAAACATTTTTTGCTAGACAAAATGCACCTTTCAAAATTTTCGTCACACAAAATACATTCCAAAGTTTTTTCTGCCAAGTAAAATATACCCTTAATTTTGGGTGTAAACTATATTTTTTTAAGTAAAAAAGAAATTTAGAGTACACTTAAATACATTTTAAATATTGTGGTGTAAATCTTAAAATTTTTATAACGTTGAGGAGCAATCTGTACTTTAGTCTCTAATTTACCTAATATGTAAGTAAACATATCTTTAAAATATCTTAATTTACTTTTTCGATTGTCCTATTCACAAAAATAATAATTTAGTCTCTTGATCTTTTTTTCTTTTCGTGTAGCGAGTTACTTAATTATGAAATATTTTTAAATTTTTATTTAGTGGTAAACTCAAACCTATGAACTTTTTAAATAAAAGTAGAGGCCTCTGTAAGTAGGCTATCACACTTGGTCTATTACGGAAGAATAGGAACCACTTTCACAAACGAAATTGCACTAAAAAATGCAAAAAAGTTGCAACAAAGAAATTGGACCAAAGGTTCCAGCGGCATATTGTAATTTTTTCGATAGTAACTGCATCTTTTACATATGTGGTTGCGGTTTTCCTATAGAAATTGTACATTTTAAGGAATCACACCCGTTTATAATTCTATATATTTTAAAATATTTTGTGTGTTTTGTATATGTTTTAGAGTTCTATTTAAGTATGACAGTAATTTTGATGTTGGAATATTAATTTTATATGGTTTAAGATTTTAAGTTTGAAACATTGATTGTATTGTGATAAGTGGGTTTATACCTGTGTATTGATTATCTTTTATCTTAATAATTTGTGAGTTCTTAAGTGTTTTTATATTAGTTTTAAGTATTTTATGTTATTTTTATGTGTTTTGATGATATTTGATAGGAATTGAAATAAAGGCTTGATTGATCAAAGTTTGGAGTTGTTATACTTGTATTTTTCGCTTGCCAATTACGCGCAGTCACTTCAAGCCTAAATTAGACCATGATCCGTGCATAATTTGACAAATTCTAAAATATAAAAGTTGTAGATCTACTTCTTAACTTTCCGAAATATCTTGAATCGTCTCAATCGGAGTCCAAATAAAAAAATTATAGCCAATTTTTTAACAGACGCCGGAGCTGAAACTGTATTGAGGAGACCGCCCCACTTACTAGGGTGACCGCCTCGAGTAGGCAAAACGTGGATTTTACTTTCTGGTGGAGTAAGGAGGTCACCCCAATCGATGAGAAATGTTTTATTTTTGGGCTATGAGTTGAAGTCTATATGGATTAAGATATCTTGAAAAGTTAAGGTATTTTATTAGTACTATAAATATTCACATTGTAACCTTAATTAGAGGGGGAAGATAGATCTAACGTAGTTATGATAGATTAGGAGTAGAATAATATAGATTAGAAACAAATATTCAACATGAATGATTTAAGATTCAAAGACAAAAGTTTTGGGGTTGAAGATTGTGATCCGGTTGACAAGGCGGATATCAAAACACAGATTTGATTTTTTTTTTTTTCCTTTTATTTTTATAATTTTAAGATGTTGAATTATTTGTGAATGATTTATTCTTTAATTATGAACTAACTTTTAATGAAGTATTGAAAAAAAGTATGATCTTAACTATTTTTAATTTAATTAAATTATTTTTATTAGTTTAATTTAGTTGGTAATTTTAATTAGTTTATTTTATAATTAAATTGAGATTATTTAAATAGAATTAAGTTGATATAAAAATAGTATTTGGTAATTATTATTATTTAATTTTCTGTGGGTTCGACACTGTACTTTATCACTTTTATTACTTGTTGACCGTATATACTTGCATGCATATATTCATATAAAAAATACCCAACATGTTGTAGTATTATATGCATTTTTAGAATTTGAGAAATTAGAAGTTTTGAACTGATTTGAAAGAAGTTAACTTTTATAGTTGAGCATTATTATGGCATTAAGCTAACAATATTTGAGGTTTATTTAGAATTTGAAAAGTATGACATGTTTTAAATTTTTTTTATAACCGAAATCGCACAATTTGAAATTATACCATAGTTTTAGAAATTGTCTGCACCAATTTAAATGATTTAATGTTGTATTTTTTTAGTTTAAACAACTACATCAAAACGATTTTTATGTGTGATTTTTATCCAAAATTGTACCGTACCCATCCTATATAATAACGTGACAATGAAATTATGATAAAAAATTTAAAATCATTGTTCTCGTTTATAGTACCACTAAAGAAAGTAAGACTCTTATTTTTTCTTTTCATTTTTTCATTTTTTCATTTTTTCCCTGTCAAATACAACTATTTTGTGGGACAAAAGGAATACCTTGTTGAATCATTTTTTATATAGGATTATTTTTTTTTTAAAATTATAATTTTAATTACTTCAATACCAATTAAATAGAAAAAACAAATTTAAATCGTGTTATCATAAATATATGTCACGCCCTGCGAGTCTAGTCAGTCCTGCTTCTCTACTCAATAGTCGTTTTTTCACTCTGGAATCTGGATAAATACTGATCCTCAATAGAAAATTTTCGATTAAAATCAAATGGACACCGACGTGACGATGGTACCTGCCGGAGAAGGATCCAGTGTTGCCGGACCGTCATCATCCTCTGCTGCTGCTTCTTCTTCTTCAACGAAGAAACCTAAGCGCTTCGAAATCAAGAAGTGGAACGCCGTCGCTCTCTGGGCTTGGGGTCCATAGTTCTAACCTTAACCCTAAATTTACATGAATTCTTACGATTGGTCGAGTCGTAATTGTCTTCTTTAATTATTGTATTTGTCAAATGAATTTAATTATATTTCTTGGGTCGATTCGTGCAGACATCGTTGTTGACAATTGTGCGATTTGCAGGAATCATATTATGGATCTCTGTGAGTGCTTTTGATAGTTTTTTTTTTTTATTGTTATGTAGTCTCCTCTATTATTGTTGTATTCTTACTTATCAAAAGGAAATTATTGTATTCTCAATTTGTGTATTTTTGGTTTAATTAGGCATTGAATGTCAAGCTAATCAGGCTAGTGCTACCAGCGAGGAGTGCACAGTTGCTTGGGGTATGCACTTTTTCCTAAAATCCTTACCTGTCTTATGTTTAAGTAAGTCTTGTTAACTATTTTCGTCATTGTCCGAATGATACCAATATTCTGTTTGAAAAAAGTAATGATGTGGGGGAATTGGATCAAAACTTTATGCATATATCAATTCTAATCTCAATTCACTGTAATATCATTAATGAGACGAGAAGATTTCTTCAAGCTACCATTATATATGCATATATTAGTTCAATTAAAAAGAAAAGAATGTGATAAATTCCAAGAGTGGCTAATACTCCTGGTTTATTCTTTTTTAGGTTGTTATAGACCTTGATATCTACTTGTAATTTTCATAGCCACTTGACACTTACAAAATCGAATGTTTGCAGAGGGCCATAGTCATGATTTTGTAGTTATATTTGTTAATCTGGTTATGATTTTCCAACTCTGGTTTACTTAGGGAGGCCCCAAATTGTAATTTTCTTGTTTAAAGTGCGTCTCACGGGGCAATTGAATGTGATCTTTTCGCATGCTTTCTCCACAATATGACTGGCTTATGGATTTTCTATTTTGGTTGATCTAATAAGGTGGATATTTACTGATTTTTTGCATATATATTATTGACACAATTTGATTTTTCTAATATATGTGTCTCTTATTATGATTAACACAGTTTTAATAATCTTCTACTTCCATTTTTTAAGTGATAACTGACTCATAGACAGAGAAGATCTGGTCATGCTGACATTATATTAGTTATTTTATTAAGTTTTTTTCTTTGATATTACGTGTAGAGGACTTCTGTATAGATTATAATGATTATAAACACGCATATAGTAACGTAAAAGTGCTAAAATAACAATGATTTATGTTTGTAGCACATACAGGAAATTGATATTTCCACAAGTAAACCCACTGCCCCACTAACTATTCATGTGAGGAGGAACTTGTGGAAGTGAGTGACACTATCATTTTTACTTTTAGAAATATCAATTCCATACCTTCATTCTTAAACATATGTGTAGATTTCCAAAATTATTTATTTATGCTTTATTTCTCTTTTTGTTCTTCACAATTGATAATAATGAACTCAATGAAGCAGTAGTTTTAGTATTACAATGCCATGGCCCAATTTGGTGTTCTCTTAGGAAACTATAGCATTGTAATACTGAAGTTGCTTGAATTACCTTTTAGTTATGTGCTCTCACTTTAATTGTGATCCAGAAAATTCAGATAGTATATATAGAAAAAATTGGTGCTTTTACATCATTGAGCCATTCCCCAACCATGGTAAATATTTAAGTCTTAGTTATTTCACCTTATTCAGGGTGCAGTGCATCCTGCTCTTATTCTATGTAAAAAAGATGCATGTTTAGGTATTATGCATGCATATATTTATTTCTTAGGAAGCTTTAAAAATAAATTAGGCAAGCTATCCTAGTTTTTCTACTACCTTCATTTAGAATCTTTTAATCAACAGTATGATCGCGAATAGCAGAAACAACAGCATTGATACATTCTTGTTTATTCAGACTTTTGTCACATGTCTAGCATTATTGTATTTTAGCCAATTCAGAATGCGGTGTACCATTCACCATACTCCTTCTCTTATCCATGTTAAAAAGATTTATGTTTTGGTTATATCAATAAACGCATTTTTTTCTAGAAATTGCTATAAATATTTCGCCAATGAAAAAGGAATTCCTGTAATAATTTGGGCAAGTTATGCCACTGTATGCACCATCTTCGTTTTGAACCTTACACGTGTTTGCCTTGTAATTAACTGTTTTTGTCGAACTGGACATGACATCCCGTTGATAGATTGATCTGTAACTAAGTTATGGATTTTTCCAATTATCTTTCAGCCAAGAGATTTACTTGTTGATAGAATGCACCTTAGCACGGTGATCATCATTCTAACCAGAATAGTGGGTTGAGTTATAGTTTAAAAGAAAAAAAGATGTCTTAGTTACAAAAAAAGGGGAAAAAATGAAATAGTCCACTAAAATATTTCTTAATATACACAAGTCAAAAGTACTACTTAATTTGGGTTCATTGATATTTAGAAAGAGAGAGACTCATACTTACGTGGGGTCTAGTATCAATAAAATCGGAACTTATTTTGTGCTATCACCTCTACTTTAATTTGATTAATTTATGTCTACTTTTTATATTTTGGCCACAACTCTTTTTGTTCCTAGGTGAGATGAACATGGTCGTGACTCAAAATTTGATAGGGTTAAGTCGATATGAAAATAATTGTGAAACAAGGCACGAGAACTAATGACGGGGGATCACAAGTCAATAACAAATTAAAGATTTTTTATATTCATTATTTGGACTTTTTATTATGTTTGATATAAGAGAAATTGATGTACTTATTTATTAGTGGGGATTTTGGACATTTAATAGTGATAGAATTTTAATATTAAGCAAGAGTACTTTATTCATTTAGTTATTTTATTGTTCATCGAGTAATATTAAGGTTTTGAGTCTTTATATATATTTATATTACACCCGCAAGTTAACTACATAATATATCATTACAAAATACATTATTGATTATTGATATTTAGTTATGAGCTATCTTTCTCTCTTCCGCGGTTGAGAAATTCTTGGGTAGTGATGTGCGGAATATTCCCTAAGTAAAAGATACTTGGGGTAGTGAGGTGCGTAGCCTTAATTAATTTTCCTTTTTGATGTAGGACGAAGAAGACAAAGAGCCTACTTGGAGTATTATAAAAGATTTTGGAAGCCCATAAATTAGATGTATTTTAGTTAGGAGTTGTATTTTAATTTAATTATAGTTATCTTATTTAAGTTGTAATTATTTTATTAGAGTCCAATTTAGGTTAGGAGAGTTGTATTGGAGTATTATAAATAGGGTTGTACTTCTGTATTTTTTATACATTGAATTATTGAGTTTTGTGAAATTCTCTGTGTGAGAAATCCCTTTTATCCCATACCCGTACCCCACCATTTTGGTATCAGAGCTAAATTTTATCCATCCTCAGCCGTCCCAAAATCAGTGTCATCACCTTAAGCTATAAACTACCCAATATAACCAAACCCTAGCCACTACATTCAGACCAATTACATCCCTAGCAATTACAAATCTATTGCCCACAATCCCATATTTAGCTGCTGCCCGGAAAGTAAAAAAATAATACCTCTTGCCCAACCCATGAGCTTTATTGTCACTATGAAACCTTAGTCGCCCCAAACATAGCCAGAATCAACCCCAGTACACCATACATATATCGCCCACAACCCTAATTAGCCAGAAACCTAGCCAACCACAGCCAAAGTCGTAGCCAACATAGGCAAGGAAAAAAAAAGTAGGAGATAAAACGAGAAAAAGAAGAAAACATACTTGCAAAGCTGCCACGCTGCTGTCTCCTGACTTCGCAGCCTCCGCCAGCCACAGTCAAGCCTCCTGCTACCTATATCCATAGTCGCAAAAAGGAACCGAAAAGAAAGAACAAAAGAAGAACGAAGGAAAGAAGGAAAAAAAGGGAGACTCTGGTACTGCAAGGCAAATTACCGTTTAGTACCCCAAGTTTTCGTATAGTTTTTAAAATACCCCTTTCACTTTTTTATTTTACATTTTAGCCCCTGAAGTTTTAATAGTTTTTGGTTTAGTCTCTGTGGAAAAAAAAAAGAGAGAAAAAAACAATGTCTTCCAAATTTAATGATTCAGACTTTCTTTGGGATAAGATAAAACAACTTGAGTATTGAGTTTTTGTCACATGCGAGCACCTTAAAAGGTCTTGTGTTTCGTATAGTATTGAGTATTGAGAATTATACAATGAGCTTGCACTATCTGAAACAAGTCTTGAAAATTCCAAATCATATTACGAGTATGTAACTGCATGCTATCGTCCATATTTTGTTCAAGCGAAGGGAAATGTTCATCCTAATTGTGCTTGTGCAACTAAAGCGGCGTGTTCACAAGAGGAGACCCGCAAAGTAAATTCTTTCAAGACAATTGATGAATGTATCACAACACTTAATCTTGTTAATAACCAATATAAATTTGGTGAGTATAAAGAAGAGTAGGTTCTCTCCCATATTGATACTTGTGAGAAACATAAAGTGGAAGATAAGTGTGGTGAACACATTGTCGATTTGGAGATGATTTGCATGGAAGAAATTGAAGTTAAGTTTGACTCCAAATGCGAAAAGATCAAGGAAAATAAAGTTGAGGTCAACCATGTTTTTTTTTTCTTTTTCCGATTGATACATTAGAGTGATTGATACATTAGATTCTCAAGGTATTTCAAATTTCTATATTATGTTGCTGTTGTTTTCAAAAATTGTGCTCATGACATTGCATGTTTGGATGCGCATGTGTTGTTGGAATGTATCTCATTGGCTATGGTTTATTATTCTTTGCTATTTCAAAACTAGAGGACAAGTTTTTTTTAAAGGAGAAGAAAATGATGTAGGACGAAGAAGACGAAGAGCTTGGTTGGAATAGTATAAAAGATTTTGGAAGCCTATAAATTAGATGTATTTTAGTTAGGAGTTATATTTTAATTTAATTGTAGTTACCTTATTTAAGTTGTAATTATCTTATTAGAGTCCAATTTAGGTTATGAGAGTTGTATTGGAGTATTATAAATATGGTTGTACTTCAGTATTTTTAATTGTAGTTACCTTATTTAAGTTGTAATTATGTAGCATCTGCTATCTACTGCTTTATTTTCCTGCTGTTGTCTTCCCCTATGTTAGAGACTGTTTTATAATGGCAACGTTTATGATGTGAAATCTTGGCTTCTTATTCTTTCCCCCTATTGGAAACTTCAAACTTGTGTGTTGTTGTCTTTCTCTTTCTTGGAGTGTTCGAGTCTTTGTGCTACATAGGCTATGTTGCAACTGTCAACAGCTGTGTAGACTTGCTATTTATTGTTCCAAGTAATGCCTCCCACCCCTTCCCTTTTTAAATATTTTCTAAAATCAAATTTAAAGTGTAGATTGTGACCTTCTGTACGCCTCCCCCAGTAAAAGATCCCCACTTATGCAAAAAATAAAAGATGTTGGCAAATTAATTGTGTAATCTTTATGCGACACTTTCGCTATAAGTGTGCATAATTTATTGTCCAAGAAGTTTGGACTGTGTCCCAAATGATGCATAATTATCCTATATTTCTTTTCAAATTTTCTAAGGTGTTGGGAAGTATCTGTATGTAATCCATGACTGAAATTTTCTAAGGTGTTGGTATTTTGGTTATTAATATTTCCTTGTACATCTTTTCTCGTGGCTCTCTCCTTCCATCCTTACTGTTTTCTCCCCCCCCATCTCTCTCTCTTTATATATATATATATATATATATATATATATATATATATATATATATATATATATATATATATATATATATCCCAGGCCCGCGGGTTAAATGAGATGCTTGTATATTTTGTTTTTAGGCACTTGCTAATTTTGAATTAATTGTGTATATGCTGTTTCATGCTTTATTCTTTCAGTGGTGATGGTTGGGATCGCAAAAACATGAAAGTTGTGTGCATTTGGTTGGTTGTTTAAAATGTTCATTTTCTTTTTTACTTGAGTAGTAACTGGATTCTGTAGTGCATTTTGTAGATTTTAGGGGAGAGTTCACTTCAATAACCTAATGTAGGCATCTTTTGCATACTGCTTGTGTAATTGGGTTCACCCTTTTTAGGAGCTTCTAATGGATTTATTTACTTACCCTAAAAAATTGAAACTTCTGTGTGATGGCCTGCCAAAACTAGTACTTGACTACCTCTGTAGATTCTGCTGCTATTGCTATGTGGATGTGTTTAGATCTTTACTACACAGCCTTGATTCATATTCCAGTTTGTTATTGTTGTTGGTCATACTTTTATCCAGTTGTTAAATCGTGAATCGTATCGTGTATTGAAAACTCCCTTATCATAAGATAAGGAAATAAAAAAAATAAAATATAGTAATATATATTTAATATATATTTAAACATATGAAACACAAGTTTGACTATAAATAAAGGTAGTCAAGTAAATATTATTATAGAGTAAAAATAATTTTTAAAGTTAAAAAGTAATCAAAATGTTCTAAATTGATTTATTAAATATTATTTCAGTAATCTTTATAAAATAACAATAAAAAACGAAAATTCAGATTCACCTTTAATCTATAAAATAAAGAGAATAATTCAAATTAATATGTGGAGATTTATATATTTGCTTATAGAAAGTGAAGGGAAAAAATAGAGCGACATTTTCAGTTAGATATCATGAAGTGATATAGAATATGTTTGTGTTAAAAAACCTCTTAAATTGAAATATTAAAAGGCTTAAAAAAATTTTCTTTAGTCTTTTGGATCTACACGAAAACTTTTTCAAGGTGGTTGTTTTTAAAAAGTATCGTGCATTGTATCGTATCATAAGAATCGTGTCAAATCGTAATTGAATCGTAAGATACGGTATAATTTTAGATTCACCCTACGATACGTATTGAATTGTTTCCGTATCGTATCGTAAGATACGTATCGCGTGTTGTAAGATTCTGATAACTATGCTTGTATCACTTTGACGACACCAATAAGATTTCTATTGTCTTTGCTCCTACTTATATTTGGAGCAATTCTTTTAATGAGATGTAGTTTACTATGAATGAAAGTTTGGTGTTGATTAAAAATTTTATGGTACAGTTTTTGGCAAACTCCTACATTAACATCATCATGTGTATCCTCAAACAGATTTTATCTCCCCCCCCCCCCCTCTCTTCTTCCTCCCCTTTTCCCATTTTGTTTTTCAAGTCAGTCTGACCACATCTGAACAGTTTATCAACCTATTTTTTCAAGCTACTTTGACCAAACATTTTGGACAGTTTTCAAAGTTTAGGATCCTACAAAGGACAGGTCTCAGTTGATTACACCTGTTTAGTGCAGTTACGGGGAAGTGCTAAAATGAACATTGTAACTGTAGGGTGTTCAGTAGTTGGAATTGTAAAAAAAACAACAATTTCTTTCTTTAGCTTAAGACGTGCTCCCTTTTGATTCACTTGGCCTTCTATGTAATCTGTTGATATATATTTTTTATTGGATCTTTTCTCCCTCTTATTTACTCCTATATCTTTATGTCCTTCAGTTATCTTAATCTATGTTCCCGCAGGTGTGTGCAATCACGCATTCCATTTCCACTGCATCAGCCGATGGCTCAAAACCCGCCAAGTGTGCCCACTTGGTATTTAATTACACTCACTTTAATCAATTTATTTATGTTCATTGCTTCTAATAGCATGTGGCTAAATTCTATTTTTATGTATTCTGTCTTTTAAAGATAATAGCGAGTGGGAGTTTCAGAAGTATGGACACTAGAGGGTGCCATAGCCAGGCAGTGGAACCATACCCCTCATTTCTGAAAGTTCGGAATCCTTAAGCAAGAGACATCTCCTTGGTTCTGGTGCTCTCTTGAAGTGCTATTGAAGTTTTAGACTCTGTTTTTTATGTGACTGGATATCGGATTATCGGGCAACAATTTAAAACAAAATGTGCAGTTTCATAAACTCAGTTTGTGGTATTTACTGAATTACAAAGTGTTGATGGTTTGTTCATATCTGAACCTCATCATCAAAGCTGTGAAATTAGAATGCTCTACATTCATGGATTCACGACTGCAGTCAAATTGCTTTATTTTTTGGTATTTTTTAAAATATAATTGCTGTTATTATAGATTGAGTCTTGCTATGTATGATTACAAATTTGTGTTAAATTATAATTGAGAAACATATCAATACTTGAGATTGTATAGAATTATAAGAGGGTCTTATACCCACTAGAACTTATCCATGCAACTAATAATAAAAATGTCGAAGTAAATATGTATAATATATCATTTTCAGTATAGATGTGCTAGTAGTATTCGTACATGGTTTGCTTCCATGTGCTTTGGGACTGGAGAATTTTTTCCTCGAGTGTGAAATTGTTAAGTTTAAACTGGCCGCTGGCGTCTGGCTTATAGGGGTTAATTCGCCAGCATTGATAAGAGGAACATAACAGTATTTTGATGGTACCCGTAATGCATGATTGATATAGCATAAATTGAGTTACGATAAATTGACTAATATTTATTTCAATGCGTTATTCGTGTAAAGATTCTCGAACTAGTTGATTCGCAGCCTCTCAGGCTCGGTTGATGAATCTAGACGCTATAGTAGTTGTACTACTTTTTTTTTTTAATGAAAAAATAATGACTTGTGTTGTTTCTTGAAAATGACTCTTTTTTTAGTATCTTAATCTATTAAGATAATTTATCTTAATTTAGGGGGAGAGATGTAGGGAGAGGAGGGGATAACTTATTTTTATTCATTGTAAACCCTAGATATAGTGCACCATAAATATTTTTCCCATCCAAGTATTTTTTAGAACAAAATAAATGTGTGTGTGTGTGTACACACACACTCACATTTGCATTTTTTTTTATCAATATTTAAATGAATGATAATTATTGTGAATTCTTAACGCAAATCTTGTTCTGATAATTCTAATTTTTTGCATATTTCGTCACATCATTGTGACATTTATATTCAGGTTGTTAATAAGAAAAAGTATTTGGTAACAAGATTAAGAAAAATTGAAGAGAATAGTGATAGAGAGGGAGCAGTATAATTTCAATACAAACTCACAAACAAAATGCAACATTTTTTATTGCATAAAGCAGCAAATTACGTATCAGTTCCCACTAGGAAACTCTGGCTGGAAAAATGCACTTGTTGTAAGGCAATTAATTTCCTATCATTATCTTTTTTGCTGAATCATCCATCCCTCCCTCAATGTGGGGTCAGCTTCATCTTATGATTTTTGGAAAAGGACAATTTTTCCAATTAACTCCCCACTCGGCTCTTTAAACTCTTCCTTCTTAAATACTCGTCCTCAGCTATCAACGCTCTCGTCTCTCAGCAATCTCTCTCTATTCCTTTCAGTTTGAGGTTCGTATATTCGATCTTATAGGGGGTACCACGGTCACACACATCCGATTATTAGTATGAATAGTAACTAACTAATCATCTGATGTAAAAATGTTGATATATATGCAGATATGGGTTTTGTTACTAAAGAGTACGAGTTTTTGACGGAAATTGGTCTTGGCCCTAGCAATCCTGGTTGCTTTGCCAACGGAGTGTGGAAAGGAAGTGGTCCTGTAGTTTCCTCTGTTAATCCTGCAACCAATCAGGTTTTAACTCTTTTACTTACTCTACCTCCTACGAATCTATGATCCTATTTACTTATTCTATTATTTTGGTTCACTGTATCTAGAAATTAAAGCTACGTGTAGTTTTTCCAGTGTGAATCTTACTGAAACTGACCTATTTTTATTTGCTTCATTTCATCAAAGAGATTTCTTTTAATGATCGGCCATGAAGTTCATTTCTAATTATGACATTCATATTTCTATGTCTAATTAGGACTAATTCAATTGTAGGAGTGGGAATGGATCATTCCATTCCAATAGAACAACCAAACACACTTTTTTTCATTCCATGGGAAATTAGGAATGAGTCATTCCATCCATACCTTGATTCCTTCGATCCAAACTAAGCAATAGCATTACCCATAAATTATAAATCAGCTGTTCACTAAGCTGCCCAATCTTAATCAACTCTGGCATTTATTTGTTATTGAGTCAGCCTTGTAATGTAAGTGACCTTGTTATTTGAGATGATCTTCTATCCCTCTACACAGTCCGCGTCACAATTTTTGATATTTGGTTGCAACAGTTACACTTTAACAAACTTTAGTGGTGACTGGTGACTGGTGAATTGTGTAGCAGCTCTACAATCTTCTTTTTTGAAATTTCATTGTCATATTGGAAAACGTATAGTATGTTTTAATTTTTATGAATTTTCTCTCCCTTTTGCAGTAAGAAATATATGAAATATAATATTTTTTCTACTTTTTTCTATTTATTTAAAATTTGTATATATGGGGTGGTAAATGTTTTCCAAACATGTTGAATTTTCTTTCACAAGAACAAGGAGTACATTTCACATTAGTAAAGGAGTCAAACAGTGCCATCTGCAGATTCTGCACAAGATTATCTAAATTCCATCCGTGTGATCTGCAGAAGGTTACAAAAGTTTCTAAGAATTAACATTCATCTCTCTCTTACTGAATCAGACAATCGCTGAAGTTTCAGAAGCTTCTGTTCAAGATTATGAGGAAGGCATGCAGGCTTGCTCTGAATCCGCAAAAGTATGGATGGAAGTGAGTCACAACTTGCCTTGATCAAATGTAGAGTTAACTGGTTGAAACCTTTCTCTGTCTGTCTGTCTATGTATCATAACTTCCAATTACTTCTTAAGAGCATTTAGATTGTTCTTCGGTTTCAAATGCAAAAACACAGGAACATGATTTAGTATTATTAATATTTATATATTTATTTTTTTCAAAAACGCTTCACCTTGTCTCAGATTCCTGCACCAAAGAGAGGTGAAATTGTTAGACAGATTGGTGATGCATTGAGAGCCAAACTTCAGCAACTTGGTCGACTTGTTTCACTTGAGATGGGGAAGATACTTCCTGAGGGAATAGGGGAGGTTCAAGTAAGTAATCTTACTTATATGTAGAGCTAATTTATTTAGAATGTAATATGATGCCCATAGAGCATTCTTCCGTTGCATACTCTTAACTACAGAAGAGTCACATTGCAGGAAATTATTGATATGTGTGACTTTGCTGTGGGGTTAAGCCGGCAATTAAATGGATCAATCATACCTTCAGAACGTAAGTTAAAGAGCTCAACCTTTGTGCTTATATTCTCAATATATATAGTTCATTTTATGTTTTAATTTCTACTAGTGTGATTGTTCAGCCAAAGTCTGGAATGAAAAACAGCTTTCGTTTTTTCTTAAAATAAAACTTAAACTGCAAAAATACATCACCGTGATTTTTTTTAAGCACTATCTATCAAAAAAAAAAAAAAAAAAACTTCTCTTGCCTAGTCTTAGAGAAATCTTTTGCCCTTAATAACTGTGGTTACTTTGTTGACAGGTCCAAATCATATGATGTTGGAGGTGCGCTGAATGTTTGGCTTTTAAATTTGGAATTAATCATTTCTTGCCAATCTCTATTGTTGATTTTCTTTTTCCCAATTTATTTTGTTTGCACAGATGTGGAATCCTCTTGGAATAGTTGGTGTAATCACAGCTTTCAACTTCCCATGTGCTGTTCTCGGTGAGCACTTACTATTTGTAAAATGACAATTTAGTCCGGGAAGCTTCATTATATGCAGGGTGATTCTGCAGGGACTTTTTGTTTTCCTTTTCTAATTTGGTAATACAACACACGGATATATAAGAAAAACAATATTTAATTGTAAAAATCCCTATCATAATTTGTTGTCTTGGAATTCTTTAACAATCAAAGTTCCTCTTTCGCATAGTTATTAGAATCTTATGATACGCGATACGTATCTTATGATACGATACAGAGACAATTCGCTACGTATCTCAGTGTGAATCTAAAATGATATCGTATCTTACGATTCAATTGTGATTCAATTAAGATTCTTACGATACAATACAATACACGATACTTTTTAAAAGCAACCAACTTGAAAAAGTTTTTATGTACATCTAAAAGATTAAAAACAAAACTTTTAAGTCTTTTAACATTTCAATTGAATAAGTTTTCTAGTACAAACATAGTTTATATCGTTTCACGAGCCTTTAATCACTTTTTAGAATATTATATCTAATTAAAAATGTCACTCTATTTTTTCCACGTCACTTTCTATAAGCAGATATATAAATCTCTACTTGTTAATTTGAATTATTCTCTTTATTTTATAGATTAAAGGTGAATTTGAATTTTCGTTTACTCTTGTTACTCTATAAAGATTACTAAAATAATATCTAATAAATCAATTTACAGTATTTTGACTACTGTTTAACTTTAAAATTTATTTTTAGTCTATAATAATATTTACTTGATTACTTTTATATATAATCAAGCTTGTGTTTTATATGTTTAAATATATATTACTACATTTTTTATTTTGTTTCCGTATCTTACGATACGATTCACGATGGGAGTTTTTGATACACGATACGATTCACGATTTGACAACTATGCTCTTTCGTGTTGACTTTCTGTAATGTGTTTTTTCAGGATGGAATGCATGCATTGCGCTAGTCTGTGGGAATTGTGTTGTGTGGTAAGTTCTTCTGACCAAAACAAGTAACTATGGACTTTTCTTGCTGTAAAATCTTGATTTTGAGTTGATTAGAAAGTTGTACAGACATAGGGGCACAATTAATAATTATTCTGTCTTTTAATCTGGACGCTAGTTTTTTTTTGTTTGTTTTGTTTTTGTGTTTTTTTTATGAACATCTTTGAAGTGCTTCTCTGCATTGGTTGCACCTGAGCAGTAAATTTTTCAGTTTTAGAAGATAGGCTATTTGAAATAAAGAACTCAGACAATGCACAAATATGTCAATCATCAATTCTATAATAGATCAGACATAACTACTGACATATCCAGAGATATCAGATATGAGATATACCATACCCTCAAGAAAGAGAAAACCTTTAACGGCGCATCTTCTCAAGTAGGCAGCTGCATATTAACATGCTCTGACAATGAGCTTGAGATACTATTTTCAAGTATAACTACTCAAAATTTTTCTTTCTTAGTTCTTCCCTTGTGTAAGTTTAGTTACCTTAGGAGAAAAAATATAGCAATTCTCATAGCCAAGATATGATTTTTCTTGTTCATGAATCAGAAGTTGAATGCTTTGGATGCTTCTTCCTATCATGTTCACAGGAAAGGTGCTCCAACAACACCTTTGATCACTATCGCTATGACCAAGCTAGTGGCTGGAGTTCTGGAGAAGAACAATTTACCAAGTGCAATTTTTACCTCCTTCTGTGGTGGTGCTGAAATTGGTCAAGCTATATCGAAAGATACACGCATACCTCTGGTTTCATTTACAGGAAGTTCAAAGGTACTTTTTCCTTTTGCTATTTACGTCTCTATTTCTGGGAAATAAATATAATCATCTGATACCACAATTCTTTGAACTTATGTATGTTTTATGATAAGCTGTTTCGTGATTCACGAGTTTCAAATATAAAAGTCTTCTTTTATTTTCTTATGTTATAACATGGTGTAGGTTATATTAGCAAAATATGTAAGACTCTTTTTCTTACTTTTGCCTTTTTATTTTCTTATAGTGGAGGGACTTGATGGTAACATTTGTCATTTCTCTTTGTTTATGTCTCCCAAAAGTATGTTTTAATCTTACTGTCACATCGCTCTTTTAGGTATACTGGATTCATTAAAAATTATGTTGGTCAGACTTCAGAATCATTTACCTAAATATGCCTTTCTCTACTTCCATTAAGAGGCACACTGAGATTTTCGCATAACAGTCCTGATTGGGAAAGTTGTTGATGTAAGTTTTGTGTGAGATGCTATTGGCCAAAATTGGATCCACTTAATATTCTGCTAGTTGTCCATTTCTTTGTTTAGGCACATAGTTTAAGCCTTTCGCAAACTTAATGACCATTTATGTTTTAGGTTTGTTTGAGTTTTCTCTTGCTTAAAAAATTACAGATTTAGGACAATTTTTAATTGATCTCTGAGGCAATGAATAGGGTTTAACAAATTATTTTACTTTTACTTGGAAGTGTCCTTACATGAACTATTTGGTTTTGCAAGGTTAGCTATTTCTGCATCTATAACTTTTACTTTGTAGTTATTTCAATAGAAATTATTTACTCGCATGTTTAACTGTAGGTGGGTCAAATGGTTCAACAAACAGTGAATAAGAGGTATGGTAAATGCCTGCTTGAATTGAGTGGGAACAATGCTATAATAGTAATGGATGATGCCAATATTCAACTTGCTGTTCGCTCTATTTTGTTTGCTGCTGTTGGTACTGCTGGTCAGCGCTGCACAACATGTCGTAGATTGGTATAATTCATTAATCATTTCTACTGCCATATTCTTTTTTTCTTGAAGCCTAAGCTTGAAAATATAATATATTGTCTTGTTTTCCTTTCTCCCTTGGAATGTAGATTCTTCATGAAAGTATATACCAGAGAGTTCTTGAGCAATTACTTGAGCTGTACAAACAAGTTAAAGTAGGGGATCCTTTAGAGGAGGGCACCTTGCTCGGGCCACTGCATACTCGTGCTTCAAGGGAGGCTTTTGAGAAGGGAATAGTTATCATCAAGTCACAGGCACGTACTCTTGTACCTAAGAATTTCTTTTTACTCTCTAGATTGTTGCCAATTTGCCAAAATCTAAGGCTAATGTTTAATTTCAAAATAATCTTTTTTGGGATTGTTTAGTGCATGAGAAGGAAAGGTAAATTGTCAAAACAAGGGAAGATGGATAATATTTCCCTCTATCTCAGAGCAAAAGACAATATCTTTACAAAGACATTTTTTATGTCACTAATTACACTATCTTTAGTAATTTCCCTCAGTACTACCACCACAGTTAGACGCACCCAGGGGCGGTTCCACTATATGGTCAGCTGTTTAAAAAATAATTTTTTTTAGGGGTAATACACACACACACATGTGTGTGTGTGTGTGTGTGTGTATATGTGTGTGTGTGTGTCGATTTAGATAAAATCTTTTTTTATTAGATTAGATAAGATAAAAGGAACTTTTCATTATGTTTTTGAATTTTGGATACAAAAGAAAAGAATATGAAATTTAAATTAGGATGGAGAAAAAATAATAAAAAACTTACAAGTCTTCTTTTGTATTTTTAATGTTTGTACATTGAAAAAACTTAATTTTAAATATAGATTACCACTTTATCCTTATATTAAATGTTCTTATGCTTGTATATAAAAAACAATATAGAGACTACAAAAGATTTATTAAAGTCTTTTTCTTTTTCGTCTAAACTCGTTCAGTTTTTAACGGAAAACTTTAGTACGAAAAGTGGTCAATTTTTTCTCTGTTTCTTTTCTTTTTCGTCCCTTAAAAAACTCCCAAACAAGAAAAATAAATAGAAAATTTAAATTTTTCATTCATTTCTTTTCTTTTCTTTATGTTTTAAAACTTATAAAGACTGAAAAAAATATAATTTACTATCATATTTAGCATATAACCTCCATTACTAAATCCGTAGTTAATAGTAATGTTACATTTGTGCATATACAATTATTTTCAAAAGTCTTCATTTAAAAATGTATTTCAAATTTTGGAACAGAAGGGTATTGTATTTTAATTTTATTACTTCACTCTAATTTTTTTGTAATTAAAATATTTACAAGTATAAAAAATATTTTTGTCTCCACTGAAATCCAATTCTGGATCCGCCACTGGACACACCAATATTATACAAAAGGTTTACATAAATTTAATTAAAGCAATTTTTCTATTTATATTATTCTATACCTAATGAAATATGCATAATCTTGAAAAGCAGGAAATTCATTTTTCCTTATATTTTACCAAAAGTACTTCACTGTGCCCAATCATCTATAGCTTACAAAGTTTAACCGGGATTCACAATTATTTTTGGTGCTGGATTAATTTAAGGTGTTCATTTAACATTTCTAAGAAATGCTCAATATAAACCAGTCACTAAAGTTCTTGAATCTTTTCATTATCATTAGGTAAACATCAACATATTTGACATCCTCCCTAGTGTTGGTCTTATTACTTGAAGTTCAACTATGTTTATATTAATCTTGAACTTCTCGAAACCTTAATCTTGAAGCACATTTTAAATAAGATTTAAGATTTTCTTTTAGTCGAACCAAGCAAAGTGTATTTATTCTTGCTTGTTGCTTTGGTCTTCTTGATCTTTTATCCGTGTAAAGATTTGATTCAAAACCAAATGTTTTGCAGGGAGGGAAAATCCTCGCTGGTGGTTCAGTTTTAGAGTCTGAAGGAAACTTTGTGCAGCCCACAATAGTTGAAATTTCTCCAAATGCTGATGTTGTAAGAGAAGAATTATTTGGTCCTGTCCTTTATGTTATGAAATTTCAGGTAGTCCAGTTGAAAAGAAGTTTATACTTGGAACAGAAGAATTGAAAGAAGTTTATTCTCTTACATTTGAATACCTATTTGGACAGACTCTAAAGGAAGCTATTGACATAAACAACTCTGTACCTCAAGGGTTGAGTAGTTCTATATTCACCGGTAAACCTGAAATTATTTTCAAATGGATTGGGTGAGTGGTTCTGAACTCATGTTTTGATTTCTTTTTTGTTTTTCCCCCCGTTTCTGTTTTGCTTTTAAACAAGGACTACAGATGAAAGTTTCTCTAATTATTGAAGTTCTACATCGACTTATGGATCAATATGTTTTTATTGGTGTCTCTTACTTTAGAAATTTAAATATTGTCAATTTTAAAACTGCATTTCATGTAGTACTGCAATATGAACAGCAATTTTTTTAATACAAAATCTTTTAACTATGTTTATACAGAATAATTTTTCAAGATTTCTTTGTTTCGAGAAGTACTTCTGTTATCATTGTTATTGTTAGTTCTCAATTCTCACATGGTCAGATCTGATGCAGGCCTCATGGAAGTGACTGCGGTATTGTTAACGTAAACATACCAACAAATGGTGCTGAAATTGGTGGTGCTTTTGGTGGTGAAAAGGCTACAGGGGGAGGACGTGAAGCTGGAAGTGACTCTTGGAAACAGTACATGAGGCGTTCAACTTGGTATCTTAATTTTAGCTCCTTAAATGCTGTTTGTGATTCTTGAATAATATTTAGAATACTAGCTTATCTACGACAATTGAAAACTTGTCATAGTAGTTGAAATTTTAACCAGTTCTTTTTTTTAGTGGGTAGTTTGGGTTATATTTTCTCCGTTTCCTTTCAAAATTTGGTTACCCATTTTCCCTTCTTTAATTCTCAATTAGTCTAGTGTCTCCAATTTGTGCCGACTTAACGAATTATCTCATTTCCCTTGCAGTACAATAAATTATGGGAATGAATTACCACTGGCTCAAGGGATCAACTTCGGCTAGTAGATTTTCCTTATGTTGAGGTATTTTTGTCTCTGTTAGCAACACATACTTGCATAAGGTGCTTTCTTCTGATGCTTATTTCTGCCTCATGCAGGGTCAGTAGCCTTACGCAATATGCTGAAATCAAAATTCATACTTCGTTGGTGGGCCGAGTTTGTACTGATGATGTTTGTTATCAGAAAAAACTGAAATAACAAGTTTCCTAGTTACTCCCGCCCAAGAATAATTTTACTGTCTTTTGGTTGAAATCTTAATGAAACTTTCTGGGTTCCAGTTTAATTTATTGAAAGATCCATTCTATTCCTGTAACTCACGTGTTCTCTATGAAGTTGACTCTGGAACATAGATTCCGAGTAGCAGGGCTTGTTCTGCTGATACGAAATTGGGTTTATTCTCTCAATTATGCATAATAGCAGGGATGAGAAGGATATCACACTTTCAGCTTCAGTACCTTTTTTTACTTGTTAGCTAGTATGTTATTTTCTTCTAATCCTTCTTAAGATATCTCCACTTTTTGGGAGCCAAAATATGCAAGAAAGTTGCAATTATGAACAGGTCTTCTAGCAGGTATGGTCCGATAAACTACAAAATGGAGCTCCAAAATAGACTTTATTGTGTTTTTCATGGTGTTTTTCTGAGAATGCTACTCTCTTCTTCCTAGTGTTGCCTTTAGCACCTGTTCTTGTGTTGATGTCGTTGCCAGCTTTGAAATCAACATGAGCGTTGCCAGAACATAAGCAAGTTTGACTTTTCAAAGTACTTTTTATATATTTATAATTTATATAATTATATTGATCGAGAAGTACTCTTATTTTTCCTTCTTCAATTGGCACTCTGAATTCAGAACCGAGTACTACCGTCACACATGTATCAGCACTACTCACTTCATATATCATCTGGGAAATAAATGTATAGCCCACCCCAGCAACACTACTACGATGGATATAATTAAATAATGTCTCTTTTAGCCTAACAAACCGTGTAGAATCGTCCAAGCACAAGAAGAGTAAATCAATTATTTTGATTATGTTCTTTCCTTCTCCTCTAATAATCTCCACTTTCTTGAAAAATTGTTTACCAAATCTAGCAATAACAGACTAGTACTCCTTCCGTTCAAGTTTATTTGCCTTAGTTTTCTTTTTAGTTTGTCCAAATCTAGTTGTCCTCTCCTCCATTTTAATTTTATTTTTTCACTATTACTCTCCTTTAACTTTATAAAATATTTTCCTAAAAATAACATTATATACATTGAAAAAATAACCTAATTAATTTTTGACATTAGAAATACAATCATATTATTTTTTTCTCTCTCTCTCCCGTAATTTAATATTTTAAAAAAGAGTTAAAAAGTAAAATAATTATAAAGTAATTAATATAAATAATTTAGAAATAATTTTTTTTAGATTAAATATACATTTCTAAATTAAAATAAATAAATTTGGACGGATGGAGGGCTAACGCATTTTCACTTCTTTGTGATGAGAGAGCGAACTCCGAATCCTGCTATTCCTTGGAGCAGTATGAAAGCTATTAAGAAGAAGCAGTTCTTTATTAAAGGGCCAAACCGAGGGTTGAATTTGCCAATGTCATCAAAGGAAAAACCTTAAATCTTTAGAAAAAGAATGTCGAGATTGTTATCTTTGGTAGTGATATTGCTATTAAAGAAGGAGATCGTCCTTTCACATCTATGCAAGGTTATTAAACTTGGATCGGATCGCTAATTCGACCAATAAAAATTGAAATTGGTCGGCCTTTCAGTCCTATTAAAGCAAAAAAAATAGTTTTGGTCAAAATTCGGCGACCCGATAATTAAACCGGTCAATTCAGTGACCGGATCATCGATTTTACAGGTTCTCTACCTCTTTTTATTTTATTTTTTAATTAACCCTTTGAATTTGATTGAATGTATCCTTGATTTAATTTTGAGTTATGATCATGATTTAATATCTTTTTTATTTCTATATAAATTTAGTATTTATTTGAATTGTATAAAGTAAACATTGGATAAATAAATTTAATTTTTTTTGTGTGTAAGTAAATTAATTAATTTTACATATTTACTAAATATTATATATTATATATAATAATAATTAATATATTTAATTATTTATTATATATTAATTTAATTACAATTTAATCACTAATTAGACTAGTAACTCATCTATTCAAATTTTTTTCAATTCGATGACATCCGAATTAAAAAAAAATGCATTTATGGTTCATATATTGTCCTTTCTCTTAGTTTTCTACGGTCAATGATTGCAATCAGTCACGTTCCTAATAATGCAGGTAAACATGATGTAATTCAATAATAAGCTGGGCGTCACTTCAACAAGATTGAGATTACGATAATTCCATTTTTCCCACAAAGGCCCAAAGTATCTAAAAATAATAAAAATAGCCACGTCTAATAAATTCAAATATATATAAAGTTTAGATCTTCTGAGCCCATTTTTGTCAAATTTTCACTTCAATATAGTTACACAAGTAAAATGGCTTGGATAAATCAAAATTATTATTTCATTATCTAACAAAATTCTTACAAAGTATACATGTGCATGTATAATATTATACCTTAACAAATCAAGTGAAAATAAAAATATGACGCATCACTAAATTAACATAGAAGAGAGTTAGGGTCATATATCTGTTTATATCCCAAGAATATTAGAAATAGAAAAGGAATAAGATAAAGAATATTTTGGAGGACAAATGCCTTAAAGAATCTATTCTTATATATTATCACGAGTTTATGCCCCTTGTTTTTATCGAAATATCATTATTTACTCTATTTTTTAATAAAATAAATAGATATAATAGTTGATATAATATTTAGGTATAATGTGTTTATATTTATTCTTAATTATCCCAAAGAATAATATAAAACACCATAATCTTTAGCACCAGGCAAGTTCATACTCCTCCTTTATAAGCCAAAATTGCAAAAGAAAATCCTATGCAAACGATAGAAGAAATTATTATAAATCCATGAAAAGGCCATCCAAAATTAATAGAAGCACGTAATTAAATAATTAATTACAGTATATGATGATGAAATGGGGCCATGGGATCCAAAGTCTTACCAGCAAATTAGTGGACGAAGCACGAGTGAAGGCCCACTTGGTATTTTATGATTTCATGGCCCATGAGGTTCCATGTATCTAGAGAGAGACGATAAATTATTCTATTCTGTTGAAATATGATGAATAATTTATTATTCTTCTCATATGCATATAAATTATTTATAGGCTCCACTACAAAAAGCTTTCACATGTATATAAAGGGAAAAATATACTATTTATTATATTCCAAAAATATGAAATAATTTTTCAAGAGAGACCCACTCGCTTCACCTTCATAGTTCATTCTCATCAACTCTCTTGCACAAAAGCTATGTTGTCACTACTCTCCTGACCCTAATCTAAATTACTCTCTCTGTTCCTTAATATATATCATTTTAGAGTTGTGTATACGTATTAAACAAATAATTATATAATATTAAATATAATATTAATTGTTGATAATATCTTTATATTGAAATAAGAGAGTATTATTTATTGAATAAAAGGTAGTAAAAGAATCAAAATTATATTTAATATCAAGCAATTAATATTTATTTAAAATTCTCAAACGATAAATATTAAAGAATAAAAACATATTTTTAAAACGACATTTAAAAAGGGACAAAAAGAGTACTATTTTAGAAGCACCTGCAAGCCTTGTGAAAAATGTGACATCGTTCAATACTTGAGCACCTTTTAGTCAAATATCACTCGTTTAGTTTTTTCCCTCATATTATGAGGCCTCTAATCTTCCTTCTTATGAGAATGAGCTTGAACCATTAATGACCCAAACTGTTGGCAAAACTTAATAACCATACTTGTTTAATGGCCAATATTTTGAAAATGTAACAATAGAAGATTAATATCTTAACATCTACATATCCATTTGAATCATATTCTTTCATATCCTTAAAAAAAAAGAAAATAAGGAAACATAATAATCTCCATGTTCCATGAATAATGGTTGAATACTAAAGTTGGAAACTAAATCATCCTTCTCCACACCTTCTTTCTATATATAGGAGTTGAATCGAAACTTAAAATTTGATATTCATTATTCATCGTTTCCCTTTCACTACCCCAAGTCACCATACAAAACAGATCAAAATATCATTTCAAATTACAACTTTTAAACCCTGATCATTTAGTTAATTCGCTATATTTCTTATTTTAGCACCAATTAAAAAGCATTTACTTTGGTAAATGATTATTCAATATGGAACTCAACTAAAATAAAACTTACATTTTGTTTTTCATATATTTTTTTGCCTTCTGTCTGTCATTCACAACTAGTATGTTTTTGGTTACTGGTGTGGGATATGATTCATCCTGATCAATCAACTCTCGGACCGACTCAATCCTTCACGTTTGGTCGGACTACTCGGCATGGATCGCAACGATCTCGGCGAATCCAGGCTCCGTCTTAAGATCTGCCTCATCGCTGATATCAGATGAACCGCCGGATTCGGAGGCGGAACGGAGGACTTAAACTGGTTGCAAAAGCTCATGTGCTGAATCAACGCCTCTTCTGTGCTCAACAGCCGCATTTCGTAATTCACAGCCTCCGCGCACAGTCCGCATATCCATTTTCCTTGAAACCGTTGGCGAATTCTCTCTATATACGCCGGCGTGCACTCCTCCGTCAATCCACAGCAATCGCATTTGGCGAACTCGACATCGTTTTGAACGGTGAGTTTTTCCTTTCCTGAGTGTGTTGATTCTGTTGTCGTGTCATTAGTAGGATTCATCACCATTGCTTCGCTTGCAGACATCCTGAAAGAAAGCAAAAACAATACAATCAGTCACAAATTAAATACAAGTAATTCAATAGAAATTCCAGGAAAGAAGCATCGCTATAAGAATTACCAATAAAATATATAGATGATAAATATATGTTTGTAAATGATTTGGATGCGGTGATCTCTGTTTTTATCTCTCTTTCTCCCACTCGCGTTCTTCTTCAACCTTTGTTTCTTGAGGAGTGAGAAATTTATACATAAAAGACATTTCAGCAATAGCTGAAGAGAGGGAAAATAGTAGCTATATTAATTTAACCACTCTACAGATGATCAAATAGCTAGCTTTGGGGGAGAGACCGAGAGCATTAATCAATCATACACTAGTATATCAAAAATCAACTCAAGATTGCTTTTCCCCTTTCTCACCACAAAAAATTTTCTCTTCCTTTTTGGCCAGACTTTTTAATATAGCGAGGTAGGAATTAGGGAGGGATAGGTTTGGGTTTTGCAAAATTGTAAGGGGTAAGGGAAAAAAAAAGGAGTTTCAATGATTGGGGGATTCTATTGTATTAGACATTAGTAGTAGAGAGAGAATCCACGTCAGTCAGTCGGTAATTTAACTTGTCTTAACCAAAAAAATGCGTTGTTTGGAAACACTTGATTTCCTTTGTGCGGCTGGTCTCCAATCTGTTGCTGCCAGTTGTAAATCGGACCTCCTTTCCTTTCCTTATATTTATCGAGCTCACCTCTTTTTTTTTTATTCACAAAAATAATTATTCAGCTGTCGTATCTTTAAACCGTTACTAAAAATAAATTGCTGGAATATCGTTTTTCCTAAATAAAGATTTCACATTTGCCTCTTTTTTCTTCTTGTGCACGTTTCTTTAATAATTTAAAGGTGTGGGAGGAGATGGTGTTTTCTGAGGGAAACATTAATTTTTCATGAGATATGCGTCTCTAGTAACGATCCACCCGGCTTTCTTAGATGACATGTGGAAAAAGACTGAATCCAGTCGGGCCCCCCCCCCCCCCCCCCCCCCCCCCCCCCATCCATAGGGGCTTGCCTAGCTGCATAATTGTTGGCACTAGCGATCCCATAAATAAATGGACTAGTGGTCCATGCATCCATTTTCTAATTTGTTAAAGTATACAGGTGTCAATTAAATGTATCATTGCCAAAGTGATATCACGATATTTAATAGTAAATGAACACAATTGAAACCTTTCTTGGAATAGAAGAAGAACAGCACAACAATTGACTTTCTAGAATTTGTGTTACTACTATACGTTTTCAAACAGAAAATGCAGCACTTGTATATATATATATATATATATATTTCCTTCTTCTTAATTAATTAATTTATTTATAAACGGTTGCTTGTGTACATGGAAAGAAATTAAGATCGAACATGCCCACTCTTCACATTCATTTCCAATATTTCATATTGTTTCACATGCTCTGTCTACTTCCAGATGGAGACGAGAGAGATTGAGAGCTAGCATTAAAGATCAACTAGCAGCTAATTACCAACGTTTAATATTTATTTCACCAATATATTCACAATAAATTATATTCTTGCATTATTAAGTACACACTCTCACCCTCTCTCTATTCACAAAAATCTCATTCATAATATTACTGATGTTAATGATATATTTTTGTTTCTTGTATACTCTAAAATAATAAATTTGTTAGTTTTATAATGTGATACGATAATAAAAATATGATAGTAAACTTGAGGTTATTAGCAGTTTTTGTACTTTTTGATCACATATACATAAAATATATATTATATTACAATGACAGTATAATAACTATTAATATATGCTATATATACTCCATATTCATTCATAATAGACTTTTTTAATCACAATTGTTCATAATTAATTATTTTAAAAAATAATTTAAATTATATTATTATTTAGTTTAAAAATATTATAGAGAAAGATACATATATAAAGGGGATAAGAGTCATATGGAGTTAAAATTTGATTGAGAAAGTTATAAAATTTTAATTTGACCCCGTATAGTAGAAAATTTATAAAATTTGAGTGATATCAATTTATATATCATACTTAAAAAAATTTAAAATTTATCCCACCTTATAAAATAATTATTTTTTTCAGCAGTGTCAATTGACCCCACTCCATGCCATGTAGCTCTGTCCTTGGTTATTAGGTCATTTTATATTAATGCGACTAAAAAGTGAATTATTTTTATGAAATATTTTTTTATTAAAACTTTTTAGGGAAAGAAGGGAGCATCTACACACACACACACACATTTTGTTTCATAATCGAGAAACTTTGCCTTCTCAATTCGGTTTGCATGTGTCCAATTAAGCAACCTTCATGTCCCCCATATAAATATGTAAGACGGGCTCTGGAAATCATTAGCATTCTTTCTTCACATTTTTCAGACTCAAAAGAGTCCAATTATCCCAGGCCAACTCGAAGCAGAAACTTCATCTTTAAACTTTGATACAGACAGGATTCTGTATTTATTATTTAGACTTGTAGTCATGAATTAGCTAGGTCGAGGAAATTAGAGCCGGACATGACATTATATATATATATATACACACATACTTGATGATCGCCATTTAGCGTTTTACATAATCAAGCTCAAGAGCACTCGATGATTAAACTTTGGCCCAATTTTCAATTACGTAAGAGTAGGAGTTACATTATAGCTAATCTATTGTATATACAGTCTGTCATGTGTCAAGCTCACATTAACTTAATTTTCCATCAGTATTTATTGTCAATTACCATCATGACTAGAGCAATCACTAATTACTCTCGCTTTTTTATTTTTCTTATAACTGAATAATTATTCAATATTTTAATTTTTAATTAAAACATTGTAAATGTTAAATATGACTCTCACACAATATTATGGTAATTTTTTACGAGTAAAAAAATTATTACCTTTTTTTATATCCCAAGATTAATGCAAATTCAAATTAATTTTATAACGAATAATTTAACCAATCCCAAATTAAAATTATCTCAAATTTATTGATCTAAACACTTTTTAATCTAATATTATCCAATACTTTTTATTTTTATATTACCTCATCAAAATTAGAAATAATCCACGGAAAAAAAATAATATTACTTTTTTTATATTTTTATATCCCCAGATGAATGCGAATCCAAATTGATTTTATAACGCATAATTTAACCATTATCCCAAATTCATGAGTTATTAATCTAAACACGTTTTTAATATGGTATTATTCAATACTTTTGATAACACATAAAATCAGAAATAACCCACAAAAAAAATAATAATATTACCTTTTTATATCCCAAAATTAAAGCAAATCCAAATTGATCTCATCCCAAATATCACATAATATCTCAAATTCATCTAAACACCTTTTCTATTCTCCCTATAACGCATAATTTAACCAATCCCAAATTAAAATTATCTCAAATTTATGTGTTATTGATCAAAACACGTTTTATTATGATATTATTCAATACTTTTGTTTTATATATTATCACATAAAAATTAATAATTACTCACGGAAAAAAAATATTATTTAAATTTACATTAGTGTATATATTTGAATAAAACTAACAAATCAATATTAGGTAATATGATCTTATTTTGATATATTTATTAGATGATTCATATATCAAATAATATTTTATAGTAACTAGAAAATTATAAATGTTATAATATAGGTTCAAGTTCAATACATTAGTCAAACTTAAGATCGAACTACTAATAAATTCTCAAGTCTAATTATACCTTATGATTGGCTTTTAAGGGGTGGCGTTGTCCGCTTGCAATTCCGTCAGTTCACTCTCAACTACCCTATCATAATAATCATTAATCGAAGTCGTAAAAGTATAAATTAATTCCAATATGCTGTTAGAGTTGCCTATAGATTGCAATTGCTATTGATAATTAATGAAACAGTGGTTCGGAGATAGGGTTATTATGGGAGCATGGTCCGGTATATATATCCATGGGACATACTGCTTAATTCTTGACTTTTACGTAGACTAACAGATACTGTAATTAATAATCTTTTGTAAGAAAATAGTAGTAAAGTTCCAATGCCAAAAATTAATGCGACTCTACTCAAGTCACTCAACTAGTGATTAATTGGGGGGAAATGAAATAAAAACAAACACCTATAATTTGGAAACTCGGAGCAGAAAATGCTAGAAGAACAAATTCTAATACATACATACATACATACAGAAACTAAGAAAAATGATCATAAACAGTAACAGAGAAGCATCTTCTTTTTTATTTTGGAAACTAAAATACAAAATTAAGGCATCATTACTATAATTTAACACTTCGTAACAGAAACTTTAAAATCAACCACCCTTCCTTCTGACCAATTTATATATGAAGCATTAGCTCAGTAGTAGCATAACAAAAGGGGGGCAAGAAAACTGAAAGAAAATTTTAACATAATCTACAAGATTTATAATAACACTAACAAGCAACGTTAATAGAGAAGATGAACTAAAATCTGACCCTATATTAGCTTGAAGAGTTTAACAAAAGAACACAAATAGATTATCAAAGAAATACTAGAAATATAACCTCATAACTGTTGCAATAAAATAAAATCCGATGCTGAAGCAGCTTCACCCCAAGCAGGCCATCAAAAACCCACCCAATTCCATCACGGGCCCTCATAACTGTTTGAATTACAACAACACACAAATACTTTTCATCCATCTAACATGACACAATTAAGTAGAGAAAGTCCAGAGGAATTAGGCTCACCTCACTGATCTGAGCAAGCTTGTTCTTTTTAATTTTGTTTTTGAGTTTGGGGATTGCTGCAATCTGCATATGTTTATTCAATTCCACATGATAACAAGAGGTGGGACAGCCTACACAGATTTCAATTCCACATGAGTTCCGAGCACTATCTTGATTTCAGTCGAGATTTTTAATTCAGCTTCATATATAGTATCACAAAATAAGTTTTATTTGTTAAAAAAAAATGATAATATAGAATGACACAATTACCTTTAAACCTCGTAAATTATTTAAATAAGATTTTTTTTGTGTGTGTGTGTGTGTGTGTATGGAAAGGATGGAGTAGTTGTGTTGCTGCAGGTAAGAATTTGCTAGTGCTACTAGTGCTCTACTTTAAGAAGTACTTCTCATTCACACCACAAGGGTGCCCACACAAAAACACACTCATACACTTTATATATAAGATACTCGATGAATCTAGTTTTTGCGTTTAGCTATACTGATTTAGTACCTTTAATTTGTCTGTAAACATGTAGCACAGACAGTATCCTCAAAAATTTAGAGGATTTTACGATTTTTTTTGACATTCTGAATAGAAGATATCATTAATGCCTGGCAAGATATCCAATACAACATCGTAGAGAATCTAAAGCATCAAACAATTGCTGCTGCAGTGACTCAGGAGTAATGCTCGAGGCTATCAAACTTTAAACCAAAAATTGTAGATTGATGCATCTAATGGAAGACCACACTTTTAACCAAAAATAGTACACCATCGATACGAGAACTTTGACATGGTGGGCTACAAAGAATATCCTATTAATGTGTTATTCCTTCCTTCATTTTTCACTGGCGAGAAGGGAAACAACATATGGAAGAAACTAGTACTTTGTTGTACTCTCCCCCTTCTCAACGACCATTATCTTAGCAGTACCACCATACAAAATTTTCATCTTCCTTGTCAAAACAAGAAGAGCCAAGTGCAAGTTCATTTTTCCTTGGTAATAAATCCATAAAATAACTTGAAATGAAATCAATTAGTTTATACAGAATGCTTTCTTCAAAAATATGTTTGAGATGTATGAGGGTAGGGTTTGGTCAAGAAAACAAAGAGCAGCAGGTAGATGGATTGGTGTCCATCTCATTCCATCCATATCTCCACCATGGTGGCGCCTGACTAAAATTAATTCACTAGAATACAACAGCCCAGCAGAGATGTGCATCGTAATTTAAACCATGTATTAACAATTACTGCAATTCACTCGGCATTCTGTAAAGAAATAACAGCAGATGATATATCGTACAACATTGTGCTAATGAAGCATAGATTACCAAACAGTAAACCTTCTAAACTATTTATTCATTAAAGACACTCCTGGAATAACTTTTTTTTAAGAAAAAAAATCAATTGGCTCCTTAAATAAGATTTTCAGCTCAGTGTGTGAAAGCTAGTGTTCCATAAAAAGATTATAAACAGCATCTTCAAGGCCCTGGACCGAGTACTTGATGTATCTCTCCGGGTGCTTCTCAGTCTCAATATGGCTCCTGAACTGATCTAGAAAGGACTTATAAGCCGGGGTTAGCTTCTTCAGTATTATTTGATGAAGCTTCCCACGGAGCTGTGAATCCAGAACTAATCGTGTGGATTGAGTCTGACAGACCTCATCAAATGTAGCATTGAAACTCCTGAACCTGTCTTTCAAAGTAGCCTTCGATAGCTTCAAACTACAAAAAAACACAGTATATAGTCCTTCATCTCTCAAACAATACAGAACCCTGTCCCAGGTTAATCTATTATAACTCTCTGCCTGCTGTAAGACATATTCACCTAGTTTACTGATGTAGCGTCTTCCAATCATCTCTTGCAGTACTGAAGACCCTTCAACTCTCTGGATAATATAGCAAACATTGTTCATCAAGAACAAATGACCTAGAGACGCGTCTTTGTAGTGTTTGGATTTACCCTCCAAATTGAATTTCAAGCTTATGATAATCCAGATCAAATGGAGTACCAACGGAGATTCCCCAGGAACTTCCAAAAATTCCATATCATCATAAATTCCTACACTTGATGTTGGCCTAGATATAATAAGCTGGGTAAGTGCTTCCTTGTAATCCACAAAGCGTGTAATGTAGGACACGGCATACTGTGTTAAGGAATGAATTGTGCGTCCAGAAACAGGACTGTTTAACTGCTCATGACGCACAGAATTCTCAAAAAGTGAAAGCATATTCCTAACCAATTCCGCAAGCAGATCAACTGATCGAGCAGCCTCAATACGAATACAAACAGATTCGGGCAAGTTGGAATGGAAAATAGCATTAAGACCAGGCAAGACATTGGATATAGCGACGTAGAGATCTAAAATCTCAAATAACTTGAGAAACGATGGACGAGAACTACTAACGCGTTCTGCAAAGTTAATTAACTGCAAGGCAGATTCTTTAACTATACCTATAAAACACTCATCGGATGTGGAGTTACCAAGTCCGCTAAAGATTTGTTCACAGAGTTTCTTCTCCTTTATGAAGAGAGCTTCAAAACAAACACGAGCTGCTCGTATCCACAATTTGATCTTTGGTGCCAACATTTCCGGCTCCAAACTCCGGATGTCACCGATGCTATATTTACCGACGCCGAGGTGTTGAAATTTTGCTTCGACAATCAACTTCCTTGAAGACCTGTAGAATTCAACGCAGTCGCCAGCATAACCGGCTGAGTTCAGTTTTTCAACGATTCTCCGGAGATCATAAACTTCGTCAATATGTTCATCGTCCTGTAATTCATAGCTAAAAGTATCAGTTATTGTACTTGAAAAGGCGGTAGAACTCCGATCGGCGAATAAACCAGTATTGACTCTGTTGGTTTGTCGAGTCAATATGGCCCGAAACTCTAACTGGAGGGTTTCCATCCCCATTTGGATCATATTTTGATGCTTTCAGTTTGGGGATCTGAGAACATTCCCGGTCTGAATCTCGTCAACAGTACTGATCAATCTTCTGGTGGCCTCCCTGGAAGATGATGAATTTAATAACTCCGCCCTAAGATTATGTTTTCTGACAAAATGATACTCAAATATCTGCCCAAAAAAAAATTATTTCAGTCTTAGCGGTATTGACGGTTACTTTTGCCGTCAAAGTGAACTTTTTTTTAATTATTTTTTTCTTATTCTTTAAAGATAAAATTTAGTTATTAAGTGTTGCGACTTGAACGGGGTATAAAATTAATGAAAAAAATTGAGCAGATAAATTAAGATGATAGGATAAATAGAATTTAGGTGATAACTTTTTCACTAAAATTTTATAATAAAACTTCTTTTTGTGTTTTATATATTTTTTCACACGTATAATATGTGTCAAGATATTAATACATTTACATTATAAAATGAAAGAAAGACATTGACAATTACCTTTAGCGTAAATATTAAAGAAAGAAATGAGAATTATGAATGGATAATTTTACACATATTATAACCAAATATTACATATATCTCAATTATTAAAAGGTTAAATTTAACACGAATTTTTATATCAGGTCCTATTTTTTAATAATTAAAATTAAAATATAATATTTTAAATTGTATTTGAAATTATGTAGATACATTTATCCGTGTGAATTGAATGTAGTGTAAAACTAATAAGAGAGAGTTGAGAAGATAAAATAAGAGAATAAGATAAATAGAATTTAAGTGATAATTTACTCCATTCACGAGTTACAACTTTTGAGTTATCTATTATGTTTTTACTCTAGTGATCTTTTTTGGTAATCTAATTTATTGCAGTCCCTTGCCGACCAATAAAAAGAAAAAGACTTGGCATTATTTGGCTGAAATAGAACAAATGTAAAATTTAGTTGTCCTAATAGTAGGACTTTAAACCTTGGGGGGGAAAAATTGAAATAAAGAACTCTTCAAGAATCAAATTAGAAATAAAACAAATTCAAAGTTTGACCAAAAAATATAGACACAGGAATATAATTAGACCCCATTTCATTGAAAATGATCGTAATCTCAATCAAACAGCATACACCATCCCGTCGAGTTCTGGATATATTCTCATTATTTAATAGATAAGAATATAAGAAGAGAAATTTTCCTTGATACAAGTGGATCCATGGAAGGACTCGATATTCCGAAACTAATTGATGATGATCTACTTCTTGATGTTAGCCTTCAATCAATAGTTTTCTCGTTTAAATTTGTACAAACGTTCACTTTGATCGACGGTAAGTTACTGACGTTTTTGGCTAAGATAAGCAGTGAACAAAATTAAGAGATAAATTATCAAAAATATGTAAGTTTTTAGTATAAAAAATGTGTAATCCAACCTTTCTTACCCCCTTGAAACTCTTTTTATGGTTCTTTCTCTTGTCCGATCAGTTTATCCACTCAATTACGTGGGCAATGGATGTTAGAGTTGATGTTCTAGAGGCTAATTATTTGATATAATTGTTTAACATTTTTGATATTATATTTGATTGAATAAATGAATTATTTATTATGATTTCATTTACTGCGTTATATAAATGTTAACATAATAAAAGCCTTTAGAATAATGATACGAATTATATAGCTTTAAGTATGTGACTTGAACATGAGATTATATAATTACAATTAGTATCATTGCTCTTAAATGTCCCTAGTCGAGTATCATTGTTAATGAGATAACAATGATGCATTGAGACTAGTATGTGGATTGACTGATGGCCAAATCTCATTGGTCATAAATATATGAGATATTTGAATCAATGCATAGGTACATGTTAGAGAATAATGTACTGGACTGACCCACCATGAGAATTTTACGTGGAGCATTATGCACAGTGTCATAAGAAATTCTCATAGTGACAATGATGTAATGATCCTCCGATCTGAGATCACTATATTATTACACGAGAATTTATGTACTTTGATATTATCAAATGTCACCTTTAATAGGGTGAACAATAAATGTGATTATTGGGTACATCATGAATCGTGTAAGGAATATAAGTGATCTAGATGAAATTTAACCCTCCTATATATTAGGAGTGATATCCATAGGCTTCTTGATTGAGTATGACTATGAAATGCATAGCCATGCTCAAATATTGATTTGTTTCATATAGTTTACTCATTAATCAAGAAAACTCAGATTAAATTATGAAGAGTATGACACTTTCCATGTCTCGAGTTTAATCTAGGATGTCAATGTTAAAAGGATTAAATTGCATTGAAACATTGGTCACAAAAAGGTTGTATCGAATCACCGATCTTATTATTATTTAGGTAGCAGTGATGCATTACTAGATGTCACTCATTGTTTATAATTTTATAATATGATTTTAAAATTATTGTCAACATAATAATAACTTATAGGGTCACACACTTAGAACGTATTTAAAAATGAATTAATTTAAATTGTAAGTATTTAAATATGTCAATATGATTGATAATATTTAAAATTACGAATTTTAATTAATAGGATAATTTATATATATGTATATTAATTAAGTTAGACTTAATTAAGATATAATATATATAAATTCGGATTTTATTTTTCTAATTAAATTAGGTTTTGGTTAATTCCTATTAACTACTATATATATGATATATCACTAGTCTTAATCACGTAAGGAAAAAAACTAAAACCCTAGCCACTTTCAGAAAGAGGCTAGAGAGAAAAATAATTCGAAAATTCAAATCTTGGTGGCTAGTACCGCGGTTCCTTTTGCTACAGATCGTGGGACGATTTGCGGAGCGTTCGTGTGGATACCGTAGAGACGCAGTCGCTAGATTGCGTTGAAGATTTGAAGTCATTCCAGAATTCCATCGTCTCCTGTCCATATCGGATAATCGGTAAAGTAATCTAAACCTCCGATTAATCTGTTTTCGTTTGGATCCTGTCTTAGGGTTTCAGAATTTTTTTTTAAATTCTGCTGCTTTCACTGGATCGAAATCCTAACAATGAATTTGGCTAGAGACTTCCCATCGCCTGACAAATATATTGCTCAAGTAGCATCTGTGCGCTCAAAAGACTGACTATGTGGGCTCCTAGGTCAGGAGTCAAGTTTGCCTTATCCTTGTTTTAGTGATTTTTTCTTTTTTACTTATATTTTCGAAGTCTAAAAAGTTATCTAAATGGTCTCCTATAGGCGTCACCAGCTTTCGGAATTGATAGTTTCTGAAAGTCCTTTAACAAGCTTTTGTAGTCGTCTTCTGGCACAAAGTTGTCATTACAGATGGGGTTTGCCTGCAGCCCGTTTCTGTAGTGGTAGATTTTCTTACCTTCTATACATACAGGATGCTAGTTAGATTGCATTACTATAATAGTAAAAACCTATTACCTTTTATGACTTTTGGGACAGTCCCAATTAAATCAAGCCTAGTCTTAACTCGGGCTTGAACCAGGTCATTTAACCATGGCACGAGTCGGGGGAACACCCTCTAACACAGCTGATGATGGGACATCTGTCGTCCATGATTAAGTCCAAGTCCAAGGGATAACCTCTGGCCGAGAGGCCCACACTGGCGCCCCTCGAGCACACAGCTGCCCACCGAGTAACACCTTTTCCAGGTGATGGGGCATCCCGTGAGGATGTTGGTGCAGGTTTGAAAGAGTTCACAAGTTGGAGACTGTCCTGAGGGCTAGGATATCATCAATGACATCAGAAGATTTAGTTCTAAAAACTCCAGAAAAGAAAGTCTTAAATAGGGTATGAAACTTTAATAGTAAAATGTAGACATCAGAACATCTAGTAGCTCAAACTTTTAAAACGGATTGGGAAATTCCCAAGTGGAAAGTCTTACGCAAGGAAGGAGGAATGACAACAGTTTATGCCTAGTTATTACAAAGGTGATGAATTCAAGTGAAACATTCTATAATTTGCACACAAATATAACCGTCTTAGATACCAAAACAATGCGCATGTGTACACAAAGGACTGGACGTATTCACAACAACAAACAACATCAGGAAAATCAGAGCAATTTTAGTTGGGAATGGAGATAAGTCCAGGAGATGGATATTGAGATGCACTCATGGATGAGAGTAGTACTTGTGAACCAGCGAACGCAATTCTTCGTGACAGTAGAAAATATTTCCACTCCTATTGAATGTGTATTTTGGGGATGTGAGATATCTTGATCCAATCCTCTCCTCCTCTTCGGTATCGCTGCTTCAGAATACAGCAGTTACTGATGCGCAATCTCCTTAGAGGTGCCATCCGAAGGAGGGTGTCCGGCAGTTTCTTTAGCTCGTCACACTGAGAAAGTTTCAAGTAATGAAGACATGGCATAATCCTTGAATTATCGTTGTCATCTACTCTGCTCCCTGTGCTGATCACATCCCACTCTTCCCAACTTGTCAGGCAGGCAATCTTGAGCTTCTTCAATTTTGGAAATGATATAATCTCTGGTGATGATGCCCCAACTCTGCCATCTGATCCCAAAAATGTATGACCGATGCATTTCAGGTTATGCATACCCTCTAAATGCAGTGTCTCAAGGGATGGCAGTCTCCCTAAAGGAGGTAAACAAAAACAGTTTTGGCATTCCAGGAGTCTTAGTTTCTTTAAATGGATCAATAAAATCATCCAACTGGGGAAATGAGTGCCTCCGTATAACTTTATTTGTAACCACGTCAAGCTTGTATGAGGTTGAAGAGCTTCAGCCACGAGAATCATTTGCTCAGCTTGAGCTAGAGGGTTGAAATTCATAGACAACCTTAAGAGGTGTTTCTTTTTCTTCAACTCGGCTTCTTCAGCCTCACCTGCGTCTGCCACATACCCCAAACCTTCCATAGGAAGACACCCTCGGAGTTCATTCAAGTTTTTCAGATCTCCTAGTTTACAAGCTACTTCTTCAGTATCAGCACCACCACCTCCTATAACAAATTTGCTCAATGTCCTAAGAGCGCTTAATCGCCTAATTCCTTCGGGCAGTCTTGTTAGATTATTAGTGCCATCAATCTCAAGGTGTCTCAAGTTTATTAATTTCCCAATCCCTTGCGGTAGTTTTGTTAGATGATTACAGAACAAAAGCTTCAAGGTTTGCAAATTACATAAATCACAAACTGATTCGGGCAATTCTTCTAATGGATTAAAGGATAAGTTCAGATACCGCAGGTTCATCACTTCCCCTACCTCTTTTGGAAGTTTACGCAACCTGTTCCTGCTCAAATCTAGTGCCTTGAGACATCTCATTCGATGAAATAAAAAAGATGGAACTGTATCAACTTGACTCACAATAGGTGGAGAATCGTAGAAGGACTGAACCCAAAATGTATGTAGTCTTTCTGTATTGTCAAGGTGTTCCGGAAAAGATGAAACATCTCCACGAATCAATGTTAGATGACGGGGATTTTCACAAGATGAGTACATTCTCCGTTGTTTTCCACTATCTGCCTTGACAATAGAGAATTCGTTCCTTGTGACAGATTGCGCAAAATCATGAACCATGTCATGCATCTTAAATCTTATAACATTATCACGATCCTTATCTTTTTCCAAATCCTGGAAGAAAGACCGCACGATCAAAGTATCCAAGTACTCTCGACCAGTTACTTCCATATCCAAACTTGTCCCTGAGTTGAGATAACCTTGTGCCATCCAGAGTTTGATCAGATTGTCTGCCTCTATACTGTAATCTTTTGGAAAGTTGGCACAATATATGAAGCACCGCTTAATACTCGAGGGCAGATCGTAGTAGCTCAGCAGTAAAGGAGGGAAAAGGCCCATCTCTGCCCCTTCCAGTTCCCAAATTTCACTGTTTAAAACAGTCTGCCAATCTTCTACTGTAGTTTTGAAGCGCATGAGACTCGCAATAGTCTTGGCAGCAAGAGGCAACCCCTTGCACTTGTCTGATATCTTCCTGCCAATATCTTGATATTCCTCCATAATTTTCTCAAACAATGCAATGCGACTGAACAAAGACCAGCAGTCTTGGTCAGATAACTGCCACAACCGAAGGATGTAGGTCGTTTCCATTATCTTTGCAACTCTCTCATTGCGTGTGGTCACCAAAACTTTACTCCCTGATGCACCATACTTGAGAACGCATTTGAATGGTTCCCACAATCTGTGGTCCTCAGTCCACACATCGTCTAGCACAAGCAGGAACTTCTTCCCCTCAACACAGTTCTTGACATAAGTTAGTGTAGTTTGAAGTTCAACTACATTGGGAGTCACTTTTTCTACTTCTTGAACAATTGCCTTGGCAACCCGTACCTGATCAAAAGGCTCGGAGACGCACACCCACATTTTTATCTCGAAATAGGCTTTCACCTCGTCGCAGTGAAAAGCTTTTTGGGCGAGAGTAGTCTTTCCAATTCCTCCTAAACCCACTATAGAGATGATTTGGAGGATCTTATTCACAGCTGCTATACTACTAGTACTATTACTCTCCGAACACAACTTGCTTACAAGAGTATTCATATCCTCATTTCGACCGCATACCTCAGACACATCAAGGTAAGAGGTAGACTTGGGACGCACTGTTTCTTCACCATTACCAATACCAACGGTTGTGCTAAAATTGTATCTCTCTTTCTCTATAGCAATCAAATCTAGTCTATCAGTTATGGCTTTAATTTTAAGAGCAATATCGCGGCGTTGAACAACTCGATTGAAAGAAAAGCAAGGCAAAGGCAAAGAGATGAAGAAGCAGACCTTCTTCTTTTTGGTAGTTTGATTATCAACTCCTTTGATTTGCAGTTTAAGGATGGCTGTGCTCCACTCGGACAAGACGTCGTCCATGTCATAGGATATGTCTTTGAGCTTTCGGAGCCAGACCTTGACCGTCTCGGCCTCTTTTACTTGTCTTTTCTCGGCATCAACGAGCACGGCTAGGACGGACTGGAGTGTGCTCTTGAGCTTTCGGACTTCTTTGCTGACACCCACAACCAATTTATACTCTTTTTGTACCTGTTGTTTCATTAGTAAAGTCACCTGCTCAATCACTTGGGAGATAAGCGCATCAGTCATGATTGGATTGGAAAAGAGATGCCAAAGGACTCTCTCTCTCTCTACAAACAAGAAGAAGAAGAAGAAGAAGAAACCGCAATAGTATAATCCAGATTTTCTGCTGCTACATAAGGATGATTTAACTTGAAGAAAATCAAATCAATTCTAATCACGGAAGATTTGGGCGCCATGTCATAGAAATTACGGGGGTGAAATTGAGAAGAAATTACCCGGAAATGACTGAGGAATAACGACATTAGGTGAGAATCACTAGCGGAGTTGACTAGCCATTTTTCTCCGTCAAGAACGCGGCGGTTGTGGGGCATCTTTTTCTAGTGAAAGTAAAACACTTGAATAGCTACGGCAACCGAATATTGTAAATTAATTAAATTCTACTTTTTATCGCTCGCTGCAGTTGATTTATTAGCACAATATTCCACTCACTGTCACTAGTGAGGCCACTGCAACGTGCCCAGACATTTCCGCTCCAATTCCAGTTGGTTTCAGATATTTAATATCCATAAACCAAAGAATATAAACCCTCAGCCCAAATACTAAGCCCAGTTGTCTGACCAAGATTGTAAAAAACTTATTCTGATGCTGCTTAGTTTTTCACCCCCTGTATTTGCTTCTTGATATTTTCACCACCGGCTCACGGCGGAATTTGTGACCCGGAATTCATCAAGCTCTCAGAATAAACCCACATATTAATAAGATTCTGGGTGTTTATTTTCTCTTCCTTCTTTTTTCCTATCATTTGCCGAGTTTATTATTTATATGATAGTACTCTCTTCGTCGGTGCAATAATAATAAAACAATTTCCGCAGATTTAAATATATAGACTTCGATAGTAGCTTTCTATTTCAAAATAACAACGTATACACTGGCATCATTTCTTTAAAGAACAAAAAAATCAAGACCTCAGCCTCCTTAAAGTTACATACAGAGATTATAAATATGAATTGTTACATTCAAGGTAAAGAACAACCTATCAACAATTTCCGCAGATGCTGGGGTTCAGTCAACTAAACTCACACGCGCTTCCCATTAGGCAGCGCTACATCCCAATTTACATTTGATATTGATAAATGCACTCCAGATCTGAACAATTAACGCTCCAAGAAAAGAATGTGTTCCAATTTAATGGTGGGATTGAAGGTTGGACCGCAGTCATCATTGGCATTGTATCAAAGACCCCTTTGGTATGCTGTTCTTTTAAACTATAACAATACCTTTGCTTTCTCTCTACAATCATGGGGTTCACACATGCATCTTCCTTTTCAAGTTCCCCAGATAATCTTTCAATCTGTCTTCTATAACGGGCATGAAGTGATCAGCAATCAGTTTGTGACGGCCAAAGTTTACTATACAACAATCTAGAGGTAAGAAAATGCCAACCTTTGACTCTGGCTTCATCTCTGGCACAGAACTCTCTAGCTCGCTCTCACGCATCTCTGCAATAGCTTCCGCCTCTTCTTCCCTTATTTCCTTTGCTGCTTCAGCTTCCTCGCCTTCTGCCTGATCATAGAGCCATGCTCAAGTTGTTGCCATAGCTCAACTTTAGTCATGCGATCTTCATGTGTACTGTGACCCACAAGGTCATCACCATTAACATGCACTTCACCATTCAAACCTGATTTATATGAACAAGAATATTCAATTTTCTGAATTCCGAACCATCCCTTCAGATGATACAGGAAGTTCTATGGCTTCAATGGTTGTTATGGTCTTCTGGGTTGGGGGGGGGGCATAATAAGAGGCTCCGAAGTTTCTGTTCTGCCAGAGGAAGATTCTGAGGAATCTTTTCTTATGTTCGAGTCTGTAGGGGGGGGGGGGGGGGGGCGTAATAAGAGGCTCGGAAGTTTCTGTTCTGCTAGAGGAAGATTCTGAGGAATCTTTTCTTATGTTCAAGTTTGTAGGAGGAGCGGCGGGCCAATGACGGGGACCCATACATGAACATGGGGATACTTGGAGGGAAGGACGTGACCATGCTGACTGAGCCATGCTTTGGGCTCTCTTCATCACACACAAACTACAGTCATCAGAAACACCGCCAGAAAATGTTACCAAATGTCCCTTTACTTCTATGTCATCAGGAGCAGGTGGCTCATCCGAGCACCTAGACTATGAACAACAAACTGAATTGACAATCTACATGTCTAATACTGATTCAGCTAAGAAGGCCAAGCCAGGCTTCAAGAAATTATAGATTTCTTCACCTTGCTTAAAACAGATCGCACAGCTTACATACCGTATCATAAACTAGGTGAAGAAGTACTATGCAGAAAAAATATGAAATGGTCACATCATTACCATAAATTATATGACTAGTTTTATCAAAGAGGCATAATATGTATTATATAAAAAGTCACCAAGTAACTTCATATCTCAGTAAAAGAATACCTGAGTGCCACTGGAAACAGGACACCGCAGTGCACCAGCACCAGTGACTTCTGCTCTAGCACTAGCCATGGATGGAAGTATAGAACCCAGGGCTAAGCATAGATATCAATTAAGGGAAGAATAACTAAAGGACAAAGCTGGAAGAATTGCAAATATTGAATGCAAATGCTAGATAGACTTCCTTGTAACAATCTTTTTATATTTAAAATCCAAGTATATAAATCTCTCTGATGGAAAAGGTAATGGGATTATACTTCATTTGAAAAGGAAGCGAAGAAGAAATTTACGATTATTTTTTGGCAAGGCAGTCAAATGGAAGCCTTTTCAACTAACAGTCCAGGCGCACAAGTCATCCACAGAAGCAGCAGAGAATGTAGGGACTAAATCAGCTCCATTAAAAACAGATGTAACGAATTCACTACCCGAGTCCACCAACTCCCATGGCATACAAGCAGCTTCATCAAATATTCAATCAGAACTTGACCAATGCTCAACAACCAAAATCTAGAGGAAATATTAGTGCACCTAACAACTAAATAATATATAACATGGGTTTTAGATAGGGATCATATCTCGGTGGCTAACAAAGAAACGACTTCAGGCTATGCAAATATAAAACTCCAAACAAACCTGGAGCAAATGTGACACAATATGCTCTAGACAATTCCTTCTGCTCCAGCAATATATAGGTTAAAAGCGCTGCAGTACATCCACCCAAAGAGTGCCCCAAAATCTGCACCCAAGAAGGTAATTAATACGGGTCTCTCTATATATAACTGACTAGGTTATATACTTTATATAGAACCACCAGTATTGTCCGATAACAGCAAATGGAAATCAAGAAAACCCCATAATAAATATCATATGGAGCTATTTGAGTGAAATCCTAAGTTCAACATTCTAGAAGATACTAGTGAGTGGTCATATGATTCAATTTCTATTGTCAATAAATATTTCTATATCGCAATTCACAAGCAAGTCACCAGAAACTTTTCCTATGCCAAATGTTTCAAATTTTATTAGACACATGAAATTAATACAGGACAAAAGATATGAGACAGCAACATAGAAAATCGATATACTTTATCTCCAAGCTTTTAATCAAAAAGTTTCCTATGCAAGAAGACTTGATTCTGGAAAAAAAATTACATGTAGATCAAATATTCAACTTTCCTGGAAACACTAAAAGTTCCAAAAATAGGAATCTCTGAGAAAGGACTGAACTTTCATCTAAACTTCAATTCACGAAGAAGTGGTAAAGCCAAGATGTCAATACCTAAAGTTTATAATCATGATATTTGCTGAGTTTTCCAATAAGACTTGGTGTTGCAAGTTTTGCAGTCCATCGAGCAGCCGCAACCATTCCGCTGTGTGCATAACCTAAAACTAAATTACTTACTCCTCCTTCATTCACAACTGTGTGATGGAATGGTAACACTGCTCCTGTAGCAACTGTCAGAGTATCCTTAATACTGTGAGTTCCACGAATCACTAAGAGGAAGGATTTGGTTTTATGATCTACTAGTATTGTAAAATCTGGCTTCAGAATCTGCAAAATTAATTAATAGATGAATAGTTCACAAAACAAAGAACCTCCACCCCCACATAGACTCCACTGACGTTACATTACAATTATATTTCAAGTTCCTCACTAATAAAACTTTTATCTCCTGGGGGAGTGTCACAGATATTAACTTTCCTTTATTTATTTTCCAACTGTTTTCCAAAGCAAAAAGCAAAAGAACATGAAGCAGAGAGAGGGGAGGGGAAGGGGGACCGAAATAGTAATAAATCAAGACAGAGGAGAGCATAACAAGAAGCATTAGTGTTGAAGAACTACTTACTCCAGCTTTAGGTTCCTGAAGGAGAACATCGTCTTGTGAATAGCCAGTTTCTTCCAAAAATAATGGGAAAGGTTTTTTTACATAGTCAGCAAGTTCAAGAGATGTCTAAGCTCAGAGGTTATTTCAGCTCCTTTAAGCTGCATGCTGTCTTTACCACCGAACACACTGCAAACTTGTAGATTTCCCTGCAAAGTATTTATCTGCCAAGAAGCATTTACAACAAAAAATAACCGTATAACAATATAATAGTCATAATCATCACTGCTTGTCATAAGCAGTGAGTCCTTACAATTATGTGGCTGTCTACTATCAACATTCTTTTCCTTTTTTTTGGATAAGTAAACTATCGATATAATAAATGATATATACGATTATGTGACTACAACTCATAAGTTAAATATCTTATGGTAGAATAATGTAATATCAATATCTCTAATCACAAGGTAATATATTTCGTATGTACATTATATCAAGCAACTGGAAACCGATTTGAACACGTAAAAGTTCCACTAATAATTTTTTATTTTTTATTTTATGATAATTTACAGTGATAGAATATTAATGTAGCTATATCGTAGGCTTCTAAGGATAAGGGGATAGAGAGGGTTACTGTGGCCCGTGTAGGTTGTATAGGATGGACTCAGGGGTATTCCCCAGTGACATAGTATTTCTTATTGTGTTTTTTGTTCTATCTTTTATTTTCATAAAGTGGACAGTTTACCCAACATAAGAAAAAGTTTCACTCTGAAACAGGATCCATACAAGAACAACTGAATAAGTACTTCCTCTAAATCTAATATCTAGTTGTGTAATTGTTGCAACTCAAGTTTGATCTTTGATATTTATTATGTGGATAGATGAGCAAGTTCGATCTGTGATAAATTCTTATAAAATTCTATCTCGTCCTGCTGTAGAACGCATTCTTTAGAATAGATCTTAGCTGTAAGTTCATGCATAAAATTGATTAAACAAAAATAGTTAAAGGGAAACAGCAGCTTCTTTTTCCACACTCACACACACACACTATATATAATATATATGGAACAATGAAAAGACCCTTATGAATAGTAAACAAATTTAACCTGGACATATTAATAGCTGAACTAGAAAATCCCTAAATTCAAACTTTTATACAAACAAAATTCTATTTCTATTAATTGACTCAATAGAATCCAAAACTAAGCTCTTAAGCAGTAAGCCTCGATTTGGTTGCCAGAAAATCAAATATGATGAAAGCAAGCGAAATTAATAAATTTGTATCAAAAACGCCTAACCAATAGCAAAAAAAATTATGCTTCCTTATCCTCTTCCGCTTCCCACAGTAATCAAAGTACAAGATAAAAATCAAAGCAAAAAGGTATACAAAGCAACAAAAAAAACAAAAAATGGGATAGCCAAAATTGTAAAGGGATAAAGCAATTATTAAACTCAACAAGATTAATGTAATTATTAAATAAAAAGAAAAGAAAATAAACCCTAAACACCCCAGGTTTTTGGAATTTTTTATTTGATCGGAAAACAAACCTGAAGAGCTAGAAGGTCAGAGAAAATTGAAGATAAAACTCGGAGGCATAAAAATTCTAACTGAAAGAAGAAGAACATGCAACGGATTTGAGGCCTATATGCATATTTTGGTGTAAAGACTTCAATCGAGATTATTTTATTTGCTTTTTTCGAAACTGTTCTGAATTGGATTATTTGAATTTCTCTGCGGAATTTAGGCGTTGAAGTTAGAAGGACAGGTGTCAGTGAGAGGAAGCCTAAACCTCCCACACGCTAGCTGGATCAATATTTTAGAAGCGGTGCTGGACTTTGACCGCTGTCTCCATTACGTGCCCCTTAATTTTGGCTAAAGTTTTAATAAACTGATTTTATAAATTTATGGATTAAATATATTTTACTACCCTAAATTATAACTTTTTTTTCACTTCGATAGTTCACCTTTTAATTTTTTCAATCAGATGAGCAAATTATTAATTTTTTTCAATTTCGTCTAAATTAAGGATCACGTCAGAAAATTAGTCATGTGACCCGCCAGTGGGATCATAGGTAGCTGATGTGTCAAAAATGGCTGAGATAAAATTGACATTTCATGTTTTTTTTTCCTTAAACAATATAATTTAACTAATGTAATTAACATTAACAATAAAAAGAATAATATTAAAATAACTACATTAAACTAAAACTAATAAAATATTATAAAAAAAACTCAGATGAAAAAGGAAACCCAGATCAATCCAGAACTTCATTCTCAATTTTTTTTCTTTTGAAGAAATTGCTTCTACTTCATCCAGAGATTCAAGGCCCAAGCACGAACTCAAAACAGAGCAACAATTCCAACAATTCCAAGGCTTCCGTCTCGCCGGAATCGAATCTATCAGATTCAATGTTCACTTTACCCATCCCAATCTAGCAGATTCAATAACCTCTCTTCCAAAAAAACCGTTCTTCCTCCAATTCCAACAAACAAATCTATCCGGAATCAACCAATTTTTTTTTATCATCCGTATAGATCAAAACCCCAAATCGACCCACTACAGAGAAACTTATGAAGAATTTAATTCATCTACCAATAGAACTTTCTTACATATATACAAATCTCAACAATTCTTGCGTAAATCGGTGCAACTGCTGTAGCATGTCAAAAAATAATAATAATAACCTTTTTAACTGGAAATCCAAATCAAACTTTGTATAGATTAAATAGATCCACGTATATATTCATAGATATACCAACCACACAACAATAGCCTTTGCAGAAAAAATTAAAAGGCAAGCATTCAAAAACAAATTGAGAGATGGGTTAAAGAGGAAAATGAAAAAGAAAAGGACGAAGAAGACGGGGGAAGGAACAAAGCCTACCTGAGCTGCCGCCGGCAAGCGTCCTTGCTGCCGCCGCCTATCAGCCTCCTCAATGCCAGCACCGTCCTTAGCCGCTACCTCCTCTGCCACAACGCCACTTCATGGCTGCTGCTTGTTTGGCCAATCGGAGCTACCGAACAGACAATCCGATGAAGAATTGAGTTTTGGTTTGCAAGTTTAGGTTTGATCCTATTCCCAGATTCCACGAAATGGTTAAAATATAAATTTTTAACGTGTACCTTAATTTAAAAAATAATAATAATTTATTTATTTAATTAAAAAAATTATAAATTATTGAAGTAAAAAAAAGTTATAATTTAATATAATAAAATATATTTAAGCCTAAATTTATTCATCATTTACACATGTTGAAATTCTTTTTGATTTGAGTTCACTGCACTTTAGATTCTCCGGTTTATTTTTATTTTACATTTTATGTTTTATAAAGTGACACTTTATATCTCATATTTTTAACGTATTGATAAATTACACTCCTTAACAAAAAAATTATTAACTTAATTCATAGAATTAGGTTATTTTGACCACGCAACCCCTTTAGCCCAATTAACTATTTTTTGACTAAGAGGGTGTAGAAAATGAGGGATACAAAGTATTATATACAAAGTGTCAAATAAGGATTAATTAAAGGATGCAAAGTGCATTTAACTTTTAACTTTTTATTCTTATTAAGAGTTAATTTCTATCCTTATTATTAAAGAATAATGTTAAACTTTATTACCTTATAAAAAAAAAATAAGAGTAAAGGCAAAATAAGACTTTTATTTTCAAACAAAAACAGAGTATTAAATTGTATCATAATATCATTCAAACAATCAGATAAATTAAATTGTTACCAAAAACAATATTATTGTATTTGTTTTATTAGTTTTTCTTAAATATTCAAACATATAAATTTCATGTAACATAGTGATATTTATCAATGACTTTATATTAATAAAAAAGTTCAATAAATTCAAGTCATTAAAAAATAAAATTATTTTATAAAATTATAATAATGATGCTACACAACTTTAAATTAAATAAAAATTTATAATATTTTATATTTTTGCATGCTCTTTTCATCCATACGGCTAAATTTTGTTAAAAAATTAAAGATAAAATTATTTTATAAAAGTAGGAAATATAACTTATACACCTCTCAAACCCTACAAATATATATTATACCATGAATCTGTTTTAAATTGTTGTGTAAAAGCCATATTGAGATTTACTAGTGTTTGGTAAAATATGATAATAATCTCAGTAAAATACATTTTCTATGATATCGCGATGAATGGAGAATTGGAGAGAAGTTTAAATTTAGAATGAGAGTGAGGCGGATCGGTTCTGCTTCTGGTTGAGTCCAGTATTTTCTTAATTTGAAATACTCTCTGTTTCCAAAATATGAGTCGGTCTTGCTTTTTATATTCAATTAGATTGGTACGGATCTCTTTATAAATTTTGTATTTTTCAAATTATATTTTATATAAAAATTAATATAAGTAAATAAATTATATCAGATTTTTGAATTTTTTATTTAAGTGTATACTATATATTGACTAATAAATTTCATAATATTAATTTAATGTTATTATTAATTACTTCAATGGGTAGTTTTTATTCAATTTTAGTGGTAAATAATAACTAGCCTTTTCATTTGAGTTGATTTTGATAAAAGTCTTGTGCAAAATACACACGCACACGCACACATACACGTAAATAATATATTAAATATATGATTTATTATTATATATTGAATGATTTGAACTTGGGAGTTGTCTTTTCACATCTATTAGTTTTCAAATTATGCCATGCATACACGCGTGTATACATATACAATTATTGTATATATTTCATGAGATATAAAAAGTTTATACATTGAATAAAAATAATAGTCTTCAATAATTAATTTTATATTGACTTATTATAAAATTATTAGATAAAATCTTTTAATACGACATTGTTATGTAGTTCAATATACGTCAAACTTTTAAAGTCAAATTTAATATTATTCATTTATTTTAAAACAAAATTCTATAACTAATAATACTCTCTAATAGTACTCTACAATAAGTTACAATTTCGAAAATTTTATCGTTCAAGAATTATACTCTACTTTTGAACTAAAAAGTATCTCAAATTAATTTTTTTTTTAAATTAAAAATTAATCCTATATTTGAAAGGGGAAAAAAAGGTAGTCCGTTATAATCAATTTGTTGAGCTTCAAGAGCTGTATTGAACACAACAAAATAACTAACCAAAATTTAAGAAAATCAACCAAAACATTCATGTTCCGTTTATTCATATGCATGAAATGAAACAACACACCCAAAACAAAATCTTACTAATAATTAGTAATAACCAAATACTATCTATCGGGCAGTGATTGACAGCGAAGCAGCTGATTGCAGTAAAACATCTTGTCATCCAACTTGTAGTAGAAAGGATATGATAATTTTGTTCTCAAGTTAAATCGCAAGAGCAATAAGACATGATATTGAGAGGCAAAAAAATAGAAATCAGACAACAAAATATCAAGCAATCCTACTTCAAACAAATGTTCGTCGACTAAATAAAACAACTGAAGAAGGATTTGTGGATATAAAATCAGAAATACATTTCTCTTAAACAATTTGGGTTACTAATCCCCAGATAGTTTTAATGCTATTCGATGCTTAATCACGCTCACTTATTGCAGTCAAGTGCTCATCTATCTCCTCGGTGGACAACACTCGGAATACAGGCTTCTCCTTCCTCACAACTCCAACCTGCCAAAAAACATATAATTTCAATACTAACTAAAATTGACAACACTGTGCACCCAAAAGAGTTCATGAACTGCTTTTTATTAGCTATTCAGCCCAATTTAGGCCATTTGTAATTAGATTGGATAATTACTTTAGACATGGTCACAACAATGTTTTTAATTTTTTCAGCCAATACCCCTTCAGCTCCTGTGTCCTTAGACCAATATATAATGAAATTCAGACAGTAACATCAGTTACACAGTAAAATCAAAGAAGACCATTTGAAGGGAAAACTCGAACCGATTCATTTCAATTGTACACAAGTTATCTCTATATGTAATACCAAAGTATGGCCTCACTATGCTCTCTAAATTACGGTGGTAATTCGGGCTCCATTCTCTGTCAGAAGTTGTAGTGTTTAACTTCTCACAATTCATTCAAAGTTGACATCAGGTGGGGATTGATAATATGAAGGAGCAGTCCAACCCAAAAGAAAAAATTCCCACCACCCACATGAAAGGAAGCAACAGAGAACATACAAAAGAAGGATGAAAGAGAAACATAAATTGTGAAATAATACGAATAATAGCGAGTTGAGCTTATACGAAGTATTAGTTAGTGAAGATGTTGGATTTAATTCGTAGAGCCAAGATATTATATGTGATGCCAGTAAAAGTATTAGTTGGTGAAGATGTTGGAATACAGTTCATAACACCAAGATATTATTTGTGATGACATTACAAGCATTCATACACTAATACAGAAGTGTCAATGTTGTCTACATAACTGGTGTACCAAAATATAACGGTGTATATCAGCACAATGAGAGACATTCCTTTCACTAATATGCATAGCCAAGTTTCAAAATAAAACTATTGTAGTCACCTCATGCAACTTTGAGGTTCGGCAACAGTTAGCCATCGGTGTACACAATAATGCGTGACGAAGTTTCCTTGCATATGAACATATGAACATACTGAGGACAGAGATTTATAATACCTCAATCTCGTTTGCCTTGAAGTCCTCTTGTAAAACAGATTGCAGGGCTGAAATGGCAGTCTACACAACAGAATAATTACATTGTGATGTTAAACTTTAGAAAATTAATTTAGTAATTTTAATGTCTGCAGAAAACTAATCCTTAAAGTTCTCATTGTCATCTAACGAGAATTGTTCTCAAATGTAACAAGCTCCACTTAATTTTTGAAACTATTAAGTAAAACATCCAGATATATGACATTTATCATTGATCAGGAACCACTTGAAAGAGAGGGAAAAAGGGAATGGTAAAACAAAAGCAAGGAATACAATAATAAATCACAGGAGAGCACCGTCGCCAATTCAATACCTATTTTCTAGTTTGGATTTATCACTTGCCTAAACATCCATCAACGGTAAGGATATATTTTACCTGTACAGTCTCCTCATATGTAAAGGCCGGATCATTTTTCATTTTCTTCTCGAGGAAATTTATTGCTTCTTGCTCTTTCAATCCAGCACTTGTTGCCTAAAAACACAACAATATCAGCTCCCACCCAAGAGTTTTCAGATCAAATTATGTGACACAGAAGAAATAACCAAACACAAAAGGTTGAACAAAATCAGTCTTTCCTAATGAACCAAGAACTATAACCATAACCATGATGGAGCAAAATACATACCCATCTCAAAAAAATTTAACCTTGGATACGTGTCAAAGTAGAGAGAGAGAGAGACTGGTAATTTTTGAAAACTTAACTGAACTTGGGCACTGGTGTTGGTTTAAGTCAAATTAGAGAGAGGCATAGAGAGAGAGAGACTGGTAATTTGCTAATAAGTAGTAAGCTTTTTCAAGGTTGCAGGACATGATTCTCTGAAAAAGGATGTGATTAATGTGAAGTAGAATCATATGGGTTGATTATGTGGCTACACATTCAAAGAAGGTTTGGTTTGAATAAGTAAGATCATATAATTTTTTTTGATAAATAGAAATTGATAACATATAATCCAATTTTCCTTGCAGAACTGTTCTTTTACCATGTTAAGAAACAACAAGAAATTTAAAGACGAAGGCAAAAAACAAAAGAAAAGGAGGACACAGTATTCTTCAACATATGACTTAGAATAAGAGGTTTCTAAATACCTTATGACCAAAGAAATGGCCAGCAGGATCACACTTAAATAGTCGAGGTCCAAACTCGTCATCAATACCCAAAACCATAGCAACTGCCACGCAAATAAAAGATAATGTAAAAAAAAAAAGTGAATTATGCCAGTAAAAACTAATGGAACTTGCAAACTAAGAGAGAGACGCAGAGTCTGAAATGTGATTGCATCATAATAGGATCCATATAAAAAAATTAAATAATAAATGTCTAACGTTGCGGTATCAATTGAAAGGCAAACTGCAGGAGGGGAAACTTGATAACTAAAAATGCCTGAAATATACCTACTCCAAGAGGTCTCATGTAAGCATGTTGCGTATAAACTTGTGATTTATCTGCAATCCTGCACATACATAAATAAGTCCACTGTAATACATGGAAAACTGGTTTTAGAACAATGCCAAATTAGAAATGAAATATTCTTGGTGTGCAGTTATAAATTTTGGCAATATTTAAGAAGCAATGTTGAGATGCAGGATGACTGCTAAGGAAAACCTCTGGTGTACAGCTGGGTAAATTATAGAAGCAACATCTACTAAGAAATAATCGCATATAAAGTGGTGGTACACAACCTAAATGGCATTGGTTTGAACCACACCAACCTAGAGAACAGAAAATATCAACCAGGCAGTATACCAGTTATCATTCTCATATATCAATCACAGATACATGAATACATACTAGTCACTTTTCAAAAAAAAAGGGGGGGGGGGGGGGGGGGGGGCAAAAAGAAAGGAATATTATCAACATACCAACAAAAAAAATTAAATGAAAAAACACGGAAGTTCCCCCCAAAACCTCAAAGCATCACACTATTCTGTATTGTTCATTAAACTACCATTTTTCATATACCACTAAGAGATACACATACATACTAGTCACTTCTCAAAGAAATGGCCATAAAGGAAAGCAATATTACAAACACGAAGTAAAAAATTATTAAAAGCATGAAAGTTCCCCCAAAAACCTCATAGCATCACACTATTCTATAGCATTCACTAAACTACCATTTCAGTGAAGAAAATAAAGGATACCTGTTATACTTATCCATACAGTTTACAGGTATTAATAATGGAAACTTAACACACATCCCCACATAACTCAGATAATATGACCAGAATCAGCTGATTGACTAAAACCTAATTGCATCAGAAGATTGACCAATTAAAAGAAACTGCATTCCAACTCCCGAGTAATCAAGTAGGACACAAATTTGATTTCAAGAGTAAGAAAATATTGGTATACCATCTAGCAAGTGCATCAACAGGCATCTCATATCCATATTTGTGGCGAAATTCAGCTGCTTCATTTCTTGCTTGTTGAACCAAGGTCCTTGCATCAGCTGAAAATATTTCAAACAATATTGAAGTTTCAATTATTTAATAATAAAAAAGGACTGAACTTGAAATACATCTGAAATGCATAACCAAGAAAATAAAAAACAAAGGCTAAACATCGACAGTGAACAGCTCAGTTAATGTGAAGTAAATCCCTAGGCAACATTTTAACTTTTAAGAACAGCATGCTGACAACCCATTTTTTTCATCATATCAATAAAAGGTCATTGTCTCAACTACAACTTCATGTATAAATATTCCTCAATCCAGGAGGACAAAAGCAGCAGTTCCACTTATGTGACATCTCATTTCTGTTCTTTTCTTCTTTACTTCACTAATCACAAGATAGTGGTGATAAATGTGACAACATACATAGTATTGAAGTTTCATGATAATACAATAATTTTATGTGCATCTGTTTCAATATATTAACGAAAATAAATAATACATCACTAATGAAATCTAAGAGCAGTTTATGTTATGGTACGAAACTAAACTGATCTTATTAACAACAAAAATTTAAGCTAAATTTAAACAATTTAAGTTATCCATTAACAAATGACCAAATGAACTATCATAAAAAGAAAAACAATAGAAGAAGTTAACCTGTTGTGCCAGTAGCTAGCAAGCCGAGGTACTTAGTAATGGGGAAAAGATGTGTAACACTAGTTGGATCCAAAAGCTTGTCCTGTATCCAAATTCGGAACTTTAGGAACTTTAAATACGAACGAATGCATATTCCATCTATCCTGAAATTATACTCACCGGAACCTTCTTCTGAGTTACAACACAGACCGAGTCTTTGCCTCGGACACCAATCGAGGTTACTCCAGCAGCCTTAACAGCTTTAAATGCATATTCTGTTCAAATTAAAATTCTGTTCAAATCAAAAAGTGTAAATGGAAAGTATACGTTTCAATTATTTGGCCAAATAACTAAATTATTTGACTAAGCTGAAATTTAAGGAAAATCAAATCGGAGACTTGGGAGAATTTAGAGTGGTTAAAAAGTCACGTACCTACAACTAGGAGAATTTCGAGTGGTTAAAAAGTAACATACCTACTTGGAAGAGACGGCCTTCGGGAGAGAAGATCGTAATGTGACGATCGTAACCACCTCCACTTCCACGACTCATTACTTCGCTCCTTCTTGTTCGATCTCTCTGTCGAGTTAGGGCTTTTTTTTTTTAAAAGAACTAAATTTTTCCTCTTAGAAGAAATAGAATCAATCCTTTCTTTGTTCCCAAGATACAGAAGCACTGTTTTGACTAATTTATGGCACTCAAACGACGCCGTCGAAACAATTAATCAAAAGTCTAGCCCTGGGCTGAGCAACACGACTTGGGCCCCATCCATTACGCCAAATAATTTATAAATTGGGCCGGTGAACCCAAAATAAACAGAACGCCCGGAAAAAGCATAGAAGCACTGCGTGCTCGGCGGAGCGGTGCGATGTGGGCCATGTAGGGTGTGACCAAGATTAAAAGTACTTCTATAATCGATTATGTGTAGGAGCAAATTATTTTTATTCTAATATATAGACAGGTTTGTTAAGAATTTAAGTTCGTTCAACAATATTTCAAGATACACTTGTTGTACATTTGTGATATATTTAAAATGTCTGACTTCTGTACTTTTTTTTAACAAAGTAAAAGGGTCAACTAGGCCTAACTTGAAAAATAAGTTCACTTCTTCTTTTTTTTTTAATCTCGATGTTCCCCCGCTTTCTTCAAATAAGTGTAAGTGGAGTAGAAACACCACATTCAGTAAAATTAAAATTAATATGTATTTTTGCACTACATATTTTTACTAATTTTTAATTGTGGGATATAAATTATGAATCAAACAATTTCAAAAAAAATTGAAAAAAAATAATAAATAAAAAAATGAATGCTTCAATGTTTATCGAACAAAATAACTGGGTATTCAAGCCACGACACGCATCGATATTCACGTTGAAAAGTGTGATGGATAAAAACAGTTTGACCAGTACTCTAGTTTTGTGATCTAAAGCCAACTGACTTGAGAGTCATTGACCTAGCGCTCTGCTCGTTATATGAAAAATTCTGAAAAATCTAAGAAAACGAAACATTGCACAAGTCAAGGAAAAAAATATATGTTCAAGTTTCAAGGTAAAAAAAAATCATACTAAGAGTTGCATCAAATACAGATTGCATGCATCACATGAAATTAATTTTATGAATAACGGTGTCTAGAATAAGGATAATATTTTTGACAAGGTGAAATTATTCTTTTGAATTTGATCATGCTTATGTATAATGTCCATGTGTACTTATAAGTTTTCAATTTTTTTATTTATTTGAATTTTGTGGGTATATTTACTATAAACCTTCACGAGACACAACTCGTCCACTTGAGGTAATTTTGGGATTTAAATGTTTATTGCACATGCTAAGTGTAGTCGTATTTTCTACAAAAATGGGATACTTTAGTTTTTGTTTTGTTTTATTTTCTTTTTTTCTTTTTTACTCGAGGACGAGCAAAAGATAGATATGGGGGTATTTGATAAACTCATAATTCATACATTTTATTAACTCTAATTTTGTCCTTTTATTATGTTAATTTATTTAATTAAGATGTTTTTTTTGTGGGATTTAATATTTTGTTGCAATAAAATCAAAATCTTGGTAATTATGTAATATTTAATACTCCAATTCATTGAAGGAAAGAGTCAAGAAGATTGTCACTAGGAAGTTGAATTGTATGATATTAGTTTATGTATTAGTTTAGGTTAGAAGTAGTAATAGAATAAAGTATTTCTTGTACGCTTGTTGGGAAGATTGTTAAATAAATGGATTTTTCTTATTTTATTTTTCTTCTTCTTTTCAATCTTACTTTGTTTGTTTACATATCTAGCTAGCTAATTTTTTTTAGATCTAGGATGAAGATGAAATTAAATAATTATTTATAAAAATATTTTTTATCTCTTTTATTATTTGTGTTTTAATGCTTAATTGATTTATTCTACATGTTTCAATATTGAAATATTTTTTTTATATAGTTCTTATGTGATTTTAAATTAACGAAGAGGTATAAATTAATGTTACGATATGAGTTTTTTATAATTCATATTTTCTCGAAGAAGTTTTGATGAGTTATAGTTCATTCTTAAATTTTCATAATCTATGATTGTCCAAGTTAACCACAAAATTATTAAATTAAAGGGAATGGAGATCAAAATTATAATTATTTTTTATTTGGACTTTGATTGATTTATTTTCTTAATTATGTACACCGAACTAGTGGCGTAATTTGAGTTATAAAAATAGAAGAGATTATATTATTTGTTGTGTTTATTATTTAAGGGATTCGGATTCCTAGATTACTTATTTATTATTAATTTTGATATTCTAATTAGTTTAATTGTAGTTAATCAATTTTGCATCTTTATTTCTAATTCACTTAAGATACATGGATATTTTAAAATTAATGTAGTCTTTGTAGTTCGACCTGTACTTGGACTATGCATGTTATAGATTGCACCTTATTTTATACTTTTGTGATTTATTATTTGTCATATTTGAGTTTGATAAAAACTCATTTGTGGACATAATTTAAATAATTATAAAAGGTGTAACTTAATGTCCTCTATGTGAAAAATAAGAGTAATTCATTTTGTTCAAGTTGAAAGTATATGACTTGTGTTTATCAGTGACTTAAGTGAAACATTTGATAAGGTGCAAGTTGTTTGTAAAAATTACTTTGTCTTGGTTCCATAATGATTAATAAAAGATTACTAGTTGTTTTATAAGCATAAGTAGTGTAATTTTATTTAATTATATGAAACAAAAGAAAAGAAGTCTAATATATTTTGGATTTGACAACTGGTTAATCTTTTAATGTGATTATCCATTTTTTTCTTTTTAAATTATATTATTAATAATAATTTATAACTTACACCATTATGACTAATGTGTAACTTACAACGTTATATTTATAATAATGAGTAATTAAAATAGAATTAATAATAGTTGTTACTATTATATATGTAGACATATATATGTATACATATGTATCTATATGTCTACATATATAAAGTGATATACATATATGAGAAATGGAGAATACTTACATTAACATGAAATTTTCTCTTCTCTTATTTAGTTTTTTTTCTATAAACATATCATTATCACAAAGAAATATTCGACAGGAACATTTTGTGAATTGGTATCACAAAATTGTTCAACTCTGAAATTTGGCATATATCCTTGAGGTATATCACTTGTAACTCGTAGCAAATCATTCGTGGTGGGGGCGATAAAGATCTTAAGAATAGGGATCACCCTTGTCATGTTCTCCGACTAATTTTCGATTATGACTTTACGAAGTTATAGTTCTAATGGTGCATGTATTTGCTGTTACTCTTTTTTATCACACCAATGAGGCGCATGTAAAATTGAGGCCTTATTTGTCACGGGTGTCATCCATATTAGTTGGGGTGGCATCATGGTTATAGTTGTTATTTAATGTGTTTCTCACTTTTGCTTGTTAATTATAATAATTCATTTTTACATGTTTACTACTTTAACCAGCCATGTGTGTGGAAATCCCCACGGGATGAGCAGGAAGTATGGGCTTATTTGTTGCAGGCAATGCTTCCACAACAATGCCAACACGATTGGCTTCATCAAGGTTAGTCTTATTACTGGACATCAGGGAACCGAGTCACTCCTCATATGTGCTTGCAGGACCTAGCTAATGTAATTTGACAAAGTAGTTAATATGGCTTATCAAATAACTAACACAACCACCATAAACTAGAACACCAATAAAGCCACGTGCATGCTCATTCTCACATATAGGAGGGATGGAGGTTACTTATTCCCATGGCTTACATGTACATGCAGGTACAAATGCTCCGGGAAAGAGAGGTTTCTCTGAGTTTGTTAATTTGCATTCAGAATTTTTGTAGAGTTCTGATAATATAGCACTGATTATATTACTGCTATCTACATTTCTAGCCGGATATCTTTTGTTAGGTTTCTGTCTAATTCTGGTATTTTAACTGAACTGCAGTTATGTATCTGACAATAATTATCCAGTATGCTGCTATATAGAGTTTTTCCTTTATATTTTTCCCCAACTAGTAGTACTCTGCTCTCTCTTTTTCTACTTATCTGTAGTCTAATTATATTAAAATTTTCTTAAATCGAGGGGAAATAGTATTTGATTTAAATTGTGGAATTGCGAATTTAAGTTCTACTCTCATTCTTGCATGATATTCTGGATGTCTTACTTTACGTGTGGTACATCTCACATTTCGATCAGTATCAAGTTCGCTCCGGTTCTCAATCTGCAAGCTGCAATCGAGCAAATGATCGAGGCAGGCAAGAGATGGTTAACCTTTTATTTTGCAAGGCATATATAAAGCCATAAAATATAGAGTTAGTTTGTTATTAGCTGATTTGAAAGAGCTCAATGAACAATATCTTTCTTTATTTATCAGTTGATATTCTCATTGTAAAACTTTTGATATGCGCCTTTTGAAAGTTTGATCTAATTTATTAGTGCATATATATATATATAAATTTGAAGTTATTGATTTTCCTTTACGTACCTTTATTTCTTTTGATTAAGAAAAAAGAAAAAAGAGTAGGGGAGACGATGGCTGGCTTCGTCTTAGAACTTAATTGCTTGATATGAAAATTCTTGCAAGATAAAAGAAAAAAAATGAATTGATCATTCGGACTATATATATATATATATAGACTCCCTCGTTATCGTTGGAATAGAGAGAGAGGGCATATTAGGAGTACGTAGTATTATTATCTTTATTATATGCTACAGTATTAATTAGGCTTCAGGATGGGAAGATCCATTTCTTTTTGCCACCTGATCGAGTAGTATTAATAATATGGTTTGTATATACATACATACAAGCTTGGGACATTGTTTTGTCTGCTGTAATACTAGCTTTCAGCTAGCTGAAATGTGTACTTCCGATATTGTTGAATTATTCATATTTAAGGATCAAATTCAGTTAAAAGACTCTGTTGAAAATACTATTTTTAGATGTTAAATCAATTTAGTAACCTATTTTTATTATTAGTATTCTCGGTAGTGATCAAACATATATAGTACTAGTGTGTTATTTTTTGTGGAGTAGTTAGTAGTTGTCCTTAACAGTATTGTTGTAGGCCAAAGAAAGAAAATTGATTGCGTAGATAGATAGAGGGAGGGCGAGGAATCGAAGAAACAAATAGTCCGTCTAGTTCTTCTTCTTCTTCCTATCTCATGGTTTGGTGGTGGTGGTGGATGAGTCATATATCACGTTTCATCTGTCGCTATCATCTGTGTGACAATGCCAAATTTGTCAAGATTTTAACACGGTTGGTGTTTCTGTTTCACACCGGAGGTCCAAACTATCAGCTTCCAACTTTTGGTTTTTAAACTCGTGCTTAATAATTGTAAAATTCACAAAGATATCCACTTTCCCTCCTAAAAAAGCTCATTTTTATTAATGATAATGAAAATATATTTAGGTACATACTCAGTTTATACATATATATTTAGTTAGATACTTGATACATTCCCTTAAAATCTGTACAAAGTTAAATAAAATTAGAATAATTAATTTTTAGTTTTTGTTCTTAGTTTTAATTGCGATTTTATATTTGTAAAGTGTAATTGTAAATATATTTTTCTCAATTCAAGTAAAATAATAAATTTAATTTATAATTATAAAACTAGTGGAGATTCGAATTTGAATTCGAATAGTTTGAATATAATTCGATTGATCGAATTAAATTTGAATAATAAATATTATAATTGAGTCTAATTTGAATTAAAGTCAAATTCGAGTAAAAGTCTGATCTTTTGAGTTGAATTGGAGTAACTCTCTATTTGATCGTTTACACCTTTATTCAAACTTAAAAAAATATTTAAATGATTTTTAATTTGGTGAAGGATGCATTAAAATTGTGCGTACCTCATTTTCCTTATCTTCTGCTTATTTTTGGTTAAATTCTTACAATTTATTGTGATAAACATCTCGGTCATGGAATGATGGCCTAGTGGATATCATTTCATCCCCTCTCATCATAACGTCCAATTGCTCGAATTCAAAAAGTTAAAAAATGAAAGTAAGAAGAGACACAAACCTAATTTTATTGCACTAACATTTGTTTACACATTCTGAACCACCAATCACACAGCAAGCTTATTGACAAAAAGCACCGTTGATGTCGCATGCCTCATGCCCCGGACTACTATCAATTTCCACGAGTTAATTAAATTCTCTAAAGTTCGTTTAACAGAGAAATTAAAGGGATGACATGCACGGACTTACTGGTATTATAGGGACTAGTTAATTAAATAGTATTTGGGTCCGTAATCATTTTGTTTCTATTATACTACTACATAGAGATACAAAAAAAGTCTACGGCTCACAGGTTGACCTAGTCTAGCCTGAATCCGGCCTGGTCAAAGCCCGAACCGGGCCAGCTCGGCCTACGAAAAAGTCTGGTCTACCAAAAGTCCGGCCTACGAAAAAGTCAGGCCTGACCCGGCCTATGCAAATGCCTGACCCAGCCTACGCAAAGGATCGGCCCGGCCCAATCCACCGAATAACCTATGTTGTTATTACCGTTGTGGCGCTGTCTGACTTTTTGAGTTATCAAAACTTGTAAAGTAATCCAAGTAAAAAACACACGAAGAGCAATAAGAGTATTATCTTTACCACGTAAATCAAAATTAATGAATTATTAATATTTGAATTGGTATCATATATCTTACTTCTACAAATGCCTACATAGTACACGACTACACCCGCTAGGCGCTACAGCAAGTCTTACTCTACCATTCCATCATCATTTTATGTTACGTGTGTGTGTGTGTGTGTGTGTGTGTGTGTATCTTGAAGTTGGAGTAGAAACTAACGAAATTGCACATCCATGAATATTGAAGATATATATATATATATATATATATATATATATATATATATATATATATATATATATATATTTAAGATTGAAGATATAAAGAAGAGATATTTTTTGAAGATATGAAAATACATTTTTTAAAAATTTGAATTTTGAAGACATTTTTAAAATATTTTGAAACAAAATATTTATAACTGACTCATTATTTATTATTGATTAGTTACTCATTTTTTGTCATTACATTTAATTAATATAGTAGTTAGTTTATTTAATATTTATATTTCACATTAAAAATTAGTTGATTACATTTTTAGGCTTGCCCTGACCCGGCCCGGTCCGGCCCAAGGACTGGACTGGCCTTACCCGACCCAAGATCTGGCCCCGCCTAGCCTACAGGCCTAGCCCGGCCTGGCCTACAAGCCTAAAAAAGCCAGATTTTGATCGAGAAGCCCGGTCTGACCCGGCGTACAGACCCAAAAGTCAAAGTCTGGCTCGGTCTGGTCAACGGCCAAAGCCTACCAGGCCCAGGCCAGGCCGGGTCAGTCCGGCCTATTGTGCATGTCTAACTACTACTATTCTATACGATTTCCGCATACATGCATATCTTGGTTTAGTTCAAGATCATGGTTGTAAAATTCGGACCGCCGGTTTGACCGAAAAAAATTGAAATCGATCGGCCTTCCGGTCCCAAAAAATTGGATTTAGTCAAAAATCAGTGACTCAACGGTTGGATCGGTTGTCCTAGTGATCCGGTTGCCAGTTTTACCGGTTCCCTACCTCTTTTTTTTTTTTTTTTTTTTTTTAAGCATTTGAACTTAATTAAATGTATCATTGATTGAGTTTTGAATTATAATTATGATTTAATATTTTTCTTTTTATATAGATTTAGTATTTATTTGAATTGTATAAAGTAAATATTGTACAAATAAATTTATTTATTTTATCGAATTTGATAGAATGTATCGTAGAGATGTTTATGTTCATTTGTATTTGATTTTATCACTATTGAGTCTTAAATTTTGAGTTATGATCATGATTTAATATATTTTTTTATATATAAATTTAGTATTTATTTAAATTGTATGAAATAAATATTATACAAATAAATTTTTTTTTGTGTAGATAAATTAATTAATTTTATATATTTACTAAATATTATATATAATATATAATAATTAATATATTTAATTATTTATTATATATTAATAATGTTATTAGTTTAATAATAATTTGATCACTAGTTAAACTAATAATTTGTCTACTCAATAATTTTTTTGATTCAATGATGAATCTAGTCTGAAAACACTAGTTTAAATAAGAGTGATCGTGTGTGTGTGTGGTGTTGGGTAGAGCGTACATTATGATTCGGTGACAATCAATTTATTAGGTCCCCCATTGAACTATTTATGGTCGGTGGTCCAATACCGTGGTCCACTTTTAACTTTCTGCTTTTTCTCTAGTCATAATACTGCTATTATTTATATTGATAATAATTCTACTCCAGGCAAGGTGTGGCCGTGATAGGAAATTCCTCTTCCTCTGTGAGCAAGGATAATGAAATGAGAATTTTCTGTGTACATATTAAATGGATTCAAGAGATTAAAAGGGAAAAGAAATTTATCAGCAAACGAGTATCCTGACTCCATATATTTCAAAGATTAATAATAATAATGTAGAGAGAGATCAAGAACTGCTTGCTTGTATTTATTTTATTCATTACTAGATGTATCCTTAACTGGGGTTTAAATATAAATGATAAAAGAAACCAACATAATAATGTAGTGAAGCTTGATTGCATTTCTAAACTTGTTAATTTAATACTCCTCGTTCAATCGTTTGATAGAAGATCATATCTATCAAAATAAATAAATGAACTAAACTGCTTAAATTACTAAAAAAAATTAAATACATATCCATAATTTTATTACAGAAATCTCATCACCACCAGGTGGTATTGTCATTATTAAAAAAAATTATTAAATACTCCTAAAGTACTTATTATGTAATACTTTATGATATTTCACATTATTCATTTAATATCACATGAATATTTAAAATGAATTATTTTATTTTAGATACTCACGTAACATTATATAAATAAGGATTTTCTTAGAAGTGTTTTTAGAGCACATGCTAAGCGCGGAATTCAATATATAATATTATTTATTTATGTATTTGTACTGAATTCAATGTATAAAAAAAATAATATACTAATAGACCTCGTGTATTAAATTCAGTACAAATATATAAAAATAAATATTTAATAAAATTCATCTATTATTTTTTACGCTTAATACGTACCCTTAAAACACCCGTTAAGCAAACCCTATAAATAATATGAAACACCACCTCATATACCCAAAACCAAGGAATAAAACTCCATTATTAAAGGGTCGCGCAATCATTCCTTATATTAGTATTATAATTAGGTTAAATTAAAGTGCTCAACTTGAAACCTGTTCCTTCGTTACTGCGGTCAAAAAAAATCAAGAAAGAAGAAGAAGAAAAGCATCAATTATTGGACACATGACTAAAAAACTACTCCATTAATTATTACATGAGTTACGGTGATCGATTAACCCTTCCCTTCAACGTACCCGAATCTTTCAAACAGGACACGACAGTAATAAATGACATTCAAATCAAAAGCCAATCCTGTACAACCAACTCCCCAGTCTCTTTCTTATAACGTACGCTTTCACTTCAATCCCTCCCAAACGTCGTCTGGAATCGTAAACAACATTATATAATTCTCACCGGAAATCCAAATTCTTTTCTTTACATGGCCGACCAGTTATCAAATTCAGTTGAGTTGGGTCTCAAGCTATCCAAGCGTATTTATTACGGAAAAGATGATCAGTCCATGTCTGCACCAGAGCCGTCGCGCATGGACAAGTCGGATACGTGTTCGCCGACGGCTCCGATGGTTTACGCCGAGATATCGGAGCCGGCGGTTGTGGATAACCCGGACATCTCAAGCTACCAGCCGTATGTGCACGGACGGTGTGAGCCGCCGGCGTTGATTCCGTTGCACATGCATGGGATTGAGATGGAGGTGGAGTGTTATTTGGACACTGCGTTTGTTACGGTGACCGGCACGTGGCGTGTTCATTGTGTAATTGCCAGCAAAAACTGTGATTGTCGCATTGCCATACCCATGGGTGAACAGGTAATTAAAACCAACGGATTGTTTTTGGTTCTTCGTTCTCTCTTTTCCCCCCTGAGAAAAGGTGTAGCTAGGTTATTGGTCAGATCAGTGTACACTGAATCAGTATCTTTCATTTAAAATATGATCATTAACTCAATTTGGCATACTCGCTGGTCGCCCGCTAATATTCCCTATGATTCTCTTTTCACTCGTTTTAAAGTCATCCCTCCTCTTTAGACTTTTGGACTTCCTTAGTCCAAAACTATTTTCTGCCGTGAGTTTTTTTTGATATGCTTAGTAGTTAGTACACATCTAAATATAAGTTTTAATAATTTTCCCCAATTAATAAATTTTGTGTTTTTATAATTAATATATTTTGAAGAAAAAAACTTGCTGAATAAATATGCTTTAGTATGTTCTACCTTAATATGTCAAAAACATAAATAAATATATAAGTCAAATAAGACTTCCATTTTTGGATTGATGGAGTATATAGAAAATTAGACTCATTAAACTATATAAAGACTAAGTTCTACTTTGGAGTAATTGCTAAAATTAACACTGTTATTATTTATTTATTTTTGGCAACAAAATACGTTTCTGGTAATTGTTATGAAGTAGCATCTGTGCATGAATGCATATGGTAAAAATTCAATGTTACAGAATCGTGATTTTCTCCCAATGGAGAGAGGGGTTGGAGGAGCGGATATTATTTGAGAGAGAACAGAAAATATCCTTTTCAAACTTAAAGCATTGTTACTTGTCTGTCTTGATGAAGTAAAGAATTTTCACAGTATGAATATTTATCTTTGACCAGAATGCATTTGCTCCCTGATCATATTGTTAATAGATTTTACTATTTAGCCTACTGAAAGTTCTCCTACGAAGGAATGGTTCAATTAGTTATGGTTAAGAAAGTTGCTGCTACCAATTACAATTTTTTTTTACTTTTTTCTTACTAATGTTTTCAGTTAGCAGGCAAAAGTTTACCATAGTACTATTAATTTTACTAATCTTTTGTTCAAGTATGCCATTTTTACCAGGAATACTCCACAAGGTTCCCTCTCACATGGGCAAGGGACCATCCTTCACCCCATTTTAGAACTGAGAAGAAACCTTAACCTTGTGAAAGTAACATTTCCCTTCGTTGATCCCCAACTATATGTATCCATTGACTTGAAGTCTGGTGGGAGTTGAAATTTTTAGCCCAAAATCACTTTTTTGCAAGTATTGTGACTCACTCCCTTCTCTACCTACACCATTATGTCATTTGGAAGTCATGGGCTTATTTCTCTAGGGTCTTTGGGAGAATTGGGGTTGTCCTAGGACGGTTGAATATTTTTTCAAGGTCCAATTCTAGAAGTTTTTTTGAAGTAAGGATGCCAAGATACTCTATAAATAGCTTGTTCTTTTTGCTACTCAATTGGGGAATCGATCAACCATTCAGTGCATTTGTTTTGAGTTGAATAGTTGAATCAGTCAGATTTTTGAGCTGAAAGGCTAAGTCTAATTTTTTTGGCTGAATGAATAAGTCCAAGCTGAATGAAGTAAAAAAAAAAATTAATATAAAAAAATATATTAACTAATATTAAATAAATTTACAACAATTTTGAATTTTTTCAAAGGGGTAAAATAGTAAAAATATGTTATTTTTATGGTTTAGACATGTCAATTATCAAATAACTTTTTTTATTCAGTATTCTTCTTCATTCAGCTCATTCAGATTAATTAAACATTCAAAACTATTTCATTCAGTTTTTATCAAACATACCCTTAGTCTCATTATTGGGCACTTTCCATTTCTGACCTACATAGGGTTTGGGGAGCAACAATTATTTTAGTGCTTGGTTTTCCTTTTTCCATTTTTGTTCCACTTAGGGTAGACATCTTCTCCTCTTTTCTTTATTCTTCTTTCTGTCTCAATAAAATGTTCTTTTATCTATATTTTTTTTATTTTTTTATTATTTAAAATACTAGGCAAACAACATGTTTATGATGTGACTTAATATCAGCTCCTCAATATAACCTTGACGGACCCTTTAAGGCTGTGAGTAAAATATGGGAATCATGCCAACTTTAGGCTCCCAGGTTGCCATCTCCAGCACATTTTTTAGCTGTATATCGCAAAGTTGGCATCAGCTGTAAGACGCTCAACTCTCACATGTCTGTAAGGCTGGCCTTATGCATCATTTTAGTGGAAGAATGAAATCATGCCCCACAATTAAAATGTATTTGAAGAAGAAGTTTATCAGTTTATAAAAACCTTTTACTGCCTCTTAAATTTTTTAGAAAGCTTTACTCTTTATATGAAACCTGGTTCTTTTTGGGCTGCATACATGTGCAAAGTTCTTTGGACCTTCTATAACAGAGAATTGCAATAATTTCATTTGTGCCACTGTGTTGCATAGTCTTGCTTCTTTCGCGGCCTAATGGCTACATATCACCATTTCAAATCAGATCTGTGCTATTCAGCTGCTAAGTATTTTCTTTGTTCATTTTTGAGGTTCTAATTCTTAGTTCTCAAAAGATATATGAATTGGCTAACAGGGTTCAGTTCTAGGTGTTGAGGTCAATACTACTAGAAGATCATTCTATACCCAATTGATTACAATTGGAGATACAAGAGATACAGAAAACGTAGACAGCGGGAAGGATGGGTGCTTGTTGAAACGTCAAATATATACACTAAAAGTCTCCCAGGTTACTACTGAGCCAGATAGAAGTATTACTTATACATTTGAAACATAAATGTAATTCATATCTTTTAATCTGTATAGGTTGATGGTGGGTCCATTCTCTCTGTTAAAGTTAGATGGTCTCAAAAGTTGCTGTACCAAGATGGTCATTTCTGCCTCAGTATACCGTTTAGTTTTCCAGCACATGTTATACCTGTTGTGAAGAATATCTCAAAAAGGGAAAAGATACTGCTGAATTTGAATGCTGGTATTGGGACACAGGTCCTATGCAAAACTACTAGTCATCCTTTAAAGGTATGTGACTATGTCAGTGTTTGAACTTCCAGTTGAGTCATGAATGTGATCATATGATTCTTTTTTTTTTAATCTTTTATTTTCTTCTTCCATTCCAGGAACTAAGACGTGAGGCTGGGTGGCTGGGCTTCTCATATGAAGCAGAAGTTTTGTCATGGTCCGTTAGTGACTTCTTCTTTTCTTATTCTGTAAGACTTTGGACCTTCTTTTAATTATCTTGTTTGAACTGTATACCTTTCAATTTGACTTTGTGTAGGCCCAACTTTTAGATGTTAGTGATCATAATCTGATAAGTTTATGGATTCAAGGACCTGCTTTAGGCAAGTAATTCATCTATGTGACGTGTTATAATAGTTCTTTTGCTTGGTCACTACATTTTCAGGTTTCCTCATGTGATGTATCTGGTGGTATACTCTTGCAGTCTCCATCTCTTCATGATGTTGACCAGCGAGAGATGTTTTGCCTTTATCTATTCCCGGGGAGTGACAATAGTAGGAAGGTCAGTTGAAAAATATGTATGACCTTTGTCATTCTCTGATTCTATAGTGTCTATTAAGAATATGTTAAGGTCCTGTTTCTGGGTGAATGATTTCCAACAGTATAACATTTGAGATTAGATTCTGTAAATGTTACATTTAGAAGCATGCAATTTTTAAGTTTTGTTTCAGTTGATTCCTTAACTAGCCTAGGATCAAACTAGGCCTTTGAAAACTTTTTGAGCTGCAGGCCTGACTGTTAAAGACTGAAAACTGGATAAGACAATCTCGTTACTATGTATCAAATTTGGGCTAGTCATAAAGCAATTTGTTCTTCTGTCTGCAACTTGATATATTTTCATATGGCACAGTAACTTATGACCTCCCTGGCTGCAAACTTCTGAGGCAGTGGATTATAATAAACTTGACCTTAGCCCTTGATCAGATATCGGTCAACAAGTTTACTGATATAGCTTTTTTCTTTTACTTTCTGTGGTGGCAGTTGAATATTTTAATACTTCCTGCATTACAATGTTGCTACTAAAGATTGCTGTCATGTTGATTTATTCATCAATATTATGCCTACATTTATAGTTTGCATGATTTACTAATTTATAGTTTTTATTTTTCTATTGTTTTTATGTCATAATGTGTTTATACTCACGCCATTTTAATGAATCTGATAGGTTTTCAGAAGGGTAGTTGTTTTTGTAGTGGACATAAGTGCAAGCATGCGGGGAGGCGCTATTGAGGCTGCAAAAACTGCACTACTAGAAGCCCTCTCCAAACTCAAACCCATAGATTCTTTTAACATTATTGCCTTCAATGAGAATACTGAATTATTTTCATCATCCATGGAGCTGGCAACAAATGAAGCAATTGAAAATGCTATTGAATGGATTAACACAAATTTAATTTCAGAGGGAGGCACAAACATTTCTCTTCCCCTAAATCAAGTATGTCCAAATAGTCCTTGATATTTTTCTTAAAAGTCCCACATATATTTCCAGTTGTGATTTGGCACTTCTACTTATTATTGGCTTCTGACGAAGAGTAATCTACTATCTAGTGGCCTTCTCTACACAAGAAAGGTGATTGCAAGCTGATTATCATAAAGAACAAGCAAATTCACATATGCTAGTATTTGACTACTCTCTTCACCTAAATGACAAAGTGAATACTAGAAAACTGGGACGCTGAATACCATCTCAGCCTTTTCTCAGCGTTAATACATGCCAGGTTTTGACACAAGCATAGAGACGCAACATCTTTGGCTCATTCCAATTTTCTTCTTTTTGATTGGTATAAGGATGTCATATTCATTACTAAACCAAGATATTCTTCTGGAACTGGCTTCAATAATAGGCTGAGATCTTGATTAACTAGCAAATCCTTGTTTATGTGCTTGTTGAAAAATTAAAACTTATATAAAATTTATACTTGTATTCTCATCTATACCAGTTTTATATGCAGAGTAAATTTGTTCTTGTTGATGGTCTGCTTATTTCAGGCAATAGAGATGGTGGCAGAAACTGGTGATACAGTTCCATTCATTTTTCTCATTACAGATGGGGCTGTTGAAAATGAAAGAGACATTTGTAATGTCATGAAAAGTCACCTTGCAAATGGAGGACTGAGTTGTCCTCGCATTTGCACATTTGGCATAGGTTAGCCTTTTTTTCTTTCCACTTCAAGTTTTATCAGAAACTTCTGTCAACTGTTTTTTTTGGTACATGAGGTGACTTCAAATTTATGGGAGATACATGAATAATTAAACTTACATGATCCTGTTGCTGACCATTTGGGATAATTGCACAACATGTTTATTCCTTATGCACTGTTGTAGACCATAAACTGTGTCAATTCATTTGTCAACACACGGTTCCTTGTTTTCTCAACCTCGTACTGCTTTTGGCCTTCCCAATGTGAATATGCACATTCAAACTAGACCAGGTTACTCCTTTTCAGTGTTTTGACTGGTGTCTTAACCGACTCCTTCATGAACCTGTCAAAGCATGGCGAATCACAAGTGATGTTTTCACATCTTGTCTTTTTTATTCATCTCTTAGTTCTAACGTGGTATTTATAGCAATAGTGTATTCGACTGTTTGACATTTGTCCATCTGAACCTCAGTGTTTCAGCCCCAGTCATTGATGCAATTATTTGCTGTCAGTATTTATTTGTGTTTTTAGAAATTTTATTTTTTGAACATCTTTTTCAGGTTTATATTGTAATCATTACTTCCTTCATATGCTTGCACAAATTGGTAGGGGCTATCATGATGCTGCATATGACGCTGGTCAGTTGCTTAATATAATTGCGTCAGTTGCTTAATATAATTGCGTCAGTCAATTATATATTCTTTTCAGTAATAATATATTCCATTCTAGTTTATGTTGCAGACTATATAATTACAATATTAATTTTGTTAGGTAACCAACTCATCTGAAAGCTTAAGTTGGTAGATGGAGGGGCAAACAATGTATATCATGCTAACACTCCCCCTCAATGCAACTTTATAGAGAAAGGAGAAATTAAAGTGCATTTGCACTATTAAGTTAATTATAAAGGCAACATTTAGTCGGGAAGATTTGAACCTAAGTCCTTGCACTTCCAGAGCTCTGATACCATGTTAAGTAACTAACTCATCTAAAAGCTTAAGCTGGTAGATGGAGGGCCCAACAGTATATATCATGCTAACAAATTTCATGACGGAAAACGTAGTAGTATAAAGTTGGAGCGTAGTTGAAAAAATCAGCTGCCTACCCCAACTAGTTTGGGATAAAAGGCGTTGTTTCATTGAGTTTTGACAGTCGGATCCTTTAAGATTATTTGTTTGCATCGAAACCGCGATTCTTTTATGCGTCTTTACAAGCATTTTCTTAATCTCAAGTTTATAAATATTCTTGCATGATAGTTTCAAATTTCTTACTTCTGTATGTCAATGTTCATTTTCCCAGATTCTATCATCTTCAGAATGCAAAGGCTATTTGACATTGCTTCATCAATCATTCTTTCAAATATTGCAATTGATGCTTTGGAATGTCTTGATAAACTAGAGGTATGCTGTTGTGGGCTTCTGTGATGGGAGTTTTTGGAGGAGTTTCCATTTTGAAAATTCTATGATGTGAATTTTACTGCACTTGCTTGATTTCATTTGTTTGTCATTTTCTTCACTGGGACACTCTTTTCATATGTCCTCGTTGCAGTTGTACCCATTTCATATTCCAGACCTTTCAACCGGAAGTCCATTGATCGTATCAGGCAGATATTACGGGAATTTTCCCGACTCGGTTAAAGCTAGCGGTAATTTGGCAGATTTGAGTAGTTTTGTGGTAGATGTGAAAATGCAGAAAGCAAAGGATTTTCCTCTAGACAGGGTAATTTCTCAAGTTCTGAAACTAATTCTTTTTCAACTTATTATATATCTGATCAATGCTGACTGTATGATATCCATTTTATATATCTATTCTGATTTAATGATGATTAGGGATTATTAAGACAGCAAAGAAAGATAATTTGTGACTATGTGCATATTTGAAGACTTGTCAAAAGAAATATGTATAGAAAACTAAGTTACTTATGATCAAATTACCAGGTCCATTGGAGTAATACAGCACAGCTCTTCCATCAATTTTCTGTAAACAAGTTCTCCCAGTCAGTCGATGGTCTGCATGAGAAGAGACACCGGCATGCTAGATGCCTGCTTCCCTTTCATATCAAATCATTTTATAATTACTCAGTCGGAGTTCCTTATCTTTTCAACCCCCGACCCCCTGAGGTGGGGGAGGGAGATATATTTTAATGTGCAAAAAGTATACCGAGCCACTTGCAATTTTCCCGTCATAACATCTTCTTTTTTTTTGGCCCATTCATGGTTTGTCCTAAACTTCTTCAACTTAATTAGCTTAGTTTATAACACTGAATACATCAAAACTTTCAAGGAAATGAAATCATGGAGTTAACTTGAAGACACACATCAATCTAATAGGACGGAGTCATTGCAGTAGATGTTGTCATTTCTATACGTGTAGCTCCATTTTCCAGATGGGATCTCATACTTTACAATGGTGTACAAACAAATATTTGGAGGCAATGCACATTTTCCTTTTCTAATTTTGGTTTTCTGTGGCAGGTACTTGCAAGAAGGCATATTGAAACACTCACATCTCAGGCTTGGTTTTCAGGGAGCAAACAATTAGAAGATAAGGTTGGCTTTCACTTTTATGAATTCACTAACATTTCATTCTCGGTGAAGTATGCATTTTAATTTGCTCAGAAAGGACTAGTGCATATACGGTAGGAGAATGTTTTTTTACTTTGAAAGGTATCCAGCAGTTGCTTGTGATAATTGATAGTTTTCACATGAACCGTTGTTGCAAATTTAAATACATAGATTCTGGCATATTGCATAATTTGTTTTGTTTATGGTTTGCCTACTTCTTCTTTAATGATTTTTCTGTAATATATGGACCGATCATGGGGTTCTTCGGTGGAAGAATTGTTTACCTGCTTATTTACACTATGAAGGGGGTATGTTTTGCCTTTCTAGAATCCTGGTATATGTGATCATCTTCTGATTTGCTTCAGTTGTTCCCATGCTTGTAGGTTGCGAAAATGAGCATACAAACAGGAATTCCATCAGAGTATACCTGCATGATTTTAGTTCAGACTGATAAAGGGAAGCAGTCATCTGAACCAGTTCTTGTACAAGAGGTATGCTTTTGCCTATTCTACTAGCTACCTCACTACCTTGTAAATTGCTTAGTTAAATTTGGATACTTCTGAACTGTTGTTTATGTCTGGCAAGGATCGAGTCAGTAGCATTTCACGAATATAATTTTTTTAGTTGACCTTAACAAACATTATTTTTTATGTTTAAAGAAAACTTCATCTCGATGTTAGATTAGTATACTACAGTATCTTGTCTTTCTATATCCAGAATTCCATATCATAGGTTTACAATAAGAATTTGAAGTTATTTTAATACCAGCAACCTATTATATGGGACGTATTTATATTTCAGTAAATTCTTGTTGACTAATTTCTTAGTTTAAGAACTGGTGTGCAATTATTCTGCCACAGATGGTTGGGTTGAATGGACAGAACATTATTTTCCTTAGAAATATGGGCGTTGGCTTTGGCGATTTGACTGCCACAGCTGAGAATCTTCCTCCTGAAAGCGGAGAACCAATGTTGCACGAATCTAAAGATTTCATGATGAAGGCCGCATCAAATTATTGCGGGGGGCTGCTGGACCGCTTTTGCTGCTTGTGCTGCATCCAGGCTTGTTCACAGCTGAATGATCGGTGCGCAGTTGCTTTCACACAGCTCTGCACTGCCCTTGCATGTTTCGAGTGCCTCAAGTGTTGTTGTGAGATCTGTGATTCATGTGATCAATGCTGCTGAAATATAGGAAAATAAGTACTACACATATGCCAGAGTATGGTTTTAAAATGTATGAGTGGAATTTAGTCTATAATATTAGTCTATATTATATATAAAAAAGTTATCTTTTCTATTTTCTTCTGACCTTCATACAAATTATATACGTTCGTAGTTTAATTATTGTGAGGTATTTGTCGTCTTTTAATAATTTGCAAACAACCCCCCCCCCCCCCCCCCCCCCCCCCCCCCCAAAACCCAAACGCATGATCTGTAGCCGAGTTGGTTTATTCAACGAGCTTTTAGATGTAAAGATAGGTCTTTTTTTTAAATATTAAAATTTAACTCAAATTTATTATTTAAAATATTTTTTCTAATTAGTTATTGTGCAAAGCTTAAGATAAATTATAAAAGTGCTGGAGGTGGATTATTAGTAAAAGGTTGGACCTTTTTTTCCAACCATTCATAGGGAATACAGAAATATTTTGGTTATTACATTCTATTTTATTTCGAATTAAATCATAGCAGAATAAGTTCTTATATATACATTCAAATATCTCATATTAACTAATGTGGTATTGGAGTTTTACAAATTCCCATATTTAAACTCACGGCGTATTAGGCCTGCATTCGTGTCATCACCTATAGTAGAATAAGGTCTAATACGCTGTTTCAGTAATATCTTCTTGAGTCATCTTAACCCACTACAGTTTGAGTTCGTATATATATACTCAAATATCACATATTAACTAATGTGAGACTGGAATGTTACAATTATGATATAATTTTTAAGTGACGTACCAAATATATTAATAAAATATTCGATTCTAATTTTAATATAATTTGATCATGATTTTAACCATCATTCGATTATATCTAAAATAATTTCATCTAACGAAATGTGCCGTAATAAATATCCAAAATATTCGGATTTGGTGTAAAATTAAAAACGTGCCGCAGTTCCCTCTTTACATGAAAAAGCTCATGGTCCAGTGTCCAAATTATAAAGTGATGTTTGGGAAGGCAAAGGGGAACCGTCTCATATCCGGTTTCCTTCCCCCAGTTGCCACTTGCGAGATACCAAACAAGTCATGGCCCCTTTTGCAAATCGCGCGGAATTGGCGTTACTAGATATTTCAATTCCCTATATATATATATGGGAATCTATCTGTAACAATCAATTGCTAAGAGTATTATTTCAGCAATCACATCTTACATCTACAGGCAGTGACTTTCTTAAGCAAATTACAAATTGAAATAGAACTTCCAACAACGGTTGCTATGGATGGATGAATTCTCATATATATATATATATATATATAGTCTAATGGTAAGTGAAAATTATAATGTTATTTTGAGAGAGATGGTCATGACTCATGATTTACTAGTAGATTAAATTCAGCATATATATGGTATGCTTATTAGAATTTGAATAGGTATTTGATGACATTACTTAGCAAGTCCGGCCAAGCTGGATATTTTTGTATAAGCAACTGGGTGGAACTGAGACTTTCGTTCATTTGATTACACCGAAAATTATTTTAGTATTTAATTGGTGCTTAATTTCTACTGATGAAATCATTGATTCGTTGGACTTGGGCACGTTATCTGATTAATCAGCAGGTGCTAAATTTAGCTTTTCATCAGCACAAATTTTATTTTTTGTGATGACTTTTTATTACTATATGTGCTCCCTAGCCTGTAGTTTCTTATCACTCTGCTCTGCTAGTAGTAGTTCAAAAGAAGAGCTGAGCACCTTAGCGATGATAAACCAGATGGATTGTTTGGCAACCATACAAGTTTGATAAGTAAACTAGTCTGGAGTCTGGTTCAGCATCCATAGGGAAATTAATTAATGATGGTTCAACTTGATGAGGTGGTGCAAATCAGTAAGCTTCCGCAGATTTGAAGAAATGTGGGCATATGAGACGAGGGTTAGCAATTCCATATTTGTATAGTTTTTTAATCTTGTAACTTGCATGCCTACATATTTCACAGGTTGTATACTAAACAACTATTTTTTTCACATGTTAAGGAATCTTGTTATCTTTCTGTTTTCTACCATTTTTTTTAGCTTGTATCGTGTGCGCGGTTAGAAGATATTTTCTTGTTGATGTTTTTCCAAATCTTTAGAATTAGAAGAAGTGCCTCCTCATCTATCTCTAAATATCTCAAAGTTTACGATCACTTATGTTCAGTTGTTATAATTTAAAAGTATAAGGAATTATCAGGGGTATTTTAGTAATCATGTCTTTTGGTGGTAGAAGTAGTATTCTAGAATAGACTTTAGCTTGCTATACGGATGGGGCTTGTAGTAACTGATCCAAAAGGAAGTCTATACATTAGTAAGTCTACTTGGTAATTATAATTATAATTATTATCGGAATCCCCATGAATTGAAGAGAGTAAAATTGTTTGAGAATAATGCTACGTTTGGATTAGAAGAATGAAGATAGGAATGAAATGACTCGTTCTTGTGTAATAAAAAAAAATTGTGTCTAATTATTCCACTGGAATAGAATGAATTATTCTCATTCTTTTCAAATTCATGGATTTTATTCTTTTGGAGAGAGTATGGAATGACTCATTCCAGCTAGAATGAAATAACTTATTTCACTCTCTATTTCATTTCCTTCTCTATTTCATTCCTTCAGTGATTCTATTCTATTCTATTCGATCCTTTAATCAAAATGTAGCATAAAGGTATGTGCTTTTTCGCTTTTATTGCTTGCAAGCATGGCGGATCCGTACCAGGGAAAAACACTCTTGTTCTACCTGAGAATTGGTACTATAGAGCTAAAGCCTAAATTGACGATTTTGTCAACTACTTTAGATTGAACTTCTTCTTCTTCTTCTTCTTCTTCTTCTTCTACTATGCTTGTTTCCAGCTATTTTCACCCATATGCACTACTATTGCTATTGCGGAGCTTTGTTCAAGAATAGATACTTTGGGATAATACTGGACTCACTAGATGCAACAATCAAGTGCATAAAGGAGTCGGATGATCGATCTTCTTCTTCTTCACCCGCAAAATGACAAAGCTTCAACCTCCATATCCAAAAAATTAGAAGCTGAAACAAGTTGCCCCCCTCATTTGGTAGTTCTTTGATGTCATTTGTGCTTTTCAATACTCCTTCTTTTCAAGGCAAACATAAGCTTGTAGTGAATGAATTAGCGAAAGAAATTGAGCACCTTGAAGAGATCATCCAAGAGTTCGGAGTAGTCGATGACAAAGCTGCTGAAGTTGAAAGCACAAGCAAGAATGCTGAGAAATCTGTAGAAGTTCTGTATCCAAAGCATTTCGTAGTTGTTCTTTTTGGCATCCTCAAGGTGGGATCTTGCGGTTACATCTATGCATTTGGGTTGGTAATTATTATAGTCTCCTTTTTATTATATAGTAATATATATATATATAATAGTCCATACACTGGGCTTACTGTTGTTATAATAAGATACTAACCTCATTCATCTAATTTTGTGGGGAGATGCTACGAGATTACAAACTTTCTAAATCATCACTTATATCTTAGATCCAATGAAATACGTGCTAGCTAGTCAAACTATAATGGTTGCAACTTTATCGAGGATGGTGATACTCATCATTTACTTTGTTTTTTTATATTAAGCAAGTTGGTAAAAACTTCCATATTTGGAAAGTTTTTTCCGCCATTGCCAAATATAGGTTGGTGTCCTAAACCCTAGATATCTAGTAGTTATCCCCACATGGCTCCTTTTCGTGATTCACCTAAATTCCCTTTTTACTGGCCTTGTACATGCATCTCGAGGAATATAGAAGCTTACAAAAAATTTAAATCAAGTTGCTGATGGTACATATTTTCATTTTCTTAGTATCTGGTTTACAAAAATAATCTCTTACCTGTCATTCTTTGTACATGATATTTCATTTGCATAAATTGAGGTCGATACAATGTAATTACCTTTTATTGATTGTACTATTGTTGATCTTTATTTATATTTTTGGTTGATTGTTTAGTCACACTGCAGGGTTGGCTCAAGACAATTTGAGGCCTAAAATAATATTTTTAAATAAGGTCTTCTATATTTGATACATCATCTCTACTAATTTTTATGGTCAAATTGACTATTTTTCAAATCAATATATCTTATTATTATTATTTAATATATATGTAAAAAACCTATAAATATTATAAACTACATAAAATTTAGTACTAATCTCAATATTTACTTTTTTAAAAATCTAAATATATATATTTAATTGTTAATTTTAAAAATAGTCAATTTAACTACAAAAATCAATAGAGGATTTTATTTTGGGATGGAGGGAGTATTAATATTTTTTTATTTAAATAAGGATTTTTTATACTATTAATTTTTTTTTACATATTTAATATTTAGATTGGATTATGGATCCTAAAAAATTAATTGAGCTTATATTTTTTTTATATGAATTATTTATGATATTCAAAAATTTAAAACCTTTTTTGAAATTGGGCTTAAAGCCCAAACTTTTTTCTCTATATTATAAGGCCTGCCCTTAGTCAGAGACAAAATACAACTTGTTTAATTATTTGGCCAAATAGCATCTTACACATACCTACCTCATGGAGTTCTTTAAAACATGCTCGAGTATCAAAATCTCTCTGAAATTGACAACCCATCAATAGACGGACACTATTTTTCAGTATGCACCTTGCACGGAGATGGCATATGGTCACGTGCTTATTGTTTAAAAGGTCTAAATAGGAGATTTGTCCTCCAATGAAATGGTTTTAAATGAGAAAAAATCTAGAGACACAAAATTCAAGTATAAAATAAAATATTATATTTATCTTAATTATTAAAAAATAATATATGACACAGATTTTAATATCATACATTATTTTTTAATAATTAAAATTGATGTAGTATTTAAATATTATGCATTTATATTTATTCTTTAAACAATTAAACAGCCTGTATGTATGGGAAGTAACTATATATATGGTATGGATATATAATCCTGTGCGTTAGAATGACAGAACACTGAACTTTAACTTTTATGCATTTCAATTATCATGCTTAGTGTAAGTTAGTCCATATAATTGTATGATCCAATCATATTAAACTTATGACTTGTAGACTTGATGGAGGGGAAGAGATCTTAGAATCAACAACTATTTTAATCTCTCCGTCTCAAATTAAATGTTTAGTTTTAAACTTTTTAAAATCAAATTAATTATTTTTAAAATTAATAATTAAGCATATATAATTTTTTTTTAAAATTATAAAAACTGAGATTAGTAGTAAATTGTATAAACTTTCTTTTGGTTATATATATTTTGACAAAAAGTAGTTTTAAAAACAGTTAATTTGACTTTAAGAAGTCAAAACTGGACATTTAATTTGAGACGGATGGCGTAGTAAATTGATTAATCTTGTAACTGAAGAAAATTTTACTCGAATCAAATAGATATTATAGTATTATCTTAGTGCAGCATTAGACAAGTTGGGATTTGATACATCAATTAAGAAAAGTAAACCAGGCCTGTTGGTACATGTGTTGGTCTGACATTGTATGATGGAACTATTTTTTGTTGACATGTTGAGCATCCCCTCTTGTGCTAATTACTGCTAGTTCTGAATATAAATGCTTAAAAAAATATGTTTTTTGATTTAGTATTTACTTTTCCAAGAAACAAGCTGTGTCTACTTCCTGCTTGGAACTTTGAGGTGTTAGCATACAAGGATGGAAATTATGGACCCGTTGAGACTCTCATCTTCTAAATGAACTTCTAGTTTATTTTAGTTTTGTGGTTGTTTGCTGTAAGACTTGATCTTGTGCCGTGATATTAGAGTTGGTAGGGCCAATTCTGTATGGAAGTATATTTTATATCAAAGGCCCCCCTAGATTGGGGGTCTGGGATGAGGTACAGAGGTAGTGTGGTTGTTATAATACCAGTCATGTGCAGCAAGGGGGCAAAGCTGAGGGGCTATATTTTTGGGTATGAAGTGTGAACACTGTGGTTGATGATTTGCAGGAGAATACCATTGGCTGTCTACTTGTTATTGAATAAACATGCAGATGAGTTGAAAAGGTGAGCATGACAAGATGATAGTAAAGGTTAAAAACTTTTTTGCTACAATACCTATGAAATGGTTAGGGAACTAGAAGAAACACTGATATATGAGTAATTAATTCACTGGTCCTGAGGCACATGTCATGTGGTGGCTCACACCATGCCAAGTGGTGCCTCACACCACTCATGTGTGAGCCACCACGTGACACGTGCCCCAGGAACATTTAATAATTTTTCCTAATCTGCAAGTCTTGTTTTGATACAATTGATTTTTGTATGTGTTGCTTTTTTAAAATATTCCTTATCCTTCCTATTATTACGTCATGCTTGGTAATTTAAAGCATTGGTTAGGAATTAAAGATTGCCCCTTTTCCTCTAGTCCAGATTGGAGTATCTTATTTTATAGTCCCTGGAGTTTGTTTTCTCTATTTCTTTATCTTTATCTTCTTCTTCTTTTTAATTATTCCCCCTTCTTAATTGGAGCATCATCCAAAGGGAAAATGTCCAATTTGTTTCGGCCAACTCTTGCTTATGTTTATGTTCATAGATTGTGTGGATGAGAATTCAGGATTACAAAATCATTCAAATCTAATGAGATACTTTGGTCTGAGTAATCTTGGACAAGAGATCTGCACCCTATATATTACTTATGTCCATCTCCCCATCCATGTGTGCGCGGTTATATTGAATTGTTTAAATGCATGTTCATGTAGATTAATAAAAAATAATAGGGAGTATTACAATATCATTGCTTTTATAGATTCTCATGCCTTATTCTAACTTGTACCATTATTAGAAATTCACTTGGTTTAAGTTCCACTTTCAAGTTATATCTTCCATGTTCATTTGATCCATGATTATTTGCATAGTAATAATTTGAAACTTTAATTTATTGACATTATGGATGGATTATATATCAAATGAAATCCCGGGGTTAGTGATGCACCTTTTTCCATGAAGTTTGCCAAAAAAACATGCAACCCTTCAATTAATACTTCATTTTGTGTGTGTGTGTGTGAGAGAGAGAGAGCATTTTAATTAGAAATTAGAAATTCAAGATTTCCTTAATCAAATATATATTTTTTGAGTCATTTAATTAAAGAGGATTGATATTTCTAGAAGGGAAATTGATATTTAGCTTCTGTTTACTAACATTGGTGTTGAGGAACATTAAGTTTTAAGAGGCAGCAAAGCTAAATGGCTTATTATGATAATCTTAGCATGCCAGCCAAGCTGCTTCGGACATCAGATTTATTCAAGAAATATAAAGTGCCAATGAATTCGTTGCATATTTTGCCATAAAATAGCTAGTCCACTCTTTCCCTCCCGTGAATAAGCTCCGAAGTTGGAAAAACTAGTTCAGACAAGGCTCAAGGACTTGAATCCACAAGGACGACAACCATCAGACAAGTTCAGAAGCATTATTTTTTTTAATATGAGTGGTGATTCTAGCTCTTGCTATCGTGTTTCACAGATGACCCATATGTGAAACCTCCTTTACCATTGGGTGACAAATATTTTTATATTAATTTCAACTTTTGTACTTGATTGAAGTTGCCACGTGCTCTCTTTCAACCTTTGTATCCATTATTCAAATGGAGCCAGGTTGATTGATATATATATATATATATATATATATGAATGAATGAGAATGAGTCTTAATTACAATAGACTAAATTCATCTGTCTTCTAAATTATTTTGTGAACGGAATTTTTTCAGTCTACCAAACAATTTGGAAGACGGTACAACCGTAACTGTGGATTTTTTTTCTTCTCTCATACATGTACGTAGAAAGATACTCCATAATATACAAAGGAGGAATGTTTGTATGCATCTCAGTGGGGTGTGTGTTAGTATTGAGGAATGGTTGGGATGTAGACACCAAGTAGTGTAGACTGTAGAGGGCAAATTGGGTTGTCAAAAAAGACTCTATTTATTAATTTAGGTACTTGAACCAATAAGAAGCTGCTGGGCTTGGCCATGGTTTTCCTCACATATCTATCTTTTATTTATTATTCCCAAAGCTCGACTCTCATTGGCTTCTAGGATCTGCTTAATTTAGAGCACCTCATATTTTTCCAACCATAACCCCCCCTCAGTATCATCAGCAAGCAAGCGTTCAACATCACAAGCCATTTTTTCCATATACTTGGTTCTTGCATAAACACAAATGAAGGTAAGAGAGAGATGTTTCCTCTGTTTTTATACAACATATGTAAAATGCTACAAATTGATTTTGGTTCGTGTTGTTGCAGCTCTTCAGTTGGATGCAAAATAAGTTTCAAGGGGGGAAAGTGAACACAAAATCTTCATCTAGTCGTAAGTTCAAACAAACTGTGATTAATTTACCTTAGTAGGATTCTGCTGCTGGACTCTTCAAGTTCACATCCTTTTCTTGCAAAAGATCCTACTCCTGAAATCCATTTTTCACAGCATTTGCGTAAATCTTCTTGTTACCGTGCTTAAGTTTGAGTCCTTTTGTGTGTTGTGTGAGTTTGAGATATTAACCTGATTTGCAAAGAACTCTGGTAAGATCAATATGGGACGGTTCCATATTTTTTTTATCTGAATCTGACCTGATCAGCATCCCACTATGTTCATATCTTAATATGAAAACGGATCCGGTCTACCAGAACCAAAAGTTTGACTCTGATTCAGTATCTAAATAATGAAATAAAATGGAGGTTGACACCCTTTCGTGCTTGTGTAGTATGAAAGAGACTCTACTATGAAGCCTCTTTTAAGTATCTAAATGACATGGTACTAATTTTAAATAGGAGTAGTGAATCACCTAAAAAGTCAAAAATCAGATGGAAAGGTGGACAACAAGTAGTGTGAAATATATTACATAACCTTTTTATTTTATTTTATTGTTGTGGTGAATTAGAATATATAACTATTTGTCATATGGCAAAACTTAATAGCTTCCTTGATTTGTTTGTTCTTTAATAGTGTTTGATTTATTTCCTTGGTGCAGATCAGTCAATTCAAGAACCTAGTAAAGAAGAATTCAGTGACTGGCCTCATGGACTGCTGACAATTGGAACTTTTGGTAATAATGATCTTAAAGAAAATCCAGAGAGCAGCCAGGATCTTCAGGATGATGATCAATCACTCACTCAAGAATTAGCAGAATTTACAACTGAAGAAGTTGGAAAGCTGCAAAAGGAGTTGACAAAGCTGTTATCACGAAAAGCAGCTTCTAAAGTTGAAGGGGAAATTGCTAATCAACCGCTGGATAGATTCCTTAATTGCCCATCAAGCTTGGAGGTTGATCGAAGAATTTCTACCACATTATGTAGTGACTTGAATGATGAAGAAGAAGATATTGACCGAACAATTAGAGTGATCCTTGGTCGATGCAGAGATGCTTGCTTGGAAAGTAAAAAGAAAGCAATTGGAAAGAAATCAATTTCCTTCCTCTTAAAGAAAATGTTTGTCTGCACAAGTGGATTTGCACCAGCTCCCAATTTGAGAGATACACTTCCAGAATCGAGAATGGAGAAGGTAACTTAGTAGGTAGATGTATGCTTTAAATAGATGTGCCTGCAGGTAGTGAGTGTATCACATTTCTTAATATGTTCCATTTTTGATCATGATATTCGAGTGCAGCTTTTGAGGACAATACTTTCCAAGAAAATCTACCCGCCTCAAAATTCATCTCGAGCATCATCGATGAAGAAATACATAGAGGACAGACAAACGCCAAAGATGAGAAATCAAGATGGAACAGAGGAGGAGGATAAATCGAAAGATCAGGGGAGTAAATGGGTCAAAACTGATTCTGAATGTAAGTTAAATTTGATTTGCTATCCCTTTCAGTTTCTAAAGACATTTGTATCGTTATGCTGCAGAATATTCAAGCACTGACAGGATCTAATCTCTTATTTTGCAGATATTGTTCTAGAGATTTAGATACCACCTCTTTCTTCCTTCCTTAGCTATTGTTTTAGATTCGAAGGTTAAAAAAAAACACCCTTTCTCAGCTGCATGCAGCGGATCATATTGAGAGAGAGGTTCAGGAATTCATAGCTGGGATCCTGGTATCAAGAAGTTGGAAAATCCTAAAGACATATGGGTATCAGTTTAAATAAATCAAATCTCAGGAAGCAAGCGACCGTATACTGTACAACCAAATTATGCAGGTTTCTTTCTTTTGCAAACGGCTTCTTCCGGGTTTTTTCATGCTTGTATCTGTCTGTCTGTAATTGATACAAGACATGTTATGTGTAATACTGATACCGTTTGAGAGATTTCTGCAGCTTGTAGTTTCTATTAGAAGAGTTGGAAGACGGACATTATTTACATTTTTCTGTCTTGGTTTATTATTCTCTCTTTTTATTAATTTTTTGTTTATGGTGTGCAATTGTTCACTGGATTATTATGCCTTTTTTTCTCGTCTCTCACTCATAGTCTACGGGTGCTACTCTTTCTCTCTCTGTTCCACAAAATTCAGATCAAAAAATTAAAAAAAAATTGCAAATGAACTAAGATGAAATGATTTTTTATTTTTTTAAGGCCTACTACATTTATTCAATCCATTTCTTATGTTTTCTTGATTGTAATACATATATAGGCTATGTTTCTTGCATTCTATTTGAAAAAACTTATAATTTTTTAAAAACTAGATTAAAAAATAGTGCTCGTTTCAACTTAATTAAAATAAAGTATAAGTTGATTACAATACCTTCAATAATAAATAATAAAAAAAAAAAAAAGAGGAAACTTATTACCTAGCTTATAATTTATTGGACATTTTCAGCTTATTTGCCTCACATAACAGTATTTTCCATAATAAACCACTTTAAAAATATTACGATAACTTACTAACTTATTAGATAAATTATTTAAAATAAGTCCATAAATAAAACTAAGCCTGTTTTAAAATAATTTGCGAAGATACCCGCCCATGCATCAGAGTATTACTAACAAACTGTAAATTAAAGTGTGTGATGTTTGGGATGTAATTATAGGAATTATTGAATAGTGCGGCCACTTGTAGAATAAAATAAAACTTGAAGGGGGTCAACAAAAGCAAACTTTGTCAAACAGCCTTTTAAGTTTTAATTGCGAAAGGTGGTAAACTATGAAATTTAGATATAATGAATGACCCCCTTCCCTTCTCGCGTTAAACGTGCCTCCCCAGATTTGGGGGATAGTCCGAGCCAAGTTAGGTTAGGGTTTAATTTATTACTACTCCATCATAGATCTGAAACAACTCCTCTGTTTCAATTAGGGCTTAGCTTGTTGGTAGTTTAGTTCAGAAAAGTAAGTTCCTTTTTTGACTTTGAATTCTTGTGTTTTTTTTTTCCCTTTCAAAGTGAAGCTTTTGCTGCTAATGCAGTTTGTTTCGAATTCGAAGGATATTTCGGTGATTTTTTCTGATACTGAAAGAATTTGAGCTCAATGTCTTGGGCGGGTCCGGAGGATATCTATCTCTCTACTTCCCTTGCTAGTTATCTTGACAGTAAGCTCTCTCTCTCTCTCTCTCTCTCTCTCTCTCTCTCTCTCTCTCTCTCTCTCTCTCTCTCTCTCTCTCTATATATATATATATATATATATATATATATATATATATATATATAGCTTCCATTTGAAAGTTATTATATTACTATAGAATTGGTCTCCAAATTGTAATCTTTCTTTTGTGTGTCTGTTGTAGAGGTTTCATTAAGTTTTTTTAGTCTGAATTTTCTTTTGAGTGGGCGCATGAGATTTGGAATTCTTTGTGATTCTAAAATAGTTGGGTGCATTGGTAATTTCTGTTCAATAACTTATGAAGTAGTTGAAATCGTATTATTTAGGTCAACGGATTAGTTTCAATTTTCTCTAGTAATTTTCTTCTTCTTTCTTTCTTTCTTTCTCTTTTTTTCATTATCCCATTCGGGAAAGGTTGGTGGTTGACTATCATCTTGTTGCTTAAATCTTCCATGGTTCTTTCTTTTACTTCTAGTATGTAATTACGAAATATAGAAAAGGAATGTTATAAATTTTCAATGTTGGTCTGTTTTTAATGTGAACTATTGAAATTAATGATAGATATACCGATTATTGTAGGACCAGTACTTGGTGTCAATGTAGGTGTTCTTGATCTTTTTAGTGTTTACCAAATGAAGCATGAAGACTAGTTGCAGTCATGATGAAGCAAAACTGTGAGGATGAATCCAAAAAAAAAAACTTTCGAGGAAGATACCATAATGGCCAATTTATCCTACCATGTTTAGCCTCTATCAGTCCAACCTAATTGTATATGGAGAAAGACCAGGTCGACTTAGCTTAATAGGATACATCTGACTATAATATTACCATATGAATGGATACAAAAGATCCAAGGTTTAAAAATATAGTTTAATCCACATTTAACTTGTTGTCGAAACCATATTATTATGATGAAAAATTCATTGTTAGATAACCAATATTAGAAATTTATTATGTACATACTAATCAAGGACATTCTTAACAGATGAATATATTCTTCGATAATAAGATGTAGATTGTTTGTTGGCCCATTTTCATACCATATAAGGCGAAGTTCTTTTTTATTAGTGGGGGAAACCAACTGGTCTACAATTCTATAATTTAAACTCATATTTTGTGCAGAGAAACTTCTTGTTTTGCTGCGGGATGGTCGAAAACTGTTGGGAATACTTCGTTCTTTTGATCAATTTGGTAGCAATTTCTCCTTGTATTTAATTAAGTTTTGTATCCTAATATTTCAAAGTTTAGTTAACTGACAATAATTGGTATGTTACTGTAGCCAATGCTGTTCTTGAAGGTGCATGTGAGCGAGTGATTGTTGGTGAAGTTTATTGTGACATTCCGTTAGGTCTTTATGTAATTCGTGGGGAGAATGTTGTTTTAATTGGCGAACTGGTATAAAGTGTTACTGCTTCTGTTCTGTAAATAGATGTGTTGATATGTAAGTTCTCATTTCCTAATTTGTGATTGTGCACCTGATTGTTTAGGACTTGGAGAAGGAGGAACTTCCCCCGCATATGACTCGTGTTTCACCTGTGGAGATAAAAAGGGTAAGTGTTGTGATAAATGTGATTATACTGTTAATGTGTACATTTCTGAAGATAAAACTATAACATGATAAGTTGTGATGGCCTCTTATTTACTGGCTAATTGCTCCGCTTGATCTTGTCATTTCCTTGTGTGGAGTCCCTCCTTACAGTGGTTGTGTAATTTCAGTAATATCTATATATCTTAGCCATGGTTTCTTTATCAGAAAGTCCATGTTATGGAAAAATATACTCTGATTTCCTCCTTATGTTTTTCAAGGAGACTAAGCATTATAGATTAATTAGAAATGAATAGACTTTTTGTGATCCTTATCAAACATGATGAAAAGCAATCACCTGACAGAGCAAAACCATGAGGCCCTTGAAAAATACCGAGCTATCGACATCATTTATTGAATTAACAATTTTTTTTGATGAATATTTACTATTAATTAATAATAATAGGACTACTCTTATAATCTATTTGTTTCAAAATTTTGGTATGTCCTGGTGTTTTTTACTTAGCTTACCAAGTTGCCGACTGCTATAATTATTTATACCTATGTTCTCCCTCACTTTTTATAATATTAGAACATGATTTATAGAAATAATCCCATGTTATAATTACCTGTGAAACTCATAAATCATAGTGAAGTCACATAGCGTGATACTTGAGTATAGATCTCAAATTTATATTTTGTTTGATTGTGTCAAATGGTAGTGGATTCTACTTAATTTCAAAAGTTACACTTGATTGGGTCTATAGTGAAAAGCTCCTTTGAACTTCCTTGTCGTGTTTGCACAACATGGTACATGCATAAAATTTCACTTTTACCACCCTTTGACTTTTGTTTATTCTTAGATTTGCTCAAGTGATCAACTGTAGGTGGTTTCAGTTGGTGTTTTTTTTTTCTTTTCTTTTCTTTTCTTTCTAGTTGTGGGTAGGGATTCCTGTTTGGAAAAGGTCTTGCATGATTTTTCCCTCCATTATTTGAGCCAGAAGCAATTAAGCTTTTGTCGAGTCTTGGTTTTTATATTTAGGAATAAAAGAAAATGTAAAAACTGTCTTGTGTATATACTTATTCCTGGATTTATTCGAGATGTGTTTTCTGGCTTCTGTTTCACAGTTACTGATGTACTATGTTATTATACTTTCAACAGGCACAGAAGGCAGAGAGGGAGGCTACAGATTTGAAGGGTACCATGAGAAAGAGGATGGAGTTCCTTGATATGGACTGATGTGTATTTTGATGACATCCAGTCCTCTCTACTGTGCATTGAGCTCATGCCATGTCTTCTGCAAATATTATCGCGGATGATGGACCCTGGGAAATTTAACTAGGGTTGGATTGTCATTTTGATTCTGCCTGCGTTCTTTTCTCTGATTGTCAACATGCATAGTTCTCTGTAACATTCACAATACATTTATTTCACAAGGTTGGGAAGATTATATTCAAGTTCTTTAGCTTTTTCGAATGCAATTGCAGCGCATCCTCATATTACTGGTATGTGAAAAGGGTAAAGCTGGGAATGTGTTTTTGGCAATAGGAAGTTGATATTTTAGTGTTTTATAGTCCAGAATCTTTTACAGTTTTGGGGATCATACATACCTCTTCCTCAAATCATTTGAGGCAGTTTGATTCTTTAGAAGTAGCATCTTTGTTTTTTTATTTTTGGCAGTCATTTGTATCTTGATTGATATCCGCGTACTTGATGGATCTTTCTGCAAATGTTTGAGGTCTCTTTATATGCAAGTGTATTGCCCTGATGCAAATTTACGAACCGTTCCCATGTACTCTGTATACCTGCTTGTTGATTAGCCGCAAAAATTGGGGCACTCTGGTATTTCTCTCTCCATATCTTCAGCCTAATTACATCTTGTTTCAGGAAAGGGAAAATAAAAACACTAATTTCAGTTTAATCTGATATCGGAATTCACTTTGCAGTACATTACATTTGTTTGGGAATTGTAATTCAATAACCTTCTTTTGTCAGTTTGTGTAGTACATTGAAGGAGATAAAGCCAAGTGATTAAAATCCCTAAAACAATTATATCTTAAATACTTAGTACTCGCTGGGATATATATAAATATATAATAACCATTATCTGTCATTAAAATTTGAGCCTTTGATTTTATTTTAACCGACGCATGACTCCTTCCCTGGTCGATTGGATTGGAGACAGGGGTAACAAACGATCCATTCTTTTAAAATCTAAAAATAATAATTGTTCTAAATTAATGATAGTTTCTTCTAAAATTAAAAATTCTTGTAATTTCGTACTACTGATTGAAGATTGTAAAGATTGCTAGCTGGTCGGTCGGTCGGTCATTAACGAAAAAAGTGTATGAATTAGTGGTACCGAATTCTATCCAGTAAAATTTAGGTTTGTCATGTCTTCACTTATTAAAATACAAGCAACTAGGCAAATAAATCATCAATATATAATAATAATAATAATAATAATATATAGTACTCCATAATATATAGACCCTTGCTGTCTACAGTATGTACTACAGGCGAGGCACAGAAAGAACGAACAACCGGAGTACATTTAATCAATCAAGATCAACTAAATGACGACTGAAATTACTCCATTACTGAATTCAGCAGGATTGATTATATACAAGTGTACATCACTCCTTCATTGGGGCAGGCCGCCATTCACGTGTACATTTATGACTTTACATATTTAAGTTGCAAGATTTTGAGGGAGCCTATACTATTAATATGTATGTGGTGGGCCCCTTTAATTTAATCATTTCTTCTCTGTCTGTAATGACGTAGTACTATCGTGTGTTTTTGGGACACAAAGATGAGTTGACCAAACTGTCTTTGGAGATCTCACCGGACTATTTTTTAAAATTAATAGTATATATATATAGGGAAATTTTAAATTTACCCTTAAAATTTACCCGTTAGTTTTATCCGCAAAAAAGACGAAAGAGTATGGTCCCACTTTATTTGTATTTTGCAAATAAAATGGGACCATACTCTTTCGTCTTATACGAGGGTAGAGCTAGCGGGTCAAAAAAATGGGTAAGTGTAGAACAATTCTATATATATATAGGGAAATATAGAACATCACAACAGTGCTAGTTAAAAGAATACACAGCGCATCAAAGCGACGTCGTTTTGGCTACTTGTTTAAAAAAAAAAACGATTATACACGTTCTCCCCCAAATCAGAATAGAAGAACCGGTGCCAAACTCTCTCCCAAATCTCTTCTCCCCCAAAATTGACCAACGACTGTTCTTCATCATCGGCAACTTTCAACTTCTTTTTCGCCAACAACTTTCAACTTCTTTTTCACCGACAACCTTCATCTTTTCCTTCGTCGTCAACCTTCGTCGCGCCATCGTCTTTGTTGGCGACTTCGTCTTTATTCTTCTCCCAGTTCGACTCGCAAAAAAAAACATGTCTTTCCAGCAACCATTTTCTATTGCTTATCTTCAAGCAGATAACCTTCATGACACAGAGTAAAATTTTTGTTATTCCCTCATCTTAATTTCTTATAATTATATAAGAAATTATATATCGGTAATGGTTTATACACTTTTAAAATCGTTAGCTTGTGGTGGGTGGTGTAATGATATTTGTGATGTAACTATATAATGTTCAGGATTTATGATATCTGAAATTGTTAGCTAGTGGGGGTGGTTTTGTAATGTTTGTTCATTGGGGTTTATAATCTCAATCTGTGACATGTTGAGAATTGATTACCAGAGGTTTCTATAAATTATATACAAATGGAGCTGCATTCTTCAAAGAAAATTAATATAAAATTGTTTATAGGCCATAACATGCAATACCTCTTCTCGGTCCACTTTGGATTTTGTTTTCATTCTAATTTTCCAATTTTTAGCTGGAACAACAACTCACTTTTAAATATTGTGATAGTTTATTGCTTAAAGAAATTCTCAATTTATATGCATCTTTATGCATTGCTCCATAAAAACTTAGAATAAGCCCAATAGTAGCATTGCAAACTTGTTTTGGCCTCCTTTTTTTAACTTTTTTTTCCTGTGTGAATTATATTCTCTTTTTTGTTCCAGTGTTACTCTAGAGGATGAAAATATGTCAACTTCGATAGAAGTTCCATATGTTAGATTATCGTTTCCTAGTCAGGACGGCGCATACGCGATGTATAATACATATGCAAGGCATAAAAGATTTGGACTCCGTTTGTCTAATCTTGATAGATCTAAAACTTCGAGGGAGGTAATAGGTCGATTAATTATTTGTAGTAAGGGTGGAAGTGCAAAAGATAAAGATCAAACACTTGATGACAAATTGAAGAAACGACGAAGACAAATAAGATCTGACTGTCGTGCAAGGATGTGGATCCATTTGAACCAAAAAACGAAAACATGGTGTGTTACTAGTTTTTGTGATGAACATAATCATGAGCTTACTAGCCCTTCATCAACATGGAAACATCGCTCCCATAAGACATTTCATCATAGTCATATAGTAAAAAAATTGATAGAGAAGATTTATGAAAGTGGATTGCGCCCATCAACAATTGCAAATGTAGTTAATGCTCATGGGAATGGTGAGGAAGAGACGATAACAACACAACAATGTGTAGATCATTTGCGTGTACAGAGAAAGAATATGGTTGGTCATGAATGCATTTCAATAGTTAATCATTTTCTAGCTAAAAGAGTTAGTGACCCGTCATTTTTCTTTGCCATAGATCTGAAGAAGGATCACAGTCTTAAGAGTGTTTTTTGGGCTGATGGGAGGTCGATATCATCATATCAACAAATTAGTGATGTAGTTTCTTTTGATATTACATATCGAACCAATAAATTTTTTAAGTGGTTTTTTTTCCACTTAATTATTATGCTAACTTTTTGATGGATTAGACTACGTGAGGGATTCATTATAGGTATATTATGATTATATGTTTTTCTTACATTTCGACTTGTCAATATTCATTTTGTTTACAGGATAGTCGCGGACATCACAAGCTCAACAAAATGGTCAAGTAAACATAATTTTGAAGCACAAAATAGTTGTAAAAAATCATTTTGTAATGGTGTATCTATTAAGTAGATTTTCTTAATGACTATTGATGACTGCTACAACATAAACTAATTATGATAGAAGATTTTTTGGATATTCTAATTGAAAAATAACTATGTATAGATGTATTTTTATACCTGTACAAGTCATTTTATGTTTATGTATATATTTGGGTAGTAGTTAAAGTTGAAATCTTTTGGGTGATCTAATTTTTGGTGTTTTTAATCGCTATGAAGGATGAAGATGTGAAATATAAATTCTTTGAATGGTTTTTGTAATGATATGTAATTTTATGGATGTTGTGAATATTATAAATAAATAATAAAATTAAAATTTTGAAGTGTGACAATGGTTATGGGACAAGCAAATCATGTAATACTTGTTGTGCTATTTAAATGCTCACTCTTACTTGCACTTACTATTTCAGTTAAGCCCGAGCAGGCAGGAGGTACTGGAATAGACAAAGGGAAAGGAAAAACAACCCAATAATAGTGGTCTAGTGTTAAACTTTTGTTGACTTGGAAGTTTTGAGACATGTCTTGCAATGAAAGCTGACTTAGAAATTTTAAGACATGTCTCGTAATGAAAGTTTTTTTTATGTAATATATTTTATACTATGTCGTACAATTAATGTTTGTTTATGTATAAATGTTTGTAAACCTAAGATAGTTATGTAATATTGTAAATTAAGTTATTTTATTTAGAAATGAATGAATGTGATGATAGTGTAAAATAGTATCGTGAGCACTGAACCCGAGATTCAAATGACCCGAATTTGGGGGCGTTATAGTTTTTGTAAGGATGTGTGGTGTTTATATTTTCTTCATCCTTTGCTGGTATTATTATTGGTTGGGAATGAATTCTTTTGGTGTTAGTGCTTGGTCATGAATTGATGGTTGTATAATATTGCTTGTGCACGAACTGGTATTTATATTATATTGCTTATGCATGAATGTTTGTGTATACATTTGGGTCATTTGGACATGTAATGATAACTTATGTGAAATTCATTTTAAAACAGAGTATTTTCATGTCATTTGTGGTTGTGCTGCGAATATCCCACAAATTACAAGCCAAGGAACCCAGAACATTTGATCTCCAAGGAACGCAGAACATCATCAAAATAAACATGATCCTTTTATACATAAAAATATAGTACAAACCAAGCATCATCAAACTCGCCTTTTTTTTTTCTATTCATAAAAATATTGTACAAACCAAGCATCATCAGATGATGTACATTATTAAATTTACCACAAATTCATATATAATACTTATAGATACATAAACTTAGTTTAGTAATTACACACACAGCCCAAAACATATCAAAGTTGCCCTCCTTTTTGCATTATTCTTTTTCTTCAACTTGTCAATCTTCAACTTTAGCTTCAATTTCTAGAACTTCTTAAATTCAATCTTCCTCTTCAGCAGAGAAATTTATTCTTTCATTGATAAGACCACTAATTTCTCACTTTCAATCACATCTGAATCACATTATTCAAAAAAATTGCATCGCATTAATTGATCCTACATGAAAATTGCATTAGTCTAATTTTTTTACCTTATAATTCAAAATTTAATAAACAGAATCAAATAAAGCCATTCGAATTTTACCTTCGAATTTGGGCAATTGAAAAATCGTTTACCGTAAATTTATTTTTTTTACAAGAACTGTGTCTAAAATTTCATTTGCACATCATTCAGAGACAATGATTCATCACCTGCAAAAGCAAGAATAAGGCGTCAAAACTCATAAAAAAAACTCAAAAAATGCTGGAAACTTCATTTGTGAAGCATCATCAACCTTAGTCCATAGACTACAGACTACTACAAGGCTGTCAATTTCTTTATGGAATTATTTGATTTGCAAAATGTCTTTCAAGTTACAAGCTAAAAATCAAGCTAAAACCAATATGCTTATAAATGTTGAAAATTAGAAAAGTCATTGCTTAAGCTAGAGTGAGAGGCATAATTTAGCACATAATTTGTTAATCAACTAGCTCATTTTGCTAATATGAGAAAATGGGTTTCATTAAAGGAAAAATAATCCATAAAATGTTAAGGGCTTGCTTGTTTATTGAATACAAATGTCACACTATAGATTATATAATACTTATGTCAGATGATCAATCAAATATACAGCATTAAAAGAATTATTTGGCTGTACTATTTAAGAAACAGAAGCATCAAGATATGTGGGTGTCCTGCTGTATACATTTATGCAAGTATAGATGCCCTCAGACTTTTCAAAAAATAGAAAAAAGGGATGGCAAAACTTACAATTTTTATTGCAAAAAACACGATATTGCTACAATTTCTAAACACCAATCAGCAAATGAAACCCACAAGTTGTGAATTTCAATGTCTATGTGAGTGTGTGTTGATGGGTGTTTGTGTGTTAGAGAGGAGAGAGAAAGAAAGCATACTGGGAGATAGAGATAAGACGACAAGACCAAAATCCCAAATGTCGAAGAATTCGAACCAAACGAAGGATAATCAGAGATGGTTTTGGGCTTCGTTTGCTCAATTTGGGAATGCCTTGGGCTCAAATTTTACAAAGGGTTTGCATCATATTGGTGCTAAGGGTTTGCATTTCAAAGAAGAAGAACAATTTTTGGGTTGCTGGATCGCGATTTAGGGGAGAAGGCGGAGCTTTTGGGTTGCTAAATTGCGATTTAGAGAGAGATAGTTGCTGATTTCTGATTTGGGGGAGAAGAGCCGGATCGATTTCTGATTTGGGAAAAGAGAAACATGTTTTTTTAAATAAAAAAAACTTCCAAAACGACCACGTTTTGACATACTGTGTAAAAATAAAATCAGCACAGCTGTGCATGGCCATTTTCCCCATATATATATATGTATGTATATACTAAATCTTTCAATTGGGCTTCATGATGTTAAGGAGGAGGAGTATATATATTGCCTTTAATTAATAGTAATCTTTAAATCCAATCGGGTATAAGATTTATTCCTAGACCAATTGATTCAATCAGTCGAGTTGGGTCAGACTAATTTAGACATAATGAAAAGCTAAAATGTCACGTCGCACTAAGAGTCCCCAAAGAGATAAAATTTAGACATAATGGAATGATAGTCGAAATTGAAATCAAGTCGGAGTGAAAACGGATTGAGGCATTCTATTCATGCTACTTGAAAAATGTGTGAGAGTAGAATTATCATTTCATTCCGACGTTTGTAGGTAGTAAAATGGATCGAAATGAAATTGTAATTTTATTGAATGATCAAAATATAATGTATTACATCCATTCTAGTGTTTGGTATATAATAAGGATGTTGGAATGAGAATGTCCTTTTTTTTTTTTCTTTTTTTTTTTTGCTAAATTAATGGAATGGCAAATTTTATTTTATTTTTTGGCTAAATATAAGGAATGACAATTTATTATATGTTATTTAGTAATTTGTATCATATAGTAATTTAAATTTTACTCACGTAATTCAATACCTTAATCATTGTACTATACTATAGTGCAAATGAAATAGTGACGATTAATTATATTAAAACATATCTTTGAGTATTCATTATATTGACTACAAATATAATTAAAAAGATATTTACAATTCAATACATAAATTGAAAAAAAAATTATTTTTTAATTGATCAACAATTAATACAACCTAATTCTACAAATAGGGGAAAAGGGTATAAACTAACGATACAGAAAACCTCATCACATGGTGCCACTGATCAATTTGTCATTATTTTGAACTATCCAATATTTTTTACTTAGATACTTATAATAAAATTATGACTAAATTGATCAACTGCTTACCTGATAATCTCATCTATAAGGGCTAAATTTACTTTATGGGAATCATGACAACATGGCTATGAAAAAAGAACATACTTCTACCTGGATGTACCGAACCTCCTTCACACGAAATTCAGCATTTTCATATTTCTCCTCACTCTTCAGCATATCACGGACCTGGCTAGTCCAAGTTTTTTTTCTTCAGATTTTGATTGTTACGGAAGGATGTTAAGTCAATATCTCCATCAGGTAAGCAAGTCTTAAGGGGCACGAATCCAAAAGTAAAAACCAAGTTAAAGTTTTAACTTTGCGTATTTGCTTGAAGAAGCCTAAAGTTCTTAAGAAACACAAGAACAACAAGATGTTGTTGAAAAAAAATATAAATCAGGGTATGAGATGTAATTAAAAAATTGTTATATTACAAATTGAGAATAATATTAGAATTATGAAAATATTACTCATCTCAATTTCTTTTTCGTCCAAATCAAATCAATTTTCAATGAAAAACTTTGGCAGAAAAAGTAGTCAAGTTTTCTATCCATTTTTTTTCTTTCGTTTATTAAAAACTCAAAAACACAAGAATTGGACAAAAAATTTAAATTTTTCGTCAATATCTTTTCTTTTATGTCCATTTTAAAACTTAGAAATAGAGTGCTAAGATACTACATTACTTTTTATCGTGCTACACTTCATCAACTAAATATAATACTTTATTTATAAAATATTCACAATTTCTCTTTTTTTTTATTTAAAATAAGACACTTTCTTTTCATAATAACAATTCTTTTTTGAATAGGATTCGAGGAGTATCTCAATAATTTACTCCTCGACTCAAATGCCTAAATACTTTAACTTTCATATCTGAATAGAATTTGAGAAGTATCTCAACACTATGCATTTTTCTAAAAATTCACACTATTGTGAGAAATTCAAGTATATTAAGTTTTATAATTAATATTAATATTAATTTTTTCGATCATAATTACAATAAAGTCATATTATCTATGAAAAAATTATAATAACCATTAAAGTTGTATAAAGAAGAAATTAAAAACTCCAACATAATGTCGTAACATATGGTAATCTAACTAAGGACCTCAAAGCTAAAGACCTCACTACCTCATTTTGACTATTAAGCTAAAAATTGATACTTAAAATAATATCCTACACTGATGATGCAAGTCATACGCTACATACTCAAGTTTAGCATAGAAATAAGAGTTTTGATAAAGTATTTTTAATATTCATGTTCTCATTTGAACTTTAATGGATTTCAATACCAAAAAAAAATAACATTTTAAATATTTAAATAAAAATTAGGGATAATTCATTCATTGGTCGCCAAACAAAACGAGTATTTTTTACCTTGTTTATTTTAACTTTCAAAAAATGTTGCAATCTTAGTCTGTTGATATATATATATATATGACCTAACTCTCGAGTGTAGTCCCTAACTACCTGACTTCTCTTCTAAATTTGCACAAATGTTCGAGAGTGTTGGCGACGGAATGCCGTCGTGGAACGCTTCTAGCGAAGATAGTAAACAAATTAAAGAGATAAGTAATTAAAAGTGTGTAGATTCTTTTTGTGTAATAATTCTTTCTAAAAAATCTTCTTAACTTACTAAGTCACTTTTTATAATCTCTCTTACCGTCCTATTAATCTGTCTACTCATGCACAGTTGTGTGTTATTTTAAGCACAGTTGCGTGTTCAAGGGACGACTATGTGGGTCACTTAGTCTGAAAGTGTTCTTTTGACTCGGCCAAGGATGTCCCATCACCTGACACATATACTGCTCGAGACGTAATTGTGTGCTCGAAGGATGACCATGTAGAGCCCCTTGGTGACAAGGAGTTTCCCCAACTTGGGTTGTGGTTCTATGGCCTCCAGGTCTGGGCCATCTCATATAGGCCTAACCTTCTTCTTGGGCCGAACTAATATTAAGTTTAACTTGGTTGAACTCGTCTCAACAATATACATTATATATGTAATATTGTATTAAAAAATAGACTTAATATTATACATTTTATTTAAAAACAATTCTTCTTCAATTTTTAAAATTATAAAATATTTTAATATTTTGAAGCTAATTGATGATATATTAAAATTTAAAATCGATAATCCCTTTAAATTTTGAAAATAACAAATACCTATCTTTTAGTTAGTTTATATAGCAATTATACTTATTTACGCTAAAACTTTAAAAATTCTCATTGATTTAGAATTTTGAAAGTTTACAATTTGTTTATAAAATCAAAACACACACACACATGTGTATCTTTAATTTTGAAACTAAGTGAATAATATTTATAATTAATTATTTGCCTTTTTCCTTTCTGGCCCTGTACAGTCTTGGCAAACACGCCCTTAGTGTTGTGTTTTTAGTCGGCAAGAAGGTACATGTCTATAAATAACCTCTGGCCAAAAATAAATTTTCTCTCATTAACCATTCCTGTTAGTTTGGGCTACTTTCGGGGCCCTTCGTTTCTCTCCCTCACTCCCTGGTCGAACCCTAACTCTTTATTTAACCCCAGGAAAAAATTTGATTCGGTCTCCAGCAAAAGGATCATTCTTCGAGAAGGAAAGAATGCAGCAGCAGCATCAGAGGCTGAAGCAACAACAGCAGCAGCAGGCCTTAATGCAACAAGCTCTCCTTCAGCAGCAGTCTCTCTATCATCCTGGACTCTTAGCTCCTCCCCAGGTTCGATTATTTTGTTTATTCTTACATCTATTCTCAATTCTATGCGTTAATTCATGTCGTATGGTTTCCCGATTGATTGATTAAAATTATAGGGTTTTTCAATATTTGCTGGGTTGGTAATAGAGCTACCACTGTAATGCTAACTTATCTAAAGGTTTAGGGATTTAAAATATTTTCCCTAAGAATAGCATTAGGGTTTATGAATATTTTTGTTTGTTCTTGTATGGGTTACAAATATCATGTTGTACCAGGCCGAACCTTTTTTTTTATTTTTGGAGGGGGGATTAATTTGATGTCAGTTCTACTTTTTTTTAATTATTTTCTTAGCTGAACTGATGCATTTTTTTTTTCAAATAGAGGAAACTTTCAATTACAATTTTTTCCTCACTAGTGATTTTTTATTTTCTATATTTAAAAAAAAATTAATAATAAACAAGCAAATTTAAACATGCTTTTCTTTTCTGTTTTTATGCCTATAACTAGCTTCTTAATAGTCGGGCAAACATTTTTTTCGGTAGCATCTTCTTCTAAGCATACAAAGTGAGCAGATAGCCATTCCTAGCAGCCTCGGAACTTATTCTAGTTTTTGCTGCAGCACCAGAACATTTCCATTGCTTATGTTTCTTTATCTTTTGGTCTCGTCTGTTTTGTGCGTGCCAGTTAGTTGCGGGGCTGGAATTATAGTTGTGGATAGCTTCTGAAATTACTAATCTCATTTTCTCCTCTTTTCATTTCTATTTGGGAGCTGGGTTTCTTTGTTTTGGGTAGATATAGCAGAACATTTTCCCCTTTAATATTCTTTTTTGCTCGCCCCCCTCTCTTTCCATTTTTCAGATAGAGCTAATCCCAAGTGGAAATCTGCCTCCTGGGTTTGATCCAAGTACATGCCGCAGTGTGTGAGTGCTTTTCAGTTAACTTTGTATTAGTTTTTGTTATTTTTCATTTTGTTGGATGTTACACTGTTTTTAGCTCACATATCTAGGCATTGTGCATGTCTTGCATTCAAGACCCATGGATTGTAGATTTTAAAATCTGCATACTTCTATGTAATTTAATTTGTAGATTTTAAAATCTGCATACCTCTTTATATAGTTTCGGCTCCAAAATTTCTCTTTTCATTTGCCGATTTCAACCTCATTTTTCACTTTACATAAATCCTGTCATATTTTGTTAAATATGTGGCATTTCGTTTTCAGTTATGCCAGCTTTTGTCTTTTGATAACTGGGGAAAATCCTTATAGCTAAATCTATTTTCTTTTTCTTTTTCTTTTTTAAAAATTGTAGTTTCTTTATTTTTGAGAAAATGCAGTTACATTGGAAACATTCATACACAAGTGACAGAACCACTCCTTCAAGAGGTGTTCTCTAGTACTGGCCCAATTGAAGGCTGCAAGCTTATTAGGAAGGAAAAGGTATATTCATCTTTTTATGCATAGGTTTGTCTCACTTCGTGATTGTATATTGTGCAAAAAATGTGTAATAGGTGGAAGTGATGAGTTATATATTGGTTGCTCCTCTTTTTTTGATTTACTTTCTCAGTTTCTGTTGACTTATTTATTGGGATTTCTACTTCTTCTTATCTTTGTAGTCATCCTATGGATTTATTCACTACTTTGATCGTGGATCTGCTGCACTTGCTATAATGTCACTCAATGGAAGGCATCTGTAAGTAGAATTTTGGTACGTCCTGCAATTTTATTACTTGATTCTGTATTCATATCTCATTCTTTAAATTGCAGGTTTGGGCAGCCTATTAAAGTGAATTGGGCATATGTCAGTGGTCAGAGGGAGGACACTTCGGGTTTGTCCTTACACTGTTCTTTACATATTTAATGTTCTTAATAGCTGCATTTAGTGTTTGGGATGTTATGCTATAAGTTTTAGTAATGCGATATTATTGATAATGCAATCTTTGTATTTAGGTCATTACAACATTTTTGTTGGTGATCTCAGTTCCGAAGTTACCGACGCTATGTTGTTTGCATGTTTCTCTGTATATCAGAGTTGCTCGTAAGCCCCTCTCTCTCTCTCTCTCAAGATTGTCAGATTCATTGCATATGGGTTCTGTAAGCTTACTGTGTTAGGAATTATGGATAATAATTTTACCTGTCTGCTGCTTGTAGTGATGCAAGGGTTATGTGGGATCAGAAGACTGGGCGTTCAAGAGGGTTTGGATTTGTTTCCTTTAGGAATCAACATGTATTATGTTCTTATCAGAAAATTTAATGACCACTTGTGTTTATTTTGTTTTGTATTATTCTTATAGTTATACCTCTTACTGTTTTATACAGGATGCTCAGAGTGCAATTAATGATCTAACCGGTAAGAGTGATGTTACTTGCTTAATGGTTTAATCTTTTGCATAACATCTCACAAATTTTGGGATGATGCATCTTTAGAAAGCTTCCACATTTTCCCAAACATCTTAGAAGTTTAGCATTTTGCTACTGTCGATTCCTATTCTTATCAGTTTTTACCTACACTTTGCTTTAGTCTTTCCTGCTTCTGGTCTATTTGCAGACAATGCCCTTTACTCTTTTTTTTTTTTGGCTCAGGAAAATGGCTTGGCAGTAAACAGATACGATGTAACTGGGCGACCAAAGGTGCTGGTGCTAATGATGACAAGCAGAGTTCAGATGTCAAAAGTTTTGTAGAATTAACAAATGGTTCTTCAGGTGAGTATGTATGCTAGAAGGTGCTGAACTGCTGATACTAATGATGACAAGCAGAGTCCCACTGTGGTGGTGGATCTGGATGCACACTGTGGTACTTACATCTTGTTTACTTCTCTATCGCAGAAGATGGTAAAGAGGTGGTAAATAGTGATGATCCTGAGAACAACCCTCAGTACACGACTGTGTATGTCGGCAACCTTGCTCCAGAGGCAAGAAATTTTTATAACTATTGTTCATAGTAGTAGTTATAGGTGCTTTAGCTTTACTACCTAGTCATGGTTCTGAATCTAATTTTACAAGTCCGTCTTGAGTACTGAAGTCGGAAAGATCTTCAACTCAGGCACCACAGCCAGTCCCCTCACTAAGCAAATAGCAAATAAAATCTCTTGAAAGAAGAGCTTGCTTAACCTATTAAAAATAAAACTAAAAATGGAAGAAGAGCTTCGGTGACTTTTAAAAATGGAAGAAGTGCTTAAGTGACTATATTGGAAACTGCTTCCACTTGATGTCATCTGTAACATATTCTTCACCTACTTTAGCATAAAGAATGACTTTTTCAAAGCCTTTATGAGTTCTGCTAGATTTAAGCTTACCATAACTCTTTATGAAACTAATATGCTGAATTTTCAGGTAAATCAGATTGACTTGCACCGCCTCTTCCATGCTTTTGGTGCTGGAGTAATTGAGGAAGTTCGTGTCCAGCGTGATAAAGGTTTTGGTTTTGTTAGATACAGTAACCATTCCGAGGCAGCACTGGCTATTCAGATGGGAAATACCCAGTCAATTCTCTATGGCAAACAAATCAAGGTGTGCTTTTTGTTATTGCTAGAAATTGTTTCTAGGTTTTCTATCAAGTTAATTCTAGCATTTTCTAGGTTTTCTCTGTGCTTTTAAGCTGAATTTTAAGTTTTAATGTCCAAGTGCATTGAAGTAGTTATTGGTTTGATTATGTGCTTTTCTTGTGTTACTTTCGATAGGCAGCCTAGACCTGGTAATATTTCTTTAATGTGCACATGGATGCTTTGTAATCCATGAGCTATTAAAAAATTGTGATCATCAGAATGACTAGGCGCTAGATGTATAAGAAGTTTGTCTGAAATATTCAACAGCCGTAAACAGATATTATACGTATTTGAATTCGTTGAAAACGAATAGGGATAACTGACATAGGCACCTACATATACGCTTTTAAGCTCCTTTAATAATATTATTGTTATATCTGTACTGATATTAAATGTGAAATTCAATCTATTTTTTTTTTAATTTAAATGCATATTTTAAATAAAAAACAATATAATTGTCGGTAACATGCATTTTAAGGGGAAAAAACTGAATTTCTCATTTAATCCCAGTACTCAATATAACAATAATATTAATAGAGACTATAGTGTTTTTTTAGTGTTATGATTTATGGTGTGGTAGGTTGGAAGCTATTTTGACAAATTGTTGTGGATGACCATTTATTTTGGTTTTATTATTCTATGACTGATTGTACATTAATTTTAATTTGTATTTGGTTGATTGAACTTTTCTGTTGGTATTGTACAACAGTTAAAATGCTAATTTTGAAAATTTTCTGATGCAAGTTTGGATATTATTGGATACGAATGAATATGCGGATATTTAAGATAAAATCTGTATTTGATTGTGCATAATAGATATGAACATTATCCACATAATACGAATATGGATGTTCTATTTTAAATATCAGTCGAATATGGATGGGGATATCATATAAAATCATCGGATAAGGATGTGCCTTGTATCTGTATGGATAATACCTGTTTACTGCTCTCAATGACATCGGCAATTAGTGTCAGGTTTGATCATGTACTTGTTACTTACATTTAATACTGTGGCTAACTGGTGTGTTGTGTATATATAAGGTGTACTGGTTGTATAGGTGTTTCTCAGTTTTATTAGTGTTTTAAAAATCGCTAGGCGAACCTATGCAATAGAGGGAGCGCCTAGTGCTGATGCCATGTAGGCAGTGCCTAGGTGTTTTCTTAGGTAGACCAGACGTTTTTTAGGTGGTCTTATTTATTTTTCTATTATACATGTACTAGACAAAACATATAGAGATGTAATTTTCTTAAATTTTGCATGAAAAATTTACTAAAACAATGATTTTTTAAGGCTTTAAAAATTCATTCAAGTATCGTAGAGTTTCAAGGTATAAGTCTAGTTTTGACTTCTGTATAGATGGGGCCTAGGTGCCCAGCCAAATTGAGGCGATAGAAGACTAACTAGCATCTAGGTGGGAATTAATCGGAATTGGGCAAAAAAATTTAGAACATTGAGTTTTAGGTATAATAGAATAGATGTTTGTTGGTTTACATATAGCAGGATTTCTGATTATAGTGGCTATTATATTTTTTCAGTTGGTGGGTTCTTGCACAAATTATATACGATGTTTGTTTGTTTACATGCAGTAGGATTTCTGGTTAGAGTGGCTATTATATTTTTTCAATTGGTGGGGACTTGCACAAATTATATAACGGGTTCCATTTTAAAAAGATGGCAAGATCCATTTTATATCGATGGAGGAAATAACAATGTGGAAAACTAATGGTCCAAAACCAGGTTTGGCATGGAATTTTTGGCATTCTATAAAATATAGAAACTATATTTTGGATATTAGTTAATTTCTAAATTATTGCTTACCATCTAAAGTGCAATTTAAAGTAAAAAAATATTATATCTGCAAATATCAACGGTAGGTCTTAAACGTCATGCCTCAAACACGGTTTTCAACCAAGCCAAAGTGGAACACACGATCATCTGAATGATATGGGAAGTTACTTCATTCTCTCTACAGATTTAGAGAGGCATCAATGCAGGACAATATTACTGAAGAGTTCATACAGCTATTCCATCTGTCAAGCCTATTAGATGGTCTTCATACTCCTTCCAATCCATCCCCACAGTTACTTTACATGTTTTTGGGCATTTCTGGATGGGTTATTGCAGTTCAACCCCCCCCCCCCCCGGCGGGGCACTCAACGTGGGCCGCCGTGCTATTGATCTTGATATTTCCTTCGAGAACATTTTCTATCAGACTTTATGAATGTGCATGATAGGCTGTCGAAATGCAGTTACAGACTTACATACCATGATTTTCTTATTTGTAAAATATAAAATAAGTACATGTAGTTTAGAACTGTGTATTGATGTATGGGTCTAGTAGTGTAGAATTGCTAAATATTGCTCTATATGTGCTTCCTATTAAATACATCATTTCTATATTTCTGAAGTATTGATGTTGTGGTGAGCTACAAATCTTGGCTTGACTTTCTTTGTTCAATGTGTGTTTGCTTTTATAGTGCTCGTGGGGTAGCAAGCCCACTCCGCCTGGGACAAGCTCAAACCCACTTCCCCTGCCCACACCTGCACCTATGCAAGGCCTTTCATCCACTGATCTTTTGGCATACGAACGACAACTAGCAATGAACAAGATGGGTGGCATTCATGCCTTGATGCACCCTCAAGTGCAGCTTCCTGTTAAGCAAGGATCTATGGGAATGGTTGCGGCAGGAGCAAGCCAGGCCATATATGATGGGGGTTTTCAGAATGTTGCTGCTGCCCAGCAGCTCATGTATTACCAGTGAGAGGTTATGTGCGTTAATTGTGACCCTCCTGCCTTTGTAGGACTTGTTTGAGCAGTAAAACTTTTACTAGATGGACTGTTGCCCATCCTCTGAATGTTTGCCATGTGTGTTTGACACGTATCACGTCCTTTTATGTTATCTAGGTGATGACTATGATGATGTTGTTTGAGTAGTACTAGAATCTGTATTTTGATACAAGAGTACAGTCTGATAAGGTGCAACCATCTTTGAAAGATGCGCTAGTTTTTTCTATTTTGGGGATACTACTGTGCATATATGATAGATACAAGGTAGACAGCTTATGATTGATATTTTTATAATTATTATTTGTGGATTATCAAAAAGTTGCTAATTGTTAGAAGTTTTGTTTATAAATTCAAGTCTGCTTGGTAAGTACCTCTGGGGTGCAACCATTTTTGAAAGATGCGTGGGAGATTTCTTATTTTTACACCCCCCCTGCTGCCGGGCAAGTTTAGTAATAATATTATTATGTACTTTTTAATTCTAAACTTCATTTTCTATCCGCCAAATTTTATAATATTCTTATTTTATCCTTATACTTGCTCCTACCTTGAAAGTATGTCCACAAATACAAAATATATATTTTTTCTATAAAAAAATGTCTAATAGTACACAAGTTAAATATAAAAAAAAAATTAAATGCTAGTTTATTCTCAGAAGTATACAAAAGTGGGGTTAGCTAATTTTAAAAAAAGATAGATTTATTAGGTTACTTGCATGGGTTCACTATGGGCAAAATTTATTTATACTCTTTCTTTCTTTAATTTATGTGAAATTTGTACTTGGTTGCATTTTTGTAGGACGGATTGAGTACCAAGTTACTCATTGTTAGAAGTAGTGTTTATAAAGCTAGGTTAATTCAATCCAATCATAAAAATATATGTTCTACACTCCAATAGTTTGCAAACAACTGAATTTGGTTGTACATAATAATCCAACCCCAAACCTCAAAAACTATTGTTGTGTTAGCACAACAAATAACTAGGAATCTGCAAGACTAAGACTAACATGTTTGAACAGTAACCAAGTTGAACCAACTGGAATCTCGAAATTTATGTCTTCGTCATAAATCAGTTTTTTTTTTTTTTTTTTTTTATATAAAAAAAATATGAACCTTCACAAGTACATAATTTGCATTTAACACAAGTTTCTTCAACTTATTGATTGATTTCTCATCCTTTTTCCAACATGCTGCAATATTTGGACTCAACTCACGACTGGCAAATTTGGAATAGCTGCAAGTCTTCGATGGTAGCACCATCGAAAGTTATAACTTGCATATGCATCAAAGTTGATGTCGCCAGGCAAACAATATTCATAAGTTATCTGCGAAGGTAAAAGCTTGCAAGCTTGGCGATGTGACAGTAACGGATTTTACTCACCCCTCCGTTGAGCATTATTACAATTATCTTGAATTTATTGATACAATTAGAAACTCAAAATTTGTCTAAACCTCTAAACTTTGCGAGTCCAAGCTACTCGATCAAAGGTAGGTAAGTACCTACCAAAAAATTGCAATGACGGTTAGGATGGACTTCACTGTTATTTATGCCAAGAGTATCGAAAAGGCTACTTTACTCTTTGATTGCTGTTGCAGCTACGGCCATTGCAATCCATTTGTCAAAAAGAGAAACCAAACTAGAATCAAGTAGTATTGTAAAGAGAACCAAAATTTATGTATTCGTAATTTTTGCTAGTAAAATCTTAACAGGGTGCAGTTCACAAAATCGTGAAAACTTGCCTATTAGAGTAGCTCTCTTCTATATCTTGGTAATTCATAAAACGGCTACGGTGTAATCTTTTAACAACGGCTAGCTACATCGTTCCATTCCACAAATAAATTTCTAATCAGCATCAATAGCAAGTACTACTAGCCTCACAAAGAAATATAATTCGACCAATAACTGTGAGAATAGAACCTGGGACGACCTAGAGGTTCCAGGGCTCAGTCTTGACCATCATCTTAAGGCCTCATTGCCCTTTCATATGCATAACAGTTTGCAAATTTCCCAAAGTTCCAACTACTAGTTAGATTCAGCTATCCTTAAACAACACAATCAAAAAAAAAATAGCAATATATTTTGAACCCATTTATACCTCAATTGCCTCCAGAGCAGAGGGCAGAAAGCATAACAAGTAATTGAAACCTTCTCTTTTTTGTTTGGTAGCAATCGAAATCTTATATTGACAGCAAATCAACTGTATGTCTTCCATTGAAGTGTTGCTGCAAATTGAGAGTGAGCGGATGAAACTAGCCCCTCGAATTTGGATGTTTTTATCCTTTATGTGCAAGAACATAAATACCCCGCATAAACACAGATCAAATGGATCATCAAAAGTTTCCCTCCAGTTTGGGACCATATCACGATTACTGAACGACTTAAGGTTACACAATCAAGGAAAATTTCAGATTGATTAGTAAATGATCACTTGCAAAGCAGTCAAAGGATTGCGGTGAAGACCACCCACAGAGCAGAGTTCTACTTGTATTCTCAAAAATCACAAATCAGTACTACAAAGACGACTTCTGGCAAAAAGGACATGTCAGTCCGTTTCTAACCTTGCAATATACTGGTCATAGTACACACCAGCTCGCTCCAAGTCCCCAAGTTCGGTATAACAATCAGCTATTGCTCCATAAGCTTCCGTGTTTCCAGAATCCTCTCTTTCTCTTTCTGAAATCGTTAGAACCATAGAGTGATACTTAATGGCTTCCCGGTATTTCCCTTGCCTTTGCAGTGATGCTCCTAAAAGCACAAATGTAATTTTCATAGAAAAACCAATAAAATCTAAGTATAAACAACAGATATAAAGATAAAGAAAGTGAAACAAAGATAAGACAAACCTAAGCCTCTAGCAGCCTTCTTCTCCTCTATCGGGTCCTTTAGATTCTGAGAAAGCTCGAGAGCTGTCTTAAACTCCACAAATGCCTTCTCCGGGTCTTGGTTTCTTAAATAATTCTTTCCATTTTTCAGGTGAGAAATTAAGTCATGCTTCCTTGGATCAACAATAACTTCATTCTCTGGTATCCTAGCACCAACCGGAGCGTAACTCAAAGCAGGTGCGTAAGACTCGATTTTAGCTTGCCTTCTTAGAGCTGCATTAATCTGGCGCAGCTGTTCGTTAACCCGCTTCAGTTCTCCTTTCCTTTGTCGTGCAAGCAATCCTGCAACGCACCAAAATACCATATTAATTATTATTACAATGGTTTTATAAGTGAAACTAGTTCAATATAAGCGAGAATATGGGGAAAAAGTGCTCATCATAAATATAATATGGGTCTGTATGACTTGTAATACCCCAGTTTCACAACAAAACATTTGGGTTAGACTGATTTGTATACGAGGCATCAACAGTACTACCAAGGGTACCAGTTTGTTAACTTTCTTAGATAGGCATATAATGGGCCAAGATGACCCAATCGGCCAATCAGTTTTCTTGGAAAGTGAACTGAGCCTTATTCTGGTATCGGATCAGACCCAAGTTGTTGTAACATGACTCCTCTAATAGGTGATCATGGAGAACAAATAAAATGACAGGCAAGCAAGTCTCAGGATTTTCATCTCCCACAATTTTGATTACCATTCCTGATATAGTGTCGTGGGCTAAGCAAAGTGAAATTTCAGGTGAGTTCACTTTCAAATCTAATAATATTTTTTGATAAAGCTATGACTAGGATTCCGCAACTACTGGAGATGATTTAAGCCCCATAAGCTGTAGTTTGATACAGTTCTCAAACCATACATCAAAATTTAAAGATGAAACTTGCATTTCAAACCATTCCCAAAAAGTTAACTTCAAATAAAATAGAATGTCTTCCACTAGTCAACTTTTTAAATAAAAAAGTTTTAGAGTGAACGTCCAAAAACACTAGAATTGAATATTCTACATTTAGATGCAATGTCTTTAGGCAACAAGTAACAAACAAAAGGTCAGCATGAATTAATAGTACATTACCTCCAACAGTGGCCCCTACAAGGGCTACAAATAGCAGTAATGGCATGTCGAAAACTGATTTAGCAGTCTCACATGTTTCGGCCAGGACTTCCGAGGGAGAATTTAACATCAATGCATTAGTGACAATAAGTGCCAATGACAAGGATTTTATCTGCCAAAGTGATAATGGTGAAATTTCAAATCAGCAGCAAACTAGTCTTTGAATGACCATAACTATTCCGAAATCTGAACATAGATGAATAATTTGAAACACGTGTGTCCACAGATAATCAAAGTGTCCAACTGTTTAGTCAAAATCCTACAATCTCATATTTAGCAGATAATCTCATCCAATTGAATTAACAGAAACTTACAATTCTTGATACAATCAACTAAATTTAAGATGATTGAAAGAATGAACAAGCTGAGACAGATAACAAAATCTTAAAACTTGGAAAATTCAACAGAGCTCACGCTTATTAGGCTTAAGACAGAGTAGATTTTTGCAACTTTTCTATGTTGAACCATGTCTATAGGAAAATGTTTTGTTTTAAGAGAAAAAACATGGCTATATTTACATTGAGAAAATGTTATTCAATGTGAATATAAAACTCACTTATTTAGATTCTTAAGCGATTCAACAAGAACCTATATAACACATCAGTATTAGAAACTTTCACAATTGATATGGGATGACTCACCATCGTACCTGATGTGGGGAAAAGTGTTCAAGAACAGCATCATGATATTGCTGCATTTGACCAACCAAACAAGTTGGTTCGAGGGCAGAGGGGTCAACATAATCTGGTTGCAGATTCCTATGTTCACTGCTTAGCCATGCTCCGTGAGAGTCAAATTGTCTATTGGAAGTACTTCCAGAAGGCAGTACGAACTTTTTCACTTTTAACAGAAGAGAACCCACCTTACCTGAATTTAACAGTGTTTCATATAAGAGGCATGCTATGATACCTAATGCGAACAATAAACAAACAAGTTTAAAGAATAGAGGTTCTAATGAGTCGGTTCCCCTCAATCTCGGCAAAAAGGAATCATTAATTTAGGAGCGCATTAGAATCTATTCGACGAGTGTGTTACTAACGTCCGTGACTTGCCTTGATTGTTGTTCGTAGTTTCGGTAAGGCAAGAGTTACCAGATGACATAATGCAGCATATCAAGCTTTAGTACAAACGATTGAAAACATGGAATAAAGATGAATTAAAACAAATTACTTTCTAGTTTCTAATTCAGGCAAAAATCCAATATGGTTTTGTAAGCTTGTTTCCAACATAAGAAAGTTAAAAAAGAAAATAAAGTTACCTGTTGTTCTATTGTCTTCATTTATATTCTAAATGTAAAACTATGATTACATTTAAAGACAATTTACTATGGTCCACCACTCCAATTGTACAGGCTGTGCCTGACGTACAACATTATATATTACATGGCATATTGATCCACAGTGTAAGTTACATTGAGCAAGTCAACCTACTTGTCAATTCAGGTTTCTATATTTTAGGTTAACTTCCTACAAAATATAAAAATCCCACTAAATCATTCCGCAATATTGAAACCACTATTCCTTTAAGATTAGGGCTCTACCAACAAGTAATTTAAATAAATTACAAAAATATAACAAGATCCACATATAAAAATATTTTTATCCTCCTTCGAAACAAACTTTGTCCATAAACTTCGCTTATAATGTTTTAATGGTGGAGGCCATCCAACTTCACGTCTTTGTAGCAATATAAAAATCCAACACTTTCTTCAGCATTCAATATTATCTTATATCAGTATTCTTAATCAACTTTAGCTTGCCTTTTGTTATGCATGAACTTCAATACGTTTTCTACAATTTGCATTCAGGTAATTAAATATATATATATATATATATATATATATATATATATATATATATATATATAGAGAGAGAGAGAGAGAGAGAGAGAGAGTTTATCCATAGCAACCGATTACTGGGAGTACTATTCCAGCAACCACATTTTACATCGTTTATCTGAATAATTAATGGCTTAGATTAAAAGCACTAAAAAATATATATACACTCTTACTCTTTACCCCTATAATAAAATAAAAAAATTATACTTACTCTTAGTCAATTACTCTTTACCCAATTACACTAAAAAAAAAGAAGTGGTATTGATATTATATACACACCATTCATTACGAGTTGCACACCCAAATGTAAGTAAGTGACTAATTTATCCTTAATAAATGATAACTCAATTCACTTGCTTATCATCTTCTAATCATGCCATTTATCCTATTAAGCTATTACTAATAATAACTATAAATAAAAAACAAGTATAATCAATATGTAAACTGACTAAACACTACATAATGTCTATCAAAAAATAAAGACAAACTTAACTCATTATTGTTTCCCTAAAAGTATAAAATGTTCATGTCTTAAAAGACAAAAAAAAAAAAATCCCTTTTTTTCCGATAACTATACCAAATAAACTCATTATTTGATAGTTAAATAACATAAGTAATGAAAGAGAGTAGGATGAATAATAGTTTATTTATTATCATTATGAAAAAATGGATTATTTTTTTAGGGCTAATTTTCTTTTAAGACATGAACATTTTATATTTCTGAAGGAGATAATTATGAGGTTAAATTTGCCTTTATCTTTTAATAGACATTATGTAGTATTTAACAATTTTACATAATGGTAATACTTGTTTAAGCTATTTTTTGTTTTATAGTTATCATTTGTAATAACATAAAGAGAAAAATTAGAAGATGGTAAATAAATAAATTGAAATCTCATTTATTAAGAACAAATTAGTCATTCATTTATATTTGGGTGTGCGACTAGTAATCTAGAGTGTGCATATATCACCACCAAAATAAATATGGAACAAATGAGACAAGACCTGATTAAAAATTTCTCTCTCATCCCCACTTTTTCTCCATATTTTTTCTGTTGTTTACATTCTCTTCACAAATGATAGTAGTAGTTCGCCATATCATCCATATCCAAAATTTCATATTCTCCAACTAAAGTAAGTTTTAAAATGTTCATTTGATTAACTTCTGAGGGAAAGAACATGATCGTACATAATTCGATGCAAAATAGGGTCGCATTGCATCCTTCCTTGGAAGGTAATCATCTCTGTCTCTCTTAATATCTTTTACTAATTTTTGTCAAAAAGGAAAAAGATTTCCTTGCATTGTCAAGATAAATACCAAGGAATAGACTGACCATTGTTGAAAATATGACACCCGTGTAAGTTGATCTACAGTTAATTACATTGTCATAATTACTCCTTGGTCGGTGTTTTGGGTATTTCATTTTAATAACTTTATTATTTCAATCAGTTCAAATTTGTGTCAAATGTGCAGATTCAATAAATTTGCAGACCCTTCTATGCAATTCTATTTTATTATTAGTAGTGCCCACTTAGTTGACTTGGCAGTTTCACTTTTACTTTGTTAGATCTCAAAGGCACAGATCTTTTATTTTTTGCGGTAAAACATGCTGTTAAGGATCTCTTTGTATACAAAATTCATTCAATTATTCTCTGGGTAACCTTTCTTCCCTTTTCTAGAAATGGAAAATATTACAACAATATTGTCTACATGATAATAATGTTGTCAAATATTGAATTTTAAAGCTGTTTACGGTTTTTTAGTCAGATTTTTCAACCAAAGTTTATGTTTTGCTTTTTGAATTCCAATCATTCTTTGTTTTAAGATATGAATTTTTTTTGTCAAGCAATGCATGTGCCCCAATGACTAGTATTTATGAAGTACAACAAGAAACCCGTCACAACTAACTTCCTACAAATTAGTTCATAACCACTAAATCACTCCCTAATTTTGAAACCACTACCCCTTTATAATATATGACACTTTTAACTATTGATCTACATAGTTGTCAAATCATGAATCTCGAAAACCCTCATATCATGTTTATATCGTATTGTGAATCGTATCATAAGATATGAAAATAAAATAAAAAATATAGTAATATATATTTAAACATATAAAACACAAGTTTGACTATATATAAAAGAAGTCAAGTAAATATTATTATAGACTAAAAATAAATTTTAAAATTAAACAGTAGTCAAAATACTCTAAATTGATTTATAAGATATTCTTTTAGAAATCTTTATAGAGTAACAAGAGAAAATGAAAATTCAGATTCATCTTTAATCTATAAAACAAAATAAAATAATTCAAATTAACAAGTGGGGATTTATATATTTGTTTATAGGAAATTATGTGAGAAAAATAGAGCGACATTTTCGATCAGATATACAATTCTAAAAAGTGATTAAAGGCTCATGAAGTAATATAAAATATGTTTGTGCTAGAAAACCTCTTTAATTGAAATGGTAAAATGCTTAAATATTTTGTTTTTAGTCTTTTGGATCTACATGAAAACTTTTTCAAATTGGTTGCTTTTAAAAAGTATCGTGTATTATATCGTATCGTAAAAATCGTATCAAATCGTAATTGAATCGTACGATACAATATCATTTTAGATTCACCCTGCGATACGTATCGAATTATCTCTGTATCTTATCGTATCGTACAATACGTATCACGTATCGTAAGATTCTGACAACTATGTTGATTTATATTATAAAGTGAGAGCAAGAACTTTGGTCCACTTCTTAATTGTTAAAAAATTAAAAAGTCCACTTCTCTACTATTCTCCCTCACTTTCTTTCATTTTCTTTTTTATTTTCTCTTCCCCGTTATAACCACATCTTCTCACTTTTATAAGGAAATGAAAGTGATTTGTTCTATCTTTATAACTAATTCATAACTTTTCCAATTATTTTAAACCTTTTTCTTTACCTCTTTCCTTTTAATTTTTAATATTTGTAATAAATAAACACACGCAGGTGTGAACCATGTAGACTAATTTTAATAAATTACACAATAGAACATACCAATAATTATAAATGCATACTAGAGTCTACAGATATAACAACAACCGTTGATACAAGTTTAAATTGGATCCATATTTAATTTTTAGCTAATATATCTAGAGGGATTCATCACTGAAGCAGCACACCCCCTGCCTTAATGAGTAATTATATGACAAAAGCATATGAAAGTTTTAGGATAAGAAGGATTCAGCATCAAACCTCTTCTCATTTCTGACCTAAAAAAATTGGCATATAACAGAATATCTCAGTTGATCTACTGCTCGTTGGTCATTACTAGGGATATGAAAATCAAATTTCTGAAACTTTAGACTTATCCACCGCAAATAAACTACATTTGCAATTTAAACACTGGTTTCAGCCCAACAACTACACATTAAAGATCAGTTACACATTAACATTCCAGATCAGAATGTCTGTTTAATTAGAATAAAAATGTTAGGGAATTTCAAAGTTTCCTCTGTTTTATGGGCCAACAAACGCAAAGTATATAGATGAACTTAAAAGAATTTATGGAAAATAAGCTCAAAATGTTTATAGTTAACTAAAAGCAATATGCCAACATTAAACTAAGTAATAAACATTACTACTAAAATAAGAAAACAGAGGTTAGAGCAGCTCTATTTCATCATAAATTAAAATAAGGAATGATAAAAATTAACTTGAACTATACCAAAATTGAACACAGTAAGAGAGGACACACACACCCTGACTAGAGGCAAGAGTATCTCTGGAAAGTTGGTCAGTTCGCCGGGAAAAGCTGCCGGAATTAGGGCAGGGAAGTATGGAGCAACGGACGAGGACCGCCATTTTGGATAAGTGCTCATTTTTCATTGGATTTTTATTTTATATATACGTGTGCGATGAAAATTTTAAGGGCGTGTTTGGTCATTGAGGCTATTGCTCTCCGGCACCAGGTTTTGAGCTAAACCGGAATGGCCTCGTCCCATCCACTAGGATCACTACTCTCGACGCCAATATTTAGATAATAGGATCACTCGTTGAATCGAAAATATTATCGAATAGATAGATGATTGGTCTAACCAGTGATCAAATCGTTATTGAACTGGTAATGTCATAAATACATAAAAAATATATTATTAATAATTACTAAAATTTTAAAATATTTAATTTTTTATAAACTAAAATATAGTAAAATAATATTATAATTTTATTAAAAATATTTTTGTAAAAAAAAATACTTGAAAACCGGATCAATCGGTTCAATTACCGATTTTACCGGTTTAACCGGTGGTCAACCGATTTTTGACGAGATTGCTGTTTTTTCGATTTTTTAATTGAACCGGACCAGAAAGTCGACTTGTTCCAGTCGAACCGCCAGTTCGGTCTGATTTTCTAAACATTGCCCAACACAATAGAATATATTTTTCTACAATAATAAAATTCTTAAGATGTTTTCGTTACGAGTGATTCAAGGGGACCAGTCATAATTTTTTTTTTGGTTCCTAAAATATTTATTTTGATAATTTTTTTTTATAGAATTTAGTAATTTAAGTGTAATTTGGAATGTAATTTAAATGTATGTAAATAACAGTGGTTGACATATGATTATTTGGGCTTGGATTTGTGATCAACCCATATTATTTTTTGGACTAGACATGTTGACTACTTAGATTGGGCCATGAAGTAGTTGCCCCATTCTCATCCATATTGAAGGCGACTTGGGATTGTTGGTGTCCATGTACTTCTTGGATTCTATTTCCTTATTTAGTTGAAATATGATAGTTATTATGGAAATGATTCAATTATGCATTAATGTGAGTCATAAGTTGGTTTGAAAATGGACATTCTATTCCTAGTGTATACAAAGGATCTTGACATCTATATAAGCAACCAAGTAACTCATAATCACGATACACAAATTCTTATTCATAGAATCCTGTTATTCCAGCATAACTTGGTTCTCCATTGATAACGCTTTTGATTTGTACTTATTTTCACACTAGGACATTTCCGGACTGTCGTCTCTAGTTCTGGGGGTGTCAATGATGCTTGTTAAGTGTAGGTCTTCATGCTTTTGGTAATTTTCAGCGGGTTTATAAAGTTTGGCGTTAAGAATAGTGTTGTAAAAACTGTACAAACACTGTTATTTACATGCATCCAAATTGTACATAGATCACTGAATTCTGTAAAAAGAAAATCTTAGAATAAATATTATAAATATTTTTGGAGTCAAAAAAAATAAAAATAAAAATTGAGACCGATCACAACTTCCAGTCCCCCTAGACTTTTTGTTTTGTTATTTTTTTCTTCTCTCCCCAACTTTTTTCTCCTTCTAAAATATTTCTCTCTAGAAAATTTTCATCTATTCTCACCGTTAACTCTCTAAAACAAATCATTTCCAAGGGTATTAACGTATTTGTTCCCATATATAACAAAAGTTCTTGCGTTGAGCAAAAAAGGGGGAGAAAAAAAAACTAAAAGGGTGCCACAGACGCGCAAGGCAATCACTGTGTCTATCTGAATTCAATAAAATTAATACTAGTAATTTATTCAGTTACAGCCAAATGTCAAAACTTTACCAAAAAATATAGTTTCTAAAAATAAATTAACCAATTTTCTACTATCAATAATACTTTTGGCAGGTGCCCGAAACCTTTAATTAAATACAGAAGTTGGAGAAAAACATCCAGTGTTGAGTGCCGCCTTGCCTTGCAGGCTTTGCGTCTTCATTTGGTATTTGCTAATTCCTTTGAACATTATGACATGATGATCGATCTAATATTATAGTCAACAAGTTTTAGCTAGGACGACGTTGATGGTACATACATAATTGATATGAATATATGATGTACGTACTTTCATATATCAACCACCTACCTACCTACCTTGTTGTCTTAGATATATGGATTTCTTGGCTTGTCGAAAGCAAGCAAGCGCTGGCTGGCAGTGCATCAAACAATTAAGAAGAATCCAAGTGAATCAGCAGCCTCCGTCCTAGCTTTCGCCTTCCATACATCTCCTTTTCTTTTCTTTTGGTTTAATGTCTGACATATCACACTTGTATTAGCTTCATTCGAAAGTCCACCACAACAATTATCGCTACGTACTTGTTTGGTTTTTAAAACTGTAAGCTAAGACAATATGATCTAAAAGTCCAGATATTATTTGTTGTAATGAACATGACTGCTATGATGTAGTATTAATTTATAGCAATAACATACCATGTGCTGGATAAGATGATATCAATGAGTCAATCCTTAACTTCAAGCGGTCAACTTTATGTGAAGGAGAAAGTGGAACTTGTCTTAATTCTTCTCTGTCCACTGGATACAACAGAAACCATAGCAAGAGAAAGATGCAGATATAGAGATAGAATGCCTCATTTTAACATGCATGTATAAATAAAAATCATAAATAGTTCTATGAAGTACAGAAACATAATTTTTAACTCCAAAAATTCCAAATGATTTATCCTAGGAAGGAATTTCCTCAGGTTATGGAACCAATATGCGTCAGACATCATCAGTATGAGAAACTCCAATACGAGATTTTGATTTAACTGATAAACTGGTTGAAAGTAGGAGGGAATGTTAGTTCACCCTTACTGCTGAATGGAAGTAAATTTGGGGCATCAATACTGCTTTCCACGAGGCTTCCACAGTAATGTAAGGTAAGTCTCCTTAACGGACAACTCAAAATTTAAAACCTTTCTGACATACAGCAAGAATATATATGTAAGTCCTCGAGAAGGGAGAAATTGGATGGATATGGAGTCATGAAACCATTTGCTTTCAACTGCAGAGTATAATAAACTTAATGTTCTTAGATTCTGACAAGCATCCATTTTGGTACATGACATTTGCTGTCTAGTAAAATTAGCCAACTGAAACGTATGTGTAGACACCCAAATTTTGCACTTTCTCTACTAACCCTGGCAGGAGGGCAAAATCGTCATTTGACCCGACATGCGGAAAGAAAGGTGGACCCCAGCACAAAGCCACCCCAGCGATTTATGGTCAAAACCGCCACAACGGACAACGAGCATCCGATCACTTGAGGCAAGGCGAACAGTTAATCCAGAAAGGCCTGAGCTGACCACAAAAGACGACTAATGGCCACTCCGCTTACGATGTTCGGGGGTCTCGCTCCCCGGTGAGCGAGCGGCTGCCCAGCTCGCCGGTGAGCTGGCGGGGGGGGGGGGGTAGGGGGCAGCGCCCCCTGGAAGCCAAGCACAACGAGCAATTTATACACCGAGGAACAGCCTTCCGAAATAATACAGCAGAAATTGGCAAATTAATACCGCGTGGCACGAAATTCGAGAAAAATGCGCCGGACAGCCGCGGATGCAGTCGCGGTTGCCGACAAAAAGACTTTCGCGTGGCTCGAGGGCGGCACACGGCAGCCGAGGAGACGGCCACAGCAGGCAGCCGCAGATGCATCTGCGGCTGGCCGCAGATGCAGCTGCGGCTGCCTGCTGAAGCACTATAGATCGCCATTTTCAACCCGAGAACCAGAAGGGAGAGAAAAAAAAAGAAAAAAAAGAAAAAAAAGAAAAGAGGAGAGAGAGAGCTCGCGGGGGAGAGAGAGAGGGGTCGTTTTGCTTGTTAGATTCAAGCAATATATCCCATTTGTTGTATCCATTGGTTAGCAATCTTGTGGTGTAATCTATTTCGTGATATAGAAGCTTGAATCCGCGTTTTGCAAGGTGAAAAGATTGTCTTTTTGGTATTCTATCGCTTGTATTGTTAATATAGCTTATGTTTTGGGTTATGTGATGTAATATGTTGTTATGTTGATAAAGGATCCGTGGATTAGGGGTTGTTAGCGAGGTTTCCATCGGAAAGTAACTCCTCCTAACGCCCCGATGACATCCGTACGGTGATATCTCGTTCGTTGTGGTAATGGATAGTTTTAGTGATTAAGTTGTGATATTTGGGTTATGTAATGTGATAGCAATGTTAAATCTCGTTAGATTTGGTTTAGGGTTGGTTGTGCCATGATTTGGGTAAATGTGAGCCTAGGGAGGAGATCCTCGCGGTCAAATCCCGATGATGGACATTTTGGTGTATGTAATCATGGTATAGGGTCCATGGATGTGTATTTTGTAATATCCGGCCTTAAAGCGATACAAAGTCGTGTTCGGGTTAAGGCCCCGTAATAATAATAAAATATGTGATTGTGGGTGTTTGGGGTTGTCTGGATGGCTTACATGCCCGTGGATAGCCCCGACACGTTGTGAGTGCTTGTTTAATTTACGACACAAAAAATGGTTTTTAAATAAGGCAAATAATGAAGATTTTGTAAAAAATGATCAATTTCAGGATATTAGAGTCACGAGGTCTAAAGGTTAAGTGTTTTGGCGAACTTTAATCCATGATTGATGAATAGGCTTTAATTGGTTTTTAAAACGTCATAAAAAACGATTTTATAAATAAATAAGTGTTTTCATTAAACTTTGTGCATAGGGTTAAAGAGTTCTAGAAGTTGCCCTCGTTTTATTTATATTAACTGTTAGAAGGCAATGTATAGTCTCGATTCCTATTTGACAAAAGTTTAAAATTGTTTGTTTCCTAAAATGACATCTAATAAAAAACCCTCAAAAGTTTTCGAAATTAAAAATCAATCTTTCTTATAAAAAAGCAAAACCTCGTCATTTGGGTCAAAAGACGTTAAAACACTTTCCAGATAAAGCACATTTGCCATACAAAAATCCAAACAAAATTCACCACAAGCATTCACCTAGGCACACATGCACACACACGCAACTCACACATTTTAGGATTTAAAAGGATAGGAAAACATCAAGATAGCGGTAACCGTGTTTCACGGAAGTCGGGGGGTGCCTAACACCTTCCCCTCGCTTAAGCAAGCCCCCGAACTCTATGAATCTCGGTTTGCGGACCAATTAACTCGGAGTCACATATGAGCCAGCGATTACGAAAACAAACTCGGATGAGTTGGTACATCCATTTCAAATATACCAACTGGCGACTCTGGTCAATTGGCTCATAAAAAATCGATCTTTCAAAACCCGTCGACATTAAGCCGACCCTTTGCAAAATCACATTTAATTCAAAAGGCTAAAATTGGAAAGGGACATTTTAATAATAAAAAACGAGACGACGAAAATCCCGGCGTCGACAGTATGAAGACTTGAAGCTTGAATGCCAATGGTCTCAAGTTCACCTTCTTTTAGGCGAACCTCAAGAGTCTTAAGCCTATGAAGACCAGAGATTTGTAATTTTTTCAATCCCCAACACTGTTTGAAAAAGAGCTCCTCAATTGAAGGGCAGCTAGAGATCAGACATTTCACTATATGCTCATCTATCATGAGAAACTTGAGAGACAACTTATGCAAAGATGTGAACTTTACACCATTTATAATATAGGGTTCTATCTTACATGAACGCAAACTCAGACTTGTCAACGATTTAGCAGAGGACATTGTTTGAGGCAAGACCGGTTAAAGCAAGTGGTTCACGGGTATGAAGCTCTAGCACTTGGACATTGTTCTCGACAACCAATCCAATCCATTTGTCAACAAGAGAAGCCACCCTAGAATCTACCACGGTTATACAGAGCCTGAACTTCTTTATCCTAAAATTGTGCTTGCAAAATCTTATAAGCGAGTCATCCACAAAGTTTAAAAACTAGTTCCTTATTTTCTCCACCTGATGAAAATCACTAACCTTATCAACAGGGTATAGAAACCGTAGCCTAGCATCAAAGAGGGTATCGTTAAAATCCAAGAGAAGCCCACTGCTATGCTATGTATTGGACAAGACACTAGCTTTAACAACATCAACTGGGGATCCAAGAAAAGGATATGATGAATAATAAACTCTAGTAAGCTTGAGATCCTATCAGTGCCAACGTCGTCCTTATTCTCATACATTTATTTTGCTTTTGATTCACAAAAAAAGAACCTCTTTCTATATGACCTACCTTAAAATCAAAATAAATTACGTAACTAGCTTACACAGATTCACGCAACAGAAGAGAGCGATCAATCAATGTAGGGAAGTTCCAAATCAAACTATGAGTTTATAGAGGGAAAACCCTCGAAGCGATCAATCAATGTAGGGAAGTTCCAAATCAAACTATGAGTTTATACAGGAAAACCCTCAAAGATCCAAATCAATGTAGGGAAGTTCCAAATTAAACTATGAGTTTATACAGGGAAAACACTCGACGCAAACCAGAAAAATATAAGTAGACTCCTTGATGTGGGGTGGATTTTATTTATTTTGTTTTTAAACAAGGAAAAAAGGCCAAAAGTGCAAAAGAAGAGAACATGACATCTTAATTTTTTATTTTTTTAAATATTTTTTTACATAGAGTTGGAGAATTTTGTTACTCCTACAATTTATAACATAGTGTAAATATAGTGGAAAGCCTTGGACCATTACATCAACTCCATTATATAAATGATAGTGCCACAATCATGATAGCGTTGGCCGTCGGAGATTCCATAACAAGTAATTTTAGGTATCATCTTACTATATGACATAATCAATGCCTTACAATAAAACTAAAATTTGCATTGTAGCCTCTGATGCGGTATCCTCACGTGGCTTCTAGTAATATCCTTTAAAGTAGGGCAACCAGAAAGGGCCATGGTGAGCTCAAGCTCATCTTTCAGCAGCTCAAGGACTCGTCTCACACCATATTCTCCCTTCACTGCCAACCCATAAATGACTGGCCGTCCAATCTTCAATAATCATGACAAAAACATGAGCACCAGGAAAATATCAAGAGGCAGCATGGGGAGAAGATAATAAACAGGATTCTTAATGTTACCAGAACAGCTTGCGCGCCAAGTGCCAAGGCCTTGAATATATCTGTTCCCCGCCTCACTCCTCCGTCAAAGAGAACTGGGATTTTACCTCCAACAGCAAGAACAACCTGCACCAACATTATTTACAAACGAGCTTATATATTGCAGAACAAAGTTATTTTCACAAATATGCAACTAAACTTTTTCCAATTGGTCTAGGGAAAATGCATTTATCAGGAACAACTCGTCTTCCCGGATTGTCAAAAACCACATGCGGCGACTATACAACTTGTACATGCGTAAGTATTAATTCAGGAGAAGCTCAAAGCTCTGTAACATTTATCCACTAAATTCTGTAGCACTTCCTTGCTCCATAAGCTTTATGCTGCGTTTGGAGTTAAGCAGTGCCAAGTCAAAGTTCTACTTCTGTCTTCAGCCTTCTGTTTGAATTTGGGGTTTTAGATGGTCTACGTCCTTAGGCATTGAGGTTTATATATAAAAAGCAATTCTTTTGATTGTATTTCAAGAACATTGAACAGGAAGAGAGGCTTTTGTGTATATCTAAGCACATATGGTATGTAGGCAGGATTAGAGGTTTGAACTCTAAGTGTATAATTATGGAATTAGCTTACCTGATGAACTCGTTGGCATCTTCAGTTCAATAATGTTGTTTGAAGGGACTAGTGTCCTCTCCATACAAAATCCAAGTGTCTATTCTAGTGAGACAATTCTTCCTGCCTAAGAGACCTCACATTTATCTCTGTCGGATGTTTTGTAAAATGACAAATTGTTATATATGCTCAGCACCACTAAAGTTATCAGAGAAGTAGAGGAATCAAGATAGAACAATCACAAAATGAATTGAGCAATATATAGGCATATTCTTCTTTCTGGATACAAACTGAAAACATAAAAAATTCAAAAGAAATCATCACATAGACTAGCAGTAATTAGGAATCACCTCTTCCAGAGCAGTAATACTGGCAGGGGAATAATCTAGCTGACGAGCACCATGATTGGAGACAATTATCCCTGCAACTCCTACTTCCAAAGCTTTTATTGCTGCCAAAAATATAATAATATAGCATCAATATCCATTAGCAGACTTGTCACATTTAACTGCAAGATTCTCCAATACTGGTAAGGAATAGAATAAGATGCTGTCAAGTTTCAAGATACGATCTTACCATCTTCACGTGTGAGCACCCCTTTAATCAGAATTGGCAAGTTTGTAATGGATCTTAACCACTCTATATCCTGCAAATTACTTTAACTGCTAAGTTAACATATAGGATGGTTCAATCAATCACCTTGCAACGTTGACGATTCATTAAATATTAATTAAGGAATGAGTTGAGCAATTTTGGTTATATTTTCTTCCCAAGTAACTGTACAATGGTGTTAAACACAAAAGCCTATTAATATGCACGACTACTAGAAAGTTTTTATATATGTAGCAATATACTTCGCAAAACCTTCTATGAGATGCTTCCAATTTCTAAGCATGTGATATGTTTGTCCAAGAGTAACATGTTACAGATTTCCTCAAAGCCATATTACAAGGTTGTTGAAATATTATATTTATACCTTCCAAGATAAAGAAGCATCCAAAGTCTCTGATGCAAATGATTCAAGATTTGAACCCTTATCCTGCATATATAATTGATTAATAAATTAATACGTCAGATTTAATAATTTCAAGCTAATCTATGTTTTTCAGTAGAGCATATATGTATCTGCACATGCACACCATTTAATATGCAGGTAGATGCATGGACATGTATACCTGTTCATATTTACACCTGTACAGAATTATATCACATGCTAGGAAGGCACATTTACGTCTTGTCTCTCGCTATTTATATATGTATATGGTGTAATTATCTGTCATTATGAGTAAATTTAAAAGAACGACATTGTTCGCTCACAAGATAGAAAAGTAGTAAAGGTTTTATAATCAAATACATGTATATTTCCATACTCCAAACTATTGAAATGTAATTTTTTTCCTGAATTGCATGCAATTTTGGGAACTATATCAAAACAAACTCAAGTAATATGATACTACTTGAAACAGTATAATCAAATAGTCTGGCACAAAAAAATCAAGATATTCTGGAAATAGTTCCCCTACTTTAAGCTCTATACGTAATCTTCTGCTCCTCCTAAAATACAATTGGAATCAAACAATTTCCTGTTCTTCAATTACTGGTTCAAGAAATTATTACATGTATTTGGGAAGTCGTCGTCAGTGAAGAAGTCTAGTTATTGACATCAGATGGTTTTAAGTTTGACTTGAAACTTCTAGTGTTTCAAAGTAGGCACGGAAAGATGCCTCCCTAGGTGGTGAATCTCTGATAACCAGAAAAAGTCAAAACACTTATACCTAATATGGTATAAGAATAAAGAAAGCAGACCTCCTTCCTTACTGGTCATAACAGATAGTGGAGGCATGTATCGAGCTTTTCTGAATTATACACAGGATCATTTTATGTGTCTCTAAACATTGACAATAGAATAATTTCCACTCACAGCGTGAACTTCAGTTGACAAGAGACCGTCAAAATTCTTCAACTGAGGTGAAATCATTCTGCAAAAATTATCTTAGTTATCTCACAGCTGATGCATGAGTATCAATATGAGAAGGAAGGAATGATAGGAGATCTTACAGTAGGTACTAAATACAGCTGTTTTCACTTATTTAATTGAAGAAAGTTTCAATGGCTAGTAACATGTCATAATTGTGGGGACAATATAAAAGAAAGAATATGAAATTTCACTTATTCTTTATGTCTGCCTCCCTTCGACCAAGTCTAGGAACATCAGCAGTCAGAACAATAGCCTTAAATCCATTTGTTTCAGCTCTTCGCACCATCAGAGTCGTTATGTCCCGTCTCTTGTATACCTACTAACGGATGGAATGACAAATTAAGAGTCATGCTCCAATAAATTGTATCACAAGAGAAAAAGAAAAAAAATACTCCCTCCATCCCAATTTAAGAGACCTTCTATTTTGGGGCGTCTTAAATTAAGTGGCCTTGTTCCACTTACCAATGCAAAAATAGCTAAATTTTCCTATATTAACCTTGGGATTGAAAAGTAAAAAAAAGAAAAAAGAGAGATTTTAAAACTTTGTGGATCCCATCCCACGATATGAATGCATTACCTTCACGGTATAATAGGAAGTAAATTTAAGTCTTGTCAAGTAATTTTCTTTCTTAAACAATGAGTATTAATCAATGATGCTTATGAAAGATAAGAAATTACGAATTAATAAAGAAAAGTTTAACTTTACAAGAGTTCAATAGAAATGGAAATACATATAACTGAAAGAAGCGAACAGCATTGCAGCTGGAAGCAACCTCCTCCACGGTGCAGGTAGACATGAACGATAATGCCTAAAATGAAGAAAAATCAGTATTCAAGCACCTAAAGTTAGAAATGAGCTAGAGTTTTGAAGAAATTACCATTATGATGTTACATGCAGCTGCTGCTCTAGCTGTTGCAACCTCTCCTGGTAAAAGTATAAGCCATAAATGAAGTCAGAATTACAGAATACACTGTATTAAGCTCTAATAAGGAGTTCGACCTTCAGGGTGTGCCAACTGATGCATAGCAGTTGGAGCAATCATTATGGGAGCTGAACTACTGTAACCCAATATGGTAGATGACATGTCTATTCTGCTCACATCTACAAGAACTCTTGGCCAAATTCTGAAGGTATAGAAAAGTGATGTTAAAATAGCGTACACTTATTATTTGTAACAATAACAGGTGTAACCTTACGTGATTCTACGGAATGCTTCCACATTCTCTTTTAGTGTGTGCTGGTCCTCAGCACCCCCAGAGTAAAAGTCATAATACATATTTGGGAGGAGTTGCTTTGCCATTTCTTGAAACTCATTCACATTGACTAGATCAGCCGCCATTTAACCTGCAAAAACATGACAAGTTAATGAATACTGATGGGCCATGTTGACTGTAGAGTATCTACTTCCATTAAGTGTAACTACATGAATTTGAATAAAGTAGTATAAGCATGAGCTTGATATGAAAGAATTCAATGTCAAAATACCATCACAGTGCAATTGAATGAGTCAAAATAATTGAGTAGCTTTCGTCCAGATCTATCTATTTCCTTTAGTGCTTAGGTAGCTAGCCTGCCTCTTCAAGTCATTATTCAACTATATTTTATTCCGTTGAAGAACTAGTATCTAATAAAAGCTATTACATTGAAATGTTAGATAATTAGCTTGTAACCATCACCGTGCAATCTATTTTGCCAACTAAGCAAACTTCTCTTACTAGATGTTCATACACAAATTTGCTTTCAGGTCCAATTCTGCATGACTGCTCCCACCTCACTAATTTGACAAGTTCCCTTACTAAAGCATGAAATTGCCAAACAAACAACAACTACTAACTAACTGATCAAACGTATTCCTAAATACATTCAGAGGCTTGATTATTCAAAAAATTCCTTAGAAGTTAGAAGAATGGAAAACGGGATCAAAAAAATAGTAGAAGCATAACCCTTCTTTAAATGTTTGTCCAGCACATATAGATTACTAGAGAACTCCAAATTGCATTTAGTTAACTTAATAAAAAGAATAACACAAAATCCATGAATGATCCACAAGAGTATCAATGAAATCATCTTGCTAGGAAATAAATTTTAAGGATGAGTAACAGAGAGAAATTACAATATCCAAATCGATATATTTGAACATGAAAATACAATTCATTCACTTCTTTGACCAGATTCCAGCTAAAACACACACATACTGTGTGAAAATTGTACCTGAGCAACTTCGGTACAACTGTAATAAGAATTGAACAAGGGATCTATCAGATGAAAAAACTGCAGCAAATAGAAGAAGACATTAAAAGTAGGTACAATAAATGATCTAAAAAAGGGGCAGGAGATAAAAGAAGATTGCAGAAACTGACTTCCGGTTTGGTAATCTCTTACTTTCAGTAGAGCCCATGGGCTTTTAAAGTCAATGACAGTTTTGGACCATAACATTGTCGACCCAACAATGATGTTTTACAAACAAGTCTAAATCTGTCATCGAAAAGTTATTAGACTACTAGTGGCCTAACGCTACGAGCAGACCAGGCCAACCCGCCTAAATATTCGTATACAAGTTGACCTAAGCTGCGTGGAAATGTACTTATTTCTCCCCTTCAAATTTAAGAAGTTTACAGCTTACTCCCAAGATTTCAACAAAGAATAAGAGTTCTGATATGAATTGCCATAAATTTATATCAAATTATAATTGCGAAACTTATTAATGTATAAAATTAATAAAAATTATAAGAGGGTCCCACTGTTACACATTTCTTCAAAAAAAATTATCACTAATTTTTTTACATAATTGGTAATCAAATTCATTTTTTAAAACTTAATTTGAGACATTTTCAAAGTGAAAATTGATATAAATTTAGACAAATTGAGTATGTATAATGTTAAATTAAGTATCGCATGTAATATTTATTGTGTCACACTAGATCTTAATTTTCTTTTAAATAATTGTTAAAAAAAATGAAAATTTCTTATATAAAGCTTAATATTTAAGACAAAAAGTTCAACAGAAAAACTAAAACTTGCTTGTCAAGAGAGAGGGAACGTACTATTTAGGTTGATAACGCTCAGCATCAAAAGTTTATTAATTTAAAAAAAAAATTAAGATCAAGAATTTATAGCACAACCCATTCTGGGAAGAAAAAAAATTCTAACCTTGCAAATGATAATAAGAACTTGTTTAATCTGTCAAAATATTCTGTTGGTGAGCTTCTAAAATGTATAGTGTTTTATTACTATGATACAAGTGTTGTGTGTGCAATTATTTTAAAAATAAAATAGGCTTTTTAAAAAATAGAAAAATAAAATTAAAAGAAAAAAATTAAGGAGGACGAAATCATAAAACAACCAACTTTATTATATAATCAATAACACGTTGGTAACAAAAGATTGAATAAAAAAAAGAATACAAAATTATATAAATAGTAGTTATTAATTATAACATTTGGATCTACACATATATAATAAAATATTCACTAATTATAATTTGATACAGTATTTTGTATTCTATTTCTTTTTAGCCATTACTCAGGTGACTATAACCAATTGGCTGTCCTGATCAGCTGTAAACCTGTGAAAGAAAATGAGGAGAACTTGTATTTAGGTCGCCAAAATTAACCGGCAACTTTCCTTTAAATAGTAGTATGCAAGAGTGTTACCGTATATCACAAAAAAAATAAATTATAATAATATTAAATATCTAATGTATGTTTCCACATAAAATACTTTTATATACGTGAGATCGGAAGGTATGATAGGATTCACGTATCATTACTCTGTCATATGTCCTCACATTGATTGTAGTTTACATACATATATATATTATTCCCTCCGTTTAAGTTTTAAATTAAAACGAAGTTCTTTATTATTTAATAGTAAAATAATTATTCATAAAGTTTTGAATTCAATCTTAGTTAAACAAAAATTATTAAAATTCTGTTCAAATTATCAACATAAAAAATAAATTTAAATTAAAAATACGCGTTTATTACAAAAATGAAAATTATCTGCAATTTGTCCGTTTTAACTATTTTTTATTTTAATTATTTTTTTAAACTCTTTCTAAGAATAATAAAATAGAAGAAAGAGAGAGGAGAAAAAAAAAGTATAATTGTGTTTTCAATGTCAAAATTAATAATACTACTATTTCTTTCTATGAGGTTAAGTGAGGGTAATTTTGAAAAAATAAGGTAAAAAATGGTCTTAAAATGGAAAGAGCACAAACAAATAAAAAAACAAATTAAGACAAATAAACTTGAATAGAAAGAGTAGTTAATATATAAATTACTTTCCTATATGTATTGAGGAAATTTAAAAGTTGCCAAAAAAAAAAGGGTTAGTTGGTGATCATAATAAATGTAATTGATAACATGACAAAATTACTACTAATAAATTTGTTAAGCATAATTTTGAGTCTTTATCTTAGTGAAGTAGTTATAACAATTTCAGTCATGTTCACCTGTTACGTACTGTGACACTGCGCTAAGAATCATATGCTCAATAAATTAAAAAAAAAACCTTTTTTTTTTTTTTGTAGAATAATCTTTTACACATTATCAAAATATTAAAAATTTAGACGATTATTATTATCGTGTGTAAAATTATTGTTTATAATTATTGAAACCACTCATGTATGTTTACTTATTATCATTTGACATATCATATATATATATATATCCCTCGTAATCCACGAAAAATTATCACAAGTCATCCGTTTTCAAATAGATTTAAAATTGTTTTTGAACAAAAGAAGGTTTGAACCAGTGTTCATAAAGAGCGTGATCATGCAGAATACTCTCAAGCTCGGGGAGGCCAAAAAAGATGACTCAAAAAAGGAGAGGGGAAAAAAGATGAGCAAGATTGCAAAGAAGGCCATTTGTTAACTAAAACAAATTGTGTTAGTAATAATAACTTGGACCAGATGGCCGGCCTTGCCCATAACTACGATTTTCATGCAAGTATTTGCACTGATCCCCATAGTAACACCTACTTAAAGCATAGTATCGGCACAACTTCTTTTGTTCATTCATCTGTCTTCGGAAAGGGCTACTTGTTAAACTACCGCTTGTGCTTTCTTTGTAGATTGAAGATTGTGCTTTCTTGGCGAAATTGCACTCCGCGTTGATTGGAGTTCATATTTTGTTCTTGAGAGAGTGTTTTCAATGGGCTCTTTGAAAGATTAGAGTTAAAGTTTTGTTGGTAACCATGAAAATTATATTTCATGGTAGAGTCAAAGGCGGCCTCTGCCTCTGACAAGCCCGTTGTGGTGGCACATTTGCATTTGAAAAGAAAGAGGTCCTGTAATACCCGGCCCTTTATTTTTTAAAAAATCCCACATTGCCAAGCATTAAGGCCATCCTCCCTTTCCTTGCATATATATATGGACCACCCCCTTTAGTTTTTAAAACACTAAAACATTAAACTTTTTCCCAATGTGAGTAAACCTTTTTGTGTGAGGGCCTTTTTAGTAAGGACCTCCCTAGTTAAAATACTTTTCTGTGTCGAGGACGTGGGCAGACTGCGAACCTCATAATTTCGGGTATGTCTCTTTTTCTTTCTTTGTGTAATTATTTAATTTTTTGTATTCGTTTTAATTTTGTAGTTTTAATTTTGTAGCTTTAATTTTTGTATGCTATTTAGTTTGTTAGTTTATATATTTTAGTATATCTTTGTTAGTAATTAGCATTTTGGAATATTAAATTATTATTTTTGTAACTTTAGAGTTTTGGTATAATATAATAATAATAATAATAATAATATAATAATAATAATAATAATAATAATAATAATAATAATAATATTTGTTTGTAACATAATTAAAAATGGAAAGAATATTTTTGTAAATATACTTATACGTATTTCAGAAGGAACAAGAATACAATTATTTATTAATATATACGTTACCATGATTAAAATATTTATGTATGTATAACGTTAGGTAGAATTTTGTTTAGAACGGAAGGATTTCAGATTCGCCTAAGAGAAAGAAAATGTGTAAAACTTAATCAATTGATTAATGTAGTATTTATTTGTTCCTTTATTAGTTTCGATGGAGGGAATTTAACGAGTCAGTTTCGCAATATAATTTTGGGAATTACATTGCGTATTCCAGGTACGAATTCTGTACTCCTTCAGCAATATTCCTTTGATTTTAATTTGTTTGTTTTGTTCCTCATTAGAATTTGGATATTATTTCGATATATTGTTCATAGTCAAATGCATATGATAGTTTTGTTTGATTTTAGATATTCGCAACTTATCTTGTACTCTTTAGACTTATTAAGCATGTCTAGTATTTATTTTGATTTTGTAGAAAGGTACATGCAAGTATATTTGGGAGACTTTGTGTCGATTTGTTTCGGTTTAACATGTGCGTATTAGAACCCTTTTTGTGATATTGTGTCGCATTCGTTGTGACATGATATTTTTGTTAGAAAGTACCGTAGGGTATACCTGAGCTATAACCACATGTGGGGGTACCACATGCATGTCCTCTTGGCACCGAGACATGACACTTCCGTGGCAGTGTGATTAGTCAACGGCGTCTCCATTTTGTGTGCTCCGATGGGAGTTGGCCAATTGGTGTTTTGTTGTGGGAGGCGTATGGGTCGACCCTAGTTTTCTGTTCTGTTCTGTTCTGCGGTTTGGTGTTGTTTGTGCCAAACACACCTTCCGATTTTGTATACATTTGGATCTGCAGTCCAATGTGTGCCTGCCTGTATGGCAGTATTTTGACTTGTCTTTGTGATAAGGTATATTTCTGTTTTGTTCTGAGCTCGGTATGAAATAAACACAACCATTCAATTCAGCCTTTTATGTTGTTCAGTAAATCAATTCAGTTCAGGAGATCAGTTTCAGTTCAGTAGATCAGTTCAGTAGATTAGTTCAGTTTAGTCGATTATGTTATTTAGTTCAGTTGATTTTGTTAATCTCAGTTTGGTTCAGTTGCTTTTGTTATTCAATTTCAGTTTTTATTTCTGCACTCTTTATTCGTACTGGGCATTTGGCTCATGCTGTGTTTTTCTTCCGGCAGGGTTTGCAAGGGGATTCAAGGACAAGTGTGAAGAGAGTTCCTTTTTGTTTTGACATTCTGCTTAGAATTCCTTTGTGCGTAGCCTCCCTTTCCACTGGTCGGGAAGGGGGTGTTACAGGTCCCACCATAGAGAGCTTCTGATGGAGCTTTAGAGTGCCAGAATTCCTTCTGCTGAACAGTTTCCACTTGACTGGCCGCTTGCATATTCGGTTGCGATCTCTCTTTTTCCTGAATTAAAGGGGAGAACTTGAAGTGTTGGATGTAAATCCCGCCACTCGTTTGGTTGCCGTGTGGGTTGCCCTGAAATAATTGGTAGAGATGGTGATGTCTTTGATGTATTCTCTCTCATTTTTTGGCTCTGATATTCCGTTTTCACCCTGAGAGAGGAAAGCTTCTACAGCTCATTACAAGTCTAACATGACAGAATGTCGAGCATAAAAAGTTTTATATGGTACAAAATCATATGCAAGCAACTTATGTTCCATGCAATCATACTACCTTACCTATTAGCTTTTAGCATCTTTCTTGTTTCCTTTTCTTGAATCCGCGACTCCCTATTCAACCGGGCAACAGATCCTCTAGTATGTTTTTCCAACAAAATCTTCTGCCGCTCACCTTCATCTTGCCACCTCTGTAGTTGACAGTAACATTATAGCTAACGTAATGCTGTATGAATCTATGGTAAATATCAGTAATAAATATACATGTAGAACAAACCTGTCTCATCGTCTTTAACTTGTAAAGGTTTCTGCCCTTGATGAGAAGGGGACGAAGGGATGGGAGTGATTTCTCACCTTTGCTCCATAAAACTTCAATCTAATAATCAGAGTCGTCAAAGAAGTGTTTGGCACACAATATAAGAAAGTATTAACACACATCATCTAATCCTTATGACATACAAGAAAGTTCAAAACAATAATGCTGAAGCCTGAACTTCTGCGACTTAGTCACATTTCCTTGTTTGTTCACTTATGTCCACATGCTAATTCAGTCTAATTTGTTCTGAATGGAAAAAATCAACATTAAGCAGATAGTTTACATAAATTCTGGGTAATTGTAAGAAAGTTTTACTAGATTAGCGGTACAATATGCCTAATACGCATATTTTTTTACCTTCCATAGAACAATATGGCAGTGTTAGGAAAATCTGAAATTAAATTTTTTGAAATGGAAGAAATAAAGAACCCATGAAACTGATACATGAACCAAAATCATTCACAGTTTCAGCAAAATAAAACAGAGTAGCACTAGGAGCACTTTCTACTAATGGTACACAGCTCAGCAATTTTACTGTATATATATGCATGTTTGTGGTCTAAGTTGGATGATACCGTAAATGTATGTTGTTGCTTGGCGGAACCATAGCTTTCTTTCACAATGCGCCCAGCTACAACCCTTGTACCACACGGAGGACCATTGGCACTCCTTGATGCAATGTTGAATCTGAGAAAATCATAAGATAAGTAACCACCAAGGATTTGCTGCAGCTTCCTACATTTATTATGGTTAATTCAAATGATTAAAGTTTAATCATCTAAGCTGTAAATATTCCAAGTTTTGCAAGTGAACAAGTGGATAAATTAAATTGGTTTAATAACCAAAACCTACACGGACAGCGGGACAGGGTTAAAATCCAACATTTCCAGAAAGTTTATGCTATTGATGTCAAACAGTTCCTACGTCCTGATTGTGTGTGGTATAGTGTAAAAGCTGTGTTGGACTGTTCTGATCTATAATGGTATGGAGCTAGTTGCAAGACTTACATTTCATAAACATTTTGTTCAAACATAACAACATTCCCCGTGCATGCATCACCTGCAAATAATCAACTATAATTTAAAAGATAATATACTAAAATACACCAAATCAATGACAATATGTTGTGGGAAGTGAAAATTTCAGAGCATAAATTTCATGAAGTACAAATATGCATGTGCTTTTAGGTCCAATTGTCATATATAAGTAAAATTCAAGTTGGTTTACAGGATCAAAGCCACATCTATAAATGCATGAATTGTGAACTTTTATACTATAAGACATCCAACTTTAGAATGTATAATATACTTTTACAGTTCACTACAAAACTTGATGCTGGGTACTTCTTTTCTCCACCGCCATTGGCAATACTAAGATAGAACAGTAAAGAGTTTTAGCAATAGAATTACAGGAAAAACTCAGATTCCAGAAGGAAACATATATATATGCCTATAAAATAATTAAGCATTGCACAACGAAATAAACTTACTCAAGATGCTCCTTTGTGCAATCAATGAGAGTATCCTTCTTGCCTGTTAATCTCAGTCCATTTTTCCTCAAATAAAGCTTGCATTGATCAACTTTTAGTTTATCTATCTGACCAACTGCCGCAATGAAATCACTTATAAATCAGACCATAAACATAAACATAAACATAAACATAAACATAAACATAAACATACAAACAATATATCTCATTTATAATAGTACCTCAAAATTATAAGATCATTATTGACTTTTGAAAGTCAATTTGAGACATTTTCAAATTCAAAATCGATACGATTCTTTAGAAATTATGAAACAATAAATCTTATAACGAGTAATACATTTTAGATAGTTTACAATATTCATCATTGTATTGACTAAAATTAAAGGAATCTATGTCAAATTTTAGTTTAAAAATGTCGTAAGTTACTTCAAAAAGTCAATAATGATCTTGATCTTATATGTTGGAACGGATGGAGAATTTATTTCTACTTTGACCATAGAAATTGTTATGAGAAGGTTTTTCTTTTTTGATCATGATGAGTAGCTCATTATGAGAAAAGTGGGAGAGAGTTGGGGTGGAGGGAGGATGACAATGAGTAGCTATTTACATTTTGAACTAATTGGTCCTTTGTACCATATAAAAAAACTATGACAAGGGTTTAATATAAAAGTAAAACCAGGAATCTTCAGCAGCTAGTTTCAGTAAAAGAAAATTGGATAGACAAAAACACTAACACATTATAGCCATTAATAAATTTTGAGTAACCTTCAATGATATGTTGAATAGTCTGGTAACATTTTAGGTCTGTTTTATCAAGCTCTGGCACAATCAGTTCTGCGTCTTCCTCAGTTTCTTCATCCATTTCCTTGGAGATGCTGGATTTGGAAAATAAACCCCATATAACCCATCATTTAAAATGAGTTTCTTAAGGTAATAAATCCACAATACGCATAACTTTTAGATAAATACTCACCCAGACTTGGCTTTCTTCTTGATTGAAAGCTTAGAAAAGCTTGCTCGAGTCTCCTTAAGAGCATCAACGCTTGGGTCTTCTTCTAAATCATAGGAATCGTATGTATCAGTGTCTGATTCACCTTTTTCGCCGTGGTCTTGTTGCTCAGAAATCGCCATTTTCAAGATCTATTTCAACCGAAAACTGTCACTAACTCTATCTTCGAGATAATTTTGTCGACATAATTTTGGGTAATTTGATACGACCGATTTTGGTAAGGGTTTTTAATTTGGAGCATTTACATTTATTAGTACCTTTTAATAAAATATTATTAAAAAAGTGCATAAATTAATTATTTATAAAAATAGTGCATTTGTAATTTTTAATTTATAAAACTGTGCATTCTTATCCCTTTTATTTAGTAACTGATTTAATGAGTTGTTGATATGTCCCATGTTTATAGGTGATTGATTTTTTTGAATTTGTAACTGCCGTGCGTGTCGATATCCTCTGGAGTGAAGCTTATTTATTTGGAAACCCTTATTTTCGCATTTTGGGAACCTGGAAACCCTTATTTTGCTTCTTCTTGTTTTGGCCTCTGCCGGAGTTGTTTCGTTATTTCTCGGAGTATTCATCTACCTCTTTCAGGCTCTCACTCTCCTTTATGATCATCTCAACCTTTCTTATCAGTGTTGTTGCTTCTCTTCCCCTACACCTCTGTCAAGCTATACATTGTTATCTTCCTCTGTACGTTGAGTTGCTGCAATTGAGACAAAATTAAAAGATAATACTTATCTTTTGAGTAAGTCTGAAGTAATTTTCATATACATTTGTTGCATTTTGTTTGCCTTAGTTGAGTTAGAAATTTTATCATTTGTTATTCAATTTACGGTATTTTTCTTCGGCTATATCAATTAGCTGTATGTATAGTTCCAATATTGTTTTAGTGATTTTTTAGTTTTCAATTCTCAGTTTTTTCTTCTATATTTTCGTTTGGCATTTAATTAGGCGTGAACAGAACTCCATCTGTCAAGGTAAATATAGTTTCTGTAAAAAAGGATTTTCTCATACAGTGTACTATTATAAATGTGAATAATGGTATTGTGCATATTACGTGTTCGATAGAATACCAATAAGAAGAGAAACATGTAAACCTCCATTACATACATTCATTTGATGGCAAGCATTTTACATTTATTTGTTGAATATGCATTTAGTAACCAAATCAATACTATGTAGTAACCAAAATATAGTAATCAAAATCAATACTATGCATTTATATGAATATGCATTTATATACATACAAAATGAATATTCATCAAATGAATATGCATTTATATGAATATGTATTTGATGAATATTTATTTGATGAATATGCATTTGTCAACATCATTGTACTGTTTTTTTATATATTTGTAGATGAATATGCATGTTGATACATTTGTTCCTGCTTACGTTTTGATCTATAGCCATATAATCTAAGATGTGATATCATTGCATATATACTTTGTAGTTTGCATCAAGTGATGGCATCAGAATCATTATGGGAGTAATTAATTATTTGCTCAATTTCATTACTAGTAGCATGATGAAGTTTGTTATACATTCTGTTTTTGACAAATATTGCATGCCTTTTTATCCTTATAATCTTGGACAACCTAAGCTGTTTTTGACAAATTATATTCTGTTATTGTGGTTTTGTATAGGATGGTTAATACGAGGAAGAACGTTGGGGGGATTGTTGTTAAGAAAAATGATGGGAAGAGGAAAGGAAGCAGGGATGATGATGATAGCAGTGATGGGAAGAAAAATGTGGAGGGGGGTGTGGTCAAGTCCCCTAACCAGGGGAAGAAGGTAATTTCTGAATCTTTTTTGAAGGAAAAAAAATCGGGGAAACGTGTTTTAAAGGAGCGCGATGAATTGCTAGATTCGGAATCTGATTTTGAAGCTCCACCACGCAAAGATGCTAATGAAGCCGAAGAAGCGGATAAATTTCATAGTGCGAATATTATTCCTCGGCAAAAGCTTCTCAAGGTGTGTTATTTAAACTGTTTCTAAAAACATTGTATACTTAATTGTTTTTGTATACTTCGGAATATGTTTGGGGAAATGGTCATGTTATATTTGGTTAGTGTTGAATGAAAATTTATTAAAATGGTTACATTCTATCCAATATCACTTTTAGTTACTGTTATATTATTATTTGGTTACTATGTTGTTTGGTTTAACTTTTGGGGTTATTTAAATTGTGTTTGGATACCTGGTGATTTTGTTTTGGTTACTAAATATTATATACATTTATAATGACGTAACGTGTTTTTTTTTTTTTGTAATGTGTTGTATATGCAGTTTTGGGATCTATATTACAAGGAGCGCCAACGTAATTTCACTGCCAAAATCATTTATTGGTGTGATATGGAAGTGCCGAGTGTCATCACGAAGAAATTGAATGTAAATCAATTGGAACGGCTTGAGTTGACTTGTTTTGGGAAATTTATAAATGTTGGTGAGAGGCAAATGTTTTCACAGTTAATCCATCAAGCTTTGGTTAGAGAAGTGTATCAAATAGAGAAGGGGGAGATGTGGTTTTTGTTTGGTGAGAATAGGGTAAGGTTTGGGTTGCCCGAATTTTGTTTAATTTCTGGTTTGCGTTGGCAAGGAGATGATGACATTTCTGCATTCAAGGGAATAGAAAATCAGTTAGTGGCAAAGTTTTTTGGTGACGAGGTTGTTACCCGTTCTAGTATCCGGAAGATATATCGTGGGGCTGTATTCGATAATGATGAGGAGGCTTTAAGGATGTCTGTTATATTCCTGGTATTCAATTTTATACTAGCGACTGTTTCAGAAAATCATGTGGATGAGGTATTGCTTAATTTTTTGTCTTATGGCGACTTTGATCGTTATCCTTGGGGAAAATTTGCCTTTGAACAGACTAAAAGGTCGTTATCCGTTGCTGTAAAGGGACAGTTAAAGAAGGCCAGGAATGGGTGTCTTATTTACAATTTTTACAAGGACAATTATTGTAGATATTATAAGTTGAATGGATTGCCCTATGTTTTTCAAGTATTCTTATTTGAAACAATTCTTACTCTGAAGGAGCAGTTTTTATGCATTGATGATCTTCAGTCAGAAATTAGATTATTTAGGTGGAAGGAATTAGGGAAGGCTCCTACATTTGACAAGTTGAATGATCTAGTTTTTGGCTCTGGACAGGTATGTTGGTTACCTTTCATGTTATATTTGGTTACCTTTATGTCTGCAGTTGGTTACTAGTATAAAGTTTTTGTTTGTTGCTGTAATATTTTGTTTATATTTATTGTTCATTATTTTAAAGGTTCGATATTTACTGTGCACACTTTGTTTCAGCTGAAGATTAAATTGCTCATTCCTACCGGTGATGAGAATGATCGGTTGGATTTGGGGAATTTTAAGTTTTCGCATGGACATGATGACGGGTCCAATGTTGATTACATAAAAGATGATAAAAACACAACTGGTGGAGATATGGGGTTTTCATTGTCTGATGTAAAAAATATTATTGATGCACGTGTTAACCCTTTGGAGAAGAAGTTGGTTGAAGTCAAAAAAGGCATTGAGGAGTTGGGAGCTGATTTGAAGGAAGAGTTACGTGTTTTCCGTATAGAGATTTGCAGGGATATTAGTAATATGTTGCGAATGCAGTTTGGTGGACGCCCTGATGTTAGTTATAGTGGGAATGATGGTGGCAATGATGATGCTAAATCTGACGAGGCTGATGAAGTAGGGAATGGTTCGGACAATGCAGAACAATTTGATTTAAAAACAGGCGTTGATGTTGGTGATACTGGTGGCGATAACAGTGGTGGAGAGTATGATAAGGTTAAACATATTTGTTTTTTTTATATTTGTTTTATGTTTTTTTTTCTGCGATTATTTATTATTTTGTTTTTTTAACAGGTTGGCATGAAGCATGACAATCCAAGTTCTGATATTTTAAACCCGTCTTTTGGGAAAGAGATTATTGTTTACAACCCTATTGAGGTTTGTATTTTTTTCAAACTTAGTTACATTTATACATTTGATTGGTTATTTTTTTATATTTTTTTCGTTAATGCTCAGTCAATTTGTATTTGAAATTTTAATTGTTTTTCTGGCTTTTTTCTAAACTTATAAAGGTGGTTAAAACTGAGGACCAAAACAGTTCTGCGCTCGATGAAATGATTTTAACTACTCAGGATATAATTCATTGTGCTGAAGTGGAGAGAATTGCTTCCAAACCTTGTGCGAGACCGCATCGTGCTTCTTCGAAGAGTGTGGCTTTGAGGAGTCCATATACAACGAGGTTTGGTTCTGCTGCTTCATCTGGTTCTGATGTAGTTCCTTCCAAAATACGAACTGGTGTTTCTGCTTTCCCGGATGTTTGCATGAGTATTCCATCTCAATTTGAAGATGTATTATTTGATCAATGGTACAAGATTGGGTTAAATAACAGGAAAAGGTATGTTATTTAACGTTACGCAATTATATATACGTTTAATTTTAAAAAAAATTGGGTTGTAACTTATATTATGTTATATTGAAGGACTGAAAAATTCTCTGGACGTCATGATAAGATTGAACCTGCATTCAGTTTTGGGTCTGTTATAATATCTTCGAAAATGTGGTTTTACAATTTAAAGACTCCTGGACAGTGGCTTGACCATGATGTAAGTATCTTGTTTGTGAAACTCTGTTTGTTACTCTTCATTTCATTTTGTTTTTTTTATAGACTGTATTTTCTAAAGTGATATTTCTTTAAATTATATTTTGGTTACCTTATATATGTTATTTGGTCACTTGGTTATGCAATATTGGTTACCTGTATCATAATTTTGTTTTTAATAGATTTAGAATTTTTGTTTTTTTTTTGTTCCAGTATATCAACATTTCATTGTACTATTTCAGGAAATTGGCTAGACAGTCTGATATTTAAATAAATTATAGTTGGTTACCTTATATATGTTCTTTGGTCACCAGGTTACATAGTATTGGTTACTTGTATTTTTTATTTTATTTTTTATAGGTTAAGAATTTCTGTTTATTTTTTGGTCCAGTATATCAACATTTCCTTGTACTACTTCAGGAAATTGGCTATAAAGTGTTATATTTCAATAAATTATGGTTGGTTACCTTATGTATGTGCTTTGGTCACCAGTTTAGACAATATTGGTTACCTTTTTCAATTTTTTATTTTTATATCTTAAGAATTTTTGTTTGTTTTTTTGTCCAGTATATGAACATTTCCTTGTAGTACCTTATGAAATTGGCTAGACCGTCTTATATTTCAATAAATTATAGTTGGTTACCTTATATATGTGTTTTGGTCACTAGGCTAGACAATATTGGTTACCTGTATTAATTTTTATTTTTATTTTTAGCTTATGTTTTTTTGTTTATTTGTTGCATATCAAAAATATTCTTGTATTACTTATGTAAATTGGTTAGACAGTCTGATATTAAGTTAAATTATCTTTTGGTTACCTGATATATATGATTTGGTCACTAGAGTAGACAGTTGTGGTTACCTATATCAGATTTTTTTTTTTGTCGGCTGATAGATTTTTGTTTGTTTGTTGGTCCAGCATATCAACATTGCTTTCTACTACTTCAGGAAATTAGCTAGACACTCTGCCAATATTAAGATCAGGGTTACTACTACAGATTGTTGGTTTCATGCCAAGTTGTCTGCTTTATATGGTCAATATTGTGTTCAAAATGCAGATACGACTCTATTGTCGGGGGATGGTGATGTCGCTCAATACATTCGTGGATATTCATTGGATATAAACACACCTTGGATTGATGTTGATTTTATAATGTTTCTCATTCACATGACAGCTCCAGATCATTGGTTTCTATTGGTATTTGATGTGCATCGTCGAGTTCTAGTAGTTTACAATTCCCTACGACCTACCAAAACATTAATGCGAACAAACATAATTGACATTTGTGAGGCTTACATTTTTATTTTACCTATAATATTGTCCAAGTGTGGGTTTTGGAAGTGTAGGTCAGATATTGATTTTCAAAGTCAACCATATATTCATAAGGGGGAGGAGGATCTAATTGAACTTGAGTTTGCAGAAGGGGTGCCTGAACAAATTGAGGGGTAAGTTTTCCATTTTTTAATTTATTGTAGTATTCAATCTAGCATGATGTTTTGTTTGATTTGTTTTATGTTTTGTTTGTTTTTGCAGTGATTGCGGGATGTTTACGGTTTGTTTTGCTGAACATCTTCTTCATCAAAAGTTTGATGAAATTCCTAAACCATTTCCCATCATCCAGTATAGGAAGAAATTATGCGTTAACCTATTCATGCATGCGAGGAACAAGCAAATAGAGGGATATGATTCTGATAGAGAATATCCAGGCAGATTTGTTCCAGAATAGTGGTTTGGTTGTATATAGATTTTTTACTTTTAAGATGGTTGTATTTTGGAATTCATAAACATGTGTTTATGGTTACTGACTTGTTATTGGGTACTGAATTCTTATGTTAATGTAATTACGTATTTGTGTCTATTACCAATTGTTTGTTTTATATTGTGTTTTTTGGGTTATTTTGTTTAGAGGTAACCAGAATATATGTAATTTATAACCATTATAATTTGACAATATATATATATATGTATGATTGGTAACCAAATATATCTAATTGGTAACCATTTAAGTAATTAACAAGTACCAGGAGTAACCAAATAGTTATATGTCAGTAACCAATATATAGGTAATTGGTTACCTGTCATGTGTAACATATTTTCTACATTCCGCTGATAATCACATCGATATTTCTAATGCTCTGGTTGTAAATTTAATACTGAACAAGTACACCTAGGTGACCAAACAATTATATAAAGGTAACCAATAGTGGAAAACTGTAATGGAATGTGATTTTATAATTATTCCAATACATATATATATTTAATATTATGACTACTATATTCTGGAATAATATTGTAATAAGTTATTAAGTTGTGGGAATTTGAAAAAAATTCAAATATTATTATTCAAAATGGTGTACAACAAATTGGTTACCTAACAACAGTTAAAAAGTTACCATATAACTGTTAATTAGGTACTAACAGTAAACAATAGGTGTTTTAACTTAAAAAATTCTTTACTCATGTACTATATCAAACATTCTTTGATCGTATATATATATATATATATATATATATATATATATATATATATATATATATATATATATGATTGGTAACCATTTAAGTAATTAACAAGTACCAGGAGTAACCAAATAGTTATATGTCAGTAACCGATATATAGGTATTTGGTTACCAGTCATGTGTAACATATTTTCTACATTCCGCTGATAATCACATCGATATTTCTAATGCTCTGGTTGTAAATTTAATACTGAGCAAGTACACCTAGGTGACCAAACAATTATATAAAGGTAACCAATAGTGGAAAACTGTAATGGAATGTGATTTTATAATTATTCCAATACATATATATATTTAATATTATGACTACTATATTCTGGAATAATATTGTAATAAGTTATTAAGTTGTGGGAATTTGAAAAAAATTCAAATATTATTATTCAAAATGGTGTACAACAAATTGGTTACCTAACAACAGTTAAAAAGTTACCATATAACTGTTAATTAGGTACTAACAGTAAACAATAGGTGTTTTAACTTAAAAAATTCTTTACTCATGTACTATATCAAACATTCTTTGATCGTATATATATATGATTGGTAACCATTTAAGTAATTAACAAGTACCAGGAGTAACCAAATAGTTATATGTCAGTAACCAATATATAGGTATTTGGTTACCAGTCATGTGTAACATATTTTCTACATTCCGCTGATAATCACATCGATATTTCTAATGCTCTGGTTGTAAATTTAATACTGAACAAGTACACATAGGTGACCAAACAATTATATAAAGGTAACCAATAGTGGAAAACTGTAATGGAATGTGATTTTATAATTATTCCAATACATATATATATTTAATATTATGACTACTATATTCTGGAATAATATTGTAATAAGTTATTAAGTTGTGGGAATTTGAAAAAAATTCAAATTTTATTATTCAAAATGGTGTACAGCAAATTGGTTACCTAACAACAGTTAAAAAGTTACCATATAACTGTTAATTAGGTACTAACAGTAAACAATAGGTGTTTTAACTAAAAAAATTCTTTACTATTGTACTATATCAAACATTCTTTGATCGTAAAATTGGTGGATTTCTGCATGTTTTCTTGTTGTGTCCTTTTTCTTGGCATCTGCTGCATTTATTTTGGATTTTGTTTTCAGATCCATGCTTATACCTCCCTATCTTTGGTCTTCCCGCTGGTCTTCTTGTATTTGGAGGTTTTACGCATATGTTTCTTATTTCTTCTGGCACATCCCAATTCTCTTTGTCGTCTAATGGCAGGATGGAAGCTGAATAAGTGTTTACCAAAGTTGTTTTTGAGTAGTTTTTCGAGCAAAAATCATAACAGCTCAAATTCCTTTTGCTGATAACAGCTGCCGCGTGTGGACAAGGCATCTCGTGGTACTGAAATTTATGGCACGTGCATGTCCTTTGTTCTATGTCCACAATAAAGTTTTTGTTGACATCGTAAACAGTAAAAATCACTAGGTTTGATGTCTCAACCTGGCACACAATTTAAGGATGTAGTTAGGATGTACAATCATAATTTCAAATGTTGGTTACTTTTCCAGCATCTACACGTAACAATACATTTGACTGTAGTGTTTCCCATAAAATCCAAATGCAAATTATTGCATACATGCATTTAATAATTTAAAAGGTACATTACTGACCTTAAGCTTCTTTGATTCAATGATATTAGATTGCAGTGTTTTCTCAGCTGTTGTGGAAAGGGTAGTGAATGTTGATATAGCTGCTTGTTGGTTTTTGAAATACCATTTTTGAACCATACAACGGAGGCATTCAACCATTGCTGTAACTGGAAGTTCCCTGATTCCTTTGATTGCATTGTTTATAGATTCGGCTGTGTTTGAAGTCATGGTTGAGTACCTGCTTATAGTCCCATAGAGCCTTGTGCACTTCTCTAACTTAACCTCTTCCTCCAAATATGTCCTTATTCGAGCATCAATTGCATCAAGTACAGCCATGTGTCTGTCGAATTCTTCAATAGTATAAGCTCTACAAGCCCGGTTGTATGCTTTTTTGACTTCTTCTCCTTTCTTTTTGAATCTTGTTTTTATGTTTTTCAAAACATGATATGTGCATGAACCATGCATGACTTCAGGGAACACAAGGTTCAGTCCCTGCACAATGGCTTCATGTCTATCTGAAACAATGCATTGTCCTTCTCTTACTCCACAAGCCTTTCTCAAATTGACGAAAAACCATCTCCAAGATAGTTCATTTTCACTGTCAACCACTGCAAAAGCAATTGGAACAATGTTTCTGTTTGCGTCCTGGGTGCTTGCTATTAGGAGTGTCCCCCCGTACGTTGATTGTATGAATGTGCCATCAATTACAATGATTGGGAAACAATGATGCCATGCTTCAATTGAGGCTCCTATTGCAAAGAATAGATACTTGAAACGTCCATTTGTTTCTAACTCCAGGGTTGTGATTGTACCTGATATGAAATTTTAGTAATGTCAAACCTTCATACAGAAGTAACCAGTATTAGTAAAATTGGTTACCAATTATTTATTAGAACTTTAAGGACAATTTGCAACCGTTACCTGGATTTGTTTTCTTCAACACGTGCATCCATGAAGGGATCAGCGAGTAATCGTGTGGATTTCCTCTTACTTTTTCCAATGCCTTCTGCTTTGATCTCCATGCTTTTTGGTAAGAGATGGAAACATTATATTCTGTCATCATGTCCTCCACAATATCTGTTGGTGTGTATATTTTCTTCAGATTTGTTAATCTATGCATTATGCACTCACTAACCAACTCACTATTTGCTTGTCTGTGATCTCCCAGCATTATGTCCGATGAACATGTGTGGATATTATTGAATTCTCTCACCTTGAACATAGTGGTTTTTCGAAATTTTGACGCTCTCAACTTCCAACTGCATTTTCCATCCTCTAAGCATACTAGCACAAAGTCTCTACCACTCGCTCTTTGAACCTTGTGTTGTCGTTGTTGCCTGATTGAATGTAGTCTTATTGCTTGTGTTAGGACTTTTTTGTCTTTGTAAGTTTGATGTACTTTTACTTCATATTCATTCGGATTTGATATGACATCATCATGTTGTCCTTCCGTGTATGCGTTGTCTTGTTGTTTGTCTTTTTCTTGTTCAATAGCTTCAATGGCAAGCTGCTCAGCATATTGTGTTCCAATGTGGTAATCTTGTGTTGCTAGTGGTATAAGATCTGAATTCCAGTTTGTTGAGCTGATTGGCCTTACATTTTCTTCCACATTTCTCAAGTTTTGTAAGACTGTATTGCCTTCATTGCTGTATGTATCCTCTATAATTAGTGGATACTTGCCTTGTTCATCTAATTTTCTACTCACTTCCATATAGAATCTGAAGGTTGCTTCATTTGAGATACTGATTGGGGGAATGTCGGATCTCAGCTGGAATTTGAATGACAAATTTGTTGTGTTGGTGTCTACCATTATTGAACTGCATACCAAGTTCTTCATTTCTAAAAATGAACAAGTTGATGGGACTATTAGGCCTGTAACTTCAAAATTGTTGTATTGGTTGCTGTCAGACCACGTTCCGTTGAAATAAAGTACAACTGGAATCATCTCCATCGTCTGGTAACTGTGTTAATTTAAAAAATACACTGCGTTAATGGTAACCAAACCAGTTAATTATAGTAACCAAAACATAGCTGATTGGTAACCACAAATATGAGACACATTGTTTGAATTCAGCTTATATTCAGAACAGTGTGTATAATGACATGGAGACCATTTAAAAACATAACTAGTAAACATAAATAACCAATTTTTTATACAACAGTTACCAAAATATATTTTATACAACAGTTATCAAAATATATTTTATAAATAATGTGAATGGAAACCATATCATTAGTATGTGGTAACTAAAATATAGCTACTTTGTTAACCAAGAATATGAACCAAATTGTTTGCATTCAGCTCATTATCAAATTCAATATGTATCATGACATGTGGACCATATAGATACTAAACAAGTAAAACTAAGTAACTAAGTACTTATATGACAGTAACCTAAATATATGTATTAAAACCAAAAAATATTTGTAGCAGAAGTCAAAACACATTATTGTGGATGGTAACCATATCAACAGTATTCTGTATCTAAAATTTTAACCAAAGGAAAAACTTGTGGTAACTAAATTATAGTTTATTGGTTAACATAAATATGGAACAAATTTTTAACATTTAGCTTACAATCAAATATGAATGGTAACATACTAAATGTGAATGGTAACCATACTAAAGTACACAGCAAACAACATATATAAAACTGGTAATGAACAAAATGAAACTAATATGTGTTCCTCAGTAATCAAATCAATGTATGTCATGAACTGGGGACTATTTAAATGCTTAACAAGTAAAACTAAATAGCCTATTAGTCATACGTCAGTAATCAAATAATGTATATATATAAAAATGAAAAAGTCATTCATTAACCAAAATACTCGTTAGTAACCAATACCATTTAGTAATATTGCTAATTGGTAACCAAATCAATAATATGTAGTAACCAAAATATAGTTAACTGGTAACCAAAATATAATGTTCCTGGTAACCTAATCAAATATATATAGTAACAAACATATTCATTTTTGTTAACCATAAATATCCAAATAGCCAATTGCCGGCGTGTCATACCATGGGGAATATTAAAATATTTAATTAGCAACCGTAAGTATCCAAATACTTATATTCAAGTAACTAAAATTTGTATAGTAGGTAACCATTTTTATAAATCACATTGCTTGCATCCAGCACATAACCAAATCAATGCGTTTCATGATCTGGTTACCAATTAACAACTGACTTAAATAATTAATAAACAACTACTCAACCTTCAAGCAACACTAAATTAAAAAAAAACTAAAATTGAAACATACGGATTGGCTAATGAAGAACTTCAATTACTTGCCTTCAGTTGGGTGAAAACGGCAGAATTCTTGTTGGAATCGTATTACACCAGCGTAATCTGTTGGTTAACAGAGTCGTATTACACTACCGTATTACGTTGGTTAACAGAGTTCGAACGTTGCCAACAAATTGAAAGATTTGTTTACCTTGATTTGTATTCGGCAATGGAGGAACCTGTATAATTTGACTGATTATCGGTAATGGAGGAATCGTGCTTTATTGGGAGAGTTGTTTACGGCGATTGTTTTGTTTGGGTTTGAAAAAAATGGTAACTGCCTTGTAACCGTATATATTTTTTCCTCTTTTTCAGGGTTTTGATGATGATATTTTTTGTAATTAATTTGTCCATATGACATTTTTTTTGTAATTATTTTATTTGTGTACTATTCTTGTAATTGTTTGGTAAAAGTTGTATATAACTGTAAAGGACCCTTTTAATTTTGAATCGAGGTTACCGGTCTCAAAAATTTGAAATATTGCGGAATGTTCACGGGCTATGCTAAAATGAGACATAGGTGTTGTTATCCATCCATTATTGTAGACCCAACAACCACGAGCCTGGCCCATTTTTATTATCCGTCCAGTCAGTTTGCCACCGTTTTGATAGGTGATCTGATTGATCCTCCTTTATATTGAAAATTGGCAATTTAATTATCTCAAGATAAGTGTTGCGCCTAAATTACAAATGTTGAGTACATTTAAAAATTATAATTTAATTATCTCAAAATAAGCGTTGTGCCCAATTTACTTTGAATGAATAAATATTACAATTGGGATTGGAGGGACTAATATTTATTCATTCAAAGTAAATGATATGCTTGGTTTACTTTTCTTGAGCAAGTAGTGGTCTAGTCTGATTTTAATACAAGTATACTGCATATTATTGTCTCAGCTCAATCAAAAAATAAATTAAAATCAATGTTATTAAAAACCATCAATATATTTTTTAAAACATAATTTATAATATTCATAACTGTTTTGAATATCATTATATTAAATTCATATTTGGAACGGTAGATAATTGTTTTGATTAACAAATCATACGCTTGACTTAAAAAAGAGAAACTTCAACTACAATTCCATATATTCATATTAATAAAAAAAATAATGCATTATTAACATATTAATCAAACCCCCCTTTTGCCTTTTCAATTACAATAAATTCTCTCCAATACTACTAGTGTCCCCACCCATTTGACCCTTTTGCGTAGACGTAAAATTGCCGAACAAGAAGACTCAACTTCAGAACAGAGGGAGTATCCGTTAATGAAGGGGTTTTGGTTTTTGCTTATTAGCTAGTTCTCATGTACCTGCCAAGATATGAGCTGCATTACCTATTCAAGCTGCTGCATCTCTGGCATAAAAGTCAACGAACAGCAATTGGCTGTTATTAAAAATGTCTGATCATCTTTTGAATAAAGCACGACGACAAAAGGGAACTTTTCATAATAAATGATAATTTGATATGCGCAAGTATGGGACCTTCAATCTCGTCTAATCGGAAAAGTTAAGGTTCAAACTTTCACACAAGGATTCATTTGCCTTGGTCCCATAATAAAACCCATCCTTGACTTGAATTATGACCAAAAAATAAAATAAAAATTCCAGTCTACTTGATTGATATTAAGCATTCATGCGGGTCACACCAATATGAAACTCTAATTTCTGGAAATATGGAACAGGCATTCGCGAGAGCAGGACAAAAATCAGTAAGAGCTTTCATCATCTGAAGTGTGCAAGTATGGAAGATCACCAAATCTTCTTCCTGACCCAAAAAAGGAGGATAACAACTCCAATGACGATTGCAACGGGGGCCCATTTCCGAATCAAAGCCTAAGATTAAAAGGACCACATGACAATGACAAAATATAACATAAATTTATAGCATAAGCACAGCAATAAGCAGATCAAGTTCAAAATCAATCAATTCGTGAAAAACTCCATGGAAACAAGTATTCATGGTACAAAACGACAATAGCAGGTCCCACTATATATTTTCATCAAAAGATGCGGGCATCGGATGGAAAATACGTACAGATGCAACTTTTTTCTATATATGGGGGACAATGTTCACGTTTTTTATACAATACCCCATCTGCAACTTTTTTCTATACAACAGGTATAGAAAAAAAAGACGCATCCATGTTCCTATCCATCCGGTGCCCATAGTTTATCCTTTCAACACTATGTAGATCTCAGAATAGGCCTTCAATAATATAACTTGAAAAGAAACCCATTAATTGCATCTATTCAGAAACAAAAAATGAGCAGTATATTCAAATTACACCTGTGATCCGGAGATGTAAGAAATTGTGAAAATATACACAGGTCTGAGAACTAGTTATTGAAAACAAAGTTGACTTTATTAAATCTGAGCTCAGTTCTGATTGTGCTGATGAGCGACAACATTGTCTCACATGCAGTAACACATATATCCCACCTAATACAACCTGTAGTACCCCTGTACATGACCGATACTAGACTAAGCATAATATTATAAGACGGCTAAATTTGATTCACCTATGAAAGCAAACCTTCCCCTTCGTGTTAGTACAGGGATTGAACCAAGTTCAGAACCAATACCGCCCCTCATTTGATGATCCTTTTGTAATCTGTTATACCAAGGGTTAATTACATTTGGATTTTGGAGTTTTGGACCCCCTACAGTGTTAGTGTTAGACTTTTCCCCAAGAGTAGAACTATGCTTACAAAAACATTGATACTAAAGTTGGATACAAAATGACGTTGCTACACATGAGTGGTTGATGATTCACCATGCATGTATGGGCCCAACAACTATAACCACTAACATCTTGATACAACATTTAGTAAATACTTTTAGTACCCATGTTTTTTTAACTGTAGCAATACTCTTTCTCTAGTGCCCCAAAACAAAACAAAAAGATTACAAATAGACCCCGTTATGTATTAGAGTCGTGATTTGGAGGAGCTGGTGAACTCAGAATGCAAGATGCCTAAATTGCCTGTGTTATTTTGGCCACAAATTGTTAAATGTTTTTAATCCCATCAATCCGTTTTCAACTCTTCATTTTACTCTCTCTCTCTCTCTCTCTCTCTCTCTCTCTCTCTCTCTCTCTCATCATAGTGAGATCTTTTAAAGAGATATAGGGAAAGACCTCACACCCCAAACTCTCAGCACATAGAAACTATACTTGTAGCAACTTCATTTTGGTTTTAATCAAAATGTAAAATGATACAACAGATCGAGAGGGAAGGAGAGAATGAGATATTGTAGGACATAAGAGGGAGAGAAAGAGAGACTGAGACAGAGTAAAACAAGTCACAAAAAAAGGCTGAAAAAACATAAGAAAGAATGATATATTCGCAAAATAATCGTCACAAATTTGGTTCTTGATATCAAGGAGGTCATTTTGGTTGTGAGAATGATCACAAATAAAATAGGGTTCTGTGAAACAGAAAGATACGTAGTGGAGAAAAAGAATCCTCGTTTGAGATAAAAAAATATGTAAATAAATGGAATATAAATATGTAAAGGCATGGGTTCAAGTCTTTGAACATACTCTCTATAAAAAGGAAGTCTGCACAAATCTGACCCTCCTAGAACTAGCAGGTGCCGTGTGCATTGAGTACGATACAACCTTTATATATGTATGTATATTTATGTATAGCTATGTGTGTGTGTGTGTGTGTGCATATTTGTGTGTATTCATCATTATTAAAGAGTGTTCTTTTGTCCAACCTTTAGGAATACTAAAATGAGGGCATTTTGGTTTGTCTACAATTTTATGACATTTGGTTGATTGAATGATGATACACATCATTTCGGACGTCCTAAAATAAAAATGTGGGCAAACAGTAAGGGACGAAGGTTGGAGTAAATTACAAATTTCTACAGAACAGTATTGGTTAAAGGACAAAGTTAAAAATATCTTATATTACTTTTATAAAATGGCAATTTAAAATATCTACACTATTATCACTAGCTATTACATTTCTGCTCTTGAAAGCTCAGTTGCACTGTCGGACTCAAATGAAACAATGAAGAAAGATTAATATGTTTGACCTATACGTACACAGCCTTATAAACCAGACAGGGGTTTAAAGAACTATTATTTGTCTACTATTTTTTGATAAATGATGAACAGAAACCCTTAGTCATGCAGGTATAAACTAACCAACTCTCCACACTTGACAATCTATAGGTTTGTAAAACAACTGCATTGTTTTATACTCCCTTTGCCCCGTAAAGACCGACTTAGTTTGATTTTTCAAGTCTAATTGACCATTTTTAGAATCAAAATTTATACAATTTCTAACAAATATAAAGGGAGGAATTATAACCATAAGAAACTATATCGAATTTACTACCAATTGCAATTGTTCATTACTTCAAAATTTTATGTTTAATTATTAATTTTAAAAATGATCAATTTGACTTGAAAAGTTAAACTAAGCCCGTCTTTATTGGACAGAGGGAGTATTAGATTGGACTTCAAAATGGTAGGCAAGTTCAATATCTAGCTATGCAATTCCAATTATTTGTATTCCAATTTCCAACTGCTAAATCCCTCAAAAATAGAGGAAAACAAGTAGCCATAATCAAATTGTAACATGCTACATGCTTGCATCACAAAGAAGTTTCCATGGGACTCCTGGTAGATTGGAGTAGGACTTATAAGCGGTCTCAAAATCCACACAATTCTAAGGAAGGTAGTTTATTTTCAAAACCATTCCTAATCAATCTATAAAGCGAGGATACCAATCAGGTTGCATACATGATTCCATATAAGCCCAATCCACTTGCATATATTCTAATCATTTATACTATTGCAACTCACATATACTTTTGTTACTGTAATAGCCTGATATTTTTTTTTTTTATAAAAAAATATAAATATAAATATTTTTGTTAGATAAATAACTAACTACTAAAAGATATCCAATAACAAGTGTATAAGATAAGTATTTAGAATTTGAAAATAATATAACTACCTAATCGTTAAGGACTGATTAATAATAGGATTCTTATATATCTATATATATATAAGAGAGAGAGATGGACAGAGAAAAGAACGTAAAAACTATTTTGGTTTTGGAGTACTGCAGAACAAAGAAGAAGAAGAAAAATCAAAAATGTAAAAGTAAACCATTGTTTTTAATTATGAGATGATACTTGTATTATATATGTATAATTTTATTTTAAAACGATGGTTATAACAAGAAGATCATAAAAATTTTATTGGTATGTATTTTCTATATAAATCAAAGAGATTTTAAACCCTGTGTGTGTGTGTGTGTGTGTGTATACACAAACACACACACATATATGTATTTTATTTGCGTAATGACGTTGCATTCATGGCATTAAATTAGTATCATCGCAGTGAGTTAGTGACTGTCGTTGCATTAGTATTTTTTTATAAACGGTCATCGAATACATGAGTTACACAATCATGCTCCCAATTCATACTGACACTTAATCCTTTATTGCTCCGGTTTTACATATTCTCTATTTAAGGAAACACAATATATATATTTGTTTTAATTACAATATTTTAGTTTCAACACTAAGATTATTATAATTCCAGAAAATTATTATTTAGGTATATTAACTAAATGCAAATTGAATTAAAAATTAGTAACTGTTTGTGTAAGATTTGAATTAAAAATACGTGTACGTTAGGGTATCTTATCCTAAAGATTTGTATTTGTTTCAAATTTATATTTAGGATTTGTTTGGCTATTAATTTTGTGTTTCGCTATATCGAGGTAAGTGGCTTTCCGAACTATTTAGTATTTTTAAATTATCGTTTACTTTTATATATGCATTAATAATTACCCGGATACCTAAATGTATGTTTTTAAAATTGTTATGTTTTATTTAAGACTTTCATTTAAATTAAAATGTTATATTCTTTTATTTCAAAACTTCGGATCAAGTATTTATTTTTGAACTGTAAAATGTGATTATATAATTTTGAATTGTGAAATAAGTATAGGTTTGAATATCGATGAGATTGTGAAACATTTTTGAACTCCTCAAGCCGACTATGTATAAACCCGTTGGTGTTTACGTTTATTTCCGGAGTTAATATAGGACCTACTAAGGCGCACACCTTTGAATGTCTTTCGGGAGCGAGCACTTTTTAGTTACCTTAGTAGGGTGCGTGATCATTAACATTATCGAACTTTTAGGCTGTGTTACAAGACTATTATAATCTTAGTTGCTAAGATTGTGGATTAAAAGATATATTGTATACATTGAAAATATTTTTGAATGTGAATTCGCTTTGTTATAATTGTTTTAGTTTGAAATTATAGTTACTACTGTTATCCAACAAAAAGTTATTTCGAAAAAAAAATTGTTTTGCAAATTATATTCGATCTACCTAAATAGTAAAGATTGTCACTTGTTGAGCTGTACCGCTCACCCCTTATGAGCATTGTTGATACTTTTGTGGCTGACTGAATTTTTTTTAGTTCATGGCGTTTATTAGTATTTCTGATAAGACTCTTTCGTTTAGGGGAGCTACGTCTCCAATTTTATGTTTTCGCATTTAGTTATGAGTTTAAATTTGACTTGAAAGATTGTTGAGTTTTAATTTAGTATCATTACTGTGTTGGTTATTTTATTTGAGTTGTGCGTTATTGATATTGTGCCTTGCAGGTCTTGAGCTTGCGACGTGTAGAACTTTAGATCTGTACAGGGTGTTACAGTTACCGCCTCTGTTCCAAAAGGAGTCACATTTGAGTTTGATGCTAGTTATTAATTAATTTGCCAAATTCTAAAACTCAAAATGATATGAATTTGTTATAATTTTCAAAATATCTATTTTTACTTAGTATTACTTTTTAAGTATTATACAACAGTAACTATGGCTTTAATCAAAAACAAATAAATTCACAATAATTTAAATTTTAGGATTTTGTATATTGACTAGGGAAAAAATCAAGGTAACTTTTTTGTGGAGCAAAAGGTGTATTTTATATAGTTTTTAGTTTTTACATATATAAGCTGTAGTGGCTATAGGCTTGTTGCCAAATCTTACGAGCAAAAAATCCACCAATAAAATAAGCAACAAGATCTTTTAATTCGTCAAAGCAACATAGCTCTACAATCTACAAGCATAGGCCATCTAAATTTCAAAACAAATCTGAAGAGACAGTTTGACCATCACAAACCAAAGAAACCAATCCAATATACTAAAATGTCTTACATATAGATCTTAATTTCTCAATTCTCACTTAAAAATCTCATATACCATAAAAGAAAAGGATTTGAGAAAACTAACCTGTCGATTTAAATCTCTTGCCTTATCAGCATATATGCGAGATTCTGATGTCAAGCGACTAGACATTTGACTGACCTCTGCAAAAGTTGATAATATCACAAGAATTGTGACTTCAAATGAAGAAGAAAAAAAGTAGAATAAAATAAAGAAGGTAATGCACAGGATTAAAAGGAGGATACCAAAAAAAATACAAACAAAGAAGCAGAAATATAAAAAAACATTTATATATAGAAAAATAGGATAAAGATATGTCAGGAATAAGTGTAAATATTATACACCCTTCTATATGTCAGTTTTAAACGAGAAATGAACTTTTGACATAATCAATAGTCTAGTGATTAAACATATGGTTGAATATAGCAAGAATTTTATTCCCACCTCTTCAATATCTCTTGTGGCTTTTAAGAAAAATTATCTTCTTTTAAGCCCCTCTACTCCTTCCTCCATACTTGTCCTACATCACCCACTGATAGTATGCTTATGGCCAAAAACCAATCTAACTGCCCTTTTATGCAACATGCAATCATTATCTCAAATGGCATTAGCATAAGCAGCTCCTGATTTCTCATTTCAGCATTATTACCTTCAGTTTAAAATATCACTTTTACTGTTCACATAGTTCTCCACTTCTATATACCATTTTCCATTCTTTTACAGTAACCTTACTACTTCTTAGCAGCCACACAGGAGTGAGTAGAAATCACTCAAGGACCTATAATTTTCTAGTAAAATAGTACAAATGTAAGATAATGTTTGACAACCATTTTGCTTAGAAAATAAGAGCATGTAAGGGAATATTTGGCCTAGTACAGAAAGACTGCAATAACAAATGAAAAAATAGGGTCATATATATTATGATTTATTCAGATCCAAGTTATTTCTTTTCATGTTGCCCCATAGTCTAAGCTTTATCTTAATGTTCATGATTTGGTAGCATTTAATCATGGCAGGCTCAAGGTTTTCTTATAGCCTTTTATTTCTGAGGAACTAGTTTGTAGCCAGCATAAATTGCAATGCAAAAAGCCATCAATAAGGTAAATGCTCAGTATCTGTTTTCCATGCATCAACACTACCACAATCTAGTGCTTTATAATTCGCATGTCTTTGCAATTAGATGGAAAACAGGCTATTTAGCAGTTTACTTCTTGGCAATACCCTGAAAACACTTTAACTAAAAGGAAGAATCAATAATTTGTCTCACTTGAAAGAAACAATCATTGAAGGTAAGATTCGGCCGCAAAAAAGTATTGCACAACACAACCAACAAGATTTAGGTTGAAAAACTTGGGGAGAATATGAAAGTTCTAAAGTCAAAGATGAAGCTTTCAAGCATGGTTACAAGCAACACTGATCAACTGGGTACGCAAAATGAAATCGGTTACATGGAGGACTAACTATGGTAGAACGCAGAAGGCATCTTATATCTCTTACCACGATTCAGAACGATAGTACCCAGTCCGTTCCTTGGTAACCCTTGAAATAACTTAGTATGCTTAAAAGAAAAATATATTATGCAGATCGAGTTTTGCATATCATGCACAACAATGAATTCTGCATCTCATTTTTATTGTCAAAGAATTATAAGAAAATAAGTAAATAACTAAGAAAAACATTCATCATATAAAGAGAGAATGAACTCACGGTCCAACTTTTCACCAACACCAAGAACTTCTTGTACATTGCGAGTCATTATTTGGTGAACTTCATAGAGTTCGTCATTCAGCTTTGCAATATTTCGCTGAGTTCTTGTGTCCTGGTACAATTTCTTTGTTTTCTGTATAAATGTGTCTTTTGAACATAAAAAAGGCAAAAATAATTAAAACCTGCAAAAGTATAAAAATTGACCATTAAGAAATACATCAAAAACAGAAAATACAAGATCTACCAAATTTTATGAAAGCATAAGGTCTCGCAGCAGTTTCAATTTGACTTCCATTAACACGCTCAAATTCATTCGCAAGATCTTCCAGGTATTGGAAGGCAAGTTTCTTTGGATAAGCACGATCACACATTGTCAAATAACACACATGCCCTTCAATTATATAGCTAGTACTCGGTTAAGAAAAAATTGTAATCCACATATTATGCAATTTTCATTTGGACGAAAAGAAAAGGAAAAGCAGAAATCATAGTTTATATTAGGTAAACAATATAATCCAATGCTTCCAAGTTCCGAAATAAAGCAATAAGACTTAGAAAAGCAAGCTACTACATTTAATACAAAAGCAAGCTACAAAATTTAATACAAAAGCGATTTAATGCCATATTATACAATTCAAAGGATGGACATGTAGCACAAAAACAACGAGCAACAACATGCTAACACTGCAAAAACTAAAATGAGCAAGTCAACAACATGCAGAATGCAATCTTTTAAGTAATAAGAATTAAATTTTCTATGGATTAAAACAGAAACATATGTACTTCATTTTTCATGAAAAATAAATCCATCCATGATCCCATGGTAAGGATGCAGAAGTGGTAACATGTCAATCATAATAATTGGGCATCCATATTATGTGAAGAAAGATATTGCAAGGAACAAATATATGCATTTGCTTAATAGGTATATGGATACATAGCAAGTACATTTATTATTTGTACATGGAGTGATAATGACTAACATGCCTACTTTAAAAACAATAATAAAAAAAATTAACACGTATTCAAGAGTAACATACTTTCTACTTTTTTCTCATCTTAATTTACTATTTTAAGCAATGTTTTATTTCTTATGAAATGGCACACTCTTAAAGTTTCTTGATAACACTTGGAGCATGTAACAAATAAGCTGCACACTCACAAGTGAGAAGCAAAAAGGCTTAGTTGAAACAGTTAATTATTTGATTGCCAGATCTTACCACAAATGTCCTTTTCAAGACCCAAAAAAAAACAAAAAACAAATCTCAACATTAAAGGTTAGTCGGTCACAAGGAAGAGAAAGGAAGGGTGATGGGAAGAAACCAACTGCTTTCTTACAATACTAATACCAATAAGGATTAATCCTTGTAGAAAGGACTTTGAACATAAGAAAGTTAATTTTATCAAATATCAAAAGTACACACAATTACACAAGGCAGCGTGCATATATCTTACATCATAACAAATACTCTCTCTGTCCACAAAAGATGTCTAAAGTACAAAATGAATTTATCTCCCAAAAAAATATATAAAATACACAATTCAGATTTAAAATGTTGCATGAATACTATGTTACCCTTAAAAATACGTAAGTAGGTCCCCTACTTTTAAATAAATGAAAGAATCATACTGTACTATGTGGGGTCCATGCATTGTGGGTAAAATTGAAACTTGCTTATTCTCTCTCCTCGATTTTGATTTTCTTAATTTGTGTGAAAACAGTCATCTTTTATGAGAGAGGGGGTTTACAGAATGCAGAGACATTTCTGTGTTTATGCTGCAGTTGATTATTATCAACATGATTCGTAAACTTGTAAATAATCAGCAAAAGTAAAGGGAAACTCTAAATGGCCTGCACGTGCTGAAAAAAATCTGGAAATACAACTCGCAGCTAAGAAGTCTACTCTATAAGAAGAGAGAAAAGATGGGGGGAGGTAGAATTCTAAAGAATTCATAAAAAGAATGCCAAAGGATACTGGAATATATAGGGGCCAGTTTCAACGGACATTCTTGAAGCTTCATTGTGGCCTCTTGATAGGTTTTTGAACAAAGCCTTGACTTGTTGTTTGTAGAACTCTACATTTTGAACATCACGACCATCATCCAGCCCCTCTACTAGCGGAAGGCCATCAGTTACACGAGCAATCATTGTCAGCTTGACCATCTTTACTTCAAAAGCTCTCAGCCTCAAAGATGGCACTGAAAAGCATTAGCCACTCAAAAAGTTATATCCCCGAAAAGGGAGAACAAGACAAGTTATATGCAATCAAGGACGAGTAAATGCAATGAGATTGTTATTTATAGTATGAGAGATAGACAGACATAGATAGATAGATAGAGAGAGAGAGAGAGAGAGAGGGAGGGAGGGAGGGAGGGAGGGAGGGAGGGAGGATTTAGACTTAGCTATGATGTTAACTGTAATAATATTGCAAATATAGAAAACCACAACGACAATAAGGTAGATCTGGTGGTTTTGCCACCAACAGCGACAAGGGGATAGATATCAGTGGATTCTTTCTTTTGGTACGGAATATTCTATTCTCAGAAACTCAAAACAATTTCTAAAGCAACTTTTCTTCCCAAAAACAAAATTTAACTATAAGATTTTCAGAGAAACACTAAAATTATGGTATTGGACTATTGGTTATGTTTATCAACAAAAAACTAAGGGTAACTCAAAATCAAATTTTTAACGAAAGGTTTCAAATATACAACAAAACATAGTTTTAAGCACTTTATGGAATCAGTTAAAACCGTGTGTAGTTCGGAGCACTATCTAGTAAATAAAACTCAACCGTGTAAGAGCTTTCTGATGCAAATGATAGTATTATATCTTTTCATCTAAAGAACATGATAGTATTGTCTTTTCTTCTGGCTTTGTCATCATGCAATATTCTAATGAAGCTACAGCTAAACACAGATCCTTGTACCATATAAGTTTCACCAAATCAGAAAATCTAGATGACTGCCAAAAGTTTCCAGCCTTGCATGATAAATTACTCCTGCACTCTAGTTTGTTCCACAATGCAGCACAACTCTCCACAAAAATGTTGATATAGTTACACCATTAATTATCATTATTTGGGAGTTGTAAAGTTACGTGACTGGCTTATAAAAAACAAGTGTTGTCTGGATGTCCCTGAGAAACATTGGGCATTTTAAGTTTGAGTTTATATTGTTGAATAATGAGTGTAGTTAATGTACAAACCAACCCCTATATAGATGATTTTAAAAAAAAACATATACAGATAAATTTGAGTTAATCCTATAATCCTATCTATGTCTGTGTAGGCTGTACTGGGTGTTTTATATTTACTGATAAAAAACAGTGAAACCCTAACCATATAAAAAATAATGGTAAAAACATATTGTCCAAGCCTATCTGTGATGGTCTATTTCGCAACATGAAATCAAAGCAAATAAATGATGTACACAACCTCAGGATCAATTATGGGTTCCAAATTTAGCGCAAAATGCATCATTCAATTAAATTTAAGAGGATAATAGACAAATAAAAATCAAATTTAGATGATAAAATATGAAATTGCAATGTTTAATCACAGAATAAAGGGGGAAGAAAGAGAGAAGAAGAATGAAGTAGTACGAATTTTATGTATTGTTGGAATACATACATACCTCTTATCCAAATGGAATGGATGCTACTGTATATGTGCTTTTATATGTATTCACCTTCAGATCTTCTCCTCCGTTGGTTGGACTTTTAGAAATAGCTCTTTGACCATTTTCTTCTGATTTCAACGATCTGATCAGAGATTACGACAACTGTCGTAATGTCACAAAGCCGTTAATTTAGGGTTCTGCAGGGATCGGGGATGATTTTTTTTTATTTATTTTTTTTCCACATTCGCTCGTTGAGAATAATTTAGAATCGGCAATGAAAATATGAATAAATAGATACATATATTGACGAATTATTATTATTATTATTTTTATTAAAGTGAGGTATCTGGATTGTACATGAGATTGGGCCCGAGTATAATTAATTAATTGTGACGAGACCAGTTGGGCTCCACAATAATTTGTGCTCTACTCCAATGTTGCTTATGGACGGACTTATTACAATAAATTAAAGATACTGATATTTTTAAAAGTTAATTTATTATTTTTATAAATATACTTAGGTTGCCATCTGGTAGACTTCATAATTTTGTTATCTGAATTTACTAGTGTTCTTATTCCACCACTTTAAGATCCATCCATCACTACCTTTCTGGCAGCCAAACTTAAACAGGCACCGACCCCAAGCCACATTTACTTTAACCCACCTCGAAATTGCTTGAACAACACAAACAAATGCTTGAATAATTAATTAGCTATCCCACAAAACAAAGATCATCCCACACCTAGCCAGCCAACCAACAAGGCACATAGCAAATATACGTTTATATAAATTGCTACACGTACCATAACTACTCGTGTATCAATCACATTATATTTCATTATGTTACTATGAGCATGTAGTAGCTACGTTCACTAATCATGTGAAGGGCTAGATTGAGATGTTGAAACATGCTTTCTGGAGATTGCAACAAGCCTGAAACAAAACATTGGGAGAGGGCTGCTCGTGCTGGAGAAGAAGCAGCCAGGGCACATGCTAGATGACTCGGACCCTAATCCATATGAGAATGTTGCATGTGCTCTTGCTCTCCAGCTTGGGTCCTCTCCTATATATACAAAAGCCAAGAAAAATCAAGCATGCTTCAAAGCCAACCAGGTATGGTGTTCCACATCAGCTGAGTTTTGATCTGATGTTATCAGTGTCAAATATTTACCATCTAAATCTATGAACTGCTGCACTACCGTATTGTTAATAGTTCCTACTTTACTTGAGCACAATAATGCAAATTGGGGGTTCCTATAATCTTGTGATTTTATTATACACAAAACAAAATCATAAATAATTTGCATTTGGACATGTTTGGTCAAGCAAAGAAACCTTTGTCCAGAACCAAGGTATTTCTGGAAATTACAAAAAGACTTGTTTAGCATAAATTACTCATAGACACTGAATATAGGACAGATTTGTTTTGGTTAAATCAACCACGATCAGGCTGCTTCTCTAGTGCTGATGCAGCTGAATCCACGTGAAAAAGCAAACACGCATAAACTTTTGTCTTCAACCGACTAACAGTCTCCAAGCCATTTTTATCTAAACTCAGATTGGTTCTTACTTTGTCCAGCCATTCATTTGCATTCTTAAGCTGTGACAGTGTGACGGCAATGCGGTTGTTCGGTTCCATTTGTTGTGCAACACTGTCCTTCCGTTTCTTTTCCTGGCTGCTTACCCGGTACCCAGCATCAAGTGCTCCCTCCAAGAATATCAAAAACCAAGATTGTGTTTCACTAAGGAGGATCTGTCTTAGTTCTTCGATCTCTTTCAAACCATTTGATTTTGCCCACTCTAGTTTATCGGTCCCAGTTAGCTCCATTGAGGGCTTAGGAGAGTTCACCATTTTTTTTAGTTTGACACTAGCCTTTTTGATGGATTTGTCTGTATATGGTGTAGACAAGTTTATTGGTAAATGAGGTGGGCTACTTTTAGTTGGTGCTGCAACATTTGGTTGTTCAATGAGCTGGTAAAGTGCAAAGAATTTGGTGAGAGAAAGGTGGGGGTTATCTGTTGAGGCAGATGCGCAGAGATCGCCAAACATTCTGAAAGAAAAGATTACTTCATTGCTAAGGGAGGTAAATGTTTTTCTTTTTCAGTTTGATATCGGTATTGAAATAGACCAAGAGGAGAATATATCTTAAGAAATTTTACCCAAGGCATGTTACAAGGTTTGCTGCTCTTGATGATTCCTTTTGAGCTTCAGCTGCAACCAAAGAAGCTGTGTTTGCCCTTCTAAGAATTTCCTAGTAGGTAGTAACAAAAATATAAGATGAAAAAAAGTAGTAACAAAAACTTGCCTATTATAAATAATGGATGAGACAAGACACGCACCTTTCCAGGCTTCAAAAGGTTGGCAGGCAGAGAGGACCAGGACATCCCGGTAGGTTGCTTTTTCTCTCTTCTGCTTGACATGTAGTTTAAGTTGATGTTTTCTTGCTTACTTGTAGCGCGTTTTGTTGTCAGGACTTCTTTCGGTCTAGAGGTTTCCTTGGAATCAGATACAGCAACATTTAACTTTGCAGTTTGTGAATCAAGGCGATTGAGCAAAGGAGTTGTGCGATTCTGTAATGTAAATACTAATAACTATCAATGACTTCAATCATCACACACAAGTAATAGCAATGTGCACAAACTGTATTTTAGTGTCTGATACTGTGTTAACCCTCCATAATTGTAAAGGTTACACCAATAAATTCATGCCTATGCGGCGGCTATGCACCAAGAATAAAAAAATTCATGAATCATACCTGATCTTTAAGCTCTTGCCCTTTGCCTTTTAGAGTTCCAACCTTCTTACATGCCCCATCACTCTCACTCTCCTTGATTTTTGCAGCACCACCATTTAAGTCAGTTCCATTTACTATCTTGCTGCTTGAGGTCGAGAAGCCCTGCATGTACCTCGATGCCACTGCTGTTTTGTCCTCTTTTATTACAATTTTCTTTATTGGACTCTCATCTTTTGATTCCGCAAAATCACTCAATTTTGAACTAATAACTCCTTCCACAGAGGGCTCTAACATTTGCATCAAATCCTTCGGGTTCCCCAAAAATGGATGTCGTCCTGGAACAGCCCTCGCCCCAACTAGAATTGGAACAGGAGTTCCAGCCTCCATTCTGTCAATATATAAGAACTGACCAAGCTGCAATTTATTGTTCAGGATTAGCTCATTGTCTTCCTTGGACAAGGATACATATGTGGAATGAGAAGAATCCGAGACTTTGATGAAAAAGCCATGGTTAGGCCACAACTCTGATCCAGATAAAGCAGGGACAATGCTGATAACTTGTAAAAGGATGGATCGATATTCCCCGCGGACCTTAATGTTGGAATTAATACACTGAAGAAGCTTAAGTAATACCCCGGGTGTAAGAGACGCCATTTAGTCTTCAAAACCAGGCTCTATTGGTTCAAACAACAAATACACACACCGCATTACCAGTTTGAAGTACTAATTTGTCACCGAGTCTCAAAAGAGCAAAGACAAGATCCTAAGTGAATAATACTGCTACTAAAGAAAGAATCAAAGGGACAAGTCTGTGTGCACAGAAAGATGGTAAGAGAGAAGCAAAAGTTGGGATCAAAATGGTGTTGAGAGTAAACATTATGGATGGGGACGAACCTCTTTTAACTTTGCAGCGGAGGCACGTAACCATCATCCAACTTCCCTTGCCTTTTAAGCCAAGAGACGACCTTTATACATGGAGAGAATTTGAACAACCCCTTTCCCTAGATTTAAATGACATATGTACCCCAATATTAAGATGATAAGATGATGTCTTGGGGGAAATCCCGACCTTTGTTCAGCGGGTAATTTGGTCAATCTGCTATGAGTGTCTTGAGGGTTGCATATCCCTTTCCAAGAAGAGGGGAAAGAGCCGTTGGAAAGGTAAGAACAGTATTCCAATGTTCTGATCTTGTGCTTGTAACAAGATGAAGAAAAAAAAACCTTTTCTCCTTCCCTAAAAAAAAATTGTGACTGATTTACATTGAATCAAAGATTTAATTATATTATGAAAAAGCTTCATTTCTCTACAACAAAACTGGACCCTCATCAAGAGATTTCTTGCAAGGCTGCCTTCAGATATCAGATGCTAAACGCTCAGGTTCTTGCTAAAGAATGCAAATGTATGCGCTTCTGTTTCTGCACAAACAAGGCTAATGTGAAATGCATGAATGCATTCACCAAGACACCAACCATTGACATGTTGAGCACAAGCGTAACCCATTTATTGCATATGCTGTTACAATGTTCATTATTTAATCTTTATCCTTTAGCCTCCTGAATAAAAAAAGCACGCAAATGAATACTACTGTATCTAACACCAATTTCAAATAAACAGAAGGTATATACTATCAGCTTATGAAGGAGTAATAATAACGAATACATAATGAAGAAGAACACGATGATGGTAACAGTAGCAAAAACATGCCATCAAGCTGTATAACCACATAGCTTTTAATTAAAAATAAACATTTGATTTAATAAGTATTCAATTTCTGATATACAATACACAAGTCAAGTGCAGATGAAGAGGAAAAAAAAGAATACTCTTTTCCTACCAAAAACACAATAGCAATCCACCAATTGGCGACAGTTTGCTCAATTCAATGTACAACATAATATTTCAAACTACTATGGGAGATAACTCACTAGATCACATGGAAGGTCCCATATCCACCAAATATACATAATAATAATGAAGACTTAATATTAAACGATCGAGCAGTGCCTACATCAATCATTTATTATATATGGATCATCCTTTATGCTCCTATGAGAAGATGATCTCGAACACTGGAGCTTTTGTAATATCTTCTAGAGTAGTTATCTAAGCTTCGACTCGCTTCCCTTGCTTCGAAATGATGACAAAGAAAAGAATGAACGGGGTCCTGCAAATTTTAGACAAACTTAAGTGCACCATTATTGAACTTCTTGTTCTTATTTCATAGACAGAAAAAAAAATTCGCCCATTTTACAGGGAAACAAACACCGTAGAAAAAGGTGTTAATAATACTAATATCTTTCTTGGGTAACTTTATATATCCAATTTAATGATGGCAAATGTTCTAACTACTCCTGACATAAATGATCGTTTAGTTCACTTAGATTAATGTCAGAATAACTAAAGCCGATGATAGAATGGCACCCAAAGTTGTATTCATATTTCATATAGGCATGTATATATTCTTACTTTCGGAGACACCATGCTAAATATGCATCACTTATGTTAATTATGCCTTGTGAAAGCACACATCAAATCAAATGTTAAATTTATCGGTATGATTAAGAATGACCTTTCATTGAGCTTCCAGACAGATGATCCTCCCTCAGTTTGAAGTTAGCTGGAGGAGCTGGAATTGAACTGTTCAAACCTTGGGCTGCAAAAAGAAATAAGCATCAAATTATTGAGACTTGAATTCCAACTTATTTTCCCTCTACCAAAAATATTAGAGAAAAAAGGGCAAAAATGGGGAAGTAAGTATTCATTAACTGAAGCAATTCCTAACACTAAAGTATAACAACCATCCCACAATTTTATATGTACGTCCTTCTGTTTTTCTTTTCAAATATCAGCTTGTACATCAAAAACATATAAAACAAAAGCAGTTCTCTGCATAAATAAATTCTACATCAAAATTCCTATCTGGAAATCCCCACTATTTACATATTAATCATTTCTTATAGTTCTAGGAATTTTCTTCCAAGTCAATAGTTAAGCTTGTAAAAGAGACTTTAAATCTTTAAAACAAAACCCCACTTCTTGCTCTTAAGCTGTAAGATTCTCATAATTCTTTCCTGCTATTAATAAAAAATAGTTGTGTCCTTCTAATTTGAACTAGAAAGGTAATCCCTTTAAATTGCTGCAGTGACAAGCTGAGTTCTTCATCCCAGTCTTTTGCTTCTCTCTCAGTCAAGCTTCTACTGACAGCAGATTTGCATGTATCAATGCTATATTTCAAAACTATAAACTTTTAATTCTCTGGGTTGGTATCCTTCTCTAACTTTTGATATAATCAGGTGTTATTTCAAGAAGAATGTGAAAGCACATTCCAGTAGCCTTGTCATTGTCCTGACGATAATACTCACAATTACAATAATTGAAATATTTAAGCATGTTTCTCTACCAAAATAAAATATGAAAGAAAAAATTATTATGTATTCAGAGGTTCTCTATTATTTTGATAGCCTATTACTTGCTAATTTATGCGCCTCTAATCAATTATTATGTAGTCAGATGCTCTACATTATTTTGGTAACCTATTCCTTGCTAAGTTGGCAAAGGATTAATACTAGCTACCGTATTTCTAGCTAATTCATGCACTTCTAATCATTCATGACAAGCACATATTAATCAAATATTATGACAACATAATACATTATGAAGGCATTAGTGCATTACTACACTAGTTACGGTTTCTTTGTTCTCAAAATCATTAATACATTAGTGCATTACTACATGGAAATGGCATCGATTAGATCTGCATCAAAATCATCGCTTACTAATTCAGATGAGGTAAATACTAATGCTTAAAGCAGGGAAAAAAAAGAAGTATTTACAGGCATTGTTTTCATGCCATGAACTTGGTCTCTTTAATTGACACATACTGGAAAACCACAAATACAATAGCAGACATCCTGCATTGCTTAAAGATTAACCCACGAATTCCAACAAGAGTCATCAGTTTCAGCTGCAACTTTGTTCATAAACAACATATCCTCCTATGGGTAAGACTTAGAGGCATATAGGTGCAGTAAATTGATCGATCATCAAATCTTTTCATATACAGAATTTAAAGCTCAAAGTTAAAAACTTATCTGAGAGAGAGAGAAAGGGAGAAAGGGAGAAAAGGGGGGGGGGGGGGGGGGGGGAGCTCAAAACATACGACTTTTTGCCAAAAATGAAATGTGAAAGTTTTCTTCCTTCTCTTTCTTATATGTTATCTTTGGTAGTCCTCTGCAGCAGGAATATTAAAATCCTAAAACTTGAAAAAATCATTTTATTAGATGAGGATTGAGCAAGTAATAACAGATTAGAAAGCATAAAGTTTACCTTGTTCACTAAAATACTCGCTTTCATTGAAGCTATCTTCAGAAGCATGACCTTGCGAGAACCGCATTCTTGACTTTCTCAGATCATCTGATGACCGATTAGCAGGATCTCGTCCATCTTCTGTATCATCATCTCCCTCAGAAGTTGTAGCAGAAATCCAATCAACCAAGCCCTCTGTCCCCCGACTTTTCCTCCCAAATTTTAGTAACCGCTTAAATCCTTTAGTCATGTCCTTACGGGACTGACTGTTAGAAGAATTAGCTCCAATAATGGGTTTCTGAGCACTTCCCCATTTCTTCCTCATTCGAGCTGCATCAGACTCTGTTTGATTCAGAGGGTGCAAATTCCAAGATGCAGGGCTTCCTATGGGAGAGTCTGCAGAGGCATCAATATCAGAGACCTCATGATGATAAGTGAATGGATGATGAATACGAGAATTCCACGACATAGGGCTTTCTCCCGGTGAATCCAGCACAGACCCAACAGGGAGGAAGGTAGAAGGCATGCAGGAAGGTAATAAAGATGGGTCTTGAGAAAATGACTGCAAGGCATCCCCATTTTCTGACCCAGAATTAATTAACTTGGCAGATTCTTGACTGAGGCTTGGTTCTCTGTGATCCATGTTGACATGATCTTTAGATGTTCTAGTTAGAGATTCCTCCTCATCTTCATCTTTGCCGATATCTGCTGAATCCTCTGGATCAAATGTCAACTCTTCAGATTCTTCATCATTACTGAAAGACTCGAACACCATTGAAGCCTTCAGCTTCGCATCACCAGCTCCTGCACCAAGTCCTATACTATTGTTCTTCTGGAAGAAAGGCTTTGACTCCATACATTTTGAAAATTTGTCATAACGACCCTGTTCTGCCTGTTCTATGTCAAATTTTAGTGGTGTCAAAACAACACCCTCTGAGTTCAAAGAAGAAATGTCCTTGAATTCAGCAGGACTTGCAGTACTTCTTCTGAGAGACTGTGACCGCCTCGCCTTCTCTTCCTTGACATGGGGTATCTCTTCACTAGCGCTTCTGGTGCGAGTGTAATTTCTCAATTGTGAGCGTACAATTTTGCTACCGGCTGAATAAGGCTTGGTGTTTTCTTTTCTCAACTCAGAGAAGTTGGGAACTGACTGCATATGAGGATTATCAGATTGCATTCTTCTCCTTACCAAACCAGAATTGGAAGCTTTGGTGGCTGACCTTGGAACTGGTGGTGCTGAGTTGCGAGGTGTGGATGAAGACAAATTTCTGTTTGGTAAAAGCCTCTTAGTTTGAGAATTCCTAGAAAAACCATTTCCTAAAGATACATCACTGAAAGACCTATCTTGACCAAAAGGTTTCTGTTCCAGAAGCTCAAATGCATCTCCGTCATCTTCACTTTGCAAGAAGTCCAATGGCTGCTTTAAAAAAGAAAACCTTTTTACTATTAGGTATTTCTATATGGCAACTGTAACTTTCAAATCAAAACAAACATCCAGTTCCACCATTAACTAGCCGTGCTGAGATAACGAGTTAAATGCTAAATACCTGCTCCATCTTCAAAGCTGAACGAGTATTAAATGATCTGAGTCTCTCTGCATGTCGACGAACACTATATATTGGATCCTGTCTATCTGCAGACCCTGAAAGTTTCACCCTCATTTCGGTTCTACTGCGTTCAAAGCTATCCTGCATGGTCTTCAATTTGGCTTCCTTCTCTGTTCTTCTAGAACCCCATTCTTCCCTTAGTTTTGCATCTCTTTTCTGCATATATGTATCATAGAATTTCCCTCTTGAATCATCCGATAAGCCAAGATCAGAGATATTACACTTTAGTGTGTCACCGTAATCCTGGCTCTCAATCAATTTCACAACTGAACCATCATTAAGCTTTACCACATTACTTGAACTACCCAAAGTGTCAGTCGTTGTATTATTATTGTCCAGAAATTGTGGAGGAGTTATATCAGCCACTTGTTTTCTGTCCGGTAAGCTTGATGCCTGTTCAATTTGCACGTCAGTAGGCTTGCTCCTCTGTGCAAAATTAGACTGATCTCCAGGGGCTCGAAGCTTATGCTCTGCAAAAAGCTTTTCAAGCTCATTTGCTTTCATCTTCAGCTCATCATTGAGTTCCTGGTTTCCTTTTGACTGCCTTATCCTCTGAACTTGCTCAGCAGGTGTCACTGGAGTCGTGGTAAAATCTTCCTCGTCCTCAGTAACCATCTTATGAGAGAAAAGAATGCTATTATTTAAATAAACAGAATTGCTTTCACTCCTCCTGCTTTGGGGCTTCCGGATATGTTCATGGACAGAGATTTGCTTCTGGACCTTCATTCTTGGGATCCCAGAATCTTCCACCTTGGTTATAGAACTGTCAGATTGCTTCTGAAATGAGGCTAAGTCAACTTCTGCAATTTCTCTCAAGGACTCCCAGCTGGACTGAGAACCCAACAGCATACCCTCCGGCCCTTTATATTTAGCTGCAAAGGCTTCTCGAATTTTTGATCCAGAGTCTACTGCTGCCTTCAGAGGAACCATTAATTGTGGTTGTGAAACTGATTGATTCCTCGGTTCAAAATCTTCCCCTTCAGGAGGTTGATATGATTCTTTGACAAATCTAACATCACCACTCTTGCTTGAAAAGACTCCAGGTTTCATCTGAGGACCACCCCCTTCTTTCAGTCTAGCAATATGCATCTCAGAAGTCACTTGTTCTATAGTCCCACTTTGCTCATCATTACCAGAAGACCCCTTCGACCTTCCTTGATCCTTAAAACCAAACCGATCAGCCCTATCTAGAGACGAAGATCTGTAATGGCTTTGAGAAGTTGTTTGGTTCTTAACCCCAGCCGGGGTAAGAGACGAACTTGATTGAGTCTTAGCTTGAGTTCCAACTGTTCCAATGATGGAAGTCTCACATGCATCCCCTGACCTACCAGAAGAAGCCGTTCCAGAATTTGCCCCAGGTTTAGTAGTTCCCATCTCTTCTCCAACAGAAGAATCAACTTGATCTTTCGACCAACTATCACCAGATATACCCGGAATACTCCTGAACTCGGGCTTATCTGAGGTGGTGTTCAATGTCTTCGTGTTGTCGGATTTGGCCTGAGAAGCAGAGGAAACAGACGGTGTGCATAATGGGCTATCAACATCCTTCTTTTCACCACTCAAATCAAGACTAATACTCATGTCACTGACCCCACTCCACCTCCTCAACACGGCCTTCTCAGCGGCAGCAGAACCTGAAGAAACGTCAGACGAGAGTCTCCGAAACTCTGCAGACTTGGCAACAATGGGCTTCCCACCACTGCCAGAAGAAGTCTCCTTCTGTTTATTCTCGAACAAGCTAATCCGATCCTGCACACTGAGCCGCCTCGCAGAGGCACCGGGCTGAGTTGCCGGCGGCTGAGCTTCACTGACACCACTACAACCCACTTCTTTCTTCTCTCTCGCACTAATGGTGTCGTCTTTCTCAATGCTCGACTCTCTACTAGTACGTCGTAAAGGGAAGGTGATGGAAGAAGAGTTGGATTGTTGGCCGGCAGAAGATATATCCGGTTGGTGGGGCCTACAGGGCTGTTCGGTGCTTGGGTCATCATCGATGGACATGTAGGACCCGTACGACGATCGTACGATTCGGTCGTCAACTCCGGATTTCCATGGGTTGAACAGGTCCGGCCGTCTCTCACACAGAGAGATGAATTTGCCGCAAGCTTCGCTGCAGAAGAAAACAAAACAAGTACAATTAGGACCTAATTTTTGTTTAAAATAAATAGAAATTCTGAATTTTTAAATAAAGTTGATCGAGCATCCTCTGGAAATGCTAGAAGTAGTAGTAGAAAACGCCAGTGCAACTGTGAACTGACATAGCTGCCATATAGGCCCACAGTATTTATTTTTAGGTTTTCGTAATTTCAGTAGCATTTTTATGACGTGGCACGAACATAGTAACGTGGACGAAACAATCCAGATTTCTCCAAATTATTACGAGAGATTATTTGGATGGCAAGCTCTAAATTAATAAAATTTATTTATTTTAATAAATTTATAATTATAAATAATAAGATATTATTAAAATAAAAAATATTTTATTAAATTGAGACATTACATAACAGTATTTCGAATCATTAAATAATTTTTTCATTATTACCGACAAAAATCAGTTTAGAGGATCCCACGATACTCTTATTATTATTTTTAATAGTAATTTATATACGTTTAGTAAATAAAAGCATTTATTTCCGCAAATGCCTAGACCCGCGGGCTGTAGCCAACTTTTTCAATTCGGCAACTCCACCCCAGATTAATACTTAATTATTTGCTACCACAATTTTGTTCTCCATGTGCTACCAATTCTAGTATTTTTATAAGAAAATTAACAAAATAAAAAATACCTCTATATGTTTCAAAATATAAGATCATTTTTAATTATTTTTTTTTAAAATATTTTTAAATTTAAAATTAATATAAATTCGTTTAATTTTAATTAATAAAATAATAAATATTATAAACTATTTACAAAATACTACTAATTATAAGATTTATTGTTTCAATAATTATTAATAAACCATATCAATTATGAGTTGACTTTTAAAAACCATCAATGATATGATAATTCAGGACGTTGAAAGTCCTAGAAGTATAATAGGGATAAAAACATTCACATAATATAGAAAATAATTGAGGGTTCTAATAAAGCGCTAACCAGGACAAAATACCATATTTGTGCAGTGGCAAGCTACACACCTTGTTCAGGGTGAGTTTATTAATTTTAGAGTGCGTTTTTTTCTTCTTCATACAGATTTAAGAACAAGAAGCCTCCACACATTATGCTTTTTCTATTTGCATTTGGAAACTCGTATTGAATAATTTTGGTGTGTCGCACACAGAGAAAATTGTCCTTTTCTTTTCTTTTCTTTTCATGCAAAGTTGAGTCGGTCCACTACTAATTCAACCATTTCACCAGATAAAGTTTAGGTGCGTGGTGCAACTCATTCAAAGACAAAAATATGCCAGATAAAATAAATAGGTTATGAAAAAGTATGTATGGCTCTCTCTCTCTCTCGAGTTTTCATTTTCTTCGTCCCCCATGTTAAATTAAATTATATGAAAGAAAAGAAAGCAATCACGAACAGAAAAAGGTTTACTAATGCAAGACCTTCAACAATAACTCACTCTAGCATATTTATGACTCGTATTAAACATTCAACCACTTAGTTTAATTAATACACAAATTGTGTTCTAAGAATAACATGACACTAGACGAACTAGCTAGTAGCAAGGGGGGAGATGGGATGAGAAAATAACTTGTACCCCATACATGATGAATAGATGATCTTGCAGCGGAATTAATTAAGACCCAGCATTCCAAGTGGTTCACTGTTTTACTCAACAGTGTTTTCATTTTCAAATACTCCCACAGTTCCAAAAACCAATACCATTATTAACTTTTTAAAATCAATTTGAGACATTTATAAACTCAAAATTCATATAAGTTCATTTAATTTTAATCAATATAATGAGACATATTGTAAACTTGGTAATATATATATATATATATATATATATATATATATATAATTATTTATTTATTTTAAGATTTATTATTTTGTAATTGCTGATGAAGCATATTATCAATTTTGAGTATTTTTAAAAATACGACATTGACTATCAAAGTCTTATAAATTGAAACAGATGGAGTATTTTTTTTTCCCCTCCCCCCTAATATTTCATTGGCATCAGATACTATCTTTACTACTGGAATGGTCCTAGTGAACAAATATAAGATATGGAAGTATCTTTCATCTGAGTAATTTGATCCACTTTTCTTGCTATGGCATTCAAGTATTTAGCCGCTTCAAAAGATGTTACCCTCTAATTGACGGCCTACCCTATTTATAGTCATTAGGATACTCTGAGCACAGCACCCAAAAATAGCTTCAGGTTGACCCTATTCCTTCTCTGCGTTTTTTATCCAAGTCATTCCTCATTTTTCTCTTTCTCCCTTGAGAATTGTTTTTCTCTTTTTAAAAAAAAATATTTTTCTGGTTCTGAGTATCATTATGAAAGCTGCAACACACATAAAACATGCACAAATTGACCGGAACACACACACACGAATGTGTTGGGGTGGGATGAAGGTGGGGTATGACGTGAAAGAAAGATGGGTAATTTTAGAAGTCTTACTTAAGGCGATAGGCACCAAACTCATCTGCAAACATTTGAAGTTCTGAGACCGCACCAGGGTTAAAACCAGCAGCAGCAGCACGAGCACAAACTGTGGTCAAGTCCTGTTTAACTGCAGCAAGCCTAACATCAATGGCTCTCAGAAGTTCCTTCCTGTATAAACATAAAATATGAAACTTAAGTGGTTGTTAAAAAGCTCAGAGAGAGAGCATTGGGAGTGACCTATCTGCATATAACCAGAGCACAATAGATAGCATGTCAGAACACTAGTATTGATTAGTTAAAAATGAATACAGTACTACTTATGACAAGTACTCGAACCAATTTTGAGCACAACAAATGATATCAGATATTAACCGAGCAGTTGAGCACATTAGAGTGCCATGTAGCATTTTAACCATATTCCTTTGAAAGTGAAATCCGTTAGAAGTAGTGAAACACAGCGATTAACATAAGCAGTCAACAATGAAGAATTGTCATGGCTTCAAATTAAAGTTATCTGTTATACTAGCTTACACCAATAATAAGAATATGAAGCATTAGATGCAAATATATGGACACAAACCGATAGAGAGAAGTATTACTTTGTTGCATCTGCTGCTGCTGTGGTGCCGGTACCACCCCCACCTGAAGATTATAGACGCAATAGTGTCAGAGAACTAGTAACAGTCAATTCCATCAAAATCTGGGTCTGAGAAGGTAATTCCAGCTTAGATTTCACTTTTATGTCTAGGTGTGTAAAATGGCCTAAAAGAAGGAAGCCGGCTGCATATTTCATGACAAATGACGATAGGGAAAATCTTCAAGCACTATTTGATCTTCAAGGGTATAATATTTACTCGAAGTAAGGAAAGATCAATATGAAACTACTGTGCAAAATAGAAAGGCATAACGACTTCTCAAAAACATACTTATCTTCTCTACATAAAGTATTACACAGATGTAGAGGAAGATACCAACTAGAGATACAATCACGGCCAGATGTATTAAAGAGATCCCATATATTCTAAAATTAAAATTAAATATTTCATTAATCATTATAAATCGATATGCAACTTTGGTGAATAATATTCAAGCAGTAGGTCTGATACTTGCAGGTTGCCCCCCCCCCCCCCCCCCCCCTTTCTCTCTCTCTCTCAAGAAAAAGAAACCGTTATAAAAGTACAAGTAATTACTATTCTTAAGAGCTACTTGGGACCATTACTTAAATCAACAACTATTCAAAAAAGGCTGCATTCCATCCATGGAACACCAGAGGTCACACCATTAAAATGTGCAAATCAACAATGTTAAACCTGATATATCTTATCTACAATCAGATAAACAACCAACAATATCCAGCCCATCTTATTTACAGTGTGATCTTTATAAACCTTCCAATAAAAAAAATTATATTACAAAAAAAACATGTTAATTAATGAGGTTCACTACTCATTCTCTGCTCTGACAAAACAATTCCCATCTAACAGTGTGAAGATGCTATATAAAAGTTTTCATCCATTGTTTTAATTCCTGAAACTTACTCTTTATTTGTGAAAGTAAAAACACTCTTTTGAGTAACAATAAAGCATGATTAGTACTAGGTGGCTCAAAAAGTAATCCAATCCTTTCATTGATAGAGATCAAATAGTAAAACGAAACCACGCAAATGAACCAAATGGTTGCTAGATAACACTTAACAGTACAAAGTATCAAATTATAACGAGAAAATAAAGACTAATAATAGTTCAAAAATGTCATGTTGAGTATCTAGATTATTTGATAAGTATTGCCACCTTTTGATACTTGTTGATGCAATAAGAAAAGAATGAATAGTATCAGCATACACCATTCACATCAGTGTTTACAACTTGAAACCAATATGGATTAGCATATATGAAGTTCCTATTCAAAGTTGAAACCTCATTTTTAATATCTCATACTTTCAAAATAGGTATGTAATACTTTATTAAGGGCTCCTAAAAAAAGTGAGCATCTAGTTTTTTATTTTCCAATCTTGTGATTCAGATTTGCGTGAACGAGGGGGAGAGCTAAAACATTAAAATGAAGTATTATTTCCATGCCACAAGCTTATACATCTTCTAGTAGAAAGTTAGAAAGTTAGAAAGTTAAAGGGAGTTTATTTTCCTTCTTTGCGCTATGTTTATTTTCTCTGATATGAATCAATTGCCTAGTAAATACAACAATGGTCATGAGTCTCCTTTTGCCTAGGGTACCACCTTACTCTTTGACAACCAATAATATTTTGCCGGTATTTATAATGTTTAGCACTCTTCAAAACAAGCCATTGTGCCATTGTTTTAATTTAGTACAGTTGCGTATTCTCGTATTTTGTGAAGATTTATCATCAATATTAGCCATATTTATGGTTTTGCTGTTGTATTTGATAATGCTCCCATATTTAGTTGGGCATAAAAGATTTCATTTCACGGCACCCTAGTGTGCAGCTCATGCCTCTATTGCATATGAAATAATTAAATGTTTTCTTTACATTCAAGTCAACATTTATAAATGCATTTTACTAAATACAGGATAATAAATAAGCAGCGACTGTTTAACTCCATCTACGTAAGACTTCCTAGTCTAGTATATTTTGCCTAAGTTGGTTCCATGTATAAAGAAGGGGAAATTGTGGCAAGGTAAGTCTTGTGGATGATCAACCGGGGGTGGGGAAGCCAAGTCTTCTGGTGAAATTTCACTTTTTTGTTCACAAGTCCTGTTGTCAAATCTCATAAAGATATATCTAAAGCGAAGTGACTGACTCGTTATGACAGTGCAAGTGCAAAGGTGGCAATGTTCAAACTAACAAAATATGCATCATCAGAGCTTCAATATCTAAATATAAAATATTAAACTACAACTTAGTGTATTACTGTTATATTCCACTTAAAAATTTTAGTTTCTTGCCATAATATCTTTAGATGAACGTAGAAAAGTTGCAAAATTTATGTTTGAATAGTAAGCTCAAGTACATTTATTAAACACGCTTTAGCACAAAGATGTAGTAGTTCTAGTTGGAAGTGCAGCTATTTATTGCTACAGTTACCAAAGTTCCTTGAGATGAATTTCAGCTTCTAATTTTATTTGAAAATCAATGTGACTAGAAACTTGACCAAAAAAACGCAGTTTTTACTTCTTCAATTCTCAGCTATCACACGAATCTGCATCAAAAGTAGGAAAACGCACTTTGATGGGTGACGGTGACAGATAAGATTAGTTATATCCGATGACGAGTGTAGCCGCTTGTAAAAGGACTACCACTATATAAACATATGGATAATGATCTTTTTATTTTTCCTTTTCTAGTATAATCATAAATTTTAAAGTAAGTAATTTGTATAGAACCAGCATAGACTTTTTGTAAGTGAAAAATGTTTGACTACTAACTTGAGAAATAAAGTATAGATACATTACAGCAACAACAAAAAAATCGTCAAAAAGATACATTATACCGAATCACATTAAAATTGTCGAAGCAATAAGTACTAATGTAGACAACTTGATGACTTAATAACTAATAAATTCTGACATAATTTATGTGTATGTCAAATCAAATCTTGTTCAAATGGAGGAACTAGAAATGAATACTTAAGAAAGGTAACTCAAAATAGAAACAACATTAATGTTTTTCTATTCAAAACACTTGCAAGCCAACAAGCAGTGATATAGTAGTTATTCCAGTGAATATTGAGAAGTTTTGTCGGTGTTAAATTGTTATCTTTGGGTGACCCAGATGAAAGAGTAATTCAATTGTAACAAAGAGAATACACTACATAATTAGATGGGAGCTAAAAACATACCCAATTTACTTGAAGGCTGATCTTCCACTCCCTGCAATTAATGCAACCTAATAAGCATAAAATGCCAATAATACAATCCCCATAATCGGCAATGAATGATCATAAATGTGAGGAATTTCTACCTGTGAATAGATTACCCGTGCTGATTCCAGTTGAGACATCTCTGCATCAAAGGTATTAACCATTTCCAAAATTTCTGGTGTACTAACGAACCGCACAAACCTAGAAACAAGAAGAACAATTACATCAAATCCCATATGCAAAGCAGAATCTCATCAATAAGCTGCATTACCTCTCAAGTGTTCCCTTGGTGAACCACATTTCACCATTTTTACGTTGCTCAACTTCAAGTTTAATTGACTGATTAGACAAAGCAACTTGTTCCTCTGCAATCTTCAAATGTGTCACAAATGGCTTCACTAACCCTGATGCCAGCTTCTCAGAGTTTCCATCCTGGGAAACAAACAATTCGCATCTACCAAAGGAAAAATAATAATTCAATGCAATGCACAATAAATTAACCAAGAAAACAACAAAACATCCAAGCAACAAATGTCCTCACCGTGACCGCTTTGGGGACAGCTGGAATAACGCATAATCAAGAGGCGTGTCTGATTTCATTTCTCTTCAACAAAAGAGTTACTAAGATATTTCAAATAAATGAGAACATTCTTTGCCAGGAAGATCCTAATAGGATTTTTGTTAGTCAAGCCTTAGAACTCAATATGCCAAAGTGTATTTTCTGCAAATATAACTATTAAGAAAACACCAATTAGCTTCGGATGATACTGAAGCGAAATACATACTCAGTAAGCACTCATAAAGCAAATCTAAAAATAGAAACTAACACTTTACTAAATTAAACTGCAGAATACAGTAGCAGGATGATATTACAGATCTCAATATTAACAAAACTAACTTGCAATCCAAATGCACCTAAATTGTACTGTTTCCGTAAATGGAACTACATATCAGAGAACATAAAATCAGAATTGCGTCAGATCTGATTGTACATATATCAAAATTGGAATGCGAAGTTTGAAGTTAGCTAAGACCAAGCAAAAGACGAATTGCTAAAAATAGTACAGATTAACTGAGAAACCCCTAACAAAAACTGAAATGATCCAATCAATCAAAACTTACCTTGGAAAAATCAATGCGAAGATCTTCAGCTACCGAAACAGATCGTAGAAAATCGAGTTCAAATGTGCACCAACATTTGAGTTTGAATTGCGGCAACACATTCTTATTTTAGTAAAATGTGTGTTAAAGAGAATAGATAGCTTTTTTGATCCTTGAAGGAGGGGAGGGGTTTTGTTTTATTTTGATGGAATTCCCTACAATGAACTGTCTCTCTCTCTCACATAGCCGTCGTCAATGGGTTTCTTCGCTTTACTTCTTTCTAAACATATCTCTTCTCTTTCTCGCTCTAAAATCTTTTATCTCAGAGTATGTATACGTGTGTGTATTATAAATATTGTAGAGAGAGTCGGAGACTCGGGCGAGGCGAGAGGGTTCAGACAATATTTTTATTGCTACCAATCTTAATTAGAGTGAAAGACAAAACGACTCTTGTTTATGTTTCGAATTTTACGAATAACTTCACAATTGTTTGCCTTTCAAGTTACCAAAATGCCCATTTTATTTTTCAATTTTGTGAAAAATACTTTGTAACCACATAAAAACTTTATAAACTACCGAGACAAAATACGGAGACAAATTGTACGGTACAACAAATATAATTTTAAAATAAATAAGTTCATTAATTCCGTGCAAAATATGAAAGATATAAGATAATAATTTATTATTTTAATTATTAAGATAATAATTAAATATATGGTAAATATTTAATAAGGAGATGAGAGAGATAGTTGTAGTTATTAAATGTTTAGTTAATTGTTGAATTATATATTGTAGGTTTTTTCGATCAATTATTAAGTTAAACAATAATTGAATGAAGTGTAAATTTATTTAGTTATGAATGCGAGAAAATAATTATTTTAATTTTATTTAAATTTATAATATATAATTATATATTAGTGTTTATATTCACACAATTTGCTTGAAAATTATAATCCAAATAGAACTATGAAACTTGAATTTTAATAAACTTTAATTTAGTTGTGACAATTAGTTAATAATGAATCCATTATAATTTTTCAACTAATTTTATAGTTATTATGTGTCAAAAAAATCACACATAGTATTCATAAAAGTATTTGATAAAATTTCAAATTTTAATGAATTTAATTTTCTTAGGACATTAATTTAATAATGAAAATTACAACTAATGTTAAGATAATTAAATTGCGTGATATGTTAAGAAATATTTTCGATAGCTTAATAAAAAAATTATACATAAAATTTGTTAAGATATATTATCCTACATATATTTATGATAAAAAAATTGAGTAATAAGTATGTTAAAATCAAAAATAAATTAATATCTCAATAACAAATTTCTACATAAAATTTGTTAATATATTATCCTACATAAATTTGTGATAAAAAAAAATCAAGTAATAAGTTTGTTAAAAGCAAAAAAAATTAAAAAAAATGTTTAAAGGTTCTTTTTCCTATTAGAGACATAAGAATTAAAAAAAAAAACCTCTCATTTTCTTAATATGTAGGGGTTTCTTTTAAATAGTTTACAAATGTAGATATTATTTAATTATTATAAATTTAGGTAGTATATATTTGTACTAATTTGAATAGGAAATAAAAAAAAAAAACTGAACAAAAAAAAAGTGAAACCAATTAAGTTTGTATTTTTAATTGATTAGTTTTTATAACATACATAAATATAAATATCAATAATAATAAAAAATTGTATGAAAAATAAATAATTTTACAACATCCAGTCAGCATGTGAATATTTGGAATGAAAGATGGGACAAATTAACAACGCGGACTCAAGGGTGAAGTGAAGGATGTTTAATTATGCAAGTAACAGATGGAATAATAATGAAATAAATAAAATAAACGGTAATTAAGTTTGATCTAAAAATGGTGGGAGGGAGGGAGGGAGGGAGGGAGCTAGTTAAACTCTTCTGTCTTTCTTTGTACTTTCCCTAGCTTTTCCACCAACTCTAGTAAATTTTGTCCTAAAATAATTATTTCTCCTATCATTCACCTTTCCCCTTGTGTTGTCTATTTGTATTTCTTAATTTCCTGCTATCCTTCTTCCATGTAATTAGTTCTTTACTTCGATTTGGGGAGTGGGGGTTGGGGGTGGGAGGGCGAGGGGTTCTAGTACGATAACAGTACTTTTCGGTGGTGAATATGAATTATTAGCCTGTACTGTCGGAACATTAATATCAGATTTATTAGACTATTTATAATTAATTAATAGCCAAAATCAATCAGTAACCATGCATGCTACAGTACTAGTTTTGTGAAAGAATAAATTAATAGCACAAACAAACATCCATTAATTTTGTTTGCGAGTCATATATATATATATATATATATAGTACAGCAAAAACAATTACTTTTAATTAACTTCAATATCTAGTGATTCAAAATAGTGTCACTTAATGTGCTAGCTATCATAAACGCATGCATGTAATGTAGGACCTATTTACAATCTACTGACCAATTTTTTTTATCACAAAACTATATCAGAATGCACCCTGCGTCACATATATAATCCTATATATATATATATATATGCAAGGATGGACGGACGGACGTCTTGCACAAGTCAAAGGCAACTCAATAAAACCAAAATGAATGTGATTTTGTATATATTGATGATTGCAAGGAAAGAACGTCACGCATGAGTTTGTTTAATATAAAGAAAAAAGTGGACTTTCGTTGCTATAATTTCATGCAGCCTTTTGCTGTCTGTCCATATATATATATATATATTGGCAAACTATTAGTGCAAAACAAAACCAAATATCTGTACTGCAAAAGGCTGCATGAAAGTTATAGTAAAACTAAGGCATTTACGCAAACATTTGGCTGATGATGAGATAAAGAACCAGAGAATACTATTTCATACAAAAATTACCCGGAAAAAAAATATACACACTCCAATGAATACAACATATAACCTCAAAGTAAACAATTCAATCATATATATTTTAATTAATGGAACAAGCTAGAAAATATGCAAATTAATGCTTAAAAAATATGATAACGAAAAATCATAGGCTATATTCGAGGTTTATATATGGAGGAGACCTTACTATAAATTTTTGGACTTTATGTCTATACTATTTGTGAGTCATTTTGGCTGGAGACTCGAAGCAAACCAGACTCCCATCGATCTCAAAGGCAATTAATTAAATACACCTAGTTTTAACACCATGTCCCGCCGAAGGTGCGTCACTAGTGACGGCAATTTGCCTTTCATGACCTGTTTTGAATGAGACAATGATTTTGATTCTGACCGATAATTAATGAAACTAAAAATAGGGAATCAACAAATATTACTTATGAGAATAGTAAGGGATGATTTTGCTTCTCCAAAATCTGTTAAGATATTATATAAAAAACTAAAATACCTCGTCAAACAGTGGTAATATTTTAATGAGAATTAAGAAGGAAAACCAAATCCATCTGGAGACGGAGACGATAACTCGTGTGTGTGTGTGTATATATATCTTTCTAGTTGTTCTTACATGTTTTTTTGTTTCTGTTTTTTATGGATACTAAAATTTGCATAGGCTCACTTGGACAAAAACTTAATTTTATTACTTGGTGTTAATTTTTTTTTTGCAATGCATGTAAACATGGAAATTAAAGAAACAAGAAAAAATTGCTTGAATATGATTTTATTTAGCGGAAGGGCTAGCTAGTATCATTAAAAGAAGACACACTTGCATCTAAATGTGTCTATTGAACAATGAACATTTTTCATTTCTTGATATATATATAAGAAAAAGGTTGAAAGTCTTACGATCACAAGAGCCTACCAGTGGATACTTGGAATACACCTCCCAAATTCATTGGAAATAAGCCTTGTTTTTTTCGCCCCCTCCTTTCATCAACATGTTACACCACTGCAATATCTTCGCAAGTGTTTGAGAAATTATTCCTGATTAATCTCTCTTAATAATATACAAGCTGTGTATTAATTGTTATATGATGTATATATATGGCTTCTCTTTTTCAACTTCAGCTGCTCCTTAAGCCACACTAGTTGCTTAATTACACAGCTCCCAGAGCCAAATGCCGCTCTTCTAGGCAGCTCAACATGAGCTTCTGTCCCATGGTACATGATTAATTATATCTTCTTCTTGTAATTAATTTCTCTTTAATGATTATATAGAAAAGAAAAGAGAGAGTCTCCACATATAAAATTGAACATTAATTTGGAATGCAGGCTGGGGTGAGACTTGTGCCTAAGATCCAAATTTCAAAGGCAACAGAAAGATCATCTGCAATTAGATCTCTTAATTGCTTCAAGATTACTATACTAATGTTAAGAAATTAATGTTAGTTTGAAAATTCATTATTACCCATGAATTAATTAATAACTCATCATCCTCTTTCTCACAATTACTCCATCTTGATGAGATTTTTTAGGGACAAAGTAAGAAAAAATTAGATTTTTTCTTCATGAGAAAAAAATTTCTTCTAAAACTACATATATTATGGAAAGGAGAGGAGGTTGCACTGTACGTAATCTAAGATACAAATTAAATGAAACTGGTGTTGCTTGTCATTTATTCTAGTCAATTAATTTACTAACTGGCATATGTTTGGTGCTCGCCGCAGGCTCAACTAGAAACACTGCAGATTGTCCGTAGCACAATTAATTGCCAAGCAACTGTCTATTGATGAAACTAGTGTTGCCCCACTAACCAAATTTGCTGATTCCCTTGACACTGTACGTATGACAATAATAATTGTCTACCTGGATCATTCTACACATTATTTTTTTTCTTAATTTGATTTTGAATTAATTCGTATAGATATGTGATAAACCCACCTAAAATATACGGTGATTTATTATGGTAAGGTGAAGCCTTCATTGTTTTATTAATTACATGCACCAACACACAAGTAACTAGCTAGTAATGAAATGAAACAACAGGTTGAAATCATGATGGCTCTGGAAGAGAAATTTGGAGTGTCGATCGGGGAAGTGGGAGCTGAGAACATTGCAACCGTTCATGACCCTCCTGCTGATTTGATTGAGAGAGTGAATTAAGGCTACTTCTTAAATTAATTAATTCACCCAAGTAATAATTAACATTTCTCAACATATATATTTAGCTAGTTAGCTAGCTATATGATGATGTCCCATGATTTTGGTTTTCCTGCATTAATTAATTAATTGCCTTCCATCCATCACTGTGATTATCCGGAGATTTTTGTTGTAACAATCCAAAGCTATTCAAATGTTCCTTTTTCTTAAGAAAATATTATACTACCTTCGTTCCAAATTATAAGCAAATATTTTTAAATTCAAAATTAATATAAATTCATTTAATTTATGTCACTACAATTATAAATATCATAAATTTCTGTAAAAAAAAATACTAGTACTAATTATAATATTTATTGTTTTCAAAATGTAAATGATTTATTTTAATTTTGAGTTTAAAAATATTTTAAATTGACTTTTCAAAAGCCAATTTTGATATTATAATTTAGAAATGATGAAATATAATAAATGCATTTCAATTAACCTTCTCAAGTTAAAAATTCATATAATCCCCATTAATATATTAAATTACTGCTACTTGTACATTAATAATTAATGAAGCTTTATAGCAGCTCATTGAAAGAGTCATAATAATATATACATACAGTACCAAGTTTAAAGAATCAAAACCAATATACAGGGGCCGGGGCCGGGGCCAAGTAACAAATATATATGTACAGAAGAAAAAAGAAAAAGGATGAAAAATAAGAAATTAAGAAAAGGCATCATATATCACTCCATTAACAAAACCGAGGAAACAATTAGGCCCAAAAATCAGTTGTTGTACGTACTTCTCTGCAATAAACTCAAGCTAAGAAGCATGCAGTATAAAACGCATGGTTTCTGCATGCAGTGACGATATTTTCTTCATCTGAACCATATTCGTCGTTACTTTGGCAGATCCATCATGTTGCACTCACTTAAATCGATCATGCGCAACAACTTTGATAGAATATATATAGATTAATATTGTAGTATTCATTAATTTAGGTATTAATTAAGGTTGTCTATGTACAGAAATTTAGACATTTGTCGTTGATATTAATTACTTCACACAAATAGTCACTTCCTCTCTCAACGATCCAAAGCACTTGGAACAATCCTGCATATATACAGCAAAATATATTCAAAGCATGCACTTAGAATTATTAAAGATTTATTTATTTTGTTTTCAAATCAAATTCCTCAATTTTTATAAGGATGCATCAACTTTTCCGTTACTTCTTAATTTATGGCTCTTAAAACTCAGAAACGTACAGAATGTAAAGAAAGAGAGATGGAGGAACGCACCAGTCGTATCCAGTTGGACTTCTAGGCTCCTTTCGTTGTAAGGCTTCCGATGTCGTGTCGATTTTCTCCTCGTCAGTTTCTTGAAATCCCCACGAGGTGTGGTAGCTGAACAACATAAACAAATTACACCCACATCAAACACAACCAGCTGTACATATATATATATATATATATATATATATATATATATATATATATATATATATATATATATATAATAATAATAATTAAGAAGCATAACCCTGAAAATTATGACCCAAATTAAAGCTAAAAAAAATCCAAAACACCATTATAAGATCAATATGATTATATTCATAGTTCAAGTATATATTGGCTATATATGGATTCTTTTAAGGCCAAGGGCAATGCATCTAAAAGTTCGGAGTCCCCTATCATTACATTATTATTGAAGGACGCTTATGTCAGCCATCTTTTATTAATTTCCAATGTCAGGTATAATATATAATACTATTACTGCGGATGCATTAGGAAAACGAAAAAATTAAATTAAATCCAAGATCCTAAAAGCTTCACAAGTCATAACAATTATACATATAGATCAATCCTCGTATATATACATCATAAAAAATTTATGTTTGTTAATATAGTAGGTATAGTGTAATACCCACAAAGTTTTTTTTTTTTCAAAGTCCCACATCATGTATTCTCTAAAAACTCTACCCTTTCTAAGGTTATATAAGGGGGGCTTAGCCCTTTAGTTTTCCCACACCAACAATTAAGACCTTCATTTTGAGAAAGGCTTTGTGGTGGGAGGGCTTTTAATAAAAGACCTCCTTAGTTAAAAATTTTGGTGTCGAGGGCGTAGACAATCTTCGGTACTCGTATTTTCGGGTATGTTCATATTTAAATTTTTGTATTGTTATTATTGTTTTAAGTATTGTATTTAGTTTGTTAGTTAGTATTTAGTATATTTTGTTAGTAATTAGTATTTTTGCATTGTTGTTATTTTTGTAGTTTTAATTATTGTTTTGTATTTAGATTAATAGTAAATAGTTTTGGATTAGTATTATTGATTTTAATTATTGTTTTGCATTTAGATTAATAGTAAATAGTTTTGGATTAGTATTATTGATTTTAATTATTGTTTTGTATTTAGATTAATATCTAATAGTTTTGGATTAATATTATTGACTTTAAGTATTGTTTTATATTATTATTTTAGTAACTTTAAAGTTTTGAAATAATGGTTTAATTGTTTGAAAAATGATTAAAGATTGAAAGAATATTTTAAGATATACTTATAGCTATTTTAAAATGAATAAGAAGAATGTTGCATAATAGAATTATTCTAATAACGTTTAATTGTCCTGAATTTATATTTAGGATCTGTTCAGCTATTAATTTTGTGTTCAGCGATATCGAGGTAAGTGACTTTCCGAGCTATTTAGTATTTTAAAATTATCGTTTATAATTATTTATGCTTTAGAAATTATTCGGATGCCTAAATGTATTGTTTCAAATATTGTTATTTTTTATTTAAGGCCTCCATTTGAATGAAAATGTTGCACTTATATTTTGTTAAAAACCCGGATCAAGTATTAAAATAGAATTTTGATTTAGAAAATGAGATTATATGACTTTGAACTGTGAAATAAGTATAGTTTTGAATATCGAAAATATTGAGAAATTGCTTTTAGAAACCTCAGGCTGACTATGTATTGAAACCGTTAGTGTTTACGCTAGTTCCGGAACAATTTAGGACCTACTAAGGCGCACACCATTAGATACCCTTCGGGGGGCGCTCTTCGAGGCGCGTGCATGATAAGATACCTTAGTAGGGGGCGTATCATTGACATTATCGAACATAAGGGCCGTGTTACAGGGTTGCTGTAACCTTAGTCGTTCTGTGGATTAAAAGATACATCGAATATATTGAACTTATCGAAATCGTTGATCGAATATATTAAGCTTATCGAAATTTGTCTTTGAATTGTGTTTTGTAATTATTGATTTTGGTTTTGAAAATAAATATTGACTATTGTTATTAAGAAAAATGTTATTCCAAAAAGTATATTTATTACTGTTATTGAACAAAATATATTTCGAAAAAGTGTTTTGCAAATAGTACTTGATCCACTTAAATAGTGAAGATTGTTACTTGCTGGGCTTCACCGCTCACCCTTACATTAACTTTTACAGGGTCCATTGTTAAGAGCCGAGCACTGTGGATACTTTTGTGGATGATCGAAAGATATTTTAGTTTAAGAAGTTTATGAATATTTTAGAATTATGATAAGACTTTTGTTATTGGAGCTGTGTTTCCAAAGTTATGTTTCCGGTATTTAGTTATTGAACCTTAGTGTAATTTTGATAATTAAAGACTGTTCGGTTTCAAGTTAGTTTCATTATTGTTGAGTTATTTTTGTTTGTGTTTGGGTTGCGCTATTGATAGTGTTGCCTTGCGAGCTTTGTGCTTGCGGCATGTGACACTACGGGTCTGTAGCTGATTCGAGGTGTTACATATAGAGTGAACAACTATTTTCAATGATAATTTTATATTTTTTAATCAAAATGTAGCCCTAAAATTAGTTAAGAAATTAATAATAACTAATGACTTGATATTAGAAATGATCATCTATAGTGAAAAAGGTTGTGGAGAATTAGAAACATAGTATCACCTTATAATTTGAAAATAAAGAAAGCATAATGTATTTATGTATAAATGCACCGGAAGGGTTTAAAGAAGAAAATGTATGCTTGATGGATTACGTGAAAAGGGCGAAACGGGGGAGGAGGAGGAGGAGGGAGAAGACGGCACAGAACCCGATTCGGTGGAGACGTTAAGGTTAGGGAGAGCGGTGGCGGAGTTGGAATTGGTGCGGAGGATGGTGATGCTGCGAGAAACAGGAAAATGATCATCATCATGATGACGGTGATGGTTATAAGAAGATCGTCGGTGGGATGCCGCAGAGAAAGTGTTGAACTTGCGGAGTTTTCTGAGGCCCGACTCCGGTGCCGGACCAGCAATCGTTTCCCCAAAGCTTGTGAAGGAAACAATTATGCTTTCTTCTTCTTTTATAACAACCGAAAAAAGTGGTGGTGGTTGGTGGTTTTCTTAATTAATTAATAATTGTGAATGTATTATTTGGTCTTAATAGAGAACAACATCTGCATGATACCGACTGTTACGAAGATAGGGAGGAGAGGGAAGGGGATCGAACGTTACAAAAAAGATGTTTCTATTTTTTATCCTCCAAACAGATTAAATTAATTTATCTTCAAGGCTTGGGAACTTTTTCATTCTTATACCATCACCACCACCACCACCACCACCAGCAGGAGGAAGGAAGAGATTTAATTAATTACTGTCTCCGGCTAATATGGATTTGTTTGGAGCCATAAACATATTTTTGGATAAAACTTACTAATGTCAATGTACATGGACGATGACAAATAGATTCAAGCATTAATAACAAACAAATAGATTCATAATGTTTCACCATCATTTTCATTTTTTTTTAATGTATATAAAATTATTATTACTCCTTTCGGTCCTTTTTAATTGTCTAATTTTTATTTTTTTCAAAAAATAAATAAATTCTCTTTTATCTGTCATTTGTAAAGTCAGGTGATAAGCCCCAACCCAATTTCTATTTTTTTTTATCTATCATTTGTAAACAATTGTTCTTTTTTATCTATCATCATTTCTAAAAATAGTAAGGGATAAAATTGAAATTTAAGACTTTCATTTGTAGAAGAGGAGAAATCTAGCAAGCACTCGATGGTAGATTACAAGTCCAGATGAATGATTCAGTTTTAGGGAGGGCCCATCCCATATCCAGTCAGGTGACCCAACCCAACCCAACCCAGGAGGTTTTGACAAAACAACACTTGTTATTTTGCCTTTTTCAAAAATGGCCTCTAGTGTTTGTTGTACTTGATAGGTGGTGGGGTAATGCTTCCAGTTCCAAGTGGCAGGCAATAGCCAGCCAATATGTTTGAATAATATTCTTCTTCTTCTTCTTCTTCAACTTGTTGCAACTTACAAGCTTTGCTTCGTTCTTTTCCCCCCTTTTCTTTCTTTCTTTGTCAACTTGTACCCCTTTTTATGACCTTCTTTTTCCTCCTATCATAATCTAACCTATTAGTAGTAGTTAGTATTAAATGAATGAAGCTAATACCTATTATTATTATTATTATTATTATTATTATTATTATTCTATCCTCATAATCACTCCCACCTCAACATTATTTACTGGCAGCTGTTGTTTATTGGAGTATCTCACATTAGTCATCATAACCCAACCATACCTCCTGCTGCTTTATTATTAAATAAATAAATAAATCAATAATAATCATATCAAGCTTTATTATGTAAGTTGATACGTAACAAATCGTATTCTTAGTTGGCCCTTTAACAAATTATTATGGAGCAAATTACTTTGGATTTGACAAGTCCCATCACCAGACATAGGACAAAACAACAACAGCTGTCGTGACGTTTAGATTTTGTGCCGACAAATAGTCTAATGTGTATACATATCCCCATAATCCTACAACCATTGCAACCACAATATTGCATTTCTACTTTTGGCAAGTTGCATTAAGCCACTGGGTCCATTTTATCGTCTCCTTACTAGTAATTAACAAGTGCACTCCCAACAGTTATAAGAAGAAAATAAATACGACGGCCTTTTTCCCATTCCCCCTCGCACCTAGGGTGTTTGTAAGAAGAATAATTGGGGAGAGAATATATAATTCTCAAAGGAATATAATCGTTGATAATTTGCCATCTATATACATGTACGTGCGCAAACTGGTATACATCTCTGCCTGGCTGGCTGGCTGGCGAGGGGAGGGGGGGGGGGGGGGGGGGGGGGGGCAGAATTATTTTTTATTTTTACTCGAGATCAGTAAAATAGAGAATTAATTCTAAACTAGAAAATGAAACTGCCACCAATTAAAGCCAAATATATCAACATGAATAATAGAAAACCAATTCTTGGTGGAAAAGCTCAACAATTTCAATTAAGCAACAATGAACAAACTGAGAAGCCTTCTTCATGCCACTACATCCTCCTAGCAATTGACAAGCTTAGTCCAACTAAATAGGACAAACTATCTATCCAGATTATCTCTTCCCTGGATTATGAAGTTCACGAAACTGTCCACAATGATTGGACTAATTGACATTGATCCAATATTTGATCTTTGACACAATCAAGCGGATATGCCAGCATTGTTGCTGGAGGAAACATCATGGCCAGATGAAACCTTCTGCTTCCTACCTCTCCTCCTACTTTTGCCCTCTCCTGGAACACATCCTCCTCCCTGGTGACTTTCTTGGTGCTCCGCCTGCCTTCAAAAATCAGAAATTGAGACGAGGAAAAAAAGGATCCCCGTAAATAAAAGAACAAAGTGATAAATGTTCAGATTGTTTGGGGAAGGGGGAGAAAGAGAGGTGGAGATAGCACTAACCCCAAAGCAAAACCCTTGAAAGTGAGTGTCAAATTTAGAGGAGTCATCAACCTCAGACTTCCTCGAGGTCATCTCAAAATTCCTTTTGTTGGAGGCGCTGGGGCTCTCCCCGTAGGTGTCAAACATAGAAGAAGAACATGATGTTGCACTTCCACTGTGGGAAGAGGAACCAACAGCCTCTATGTCACTTTCAAACATATCCTCAAACAATGCCTTCAATTCCTCGAAGCTCTCCTCCACATTTTCCTGACAAATTCACACACTACAATTGAAAACCATGCTACTGCTTAGCTTCAATTCTAAGACAACAACTAGGTGCCTCGTCAAGACAAGTATGTAATAAAATGCACCATGCTACTGTCACAGCTGCATTACTAAGACAACAAATAGGTGCCTTGAAGTATAATGTAAATCCACCACGCTATTGTCTTAGCTGCATTTACTAAGACAACAGAGATGTGGGAAAAAATGAAGATTATATTCTCAAAGATAACTACTTAATTCTATGAGTTTGCCTACCATCTTGAGAATCCAGAGTTGCCCAGGAGGAGAACATGATATCAGGTAGTTCAACAGAATCATCACAGCCCAAAGATTTGTATGTATGTTTTTTTGCTTGGCACTTTCACAGCCCTTATCTTTGGTGAATTAGGTACTAACTCCAAGAATCTTATATTAACGAAAATAAAAGGAGAAAAAAATAATGAAAGCTTGTAATTTTCCAAATTGTGCTAGGAGAATTGCCAGGAATATTAAACACCAGTCCGACCTATTTTAGTGGAGCAGAAATTGAGCTACAATAATATCATGTTTCAACAAGACACCATAAAATTATCTCAGCACATAGTAGGGGGACTTGGACCTTTGATTACTACTTGTCAAAAAGAAGGCTTTGATTTTTAATATGGGCTCACGATAGAGAAATGAGAGCACACTTGCTCTAATTTTTCCTTTCTAAAAAGTTATTTGGGTTAGGAGCCCACTGGACCTAAAGATGTTCCCAGAAATGGAAAAGGATTCTTCTACCCCTTACCTATTCAAGTCTACAGAAAATTATGTTCGGCTCATAGACTCTCACACCAATCAGCATATAACAAGGTAACCATATCTTTACTAATATCCAAATTTACCCCAAATTTAAACCCCTAAGGAAGCCATGTCATGTTGATGCACAAATGTGAGAATCACAACATATGCTTAGAAAAGATTGAAGCATGACGACTTGGTGTAACAGTCCAGCTAATATATAATTATCCCCCGAAAAGGGCCCCCTCTTCCCAAGATACAATTTCTGTAGCAGTTGAAGGCAAACATAATCAGAGAGAGCTCATAGGCCTGAAAGCAATTTAACCAAATAACAAAGTTATATATACACATAAAGGTAGGTCATCATTTGTCTCCAGTTGTATCTCTCTCATTTCCACATTATGGAATAAAATTAGACTGAGATTTTTCCGTGTCAAACATTTTCTTATACATAAACATATTTATGACTAATTCGAAGGTTGTCATACATGGAAACAATATATTTGTGTGCATGTAATTGAGTGCAATATGGTCAGTAGTGAAAACTATGGTAACACAACAGAGAACAGAGACTTACATTAGACTTGTTTTGGCTCATCATATCTGCCATTTCATTCAGAAAATCTCCCATTCCCTGCGCATACAAATACATGAATTAATACAGAGCTAGCCAAGATTTGCCAAAATTTAAGAAGTACGCTAAAATCTTCATTTCACTTCTAAAGGGAATGCATTAATCTCATTTGTGTTGGTTACTAATTTATTTATTTATTTATGTGCCACCATAATAATTCTGCTATTCCTTAGACAATCGAACATGAATTCATTGAATTAGTTTAAGAACAAAGAGGTAATGCTTCATTGTGACGAGGGCCTATCAACATTTCATCAAACAAAATTCAGGAAAAAAGAGAGGGAATTAATGGACTTACGTTATCGTCATCATCACGATCGTAAACTCCAACGTCGTACATAAACCTTTTGTTCGTGTCGGACAGCACTGCCAAAAGAAATCCCACAAAACTGTAGCAGTCAATTGAATTGAATGTACCAACAATTAAAAAAAAATAGGGAAAATAAAAGCAACGAGAGAGCAAATGACCAGAATAAGCTTCTTGAATGGCCTGAAATTTCTTTTTCGCCTCTTCCACGTACTTGGAATTCCCAGAAGCCGAACAGCGATCAGGGTGCCATCTCTATGCAAATATTCCCACCCAAAAAATTATCAGCCCTTTTATATACTAAACTCTAAAAAGGAAAAACAAACAAAGTAACCATTCGATTCCTGGAAGAGAATCTCAAAGGAATTAGTTATAGCCATAGTAGAACTAATCATCAGAAAAACTGACAAAGATGCTTGTTTTCTTCTAAAAAAAATAAAATAAATGAGATTAAGAAGTTTCCAAAATTTAGCTAACCAGTGCTAGCTTCTTGTAAGCAGTCTTGAGTTCCACCCCAGAGCATTGTTTGTTCAACCCTAAAACAGAATAGAAATCATCGTTCTTATCTTCCTCTGCAGCCATTGCTCAGAAACAGATCTTCTTAATTAATTTATTAATGGAGAAGAACAAATATGAGAATCCCCAAAGCCCCTCCTGTTTGTTTTAATTTATAATAAAAGGAAGAAGAAGATAAGAAAGAAAGAAGGACCAATCAGAACACGGAACCTTAGCATGTTACAGTGACTGTCCGGCGGGAGAAGAAAAACAAGTCAACTGTTAATTAACTCTCCCCTCCCTGTCCCCCATAATCGCTGAAGCCTCAAAGGGATGCAGGGTCTTTTTAATTTATACACGGAGAAACAGATTTTTTCTAAATTGGAGTAATAATATTGGGGACGTGGATTGTTGGATTATTATGTTCAATGTATGTATGTATAATAATGGATGGTTCCGATGAAACTGAGGAAGGGAGATATTTTGGGCTTACGGTCCATTACTCCAGAAAGTTCTATAGTGGACTACTATTTATTACTCCATTAACTCTTTCTTTTTCACTTGCTAGCCAACTGCTATTTATTGGCTTCTTTGTTTTTCACAGCCTCTCGTATGCATTAAGATGATGTTAGACTAAATTTTTTTAAAATTAATTTAAAATTAAAATTAAAATAATTTATTAAAAATTATAAAATTTTATAATAAATAATTTAAAATTATCATTATTATAATGATTAAAATTAATAAAAATTGTTGTTAATTTTAAGTTGATTTTAAAAAATAAATAATAAACTTTTATGTTAGAACGGAGAAAGTATTACCTTAGAGATAGTATATTTTAACATTATTAATTTAATTTATTAAATTTTAAAAATTAAAATTAATATCAAATTATTTAACTGCTGAAAATAACAATTATAATTGTCTGTAATAACTTTAATTAGTTTTATACCAACACAAATTATATATATTAAAATTTAAAATTTTCTTATTAGTTAGTTGTAATAATTTTGAAAAGGAGGTTCAAAAAATTTTGAGACCTATCCATTATCGGAAATGTGCTCCTTTACCATTCGCGTGTGTTTTTGAATGTACATTTTAAATAATATATTATTATTATTATTATTTTATGTATGAGAATTAGAAGTTATAAAAAAATGATTTGGTCTTTTTAAATTATGAGTTGATTGATTAGTCAACGGGACGGGTTTAATTACCTAGCAATTTATTTGTATTGATATTCTTATATATATATATATATATATATATATATATAATTACATTACAATTATAAAATATTACATTTATTTTTAAAATATAAAATTACTTACAATTTTGTAAAACTAATTTGAGATAACTTAAAATTAAAAATGATAAAAATTGTATAAGTTTAATTGATAAAATTATGATAGTGTAAATTATCTGAAATAATTATTAATTATAATATTTATTATTTTAAAAGGTTAAAAGATTAGTTGACTTTAGAAGTTAAAAAATTAATTTTATATTTTGAACTGGAGCGAGAATGAAAAATAATAATGCTATTCATAATTGTAATAATTTTCTTAATTTAAAATTGTTTATAAAATTAGTATTGCAACTATGAGAATGTCTAAGGTTGTGAAAACATAAATGGTCATGGTGACATAATAATAAATTTTTGGTAAGAATTCGATAAGTTGGTACTAATCTAATTCTTTTAAAGAGTTATTTGTTTGGAAGGAATAACATGGGATTTCATTTTCCATCTCATATAACTTTTGTATCATCTATTAATAAAATGCAGTTACATTAGTAAGTAGTGGAAATATCATTTCTCTTATATTTAATCACGCATAAAGTGAAAAACATTACAAGAAGAAATTGTTTTGTTATAAAAAATAATTTGAAAAAGTAGTATAAGAAAAAACAATTAAAACGAATGAGAGATACTATAAAATAAAAAAAGTTTTAAAAAAATAAAGATAAATATAAATACATAAACAACAACTATATAATTAATCTTGAACATTAAAAAATAAAATTTTATATTAAAATCTGTATTATATCTTAATTTTTAATAATTAAAATAAATATAATAATTAATTTTATAGTTAAATATTAAATAAATAGAATTATCCAAATAAATAATGGTCGTGAACGCATTATTACCTCCGTCCGTCCGATGTCGACAACGCCTCCAATTTATTATCAAAAGCTAGTAGTAGACTAGTAGTAGAAAGTGAGTAGGTACAAAGTTCAATGTTCTTCCTTCTACAAGTGGTGCTCCGGACAAGAATTAAGGACAACTTTTTCTACGATTCTCATCCCCACGGCCCCACCCACCCACCCACCCGTATTTTATATCCCTGGCCATCAATCTAGAGAGGCTGATACATAAATATAATAATAATATTCTATCAGGGTCGTAATTATTTTTATCTTAATTAATTTGTATAATTTAAATTTATTAAAAAAAATTGAGACTTTTTCGTTAACAGGCGCCCCCCCGTCCATCGTCATCGTTAATCAAGCTGGATCTCACACTTTCCAGTTTCCACAGTACCTGGACACGAGACGTGAACTGTCCTGAAATGGAAGGAGTGAACAAGTGGGACTTTTCTCCACTCCAGCGGCCAGCAGTATCTATCTATACTATCCTATAATATTACTATACTGTCCCCATCTAATTAATGGACTTGGTTTGAGTCTCAATAATTTCATCGGTCGGAATCACCACATGCTCCTCCTCCTTTCCATTAGAAGAAGAACCAGTCAAAACTTTTTTTAAACTAGCATACATATGACTCAACCTCATCCAAACCACAACGCATGCACATAATGAAATCAAATTCAGGTGCTTCAGGTTCTCGGACACTCGAAAAAGAATATAAAATAAAATTGTAAATGCTCTTATTATAGTCTTGGCACAAAGTTTCTCATCTTCATAGCATAGCATACTGGAGGGGCATAACTACCCCCCCCCCCCCCCCCAGTTCAATGCTTTAATACAATTATTTCAACTGTTTCCCACATTACTTTATAATAATAACTCACTGTGTTCTCAAGGCTTTGATCCAATCAATTTCAACACCAAAGTCACCTGGCCCAGATTTAGCACCTGGGACTCCACCCTCAGCATTAACAGATAGAGACATGCCAAGAACTCTAGATGGATTCATTTCCAGCTGTGCGTCTATGACATTACCTCTCCATGTTGGTAGGAATCGAGCAAGAGGTATCTGTAAAGCCCGTCAGTAGAAGCTTTCATAGGAAAAACAGCTAGTTATATTTGTTTACAAGAGGTGGTGCTCTGAATGAAAACAAGGGTCAAATACCCAACAATTTACCAAGAGCAAATCAAGCAACATATACACAACCACAACTTTTTAATCATAAGAAAATTAATTATGCCCTGTACAACCCCCCCACCCCTCCTTTTTTTCCCTCTTCACTCGCAAGTTGAAGATGCTTTATATCTCAGACTCCACTGTGAGCAGTAGATCTCATACTAGATGCATGAAGTAACAAACTAAACATCATGGGTATCTTGGACTTAATATAGATGGATTTATTCACCACCAACTAGTCTCTGTCTTTGTGACAGACCAAAAATGATTTACTGCCATTCAAACAGCTGACTTTGTGATAACCTTGCTCAATGTAAATGAGGTAAAGATGGAAAGAACTTGCCTTCGCAATATACCAGTCGTCTTTAGGCACAAAAACAAAAGCTTGCCATGAATTATCTTCTTGTTGTCCAGGTGAATTTACCCAATTCTCTGTATAAATCTGCATAAAAGTTTAATGAAAGTTTACTACAAAATTTGTAGCTTACTGCCAATTAATTATGTAAACAAAACACTACAGCATCAAGGCTACAAGCTTTTTCAAATTTTCTTGGTTACAATGACAGAAGATGGAAAACTCACTGTAGATATATAACATCTACCATCTCCCTTAAGCTTTAGTGCTATTGTATCATATGGATCCAAATCAATGAAGCCATCAAACTGCAAAAAATCATGGAGCTAATGGAAAATGTTTCCCAAGTCTCAAATGGCGTCACAAGAGGACGAGAAAAGGAAAGGAGAAGTTTTTCTTTGGCAACAAAAATATATGTTAGAGAAATATCACCAGCGGACATAATTTATCAAAAACTGTTACTTATGCCACGGACTGATAAATGGTAGGAAATAGGTTCAATAGTTCAGTTTTCTTGAACACATGTATTATACTCAGAGTTAACAAGGGCAGGCAAGAACTCCTAACCGAACTGAACTGAAAACTCTATCTACCTTCAATGTGTGCATATATATGGTAGAAAAACACGAACCCAACCAAAACCCTTGACCATCCACCAACCCAATGTGTAGTGGAGCACCTCCCCTTGACTGACTGACTTGGCATCATTTATTAAACCATTGACATCTCTAAAAAACTTTAGTCAGTGTCACAGCAGCATCGACATAGCTTCGACTGCCTCCCTAAAAGAGGAAGCAATATTGAAGTTTTCACTTTTTAATTACAGAGATGCCACAATAAAGAGAATTTTCTTACACCAAAAAGTAAAATCTGGTTTATTTTCTTACCGATGAATAGGCTTTATACCTATGAATTATATGCTCTTGGACTTAAGTATTGTTATTCTTGTGAGCAGTTTATTTGTTTTGCAGAAAATGGCTTTAGAAAGACAAAACGGGAAAAAAGGAGCATTAATGGCATTTTCGTAATTCTGGAGAGAAAAAGAGGGCCGCCGCCTTGTTTCCTAGGCTAAAATGAGGGCCGCCACCCTTGTCTGCGGACCAGAATTTGCTGAGTTAGTTGGGCAGTGTGATGTTGTTTTGAAATAGGACTCTTGTGGCTGATTTTTAATAGGATACTTGGAGAGAAGTTAAGAAGGATATATCATTATATAATCTCATGTTATTAACCGAATGAGAGATGACTTTTTGGAGAGAGCTTTGCAAGGATTGAAGTTTAGGTTGCACTTTCAGCTATGTTAGGCTAAGATTTTATTTTTAGTTCTAATGGATGTTGAACTTTATTATCAATTAATGGTTTGATTAAGTCTATATTAGCTATTCTTTTTTATATGAGATTTGTTCTTGATAATCTACTTTAATTGATTAATGATATTTGCTTTGATTGAATTAATGTGGCCAGTTAAATTGATTAAGTTTTTATCATCTGCTACATTAAGATATATATTCAACAAACAATATTGTATCTAATCATAATTAGCAATTAGTAATATTTGATTGTAGTCAAACTTTTGAATATTATTAAGGCTATCAAGAAGTCAAGTTAAATAATCTACGATTGTGTGATTGTTGCTTGGAATAATCTAATTCTTTAATTCTTAGTGCTACTGTCATATTAAATCTAGATTGATAGTTCTAGGTTGTATAACAGTAAAGACCTATTGGATGCGATTGTTACAATAGATTAAAAACTAAGGAGAATTTTGGGTAACACTAATATTTGTTATCTAGGGTTATTAGTCTCCTTGAAGGAAAAAATTAATGTTAAACTTGATTATTAATTATGAAAAGGTGATATTGAACTGAAGAACTGAAATTTCTCTTTATTGATTCCTCTCATTAATATTTAGTTTTATTTATTTGCAATTTCATTAGTTAATTCATATTCAAAATCCCCTTATTTATTTATTGTCACTAGAAATTGGAAACATTAGAATAGATTGAAATAGTATCACTCCCTGTAGGGTCGACTCTTACGTACACTATTACATAAATATTTTTCCAAAGTAAGTTTTTATTTTTGGGGTGCCTACGACAGCAAACCCACTTATTATGACATTTGTTTAGGACTCAACAACATATCAATATATCTTAAGCATCCAAGACAAAAGTCATCATCATTAATTTATAGTAGAAATGAAATATGGAATAATCAAAGAACTTAATGCTACCACTGATGTCGTGAGGCATTCCAGAAACAAGTAGTAATAATTCAAAAAAATAAACCTTTATTCCTTTTTCTTCTTCTTTTTTTTCGCTTCTCCCTGATACTCTCAAACTTTAACCCACGTTGCAATCAGGGCCTGAAACATACCCCTCACCCTGTTGGGTGGTAGGAGATATCACAGAAGCTAATAGCAGGTGTTCGGACAGGAAAAAACACGTCTTACTAGTTGCTTCTGACTCTTGATCTGTAAATGCTTAAGGAAGTTGGAAATGTTTTTCACCTTCTTAGACCGCATTCCACAAAAGCCACTCCGAGAAATATACCATTTTGAACCCTCGGTAACATCCTGAGAGAGGTTTCTAGAGAATATCCCTGTCAGATATAACAAAAGGGATTAAGTCCAAAATCAAATTCCAGGAACAGAGCTACAATTGATGTGATACAACAATTTTGGGTCCATAAGCCTATCTTCAGGAGTACCAAATGTATCACTATACCCAGAGGAAATTAATTAGCAATATATAGTAGTGGCAGCCATAACAAGGTAATTTACAAATAAAGCCATAAAGGCAGGTTTGAACCATGAGCTACAATTGAGTAACCTAATTTCTGGGATAAGTCAATTAAGGGAATCACTCTCAAATGCATTTTCTAGACGGTGATATGTAAAGAAATGTAAAACAAGGGGAACAATCAGTTTAGGAATTAAACATCTTACAAGTTACATTCCAGTCGTGTTGTTTCTTATTTCTGCAACAATGCATCTCAGTTTCCACTTCAAGTAGAAGATAAGCAGAGCATAAGTTACCTCCCCAAATCATGTTTGTCAAACCATAAGATTTCGTTCCAATCTTTCTTGCTATCGTCCTTTCAGCAGTAAGCCGGTTATTTACGACCTATAAACGGCATTTTATTCCCTTAGAAAATATTATTCTTAATGTAAGCTGCCTCAGATGCATTTCTCCAAATTTTTGGGTAGTAATATATAATGCCATAATTTTGATTCTTTCCTTGGTTAATTTAGGTTGTAGATTTTTTTATCTTTAACTAGGTGACCTAGAAAACATGATCCAAGTTATTTAGTTTAAGGCAGACTCACAGAAGATGATTAAAGGGGATGCGAATAACGAAATCACTTGTATAGAAAGAGGAAGTTGAAGTAGTCTTTTGACCAACACTCGTGTCTCTAGATGTGTGCTTATTTATTTATTGTTATAGTTGAAGGGACCAGAGCTATCACATGTCAATGAATGAAATTGTACAAGTAAAGTCCCATGTTTTTCTGTTAAATGATTTGAATAACTCAAGCTACCAAACAATGTATGAAATCTGAGAGAAGGAAGGTTGGAAAATGGCCAAATAGTTATATTCATAAGAAGATTATAATGAATTACAATATACACCTAAAAGACATTTGGAATTGTTACAAACAATTAAGCAACAAAAGGTAAGTTCTAGTCAAATACTGAATACAATACGATTGGCAAAGGCATGCATGTAAAGTCTGGCTTATTTTAAGCATAGAGTAGTAAGAGTACATGGACACTCGATCATAGAACAATATGAAAATTAAATATTTTTATAGAAGGTTAAAAATTTCATTAGTCATATACATTTCAAATCACAATTTTCGTAAAGGTGGACATCCACCATTAAATGTATAATTAAGAAAACTACAAAAAGTTTCTTAAAAGAGTTTCTACCTCTTTTCTGAAGGATTAACTTTTAATACAGATTAAAGATGAAGTTTTCAGATATAAACATTTGGAATATACAATCTAGCAAAAGCAGAAGACGGATGTATAATTTATACTGAAGGTTACCACTTAATCCATTTCCAGCATCTGTAATCTCCAAAGATGCCGAGGACAAACCTACAAAATAGCCAATCACTGAAATTTATGAATCTTCAATAAATATTATTACATGCAACGTAGTTTATAACCCCATATTTTACTAATAATATATAACACTTGGTGTTTGATAAATTTGGTATGAGGTTTGGCAGGTTAAGCTCTTTAATTGTATGCATAATGATCAATTATTACTCAATAGGGAAAAAGCGAATTATATACATAAGAAAGGCATAGCATGAGGTGTATTCCATGATTTCCAGATTTTTCTGGCCTGTGAGTAGTCAGATGTGCATATAACTCATAAGTCTATGCAAAAGAAACATTAAAGTTCAACATATACATACCTCCATATTCAGAATCTGAATACAGATGCCATTTTTTAAGCTCTTCCTTTGAATTGAAACTGAAAACATATCGTTCACTTGGAGGAATCAAATCTTCAACATTCCATGTGAGAGCTACAAGGGGACAACAGAGAAAAATTGATAGACTGAACATCATCGTATACACATAAATTAAAAGAAGGGTACCAAGCTCCAGGTCTTTTCTGTTCAAAAAAGGGTCATAAGGATGTATGCATCTGAAGTATAGTCAGCAGATACAAATACATAATAAATATTATTTGAGAAAAATAAAGAATCAGACAATATAAAAACCCAATGTTAATGATACATTGAACTCAAACTGCAATTCAAAAAAAATTATGCAAGAGTTATCCCAGTTTTAGGGCATTGTTTTGAATGTTTGATAGTTGACAGAGGCGGATCAAACATAATATAACCAGAATATCAACAGATTTAACCTGTAACCCTATGTGATCATCATTTTTGCCCTACTGCAGACATACTAACCGAGAGATAATTAGATCTTTGGATATTCCTGTCACCTTCTGATGGCTTGGAAAGATAAATGTTATAATTACAAGTTATTTTTGTTAATTTCAGTAGGCAGATAATGAAAGGTTCTGGTACTTTTGAAGCATCCTTTGAATAGAAGATTGACCAAACTCACCATATTATAAATATTAGACAATGGTAGTCAGGTTCAATTTAGATACCAGGGTGAATATAAACCCTCAACAGATCATACCTTATGTTACTTTAAGATGTAGACTCTCATTTGGCGCAAATGTAGTATATACGTAATAAGAACACTCATTAGAAAATAAGAAAATTCATGGAACAAATGAAGTAGTAGTAAAAAAGAAAATATAACAATGAGACAGTACCTTTTTTTGTTGCACTGAGAGAAGCTTGCCATACTGCACGAAACCTAGACATGTCTCCTGCTCCTAGAAGGTCTCACAAAGCATATATATAAAGGGATCTTGTAAAATTTAATTAAGATATCAAACCTGAAATTGACACCAACCATATCAAAACTTGATTTTAGCTTGTATAAACCCTAAGACCAAAGACTAAAGTAGAGAGACAGACACCTTTAATCGCAGTTGCCGTCTCCGTACTACGGCGATGTTGGCGCAGTGGAACGAACGATGCCGGGATGGAGAGAAACGAGTGAATCGAGGAGAGACGGGAAGGAAATGATGACAGAGAAGACAAAACGCTGCCGTTTCACTGATCTAACCGTTAAAATCAGCTGGTGACGATCCCTATTCGTCCTTCGTTTTTGTTATCTTGAATTAGGATGTTTGGGCTGGGCCACCTAGGATATGACCTAGCCCATCCCTGAAAAGAGGCCGTGGAACCCAATCTACATTTTACATGAGCTTTTTCTCTTTCACCTTTCTGTGTCCGCATATCCGTCATCTCATTTGACAACACTTTATTCCGAACTATATGAATCAATTTGAGATATTCTTTTTTTTTAGAAAATTGATAGGAATAAAACTAGCTTTAGAAAATATTATTGTGAAAATTATAAATTATCTAAAAAATTACTGTTAATTAAATTATTCTATTTTTACAAAAATGATGTAAATTACATTAATTTAAGATTTGAAATTGTAATTAAACTAACTTTTAAAAGTTAAAATTAATTTTATATTTCGAGATGCGAAAGTTGTATAAGTCAGTTAGTTGTCAGTAGGGGTGAGCCAAAAAACTGAAAATCAAAAAAATTGAGGAAATTTTGTAAAATCAAACAGCAAAAAACCGAAATCAACGAAAATTTCAATAAATTGGAAAAAAACAAACCAACAAAATATATTCATGTGTAAAGCTTTAGATTTGTTGGTAGCTGCGAGAAATGTATTGTTAATGGAGGGAACTTCTTCCGATTTTCTCGAGGAATAATGTTTACTGTTACTACTGAAAAACTATTCTCTACTTTTCAGAGAGGGAGAGAGAGTCCCGTTGGCAAAATTTATAAATATATTTTTCTTTCAACTTTACCTTTAAATTATATATTGATGGCATAATATCAATGAAATTGTGATCGTAAACTTGAATATTCATAGACTGCTTGTGTTTAGTTAAGTAGTTGAGGTATAATAATGCGGTAATGGTTGCCCTAAACTTAAATATAGTGTGTGTTAACTTCAGCATATATATATATATATATATATATAATTAGATTGTGACCCTAGCTAACCTTACAGACATTGTTTCGTTTATACAATCATCACTTGTGACGGAACAACTTAATTTTTACTACTAATAGTATACACTATATCCTTCATTTATAACTGAAATTGCTCGCTAGCTAGCCAGCTGCTGAGGTGGGCCACCTCTTCAATTTACCTGAAGCAAGCAAGCAAGCAATTGAGAAAATTATATCCCCTTGAAGATCTCCATCATGAGTCCAAAATTCCTGTGGACATTCTTGATTGATACCTCCATCCAATTCATATTCTACATGGATCTTCCTGGGAGGCTTATCAAAATGTGATATACATACAGGTAACATGCATTTCCTTCTCTCTTCCTTTTTAAAAAGGTGTCTGTCAACAAACTTATCGATCATCACTATTATTACACTAAACACTCGGCCTACATTTCATGAAATAAAAAATATATCCTTCAAATTTGTATTAGCAAATGGACGATGGACGGGTAACTGAATTTGTTTTGTTGATTGAATATTTATTTTTGTAGGTAAGTATTGAGTCTGGTAATTCATTCGAAGCAATGGGAAGATGGGGAGATGTGTGCGAGTACATAAGGCTGGAGATCAGGAGGCACCTCAAAAGTTCAAGCTGCCGGAGAATTGTAACCTGTCAGCGATCGCTGCAGGTGTGAAAATGGAGTCCTCACTGTGGTGTTGAAAAATTGCCTCCACCCAAGTCCAAGACCGTACGTGTCTATTACTACTATTTCCTATTTGTAGATAGCAGGAGGATACAAGACATGATGGCCAACTAGAATTCAGCTCATACATACATACATACATACATACATACATACATACATATATATGTGTGTGTGTGTGTGTGTGTGTGTGTGATCTAATTGTGAATATAGTACCGATTCCCATTTATGTTTTTGTATTAGCTGGCTGGGTTAATTAGTTAATTACTAGATTTGGAGCTAGCGTAATTAGTTTTAGTGTACGTTCTTAGTTGTCCTGCTTTCAGCTGTTGAATATATATATATATATGCTATGCTATGCTATGTCGTCGTCTAGCTGCAGTTCTTAATTTTGTTTCTGTTCTTTCTGGTGCAAATGGGATTAATTAGTGCCTTTGTTGGCAAACTTTAGAGAATTAGAGATGTATTTTGTATTTTAAGTCATCGGAGAACGAACTTCTAAAATCCAAAGTTTATTCAACGAACATCAGTAATTATTTTTAACAAATTAAAATATCTATTGCTGAAATCATATCAATTTTTAAGATTTTATGAATGTATATATCAAGTTGAAATGTGTCGTAGGGCTGAAAATGTGTGTATTTCTTTTAAACATTGCATCACTTATGGATCCCGCCTCAATTCCTTCCAATAAAATTTTAAAAAGCTTGTGCTTATGACCGGGTGATGATGAATGAAACACAGGGACACCGGGGACAACTTTTTTTTTTCTTTTTTTCTATGCTATATTATTACAATTTAATTATTTTAGAAATATATTTCATTCCCAAGGAAATTTTGGAACTTATACTGAATTTTATTTTCTGATTGACTTGAATATGTGACACAATTTTTATCACTAAACCATCTATCTCTAAAGACCAAGATGGATAAAAGTATGTAGTATGATTTTAATGAATATGTATGTCGATTCATATCAATTAATTTGTAGAATATAAACTAAATTCATACAAACTAATCATGTGCCTGGAACCAAATTTGAACTGGTGACGCGAGAATTTTCAGTCATCTGCTCTACCAACTGAACTATCCCAACCATTCCCAATGCCGCATACTCATTTTCCACCCGCCACCTTAAGTTTAGGATGAATCGAAGAAACTTGCGCATCTTCTGACTCATCATTAATCGTTAGTCCACACGTGTAAATGATTGGAACTATAAAAAGTAGTACACTTCGAAGCTTAACCCACAACTCCATCTAACTAGAAATTTTAAAAATATTTACAAAAAAAATTAAAATATTTACAAAAACTCAAAATTTTAACTTTAGCTTGGACATCTAAAAGCTCCAAAAGAAATTAGCTAATGGAATCTACTCTTTATACCTCACCAATTTCAGTTGGTCATTGACCAACAAATGCATCAGGTTTAGATAACCAGATAATACCTTTATTTAGATGCATTTATCCCTGCTGATAGTCAAACCCGTCTCTTTTGATTTATCATATGTTGATCTCCAAGTAATTATTTCTGTTGGCTAATGACATCCTTCGGATGACACGACATCATGTATTGCCTGAGCTAAAACCTAGTGCCAAAAAGCAAGGGAAGAACAACATCTCTCCATCCAGTTCACAAAGTTATCAGAGAACTCGGCAAGAACGTCAGAATTATGGGCAGCATCAAAATTGAGGTCTGCAACACTCAGCTCACTTCCCTACATGAGTTTTAAGAAAATGAAGAAAGATAATTTATATAAAAGAATAAGAAATACACATCATTTCAAATCCAATTGAGAAATCAACCAACTGAAAATTTTAAGAACAGAATCTAGATAATACAGACGAAAAAGGCTTTCTCACCCATCCTCTACTTATCCTAGGTCCTAACAAACAGACCGTGGTTGGTGAAGACAGAAGGGTTCACTAATATGCTGTCCAACACATTGATTTTTCTTTTGCAGAAATATACCGCCTACGTGAAGACTATAAAATAGAGCCATGGAGTCTGAGAGTACTCACTAAGCTAAAAAGAAACAATTAAGATTTAATGCATTCCAAATGGAAGTGATGATTGACAGCAATATGCCCAATTCTACCCCTGTTTTCTCTGCATCCATTCTACATTTGTAATATATAATAGGAGTCTCCCTTTTCTAAAGGTAAGAGAAGTTCAGAGGCGATGCCGATCAAATGAGATGTAAGGAATGCCAACACGTAACAACTATATTAGTACTTCCAAATGATACAATTGTAACTTGTAGCTCTTCAAAATAATCTACATTTCTATTTTTCCAACCTGCACTTGTCTAGTAAGAGAGAATATGTTGAATTCACTGTTCAAGAACTGTCATTTACAAATTGAACTAACCTTCATGCTAGATCTAGATTCACTTGCGCTTGTATCCACTCTAAGTTCATTTGCAACACTATCAGATGATAGAGTAGCAATAGGATTGCTTACAAGTGAAGATCTGCATGCATGAAATCCAATATAGGTTCATCAGTGTGAAATTCTCAAACAATTCAAGTATAATTGACTATACTAAAAACTGATCCAATCTTAATAACTGAAGTGCTGATTGAAAATAATCAAAAACTGAAAGGAAAACAAAACTCACACTTTTTGAACTGTAAAACTTAGAGGGCTAAAATAAACCATAGAAAGAAATAAGCGGTTATTGCCAAATAAGTTTTGATGCTTCCAGTCATTTCAGGAGGAAAGTACAGATAACTGGGGAAGCAATACAATTTCAAATGACTACATTCTATCCCACATATTATGTAACATCATAAAATATCTGTGCACCACAATCACTTGGTAAATAAAGCAGCAAAATACACCATTATGTTATATACAAAAAGTTTTGTCCCTGTTTTGGATCTAGTAATAAGTTTCTTTACCTGAGAATTGAGATGAAGATCTTAAGGTCATATATGGTGGGCAATTGCAGTTTTAATACCAGTGGACCAAGATAAAAATATTTAAAGTAGAAAAATAAAGAAAGAAGCATAGTAGGGTATTGAGTTGATGCTTAACAAAGGAGTGACTGTATAATTTGGACATGGTGGTGATGACTAACACAGGATGGCGAGAGCTCATGTAATTTGATTAATAATCAAAGAAGCATTAATTAACAGAGCCCAATGATAACCTTTTATAAATCTCTTCTTCACAGGAATTTCCAGACGAAGAATGCCAATCCGCCTCAAGAAAATTTGAACAATTGAAGGAATCCCAATGTTCAATAAGACCTAAGCTATCACTTTTGTAACATTGTTCAGGATGCACATCTGGGAAAAACTGCTTAATAGATGTCGCAGGGGTATACCTGCAGCAGAGAGCGAACATTTAATAAAAACAACCATACAAACATGAACAATTAGAACAGCATTCACCTACATGGTGGCATAAGATTGATAAGTGGGTTTTATACTTGTATATTAATTATCTTTTAACTCGATAATTTGTGAGTTTTTAAGTAATTTATATTATTTTTATGTGTTTTTATGTTTATTTTGTAGGAAAAAAGGCTAGGAGGGGCAATTCAATCTTTACAGCTACAGGTAGGACAAGCAAAGGCAAGAAGGGAAAATGGAAGAGCCTTTGAAGCCAAATTTGACATGTTTTCTTGGCTTGAATCTTGGATTTTATTGTAGAGTTCGTCGATAGCTTCGATTTGATAGGTGGCCCGTCCCGTAACTCTTTCCGGATCAGAAGTTATAGCTGTTTTACCAACAGACATCGAGCCAGAAAACAGGACAACGACCCGACGCTCCAAATAAGCCTGAGGACAGCGGTCCGGTGCTATAAGGCAGAATGGGCAGCGACCCGGCACTGGTGTCGGGTCAGACCAAGTTTAGAAGCGTTTTTGCATGTTTTTGACTTCCAATTAAATTTGTTTCTCCACATATGTTAGGGATATGACTTGTAACTTATAAATACACGACTTTACACATATTTTAGAGGGGGGAGACATAGTGAAGAGTACATAATTAGAAGCAAGGATTGTTTAGATCTAAAGAAAGATTCATGCAATGATTTAAGATTGAAAGAAGAATTAGAGAACGCGCTTCAAGAATAAGATTTTTATCCTCTATCTCTTTTCTTTTAATTATTGTAATTCTTGGGATGATGATATTTCATTTTATAGATTTGATTTCTTCTTTAGTTATGAGCTAAATTTTAATTATGATTGCAATTGAACCCAATATGTAGTTTAATTTGATTTTCTTTCTATTTGGTTGGCACCATATGAATTGTTTATCATATTTTGTGTGTCATGTATTAATTATCTGCAAATAATTAATGGGATAATTTATATGAAATTAAGAGATGGATTATAGGTTTAGATCTTAATATTATTCGTTATGCTTATTCCTCTTAGGACTGAATACATAATTTGTATTTAGGATAGAAATATACTTATATGCCTTATGTAACCTTAAAGAGAATATGATCTTAAAATCCTTTGGTTAATTTAAATCTCATAGAAATATAGTGATTTAATTAACTAGGATGTTCCTTTCCGATTCTATTGCATTTAGTGTCAGATTTAGAAGAGATAAGTTTATATGACCATCGAGAGAAGCGTATAAATACTAACAAATTCTCAAGTTAACAATTCATTGTGATCGTATAATTAAATAGAGAGAGAAAATTTAAATAAAATATTGGGAAAATTGTGATCTTAAGACTTTTTAATCTGATTTTAATCCTTGTACGACAATTAGTTTAGTTATTAATTTAATTATATTTTATTTTTTATGTTAATTCAATTATTTAAATAAGATTAATTTGGTTAAGTGTTAGTAATTGATAGTTATTATTAATTAATTCTCTGTGGGAACGATACTCTTCTTAACAGTATATTACTAATCGATCGCGTATACTTGCGTGTATTTCCTAAGTAGTAAATTAGGCGAACAAATATCGCATTGTAACTTAGTTTTGCTTTATAATGTCACAACTAAGAATGTCAGATACAGTCGAAATACATCAAATAGTCGTATAATAACTAGAGCACAATCACCCATGCAACATGAAGCCAAAACTTATGCCACGATAGAGAATACAATATATGTCTAATAGAAATTCATTGATAAAGTCCAGATAACAAATGTATTAGTACTTCACATATAATATACTATGCAACCTAAACTTCTTATTACTCTTCCAATTCTTTTACTTCAATCAGAACATGAGAAACAAAAATGCTTCAAAATGCTCTAAATGGCAATGAATTCAATAGAAGTTGGTAATATCCAAGATGTGATGGAATAAAGATGAGTCGGAGTGGTTCACTAAGCAAGAAGTTGGTATAAGAGTGACTAAATTCTAGAGGTATTTTTACCTTTAAAAAAATGACACTGTTGAATGACAACAAAATAGGTATATTTTACTCTCGCATGCACCAACTACCATTGTAAGTTTGTTTGGCCTTCATGCAACTCCCCCTTTTTGAATAATCAATAGTTAAAAGACAATCATCATGAAGCTAACAGAATAATTACAACATTATTACCGTGCAACCAATCTCACATCCTTCACACAAGTTTTTTCTAGATTGTTATAAGGAATTCAACAGTTACTAAGCCCTACCTGACATTTTCTTGTCCCATAATAAAATACTCCCTCCGTCCCACAAAAAATGTCTAAAGTACCCAAAAAAAAAGTCTCCTAAAAGATGTCTAAAGTATACAATTCAAATTCAAAATGTTATATAAAGACTATTTAACCCGCAAAAATACTAAATAATGTACACTCCATTTAGAAAAAACAAAGAATCATTAATTCATTATGTACTTACGTGGGGTCCAATGTGGGGTGGAACTTATTAATACTCTCCTTCACTTTGATTGTATTAATTTGTGTGAAAGATGTACTTAAGACATTTTATGGGATGGAAAGCGTAATGAAATGGTGAGGCCTACTTATTGAATAAAATCAATATCCCATGTTACAGAAATATAGAATTATGAAAAAGATGTGGGAAAGGCTATATACGCTGACCTAGAATAAGATGCATCAGTGTCGTAGGTTAAGATTTCTGTTGTAGACTCTGAAAGACCCCTGTTACCACCTGGCAGCTTGTCGGTTAACGTTTGGTTAAACTTTTCATTCTTATCAAGATTTCCATTTTCAATGAGTGAGTTGCGCTCACATATAATGTTTCCATCAGATAGTGACCTTTTAAAAGATGGCCTGCACAAGCAAAAAACGACCAAAAATCACATGTTTTGAATATAATACTCTCTCCATTTCAAAATATAAGATCACAATTCAATTTGAGACATTTTCTAACTCAAAACCAGTATAGATTCATTTAATTTTAGTTAATACAATGATAAATATTGTACACTATCAACCAGTAAACTATCAACTATAGGGTCCTGCCCCAATGGTTACCCCCATCCCTCATGTACCAAAAGAGTGGGGTTTCAAACCTTTTTCTGTAAAAAGAAGTAATGCCAAGTATAAGATTTTATTTCTTCATAATTTTTAAGAAATCTTAACAATTTTGAGTTTAAAAATATCTCAAACTGATAATGATCTTATAATTTAGAGCGGAATGAGTAATAATTAGGCATCAAATGTGTTCTCTTCTCTCTCTCAACTCCACATGGACACATTTATAGACAAAGCAACATTTTGAGAATAGTGTTCCAATGTCTTGACCATTTACGTATATGCAGAAAAGATGGTACAACTAATCGTAACAAGTTTCAAGAAGGCATGTTTAATGCCTGAATGTTTGTTGAAGATTTATTTCAAATTTGAGATAACTTTCTTCTAAATGGACACTGAATCTGTATATTCTACTTCCAAAAATGAACTCTACTTGCTATCTATTTATTTTCCTCACAGTAATCTCCATATGAACATAATTTCAAGTATATTGGGGGTTTGTGTAGTTGAGCAAACATACTGAAGCAAAGTTCTTATTTGTGTGAGGCAAAAGTGCATGATAACAGAAAGGATCAAGTATGAACATAGAAGAATCAAGAAAACAATGAAAGAAATTTTATAGGGGCTATATTTTCAACTACAATTGGAAATTTGAGCAATGATTGGGAAAAGAAACAGCTTTGTAATGAAAATGTTGAAATTTTCTGTACATGTCCTGGTATAGGATACCTAGTCACTTTATTCTTCCGATTCAAAGTATAGGATACCTAGTCAATTTAATTTGAAGGTAAATAAATCATCAAGTATCATAACTTCATAACCAAAAAAGATGAAAATTATACCTAGCATTTTCATCTGAAAAATTAGAACCTCGGATTCCTACATTGTGATGCTGGTCTGAATCCAATTCCCATAGTTCTGGTTTACCCTGATGTGGCTGAAAATGCCCTAAGAACCTGATTAAAAGAAAAAGGACAATAAAGACCAATTAAATTGATATACAGTTTCAGATGATACATGGATTAAGTTCCATCAAACTAAAAAATGTCATTTCACACAATCACCTCTGTACAGATAGATGTATCACACAATAATAGTCTAACCAGGAAAGCCCCAACCCAAGTCTATGTTCATGGATATGCAATTTGCAGGTGAAGAATCTGGTATCACAAAAACAGCTACAGAACTTTTTTAAGAGGGATAAATGGCTCGACTTACACATTAATTGCATCTTGCTTTTCAGCATCCATGTAGGCATTGCTATAATATCGGTGTAGAATTCTTAAGAACTCCTGAGATTGGGTTGCTGCTTTCCATTGACCTCTTCTTTGAGAGAATATCTGTTTACAGATGCACAAGGACAGAAGTCGTAGACAATTATGAATTTGGATAAATGCATAAATGCAACTGCTCTAGGAGAGAATGAATAAGAACTCAAAAAAGTTTAAACTTTAAAAACATGATTCGGAAGACGTACATGCAACATGACTGATGGACTGAGCTGAATGCAATGTGCTGCTAGGCAGAACAGCTATAACTAATCAAGATAAGTTTACAAAAAAATATAACAAAACTCATTAAAGCTGATACGGAACTTTGACAAGTCCCAGATGCAACAAAATGAAGATCTTGCAATGCCTAAAAGTTAAAAAGTTTAGAATCATTTTTCATACAGTTCCAAGGGTAAATTGAACTAATTACCATTACTTAATGGTGAGAATATGTTCAGCTCCAATGTGATCACAGTCTATTGTTATTGGCACGGCAAAAGCACAATTCCAAAATTTTCTGTCCATTTAAAAATACATTTAAGGTATATTTATGTGATACCACAATCCCACATCGGAATATGTCGGATGCTTTGTATTATTTATAAGGTTTCAACTCTACTTCCTAGAGTACCAATAAGTAGTAATGACTTTTGGGTGGGCCTGTTGTGGGACAAGATAACCCAACTGGTGCTCTTGGGCCATGGATTAAGCCTTATTGTGGACTCAAATTTAGGCCCGATTCGTTACGATTTAGTATCTCTAAACTAACCTGTTTCAAATTATGGACATATTCATTTTAATTTGAGGCTGATATCAACTTCTAATATACAATAATCAATTCATGACTGCACAACACCATCGAGCAGACAAATAGAGCTATCAGCTATTAGACTTGTTCCTCTAATCGTAGCTTGGTGATTAAGATTCACAATATCATTTTAAGGGAAACAATGAATAACAAAATTTAGATGGACTCTTTAAAAGCATACACGGTCAGCTTCGGCCTGTTATTAGGAGAATTATACACCTAAACTGAAATGCTTGGTTTCCATAATCCTCTTGCTGAAATCGACTGAAGTAGACGGTTTTATTGTACTCAGCAGATAATAGTCATTTAGGTTTCCCGACAAATTAGAAGAAATTTAAAACAAATTAAATACAAATTCATAGCAAATCATTAATAATCCTAAAATTTCTTTCAACAAATAACAAATTTACCCAAATCAACTACAAAATCTACTCATATAATCTGAATATTGAGAGAGAGAAACTGGAACAAGAGGAAAGAGATGTAGAAATATGAATACATATATATATGCACATACCTGGTAAAAGAGGAAAGGGTGGTAGATAATGATGGCACAATTTAAGATGTAGAGGTTCTTCAGAAGATAGCCATGGGCCCATGAGAGAGAGAGAGAGAGAGAGGAATTGCAAGATTGGAACATAGGATTTAAGTTAGATTTAGAGAGAGAGCCCTAAGAGTCTATGTTGAAATTTGAAAATAACGTAATATTTATTGCCAAAGGCCCAAAGCTGTCTTTTGCTCCTATGGTATATACAGTTCTGTATAAATGATAGTCATACAAGGTTCAATTGGTTCGGCTTTAAAATAGATTAATTTGCTACAAACTGTTAGCCAACCAATATTTACTCAGTTTTAATTTCAGGAACCACAACCAAATATTTTGCTTGGAGAACAGACCAAACTTCTCTGGTTCAGTACCATTCGGTCAAATTGGTCGGTTTATTCTGTTTTCTGAAGACTCCTAGCCATGGTTGATCGTATTAGCTTCCAATGAAGGATAACTGTGGCACAAGCATAAAACCTAACATACTAATAGTGTGACCTATGAGCACAAAATCCAACATACAAATTAGTCGATCAGTACAGAAGGATTATAAGCTTAGATGTAATTGGCTTATTCGATTGTACTAAAGTATACGAAAAACATTAAATAGTAGTAACTAATAAACACATTAAGGCGTCATCCATCCCCTATAAGACCCACTGAACAAATTATATGCCACGTTTCCATATACAACATGTAAGCCCTTCTGTATAGATCATATGACTGCCATATTCAAGTTTTCTATCATTTTTAACAGTTTCAGATATTAAAAACATGATTACAGTATTGGAAAGCGATCAATGACAGTTTCACAACAGATTTCCTAGACTTCTGAACCTCCTACCATTTTCTATCCCGCATGTACCATAAACATTAATAACACCAAGCAGTGCCATTTGAAAGAATTACCTTATTGTGTGCTGCAGATCCACCGTATTGTAATGCAAGCGTGTCGCCCATCATCTCATACGTATTCATTAACTCATCCGCCAAAGGAGAATCAAGATCTATGTTTGACGTATTTGTAAGTCCTAAAGCATGGAGCTGATGGCCAAGAGCAACCAAACCATAGGCATATTGTGCAACATTTGTGCGGTCCAAACAGTCTATGCAATTTGTTCGTAGAACTCCTTTCTGAAATGTCGGTTTGAGAAGATGATTCCCACTTGCATCAGCCATGCCATTGTAAACTTCTTTTTTTAAGTCATCAGAGTCTTTCTTCTGTAGTCTGTAATCATCACCATCACTATTCCTGCATCATATTTGATAGCCAGTTTTTAATAGCTAATGGAAACCCCAGTGACAATTTAGGGAGAGAGAGAGAGAGAGAGAGTCTAAACATGTCATGGTTTAATTTTAATAATAATTCCATATATCAAAACAGTCTTGCACCAGCTGTACAATTTCAAAAAATTTCAAATTCAACAAGATTAAAAAGGCATGCTGTTAAGACTTTAAACTAGGACAAGCTGTCAAAAAACCCTGATCAAGATATTTTAGCCCATGATTAATGGTATGCATAATATTAATACTTGCATAAAAAGGCTTTAATCATGGCAAATCCAATTATAGATTAGCTTTCAAAGAATTTAAACTCCAAAACAAACATCTGGAGATTTTAATCAAAGACTGTTAAAAGGTCAGGTCAAATCAAACATAGTAAACTGATCTATAGACAATGTGGGACTTAACAACGACATGTGCTTTGTCAGGAATATTAATTTTTAAATATATGCAACATTATAAAAGCACTGCTAAATGAAAACCTTTAAACTTACTCGAAATAGGAACAATTCAGCATTTTCCTTGTCCGTACTTGACAAGAAAAAAAGCCAGTCAAGTTCAACGCATAAGCCGCCACTTTGGTTAAAAGTGCCAAGACATTAGTTGCTTTGCTGAAAAGGAATTGAGAAATATTCACATTAATTGTAATTCAAAAGTTAAAGACAAAATAAAAGAAGGAAACAAATGCTAGGAGGGAAGAAAGAAAAAAAAGGACAATGAAAAGGAAATTTTGGTGTACTTTCTGGAGAACTTGTTTAAATCCCAGTGAAGGAATCTCAAGCGATTTTCCTCGGATAATTCTTTATTCATTAAATCAATAGCATTGCAAAACTCTGTATGTAGAATAGATTCCCGGGGCCTCTTTTCACGAGTCTGCTAACCACAAACCATTATGACAAGCATATATAAAGGAAAGATAACCATCAGAGGATTTGCTAAGATAAAAGTACATGAAAATGTTGAAACAACAATGCAAAATAAATCAATTGATGCATTAGTTAATGTGAAAGTGTTACCTTAATCAAATTCAATATTATAATTGGATTTCCATATCTCTTTACAAGATTCTTGAAGTGAAGTCTAGTGGCGCCATAATTTTGGTCCTTCTTTGACACTGGAAACAGAAAGAGTCTCAGAATAACATAAGAGGAAATTGTCAACTTAAAAACAACTATTCAGAGTACTTAACATACATATGATGTCAGGTTTAATATTCAATCGAGAAGTTTCCTGTGACCAGAAAAGGGGTATTGAACCCCTGTTCTGCACAACAGAACTTATTTGAGTCGCGCATCCATCAGGAACATCTTCAAACACAATCTGTTCTGTCTCAACATCATTGGCCACTCGACCCTTCTCATTTACCCCTCGTTTCAAATATCTACACCAGACAAAGAGAGAATAATCATTGCAACTAAGGACCAAAGAAGATTTTTTCAGATATTGGTCTATCATTTTAGATGCTCTCAGCATATGTGCAGTTCATACATATTTACCATACAGAGACCTTGTACTGTTTTCCCCCTTATTCAATATGTGGAATTTTTTTAGGTAAATACTCTAGAATAGGTCGTGGTGATGAAAATTTAACTATGCCCCAAGTATAGTGAAAGAACTTGCATGTTTAAGAATCATCTTAGTAAGAGGATACAATTTGAACTTCTTTGTTTTTTATTCATTTGTCCAAACCTGGTTCCTGCATAATGCCGAGAACGTCTCGCAATAATGGTCAACTTGAAGTCCCTTCCAGATGTCGAAAGTTTGACCTGATATAACAAATTATGAAAGCATAAATATCACAATAATATTTCATTGATCCAGTACGACTGCAGAGCATGCAACAACTAATTTGACACCAAACATTGTAACCACGCAGAGAAGATTTCAGTCATTTGCATAAGTTATCTTCCAGATCATCTGGTTTGACAAAAACAGGAAGATATACCAATTTAGTTAACCAATACTACCAAAAAAAAAGGATAAAATTTGACGTGCTATGAAGTTTCTTGAAATTCCTGAGGAATGAAGTCCTTTAAAAACTCCTGAAAAATTTAGATTTCAGGAGAAAGGAGTTGATAGTAACAACAAATACCACCAAAAGCAAAAAGAAATGAACTAGGAAGTGAGAACAATAACAACTACGTTTCAGCATTAAAGGATGATACAATATAATGCCACTAAGCAGAAGGGGCAAAATCATAGAAGCAATAGTTTTATACGAAGTTTCAGAATAATTAAGTAGCTAAAGCCCATGAATTGAGTACCTGTTTAAAGAATCCGTACACTAGTGCGACTGTCCAGAGAGTATTCTTAAGGTGATGGCGAATTCCACGAGTCATGAACTCATTCCAAACAAACATTGTTTCATAAATGAGTTGCCCTGCCTCATGGTTATACATGTTCTTTTGAAAACTACGCATGACATGGTAGGAGTAGCTAAAAAAGAAGTCCTTTGTGAGATCCACTGTGCATAGGAGCTTCTTATATCTATGTCATCAACAGAAAAAGGACAAAGGAAAAGAATATATCAAAGTCCAGTAAGAGTAACAGATTGAAAATAGATAGTTGTTAACTTATTAAGTCAACCAGGCAAACATTATAATAAACCGAAAAAATAAAAATTCCCCCTCATACCCAGATGGTACCTTGTCCTCATTCAACATGATAAATTAACATCACAACACCAATGAAGTTTTCCCTGTAAGTTGCAGGATATAAACAGGCAAGAAACTCTATAAACATTTATAACAATCAAGAACATATTGATAGTACCATTTAGCATATTTATATTTACAATTAGATCTTTGACAAATTATAATCTACAGTAAATCTTTTAAGCGTAATACAAACATAATATGAACATGAGATTAGTATGAAGTAAACACACCCACAACACTTATAACACTGAAGATGCAAAAAGGCAAAAAGTTGCCCATAGTGAATTAACTTAAAATAAGAATCAAAACAAACACATCGAAAGTCGGTGATTATTAAGATACAAAGGGACAAGATTCTAAACCCCTTCTGTCTGCTTAGAAGTACCAATGACATATTACATTTACATGCAGAATTGACAAAAGACCTGTTCTCATTCTTAGAATAAACCATATTGGACTGCACAGTTGAATTGGGAATTGGAATCATCTTGCTCTTAGTAATTGCATATACTGCATGACCACATATGAGACCGATCTTCCTCCTGTTTGTAATAAGCAGCATGTAATGAGGTCCCAAAAACTTTACGAACCCTGAAATCAGAGAGAAGAGACTGTTAGTTCTGTATCAAACAACACAACAGTTTTTTTAAAAGGACAAAAAAGTGTGTGTGTGTGTGTGGGGGGGGGGGGGGGGGGGGGGGAGAAAAGAAGAATATGTTAAACATAACGTACCAACAATTCCATAACAAGTAGTCACAAATTTAAGCCCCCCGGTAGACTTGTTTCCATCATTTATCCTTCTTAGCAGGTCGTAGCACTCGATTTCCGAATATGTTGTAGAATCTTCAATAATATTTAGTTCAGAAGGCTCTAATCTGTTGATCTTTAAAACTCTCCAGACTGTTCTACTCTTGTCCCATCCAATCATATAAAAGTTCTGTTGCATTGTCAAATGTGTATTAAATTTCTGAAGTATTTGGTAAAACTGAAGGGAAAAAAATTGTATCAACCAGCGTGGAAACTACTGTATAGAAGTAGACAAGAATTTAAGTGAATAAAATTGGAAAATGATAATGGCACAGAAACGGAGTCATATCCCAAAGGAGATAGTTAGTGGAACTTATTACATGGACTTGGTACACTCACATAACATAAATAATTTTTTTTGATTTGCAAAAGGCTAAATAATATATATCCAAACAATACTTCATAAATTTACCCAAGAAGGGGAAACTATTGGTCAAACAGTAATCAGATCAATTTACTGCTAATAAATTAGATGTGATGGTACTATAGGGGGTAGCCACTTTAATCAAGATATCCTTCTATAAGAGAGTGCTTAGATCTACTGAAATTTCAAGATTAGAATGAAATTGGAACTTAAACATATTCATAACAAGAATTTTAAATTATAAGGAAATAAAATAATACTGCAGCAATTTAATTGATATTACAATGGGAAGATAAAAACAAAAAACAGAAACATAGAGGAAACTTTAGTGCCAAAGAAGTATAGGATCTAGATAACAGAAAATCCTAAAAGACATAGTTAAACTGTAAAATACTCCTAAATGTGGAAGATATTTTTCAATTAATGGATGAAGCTCTGAACTTGATAACTAATGGTTCTAATAACTAAAAGCATTTTGATATCCCATCATTATTATTAAAGAGACCACTATAATCAAAATATCAACCAATTTTAATTATATATCCACTAGTTTTAACTACATCTTTAAGAAAGTTATGCCGTACTACAAAAATTGACGTATTCCAATCCTGTTTTCGTTCCACGTATCATATCGAATCACGATCCAAGTAACATAGGTTCTAACACTCGCAATATCACCTCTCAACATGCTATAATAACTGTATGCCTGGGCTCTTTTACTTTATTGTACTAAACGATGGGATCTTTTCCTTGTAATAATTTTATGACTCCGTTCTATCTAAGAAGCATATATAATTATAGAATCCAAAACAACAGACATCATATAATTATAGAAAATGGAATTTAGAGCACAAGATCTCATTAATGTCGCAGGATAGATGCATCTGATAATTCTGCTGCACAAAACTTATTGAAATAAAATATCTCATTGATTAGAGTGCAGTATGCAAGTGTAGCTGCAAGTATTTTGTACCAAGGTTTGAGACCTTTAAGCAATAACTTCCAGCCGTAACTCACTGGAAATGTCAAGAACTAAATCGCGAAACCAAAACACACAAAAAAAATATTTGTTTTTCAGTATTTTTCCAAATCTTATAAATCATAGGTTTGCAAGTGAGAAATGACTTAGTTTCTTATACATCAAAATTAGATGAACTGTATGAAGAAATTTATGTAACAATGTCTTAAATTTCACATATCCGTGTGTGTAATTGTGTATATAAAGGGGAAGCAGAAAGCTTCTAAATACCAGATTTTAAAATGATTGCACTTCCAATAAGGAAAAAATATACAGCAGGAATGGCGTTTAATAATGACAGCAATAATGACATAATCATGTTTCATTCAAGCAATATAAGAATGTGTGCCTCCACAGATGAGAGTGAAAACCAACAAAATTATGAGAGCTTTGGTGGCCAATAGCGTTGAATAAACAATCAGAACCTTTGAGAACGATAACTAATTGAGCAGAACTTGATAACATGTGCACGCTTATCTCACGCTCACAGTAGCATGTAATGTAACTACATTAATTTCAAACTTCTATCCTGCAAATGAGCAACTCGACCATTATATATCTTTTTAAGATTTCCTAAATAAAAATCCATAGGTTTGGCCAATCAATAAGCACTCCCTTCAGCAAAAGTGCAAAACCAATGCAAATGTTTTAATCTACAAGAAATAACTACACAATTGGAGCCCAAAAGAAAACAATATCAACTTTAGTTAGAACCACAAACAACCAGAAAAGATAAATTTTTACCTAACAAACAATCAAATTATGTTAAAAGGACCAACAATTCAACTTAATTAACAGATGCTATGGAAGAAGGTTGAGAATGTACCGCGCGAGTCTCGTAAAGCATGAACTTTTGCAAATACGCTGTGTTCTGGTTAGGTTCTTCTCCGAACCAAGTTGGTTGCATATCTGACGCCATAGTTCGAATCCCGAGCCTCAGACTCGGGAATGTTTATAGTATGAAAGACGAGATCGCCGGTCAACTCAACCCGGAAACCCTAGATATGATTTGATTCTTCTGGATACTGATAAGTCCGTTGCAAAAGCTAGCTTCATCAGATAGGTTATAAAAAAAAAACTAGATTGGCGCTTGAACTTAAATCTAGATCTTAAAATATAGTATAAGTATGCACTTACAACTTTCAAACACTATTATCATTTACACCGTTAAAAAAATGTGCATGGCACACGTTTCAGGTGAATAGACAGAGACAATACTAACAACAATAATAACTTGGAGAATATTGAGGAAGAACATTGTACACATAGAGACGGGGATATTAATATTTGGTTTAAAACATATATAGAGAGAGAGAGAGGAGAGAGATCAAACCATTTGGAAAAAGAGGATGCTTTGTGACGGAAGGGGTTCAGGTGAATAGAAGAGAAACACAGCTCCGGCGACTGTATCCGCACATACAAGAAGAAAAAAAACAGAGCAAAAGGAGAATCGAGCTGTCCAAATTAACTAGGTCAACTACTAGAAATTTATACTATTACTTGTTTTTATGAGGTCATTAAATATATAGTCTTTCATTACCTAGGTCAACTGTCAGAATTTGAATGAATCATCCAAATCATTACCATCAGAATTTAAATAATGGATTCATGTTTTAATAATAGTTAGTATTAGTATAGCTAATAAATTAAATTAAAATTTACAAAATCAACGAATTGGTAGTTGTTAAATAAAAATAATCCTAGTTCGAACGTTTGATTGCAATTTAGTTTCAAAAAATACAAACAATGATTGAACCGATTGAAATTTTAAAATTTTAATATAATTATATATTTTATATACTTTACTAATATAATAATTTTATAAAATTTATAATTCTATACCTCAGTAATCGACTAATTCTACTTCTTCAGTTCTCTTTTTTCGTTCTAGGGCTCTAACTTTGTCTTTATGCCGCTCTCCTTCTCCCTCTCCCTACCTCCCAGCTAAATCGCCACTTATACTGCCGCGTCATCACCCAAACAGGCCTAAAGAAGGAGATTTATGTCTCAATTCATTGGATTATTCTCAGGTTTTGTTTTTCTCTATTGTTCGACCTGCGAGCTGCGGGGAGTATAGAATTTTTGGAAGGTACCTAATTCCTTCTCTAGTTGTTTTTATCCATTTATCTTTCACTTTGGTCCAGTTGTTTTGCTAACTTAGCTGAGTAATTTTTGTTTTGTTTTGTTTTCTTGCATGATAATTTAAAAATTCTTAGATTCTAATTTTCAACTTTAGGAGTAGAATATTAATATTGTACTCACACAATTTTTTAGTGTCCTTTTTTGGTGTGGTTTTTGCTTATTTTATAGTATAATTATGTATGATCTCATGGATAGATCGTTGCATGTGGTGCTTGTGGTCTTAGTTTATTTGATCAATTAGGAGTTTTGAGTTGTTTCACGAGTCAAATCTCGTTTTTTGGATTTCTTTTCTTGTTTTTTTTAATATCGGTCCTAATGACATGAAATTAGATATACTGTTTATTATTTTTCTTATACTAAGGCTATTTATAGGAGTTTAGTTAGTTTGTTTAATCTACTGAACTATTAATGTATAGTTTTTATTTATGATCCTAGGGATTTATTAGTATTAATGTGTAAGACATTGAATCATGATTTGCTTTAAATTTGAATCATGTTTGGTATTTTTGTGGACTGAGTTTGGTGCGTGATAGCTAGAGTAAGTTAGTGTCACTGTTCTCGGAAACAAAATATATTTTGTTTATACTTTACTTTTATAATCAATCAAACCATCTAAAGTGATCGATTTAATCGATAACCGACTACAGAATAAAAGTTTAGACGATTCTAATTTTTAACTTTTTTTATAACCGTCTTACATAATTTGATTATTTTTTTAAATACAAAATTGATCAAATTGACCGTTATACACCCTTAAGTATTAGTATTAGGAATATGATCTTTGTAATAGATTATTTTATTATAAACATATATATTTATTTATATTCAAAGTAATAATAGAATTTTACACAAAATTGAATAATTATAATTTTTATACTCGATCTCTCTTCATTTTATCAAAGATTATATAGGACTTCTCATTGATAAGACGGGTCTTCTCCTTAAAATCTATTCAAGATGAGCATTTAAAAAATTATTTTGACATTTTTATTTGGGCTAATTATACTTTTGTTATATTAAGTACCATCAAATTCATAATTCACCCTTTAGGTTTACAATTTATTACATAAAGTACATATTTTATAGAATGTAACTCTCAAATTCAGATTTCAGCCAAAATTAAGCAAAATACCTAAATTTTCGATCAAAATAGTAACAATTTTTGCTCCATGTGGAATTAATTGTGGCCTTTGAATGAACGATGCCTTAAATTTTCCAACCTATACAATAAATACAACTTCAATTGTTATATATATAATTCATAGCTGACCGACAATTTAGGTATCCCGACCAAAATTGACGGGAATCTTAATTTGGAAGCTACATTGTATAAAATTAGATACTTTATGTAATAAATTGTAAACTCAAATATTTTAAGCGACAAATTATAAATTTGATGATACTTAATATGACAGAAGCATATTTAGCCCATGCACTAAAAATTGATGCAACAAAATAGATCTAGAATTTTAAGATCAACACAAGCATATCCTGATGATTTTGTTGAAAACTATAAGATTTTAGATGATCCCAAGCGATGATTATTATTATTATTATTAGGAAAAAATACATGTGTACAGTTTTGTATATTACATAGTTGACTATGACAACGATTTTTTTGAGCTATAACGACGGTTTAACCGTCACCATAAACCAAAAATAGCTATGACAACAGTTGAACCATCGCCATAACCGACTGTATATTGCACGATTGTGCACATACATATAACCCTTATTATTATTATTATTATTATTATTATTATCTATGTTGTTATGTAATTGTGTTCTGTACAAAACGAGAGTGGCATATATTTATATTTGAAAAGAAAAAAGCATCATTATCTTCATCTTATTTTATCTTCATCACCCTGAATTCATAAACTACTTTTGAACCAGACCAGGCTAGACTCGGCTTATTTAGTTGAAAGCTCAAAAAGTGATTTCAAATTGTAAGGCCTTGTAACAATGGGACTTCCTTCCCACATTAGCTTGGCCAATTGGTGATAAGCAACTTGAGTAGCATGATTAGAGTCGAAGAACAAATAATCACTAGCATTCTCGCATAATTCATACTCTTTCTCTTCTCTCATTCCTCCACAGCTATAATCTCCGCGATAAGGGCCGCTGCCACAGCATGCGTTATTCCCATCCTTAAAACCTGCACAAAAATAGGTTAAGAAGAATTCATACTCCTTAATTAATTTATTGGTACAAAAATTAATTAAGCATACCATATTTTGACGGATTGGCCATTTTGTCACTGAATGAAGCGTGGAGATCGAAATAGGAATACTCGAGTCCTTTTAACTGCTTCTCCAACTTATTGAGGCTTTTGGAAAATGCCTTAATGTGTTGCTGCACCAGGGCAGCTAGATCTTCGTCACAGGGGTCATCGCTAGTATTACTACTTTTTTCTGCTCTTCGTGCCTTAACGCTTGGCCAACAACCCAAAGGTGGTAAGGTAAGAAAACTAAATTTCCTCCCCCCTTTCTTATATATCTCCTGTTATTTATCAAAAAAAATATCAACCCCACTTTTTTGGAAGAGAAAAATTGAAGTGAATAATATGCTTAAAAAATAAATTAAAAAAAAGGGGGATTAAATTTTTTTGTCGATACTTTGATGACAGATGTGAAGTTGCCGATAACCATGTCCACAAATTGTTGTTGACTAGTATATGACTGGTTGAAATCTGCCCAATAAGGGCTCAAGTAATCATTGCCCCCGATGCTTATCATATACACCGAATCAGAGAGCAGTTCCCCAGCTCCTTTATCTCCTAGCTGTTGCTTTAATTGCTTGGCCACATCTTTGAATTGGCTCAACTGGGTTCTCAGGTTTACTACCTGTAAATTAAAGATTAATAATGACAGTAAATATATATGATAGATAGATATCATCACAATTAACATCTAATCTCCTAAAGGCTTTTATATATGACACTCAACCCTAAAAAACTAATAATAATAAATAAATAAAACTCTTGTATATACCAACCAGGCCTGGATAAGTTTGGTCCAAAGCACCAGCTCCCCCAGAGGCAAAGTTTGCTCCAAAAAGAAATTCATGATTCCCAGGTTGAAGATATGGTGGAATTAGTGGCAAATTGGCGTATTCGGCTACAATAATAAAAGATTGTGAAGTGTATGTAATTCAGGCGTGGTTCAAAGGTTATTAAATGAAATGACAAATAAATTTTTGGTTTCGGATAATACTTTAGTACCGATAAAATCGGGGATGAGACGGCCATCAGAGAATCTTCCTGTTGGGGTTTTGAAGAAGGATTTGCCATACGGCCAAAAATTAGCCTGGAATTCGGTGGTAGTATTGATATAGTTATTGTTACCAGGATCATAGATTGAATCGCCCAAGATGAAGAGGGCCGCTTTATTAGTAACGCAGCTTTCTAAAAGGGAAACAGTTGATAAGAAAAGGCTTGCACAGACCAAAGCTAGTAAGACACACAATTCAAACCTTGCTGCTGCCATTACCACGGTGAATTAACCTGCACCTTAAGCTTTGATTAAATCAGAGGAGTATTTATTAATGGCTACTTATTTAGATGGGAGGGCCGTTCGGCAACGACTTATTTTAAAATGATTTAAAGTTAAAATATAAGTTTATTTATAAGTTATTTTAAGTTGCATTTTATAAGTAAAAGCGTTCGACACCAATTTGACTGATAAGTCAAAATTAAGTTAAAACAAGTTATGAAAGTGTTCGACTGATAATGATTTATAAATTAAAATCTAATATAAAGATTACTAAAAATGACATTAATAAAAAAATACATTGATTCAATATCATATCACAACAATCATCCACAATTTCATTAAATAAAACACTAAACAAATTCTCTAAACATATCAACTACAATCTTATTCAAAGTTAGAGATTCTTAATGCAATATTATCTCTCATTGCTTGTCTAATTAAACAATTACTAACTTAAGTAAATCCACCTCAATGTATAAAATTGTCATCACCATCACCAATAACATCTTCTGGACTATGTAAACTAATATTGAAGGAAAGCTTCTTTTCTGGCAATGCACAAAAAGTTCAGGAATGGTAATGGATAGCAGACATTTACAATGAATTTTTTACATCAAATTATTTAACAATCCATTTGTAGCCATATATAAACTTCATGAAACTTTTTTGGCAATGCTAAAGATTTTGCAATTCCAATCACCTGGTATAACTTGATCAGCCACAATCCATTCATTTCTCATGGTTATAAAAAATTCTCATGGAGTTCCAACATTTGTGTCAATATAAAGAAAAGCTTATCATGGAAAATTAATTTGCATCACAAACTTCCTTTTCCTTTAGTTTGTTTAATTTGAAAAATATTGTCATATAAGTAACGTATGCAAAGTCTATAAAGTAATCAAACAATTCTAAATAAAACATTATCATTACAAATAAAACAATGATTGTTCTTTATTATAATGGCAAAATCTTCCTTGTCAACACATGGAACACAAATAATGTTTCTTACAAGAACTGTAATATAGTAACAACTTACTAACTTAATAGACTTGTCCATAGACAATACTAAACTGTAAGTTCCTATGGTTAATGTAACAACCTTTGCTTCATCCCCCACGCACATGATTACGTATCCTTTGTTTAGCCTTTTACCTCTGTTTAGTCTCTGCAACGATTTGTATATGTGAGACCACCAACCGGTATCTAATTCCCTATCTCCCCTATCACGGTAATTAGACTGCATCTAATCAGAACTCATTTAGTCAGACTCGTGCATGAGACTCGTACACACTCATGCATATCAGAACAAAATTAGATTTGGAAATCAAGAACTTAATAGTTTTCCTAATAGTAATATTAGCTTTAAACCATTAACACATTTTAGTCTTACCAAATAACAGAAATGTCTTTTAGAAAATTTTTGGATTGCATATAATAATTTTATTGGAAGCATGAATTCATTATCAGAATTGGTCGCACAAGCATTGGTCCATAATAGCAGCCAATGTAAGGATTGGTAGCACGAGCAGAGGTCTATAATAGAAGAACAATAAATACATTCATAGTAATAAATATTAAGTTCATAGCATAAATATTACAATCTCTTCAGCAAATAAAATCTTAATAGTTCAATCGATCCAAAGAGACAAGTCTTACATTTACATCTCATTACAATAAATCTTTTATAACGAGAAAATGCTTGTGTGCAGGGGCATGATTGTTCAGAAGCTCAAGGCCCCAGTACCTTTCTCTTCAATTATAAGTCCCAACACACATAAATATTTGCATGATCACAAAATAGCATTGACATTTCTTTTCTTGGTTAAAGTGACAATTTCAAGTTATATCTTGAAAGCTCTGTACTTAAAACTTTTACCAAAACTAATCTAAATTATGAATAGAAAAAAATAATAAATGGTCAAATTCAGTTAGGACTACAACCAGCTTCAGAAGTACACTCTCACTATGTTCAAGAGGAATTTAAAAGCCCATACTGAAAACCATGTATCAAAACAACTTCAAGATTAAATATACACCGGGAGTCCAATGAGACCATAATTGTTCTAGTTTCTTCATAACATCCCAGGACCAAATAATTGCATTGAAATGTCAGTTTAAACATACAAGTATTATTTTTCTAATAATAATAATAAATTTAACATTAAATATTAAATATTTTTTAAATATCATAATTATTAACAGTTAATATGAAAGACACATTTACAACCAACAAGTACAACTTATAAAAAGTCATATTTTTCTAGATAGGCAAACCATTTAAATTCTTCTTTGGAACCGACAAAGTATATGAGAAGCAGTTATTGTGTTATTTCCCTCACACCAGTTCATGCTCTTGAATTCATCCATGAACCATAACCAAATCTCAACAATTGTGTAAAATTTAGTGTAACCAACTATTTCTGAAAATCTACTGACCTTTCTTTTCTGGCTACTTTAAAAGCTTGATCTAACTTCTGTAATATTATTCATTAAACTCACAACACAAATATCACTTTTACCTACTGCATCAGCTTCATACACAAAAAGATTCAAAATTTTCATTTTATTATATCCAAATTTCACCCAATAAAGCTAAATTCAGATTTACAAAACTCAACAAACAACAAGAGCTTCGCACCGTAAGAGGGAAAACAAACTAGTAACTATAAACAACACCATCTGGCATTCACACAAAACTTACTCCCTCCGTTCTAAAATGGAAAAGTGATCATTAAAACTGACTGCAAAATGATAATCAAATTCCAATAATAGCATGTAAATTTTGGATCTCTCTAATGAAGAAGGATACGATCAATCTAATTGTGATTCAAATTAATCATAAACCCCGAATTAGAACAACACCAAGGTGAATCCGTAATAAAGACACAAATTTAGATTAGATACAGACAAATAAAGATCAACCCAGATCGGAAACAATGAAATTGAATTAAATGAAGCGAAACCCAGATCTAAAACAGAGAAAAGGGATCAAACCTTGTGGAACTGGACCCAGATATCAGGAAATCGAAGTACAAATTGTTGTTGGGTGTTCGGGCTGAGAGGAGAAAGAGGGAAAAAGGGAAAGAGCTCCTACGAATTGAATCGAAAGCTCAGTACACAGCAATCGAAGGAGTAGCGGCAGATGGACTGATAGAGGAGGAGGATAAGATTTCAATCTTGTGGACTATTATTTCTTTTGGCAGCTTGTCTAAAGTCTTTTTGATATAAACACCGACGCCAACGCGCCAGGTGTTGGCTTGTGGGGTCTATCGACTCCATTGAACTTTTTTATTTATTTTAATATATGATATATTTAAAAATAAATTAGATATAATATAAAAAAATTAAATATTTATAAACAAATTTATAATTAATTTTTTTTATTAAGAATTAATAAAAAATATAATATTATTATTGATTAAATTTTATATTAATCAAATATTCTCTTATTTTTAAAATTATATAAAAAAACGAAGATTTTTAAAATAAAATTATATACATATTTCTTTTCCCTGTTAATTAAAGTATAAAAGTAGCAAAAACAATACTACAAGAATACTCGGTGGGGGACATAATCTGCGTCATTCCTAGGCCCTGTTAACTTGGGTATAATTACGTGCATGTATGTGGCCATGTGGGTATATATATTCTCCCCTTTCTAAAACTACAAATACATTTAAAAGAAAATTATTACTTTCATAATAAGTATTACATAACTATAAAATTTGTGTAGAGTAATTTAGAAAAACATGTGAAATATAAATTTTCTTTATAAGACATGACATTAGTCTTGGAATCTTTGCTTGTACTTGTGAAATATCAATTTCCTTTGTAACACATAACATTAGTCTCGGAATCTTTTCAGCTCCCTGCTGCCTCTAATCAAATCGACAGACTTCTTAATTTAAGCATACACATGTACGGTAGTAGTGTAATACTTGATAGTGTAGTGGAGTTACTGTCACAGGATGATCACCGATACAGATATATTCGGGCCATTCTACTTCTTAATTATACACAAACACCGCACTTTGAATTTTGCTACTGGGGCCTGCCGCCGTTTATGCATCGAGATCGATGCTGGCTTGAGCGGAATGAGATCGAACACGTATATAGCCGACATGACCTCATATCAACGAAAAATGTCCAAACACAACAATGTTTTACAAAAAAATAAAAATAGGAAATTGTTTTAATTTTCCACCAGAGAATTTTTGATATTTAGACGAGTTCTATACTTGCATGAACGTTTATTATTTATGTGAGATAAGTTCAGTAGAAGTATCAAATTCACTTGGAAAATATCAATTCTCAAAAAATATATAAATTACATTTGACCGATATATATTTGCCGAATTTTGTAACTGCAGGTAGCTAATTCCCTAGGAGTACAAGATATGATGAGAACATATATGCCATAGCTGTCTGTACACACTCTTTTTTATCTTCATCATTCATAAAGTATGCTTCCAACCTGCAAAACCATGATGATTTAATTATACTCTCTACTGAAGTTCCCTCCATCGCAAAATTATATAGCATTCTAAGAAAGTCAACCTCTTATTTAGCTCAACGTAACTTTGCACATCTTTTCGGTATAAGGTGGCTATGGTTTGGGACCAAATAAACTAAAAGGAAATATAAGATTCCAATTTTAGGAGGGACGTATTATATGCATTCGTATATATATATATGTGTGCCTAATATATTGTACTATATATTTACAGTCCAAGGTGCCATACCTTTTGTCTAGATGTAAAAAGCAATTGAGCAGTTGTTGGAGAATGTTTGGGAGTTGGCAGGAAAAGATGTCTGCAAAAGGTTATCATATCAACCATAAGAAAAATGTAGGAGTATATCTCTATATCTAAAGTTTATTTGATCCATTATCTAAAAAAAAGGCACGCAGGAGAGAGAAAGAAGAAGTACATACTAACTGAGTTTTAACTGCTTCAATGTTGTGCATTGCATTACTGAATGTAAGATACCTGTTATCAATAGTTATGTCACAGTCCAAAGCAACCTACAAGATAAACCAGAAAATCATAGTTAATCCTTAAAGTAAGAAAAACGAACATTAAATATGAATTCATCGATCAAAATCTATCTTGGAATACATATATATATATATATATATACCTTGACCTTTGGCAAGGTGATATGAAAGAGGCGGACATAAGCCTTAATATCACCTGATATTCTCATCTTAGCAATGCTATGTGTGGAATCATCTTGTGATGAAAATGAAACGCTCGAGAGGATTTGGCTAACATTCACGCATTGAAGCAAAATTCGGGTTGGCACGCTTACATTTGTGCTGTGTGGAGGTTGATAGAACTCAGGAACTCGAATCAATCCAATCACTAGTCCTTCATTCAGAATGCGAAGTCTTGATCTGCTATACCTTATACCTACTACTTTGTTTGGATTTTGGGCATTCAGGCTCAAAGAAACGACAGATGAGACAAACAGGGTGGTTGAGTTTGAATAAACGTCTAATTTGTATGAATCCAAGTTGAGTGTTTGGACAGAGAAAATAGGCTTTTGAGGCTTCAACACAAAGATTACCATTAATGCAACTGTCCCCAATGCCGCAATTACGGTGATAACAAATACGAGGAGAAAGAAACAAACCCTCTTGAAAGAATATGCAAGGAAGAATTCCCGACTGCATGAAGAATTTTGTATAGGGATATCCATGCATTGGTGCTGCTCTTCATTTTGGGGCTTAGCAACTATAATTAACTGTTATGTTAAATGTGATGTGCTGATTGATTGATCAAGCTACAAATAGGAGGACTACCTGGAGGAGGAGAAAGAATGTGATGTTTTTCTTTTCACTAGTCTTTCTTCTATTCCTTTCTTGGCGTGACTTCTAAATTTTTATCTTCACCTTTCTCTACACTTCTGAACGGCCAACTTTTTGGGGAAACGAATGACTTCAGATATTAGCAAAAGGATCCGATTAGGCCAACTTCACCGTAATAAATTCTATAATTTGTTATCGTATTAGTTATAAAAAATATTGTATTGATAAATTCTACAACTTTTTATTATATTAGTTAATGTAACATTTTCTATAATAAACTTATTAAGGTAAAGTTGATACCATCCTATTATGGTGAAATTAGTAACTTTTTTATTACACTGATTATAAAAAATATTAAATTATTAATTAATACAATAAAAAATTATAGAACTTAATATAATAAAAAATTATAAATGGTGAACAGTCCTCAAATTGACCTGCTATAATCGAGGTGGTGCTTATATCAGGTTATTAATCAACAAAACGCGTCGGTCGAGGGAACCTTGATAAGTGATAATCATGGGAAACCGCTGCACAATTCCGGAGTTCTACCTCAATCAACCAGATAGTTGTAATTTACTACTCCTTCCCTTCCTTTTTAATTGAAATTTTAGATGGCAATACAAAAATAAAAAATATAATATATATTTCGAATGATGGATCAAATTAAATATAAAGTTTTAATATCATTTTTAAAAAATTTATTAAAAAGATAAAAAAAACAATTTAATATTTAATATAAAGATAATATAAAATTAAGTCATCAATACTTACTTAAAATCTATAAACATCTAATTAAAAAAATAAATTTCACTCTATAAAGAGACGAAAAAGAATATATGGAACATTAGAATATTTTTAAATAAACTATGAAAATGAAATTCAGTATCCTTTTATTATTGCAATCATTCAGACTTTCGAGAAATAATGTAGAGTATATAAAGCTGTGATAATAGTCACATCACTTGCCTACAAACAGCCACCGAGAAAAACATCCATTAACAAAGCATCTAATATGGATCACACCAGATTATTCAAGCTGTGCGACTGGCCTCTAGACGTTAATTACGAACCCTGTAGATGCTAATTAGGAAATGAACAGTTAAAAAACCATTGAGACTAGTAATTCTCCAAGGTTTTTCACTTTCACCACAGGTTGACCAACAAGCTATTTCAGTTAAAACTCCCACAGACTTTCAGCAAAACCAGAACCTTCAAATAAATCAAACTAACCCAACACCAGATAGTTAAGAAACTAATAAAGATCTATCCCAAAAAATAAGTAGGGCATGAAAAGAGCACAACAATTATATAAAAAATAAGATAATAAAGCTTCAGTACTCATCATCCATACAGAAATCATAATCAAATCCTAAATTCAGTCTCAAAAGTAAAATAGACCTAAGTACCTATGTATTATCCTTATTACAACATAAGCCAAATTTAGAATGCATTTAGGGCATATATTCATGCTTTAGCTGTTTATTCTTCCAGCTCCATCAACAACAAACACACCTGAACGAACAAAGAAAAAACCAAGTCAAAATAACTTTCAAGAAAGAAAACCAGTACAAAAGAATGCATCACACAAACTGATTAACTATATATGAATTTACTGACATGTAGCGTTATTTACAAAGCCTGCCAGGGGACAAGGTTGCTCAGAAAACTCTGCCACCCATAGAAGGAAGATCGTCAAAAGTCCAAAGATCCATCGGGTTTTCACCATCTTGAGTTGTGACTCCAGCAAGGAAGGTATCCATTGAAGTATCCCAGTTGCCATCCATATATGACGTCTGAAAGAAATTCATCTCAGACTCAAAACCAGAGCGATCATCAGATTTCTTCTCAGTATATCCGTCACCAGAAACTGAATCCACGGAGCTTGACTTCAGTTTCTTTGCAGGGTTAGCATCTTCCATATATTGAGCTTCATTGCCTTCTAGAGTAGCCAACAGAACAGATGTAATTTCTGGAGTCTTTGAGGAATGCTCTCCCCAACCAAAGTCAGAGTAATCGAAGGAGTTACTTCCTTGATCAGAATTAAAATGCAGGGTAGCACCGTCTGATGAAGCCATGGGTTTGAGTACCACCTCTCCAGTAGCCGGGTATACATATACATCTGCATAACCACGAGGCTTAAGAATCGGTTTTTCTTCCACAAAACCTAAAGATGTGTAGTAGTCACAATCTGGATGGTTCACTAAATTGAAATTCTGGTTCAGACTGGGCTGAACAGAGTTTAATTTTTCCTTGGGAAATGCAACCTGAGGATTCGTCTTAGTGGTGCACTTCACAGCAGTTGACGCAGCCTCATCAGGGAAATTCACTTTCGCTTTCTTCCCCCGAATCCTCCTTGCCTCAGAATCATAAGCTCTTGCAGCTTCTTCAGCAGTGTTATATGTTCCAAGCCAAACTCTGACACCTTTCCGTGGATCTCGGATCTCAGCAGCCCATTTACCCCATGGACGCTGCCTGATCCCTCTGTATTGATTTTTCCTCTTTCTCTTTGAGGATTTCTCCATTTCCTCATTGGATTCCACAGATCTTATACCATCAGATCCTTCAATAGGATGAATAAAAATAATTAAACTTCAGATTAAACAAAATATGAAAGTGATACTCTGGTACTAAATTAAATGGATCACAGCGTACTGGGTGATACTGGTACTAAATTCAATGATTAAAACAAGTGTAACAGTTAATTTCAACTGATTCATTAGGGTATGTTGAGAACTTTGGAGAATTAAGGAAAAGGAATACTTTTTGGCAAAAGAAGTAGAAAGAAATTATTTTTCTTCTATATACTCTCTTTAAAAGTGAACCTGGTTTGTATGTCTTTTACTTTTGAAGAGGAACTATCACGAGAAAAATTATCCAAGGATAAAAAACCATGCACAACTATTATATGCGAAGACTTGATTGATTTTTTCCTTTACGCAGCAATAGAGCCGCATAATCGTACAAATTCAAGCTCAAAAAGATCACAAAATACAATAATCCCTGGTACTATTTAAAAAGATCCAGATAATCCCACCCCAAACACTATTAATAGACCCAAATAAGCAGCCATCACATAAAACAGAAGTAAAATGAAATCAGACCAAATCTACGCTAGCAATAATCAGTAAACTCAAAAAAATAAAAAACATAACTTGAGAATCATATGCTAGTCCAATCTCATATACTAACAAACTGAAGTCAAAGAAAGAATACAAAATTTAGCCTTATAAATAATTGAAACCCTAGGAACATAACAGTATAATTGGTTTACCCCTTGTAATCCCAGAGTGTTTGGAAGCAGAGAAAAGGAAAGGCTTCACATCAGCTTCATATTCAGAGAAATCCTTGAAACCTTGAAAATCGGCCTCGAAATCATCGTCGAGGTCGACGAACTCAGATCTCAAGGGCTTGGAGTAGTAATTGTTAGGGTTTTTGTTCAGAGCGGTGTTCCAGAGAAGATCGGCAGTGAGACGGCGAGAAGACCGGCTAGGTTGATCTGGGTCGGAGATGATAGCTCCGCCACACATCTCTTTGGCAGATTATCTTCCAGAGAAATGTTATAGGGTTTCAGAGTGCGATTGTAAAAGAGATTTACTACTGAATTTTGGCAAGAAAGAGTATTATTGCTGAATTTAGAAGGCTTTCTGATAGCGTTTGGAAGAGGGGGAAGGGAGGGAGGTTGCGTTTATATAATACAAACAGTATAAATTGGCGATTCATTTGGTCCCTCAAATAGCTCGTGAGTGATTTGATTTAATTTTTATAAATTGACAAAAACGAAAATTATTTATTTATTTTTTATAAAAATCATCATGCACAAGAATATGCATAATATTATTTTTTCTTTTTTATTTAAATTTTCAAAACCGAAATTCCCAATTTGTGGCTTGCCTTATTAGGTAAAGAGCCGGAATATGTATTGACCACGTGGTAAAAATATGTACTGGACTAAATTTTATTGAATAAATATAAATACGTAATATTTAAATATTATATTTATTTTAATTATTAAAAAATATAATATAATATTAAATTTTATTTTTTAATAATTAAAATATATATAATATTTAATTTAATTATTATGTATTTAGATAAAAAGAAGTTTATATTAGAGAGAAGGTTAGGTGGATTTAAGTTTGTCGTTGGGTGGACGGTGGAGTCAAGTTAGGTGCGTTTCTTTGTTGGTCACATTTTCACAGCTGCCCTCGGATTCCATAATAGAAGGTGTCAGTCATCCTGCCATCATCAATCAGAGTTTCTTTTTCCAAACTAGTACTAAATTGTGGAGTGAGTAATAATAATCCAAGGGTGAAGTAGCGGCATATTAATTTTCAAATTGTAAATTTTCTAAATTAATTTTTCAACATTCGAATAAAAAATTTATTTACGCAGCAGCGGAGAGATTATCCTCTTTGATTCAAAAAAATAAATTTAAATATAATTGTATTTCAATCCGTGCATGCTTCAAGTGAGACGAAATTGGCCTTCAAATTTTGGTTTGCTTTGGTTTGGGTTGGCATAGCATTTAATTTAATTTCGTTTCTTGTATCTTGCATAATAGCCCACTTATCTTTAAATTGTGGCAAAATAATTATTTTAGTCCTTATATTTTGTATTTGATATCAATTTAGTACATGTATAATATTTATTTTATAGCCATCCTTATACTCTATAGCTATGCTTATTTGTAAAAAATATATTTGGGATTGGACTATTTATATTAATTTAATACTATTTCGGACTATTTCATCTCATGACGATGAATTATTAATCCCCTAATGTTGGACTGTTAGTTTCATAAAGTCATTTAATAGCTAAAAATGAGGACTATTAATCCTAAATTCATCATGAGATTATATAATCTCTCATAAATAGCCTTGAGAATGATAAAAAATAATTCATAGAATTATTTAAAGGACTATTAATCCCCTGTCATGGAATAAAATAGTTTGAAGTAATATTAAATTAATATAAATAGTCTAATCCTAAACATAATTTTTATAAACAAACATAGCCTATGAAAAAAGAAAGAAATTAATAAATTTTTATTTTGACCGCGTTTTACTTGATGAGTTAATTATATACGTGGATACAAATTTTATAATGCATTTTTATCCTTCTATTAAAAGTTTATATATTTATTGTAAAGAAATTAAATTTAAAAATTCTAGCTGATTTGAAGAAATTGAATACAATCAAAAGAAAATTTCTAAAACTTCTAGTGGGATGGGGAATTGAAATAGGTTTTGCTTTAAGATGAAAATTTAAATGATGGGCCTCACCTCGCCTCGCCTGACATATAATATTATCCATCTATCAGTCCAGCATTATAATTTGAACTTGGGAGCTAGCGTCATTATCATAAGTTGTATTAATTTTAATTGGTGGTGTATTGAGCCTTATGTGAGGAGTGCTACATGCAATTCCACAGCCTATATTAAATTGAATTTCAAATTAGTTGATCACGTTTAGGCTTATCCAAACAGGTTGGTTTCTTTAATTTTTTTATTTTTTTTTTGTGTTGAAAATATGAGGCTCCTGACCCAAATTGAGCTAACCCGGATAGGCCCCAAATTTATTTATTTTTTTAACAACTGCAAGTATGTTGTATTGATTAAAAAATTAACTTGATCATCTTTAATTTAAAAAAAATAAATTATTTATTACCTAAAAAATACATGATGAATTGTACGTTCCTTTCACTTATTCATCCGCTTTTCTAGTTTAGAAGGAGTTCTTTTTTCTAAATTGGAGGGAGATGTGGCACATGTGTTCAACATGGTGATGATGGTTCAGATATAAGAGGAGTCTAAATGAGTAACATTGAAGAAACTTGCAATCACTATTACAACATTACGTAATAATGGATAATTTGGATAAGAATTTATCCCGAACATCAATTATGGAATTCATTCATTCACAAACAAACTTCTATTTCAGCTCAAGCGTATGTATTCTCAAGTTTGTCAGACGAATCATATACAAGAGGAGCCATTGTGTGGATTCCAAAGCAAAACTTAAATAGATATGAGTTTTTAGTCAATCCTGACCACATTATCATATCCTCTATAAAAATGTACATCATATTGTTGTGCAAGAATACTTAAATACCTCCTAAATATATTAGTTTCTTTCTTAATTCATTATCATGGAACATAAATGAATATGTAATGTGTATTTTTTTTACTAATTTATGCATTAGATTATGTCCATGACACCCTCAATCACTAGTTTTTATTATAACTAGTTGATTACCCGTGCAATGCACAAACTAATTTTTATAATTGATGGTTTTTTTAATTTTCTCTTTTTTTTTTAAATTTTTTTATGACGTATTTTATGTTTGTATGTTTTTTTTTTCCTTTTATAAGGTGGGGAGTACTTGATTCCCTTATACTTGTATTTTCTCTTTTCATCTAATATATTCTTTTATCTATGTATATACGTGTGTCAACAATTAGGTCTAAAATTACCCCATGAGTTAAGCAACTCATAAGATATACAACGCATATGAACATTCTCTTAGTCTCATTTTATCAAACAATTCAACCACACTACCCAAATGAATAAAGTTACAATGCTTAAGCTCTGTAAAATCATTTCACTCAATTTATTAAACCTCAAAGTAATAATACAATAAAGTAAATAATGTGTTGAATTTTGGCATACCTTTGGTGAGATTCAATGCCGGATGTTACTGAGCGGAGAATGAGGTGGATTAAACTCTGTTACGGATTGTTGAAGTATGCATCAATACTTATTTAAGAGATGCTCAAAAATGCAACCATGAAAAATAAATTAAATAGTTTAAGCCTTTTTATCAAGGTGGATTCTCATTTTAATTTCACCGTGTATGTTTGATTGCATGTAGAATAAACAAAAATAAAACCTATAGTCTAAACATTTTTCAAATTTAATAAACTGAAACTACAAAACTTCATCACATTCAAAATGAGTCAATCAAAACATAACTAAGACATTGATATAAAAACTTATGAGAAGCTGCATAAAGACATTGAGAACATAAAAAACATCACACCTGTTTCTAAAGCTTAAAATGTATACTTATGAGACGCTGCCTAAAGACATTGATATAAAAACTTAAGAGAACTAAAACAGAAGAACATCGCACTTATTTCTGAAGCTTAAGTCAAAATGTATACTTATCTTGAATTTGGAGTCTTAGTGGTCGAAGCTCATATTCCATGTTCATTACCTACCAAACATACCACAATTTCTTGTTATAAAAGTAACTATTATTCATCAAATAATCACTGATAAAAGTAATAACTGATAAGGATCATTCATATAACAGAATTAAGAATGATTATGCCAACAATAATAAAAAGAGAAAAAGAAAGAGAGAGAATTTATAATATCATTTGTCGAAGCTTGCTTAAAATACAGTCTGCGCTTAAGATTCAATAAACTAAATGACCTCTAACCTTAAAGAAATCTAACATATAAAATTTACTCTCTCTATTATTGTGTATGATATAAATCAAATAATAATAATACTAAAGGTAACACTCAAAGACATTGCACCTTAAACTTACAGAGAGTTTGTCATGGTGACGATTTAATGCATCATTGCCAAAGAACAAAACATGTAACAGAAGCAGTAATAGTCATTTTGACTAATTTATAAAAAACCCAACTAAGATAATAAGAATTTAATACACTTTAGTGATTAAATCTTCTTGAACCACTAATCCAGCAATAAAATAAATCCTTACAACAGTCATCGTTGTAAATGCAAAAGATAAATGGGAACGGGACACACAACATAATATGAAAATGTGGTATGTGAGCGGACTAATGACATATAATCAGAAAGAATCAAGTTACTATAATTGTAAAAGAATATTTTTTTGTATAAATTAAGATAACAAATGAATAGATATGCACAAACCATTAAATTAATTGAGATAACTCACTGATTTCTTCAATTATGCAACAATAACAACTGAAAACATAAATTGTAAGACCAATTATTAAAAAAAAAAATCATAAATCCACATATTGGCCACATTAAATCACCAATTTAAAGTATAATTCGAAAAAAATAAAGCTTTTTACCAATGATTGCACATGATTGCAAAAACTTTAGCCATTATTACCTCAAAAAATTCCCCAAATACACTATTTCTTCAATAAAGAAGATGACCGGATTAGAATAAATTAGAACAATAAAAAAGGAATGTTTTGAAGAGGAGGGATCAGGAACTTACATCCGTGATCGTGCAACCATTGAAGGTTCGAAAGGAGGCTTATGTCCCATGATTTTGAAGGGATGGATTGGCAGAATCGATTGAACTCGTCCTCTTTGTCTTCAGTAATGGGGTCGATGACAGGTTTGTCTGGATTACCCCAAGGTTGTAGAAGGTGGGTATCCAAGCTAGACACGTAGAACCAGTTACTGTGTTAGCCCTTGTTACTAGATGGGGGAAGCATCTATGCCTTCTGATTGAGAAGACGGTTGAGAGTTCGGAATCCTTGTTTCTTAGTCTTGGTCAGGGTGAAGATGTAGAAGAAATAGTCCAGGCTGAGTTCAATGCCAAATTGTTTACAGGCAACGATGAAACAGACTAAGTGTATGTATGAGTTCGGGACTAGTTGGGCGAGTCCGATCTGGGTGAATCTGATCCCAACAAAGTCATGAAAATCAGAGATGAAGGGGTGAAGGGAAAATTTGACCCCATTTCTGAGTACCTGGGTCGAAAATGTGAGTTGAAGGTTAGTGGGTCGCCAGTACATTTTTTTATTTAGACTGGGAGCTCTTAGGGTATATTCCTCGGGAAATTGGAATTCAGATTTGAAGCCTTCGATTGCTTCATTGTTGATGGTGGATTGGGTGTTAGCATGGGCGTATGCGATGGTATCTTCTAACATTTTTCTGATTTCGATTTCCATCGCTTTGATTTTCGATCCTGAAGGATTAGGAATAGGAGCGATTATGGTGCCTAGCCTGAACGGGTTTGCTCAGATGATGAGGAAGTTACGGCTGTTGCACTAGTGGAAGATACCATTTCAGATCTATTAGGGGTGGGGCAATTTTTTGGCTTATAAGTTGGGAATACTGGAGATTGAGTTTTGGATATACGATGTGGGACGATGGTGAGGATGTTTGTCGGTCATCTGTATAACTGTGAGTAAGGATCGAAAAGTTTTTCAATTTTTAGAGGAGATAGAAAATATGGTTTGGAGTGGGTTTTTGGGGAAGAAACTGTTGATATGGCAGGTGATTTGAAAAGAGAGGGTTTTGATTGAGGGCGCGGAGCTATAAGTTAGCAAACTGACACGTGTGGCTGCGTTGGGTGCCGTCAGATGTGTTTAGCAGTTGAATGGAGGTTTAAATCTAAATATTTTTTAAAAGATGTTACTGTCCTATTTTACTTTAAAAGTAGGAGAGTGTGAGGTAATGTTGGGATATAATTGTTTGGGTTTATGTTTGAGTCAGCCCACATTATTTTTGGATTAGATTTGTTGGATACTTAGATTGGGCCATTAGGTGATTGGCCCACTCACATCCATATTGAAGGCGGTTTGGGGTTGACAATGTCCTTATATCTCTTGAATTCTATTTTCTTGTTTGACGGATGTAGGATGCTTGTTATAGAAAGGATTCTACAACGTAGTAAAGGTAGTCATAAATTAATTTGGAAGTGGTCATCCTATTCCTACTTGGATTACGGGGATCATGACATGTATATAAGCAACCAACTAGCTCACAAATACGGTACACACTTTCTTATTCACAAAATCCTGTTATTCCAGCATAACTTGATTCTCCATTGATAATGCTTTTGGCCTGTACTTACTCTGACACTGGAATATCCCCGGACGACCCCAATCCTTTTCTTAATCTGAGGGTGTCTAACGGTTTGTCTTAGGTGCAGGTGTTCGTGCTTTTGGTGATTTTCGACGGGCTTACAAAGTTTGGCGTTAACAGTTAATATATACGCTATGTGGCGTGATCTGTAGGGTATATACTAAATCAAGAAAGAAGCACATAAACAACTGTGAATGGTTTTTTGGCAAAAGCTATGCTAGGGGATTGTATCGTGGAATGGAAAAAAAATTGAGAGTTTGCGTGAAGGTTTATTTTCGAGTGTTATCATCTATTCAAATCAATTAATTATTGAAAAATTGTAATTAATTCGAAATTTTTTGAATGGTTAAATAATTTGAGTTTTTACTCAAATTAAAGTATTCTTGTACTCTCTATATTTTAAGTTTTTTTGTATTAAAACTTAAAAGAACTATTCTTAGTCACAATTGATTATAATAAAATTTGTAAAGCTCAACCCGTGTTCTTACCTTTTAGTTTTAGAGGGTTTTCACATAAATTTAGTGTCTTATATTTGACTTATTTTCGTACTATTATTATTTTATGCGGTTGTTATTTATTTGATAGAATTGTATTATTTGTTTGGCACAATTTATTTTATAATTTATGAGAAATGTTTCTACTTAAAAGAGTTTCTTTAATATTTAGTCCGAACAAGATTGTAATGCGGAGGTAATAGATGTTCAAAATTAAGCTACGCAAAATAAATAATACAATGTTTAACATAGTTTGATCTTCAATGACCTAGTTCACAAAAATATATTAATATTTACGGTACAAGTTTTTGCACAAAATAAAAGTTAAAAAAACCAATCTCATATAAATACAAAACTCACGCACATTCTCCCTCAACTTCCTTAAGTATTACATGACTTTTTGTTGTGCTATACTTCAACAACTAAATATAATATTATATTTATAGAGTATACATAATTTTTTTTTTCTCTATTTAAAATAAGACACTTTTAAAATAATACTCCTATGAAAAATAAGATTACTTATAGGATTTTAGCATATAATAAATATTTTATTAAAAACAGGACACCTTCTAAAACAATACTCTTATGACTCTTTTTTTTCTTCATAATAACAATATTTTTTAAATAAAATTCGAAAAGTATCTTAATAATAATAGATTCCATAGTTAGATTAATTAAACGACCTTGATTTGTTGTGATACATAAATCTAAACCCAAGATTATGCGAAATCTTGAAAATGTAAAACTGCAAGCCTTCCCTGATATTTTGACTTGTTGGCGAGGGATTAACATGCTCTTCAATATTTGGCACCATTTTTTTTAATTATTCGCAACATGAATAATATGTTGTTGCGGTAATTCTTTATATCGTTCTAACTTTTTTTTATTTTTTCAATATTACAATTTTAATATATTTTGAGTTTTCAGGTTGTTTCACAAAAATATGTTGTTGTGGCAACGAAATTTTGGCAACCGATACCACTCACAAATCATCCATGTTCTTTCTTAATCTTCTAAACGCTTGTTTATAAGTATTATAATCCCGAGTTTATAATTCTAAGGTATAGATTATAATTTCAAGATTATTTTTATTTATAAATATTACACTTAATTTTTTTTATTAATTTCATCTTTATCTTGTTTGTTTTTATATTTGGACGTGAGACTATTAGTTCAGGAATTATAAAATGACTTAATATGAGGATTATTCAATCAGGGATTATAATCTAAAGACTATTAAGTCATTTTATAATTACTGGACAAATAGTTCTAAGTCTAAATTTAAAAACAAACAAAATATTTTTGGGATTAATAGTTTTATCTTTAAGTGTAATCCTTGCAAATAAATATAATATTGAGATTATAATCCGTGTCTTAAAATTATAATCATTGCAAACAAATATAATTAAGTGAATAAAAAGGTTTTAACTAAATAAATACTCAGGTAACTAAGGGCTGCTTTCGCCTACCTTCTGGCATCCAAAAGATTCTCTCTGAAATAGAAGAGCGGCCCAGCCTCCTGGTTCCCACAAAATGAGACGAAAAGATCGTGGTTCAATTCCTAGTGTTTTCATATGTTTTGAGTCCAACCAACATAAAAAGATGTTCAAGTCATCCGTCAGTCAGCCATGTATAGATGGCGAAATGAGGATCCATCCAATTCGATTCTTTCAAGAGGACATAACCGCTGGCTGGCGATTCGTTAGTCAAAAGTACAAACAAGCTATTAATTTAAATTAATTAGTTAATTGTTGTGTAAGGAAATTGATATTTTAGCAAGTGAGTCTCATTTTTAACTAAATCAACAACGTGTTAGTTTAGTTAAAAATAAAATTAACTTATAAAAATATCAATTCCTTATATTATTGCTAACGACAGAGCTGTAGTCGTTTTTGTAATTGATCAGATGAGCAGATATATAAGTCGTAACCATGATTTTAGGACCCAATAGTCATACATACCGCAGCAATAATAAGGCAATGCGCCCATAAATAACTAGTAGCCAAGAATTTAGGACCTAATACTTGGTAATCATCTCTTGTTACTAACGAACGGGCTTGGGCTTACGCTGTCTCAAAGTCTTTCCCAAATCTCCTTTTAGTCGTAGACGAATCAAATAAGTGAAGAGAAAACGGAAAAGAAAATAGGAGTTGGTTTTGTTATGACCAGCTGTTACAAGATACTCTCACTCTGTTCTATACAAAAGATGAGTCTTATTTGTGTTGATACTAATAAATAGGTGAAATTCTTAAAAGCATGACGTGAATTTGTTTTAATTTTTGAAGCAATAATTTTATACTTAATCTATAATATTACTATTGCAGGAATTAAAATAAAATAAAAATCATGTCAATTTTTTATTTTAAAATTTCACAAATGACCTAGGAAAAAAAATTCAAATTGAACTCTTTTGGATTAAATAAACACCCTTTCTGTGCTTTCCTACGCATAATAATAAGATTAATTAAATCCGATTAGTATGAAGTTAATTTCATGATAAGTTGAATAATGGACCAATACAGTGTAAACCTACATGTCTGCATTGTGTTGGTTCATTGTCCAATTTATCACGAAATTAATTTTATGCTAACTGAATTAAATCCAGATTAATGATACCTTATTTTTGGTACATGCATGGTTTATGAATGATTATAGAATCTGGATTTGCAATTTGGACAACGCATCGCACAACATAGTATCTATCAAGTATGAACATGCCGCCCTCTTCCTCGTCCTCCTCTTTTGGGAGAACATGACGATGTACCAACTCCATTTAACATTAAGGCTCGCTGCCTTCTAAGTAGTAGCATCTCCGTTATTAATATTAAAATGGACAAGAAGGAACGAGAGGGAGAGACGAAGATATTTAATTCTTTCATACCACTACATTTTTAAACAATCAAATTTTTTCACAAAAATATTTAATTCTTAATCTTACCAAAAACAACAACAACAAACAAATACTCTCCTTGCATTTGTTTTCCAGGAACAGAAAACCCTCTAGTGATTGAGTTGCTGAACCTCTCACAATATATACCTCTCACTATATATATAGGGAGGAGGGAAGGAGGGGGAGATAGATTAGATGATATATCTATCAAAACATACTTAAAAAATTTTGAAAACAAAAAAGCCTAGAGAGGTTGTTGCATTGTCACAACTAGTGGACTAGTGACAATGTGCTTACCGTCGGACCATTCTATCGCACCACTCCTCATACTTGAACTCCCAGCTGAGAGCTTCACTGCCATCGCTTCCACCCTCACTAAGAAGCTCAGCTTCTGCCCCACCCTCCTAAACACAAGCTTCTCGGGCTGCACCGTCACCAACGTTCCGTTAGGCGTCCTAATCTTTACCTTGTAAACCGAATTCGAATCCCCAACATTAGTTACAGTCCGGATAAAGTGAGTCGACATCTGATGCTTTCCGTATTGTTGGAACACAACAGATAAAGATGGGTAATTCAAGTTCCCCAAGTGGCCAGCCTTTCTAGCCCCACTGCAATCCGCATTCTTTCGAGTAATCACTTGAATATTTTCGGTGGTGTAATTCGAATTGCAAAGAAAATCAACATAATCATACGAATTTATGTCGTAAACTAGGCCAGGATCCATGGCCTTTTGGGGATGAACATGTCCACCCCCAAAATCCATCACGGTGGAAGAATTACCAGTAGACTCGTCCAGCATTGTTTCGCCCCTGTTATCCACTGTATAGGCCGTTGTCGTCAAAGCTGATCTTATAGCTGCGGGGCTCCATCCTGGATGCGCTGCCTTTAACAATGCTGCCAGACCAGAAACATGAGGACAAGCCATTGAAGTGCCGGACAATATATTAAACTCCGTCCGACGTTTATCTGACGGAATACCAGATGGCCCCACACCGTCGGGCCAAGCTGCAAGTATATTTAACCCGGGTGCTATCACGTCCGGTTTTAAGATGTCAGGGGACTCCGGATTTGGTCCTCTTGCTGAAAATGATACCACAACTGGAGCAGGCCTTATTCCAAGCCGAGTTCCCTTAAAAACTATGCCGGCCTCGGTGGTTGACCGGGTCTTGGCAGCAGCTGCAATGTACCTTCTTATCTCGTCGCCGCCAGATGCACCGACAGCAGTTGCTGGTAACACGTGGCAATCGGCCACTAAACCTTCGCCATCAGATACACCATTAGCTAACACCATCCCAACTCCACCTGCTTTTTTCACAACATCACCTTTAGCAGCCCTCGAGTTAACGCCCCTATCGCATAGTACTATTTTACCCTTAACAAATTTAGGGTCTAATGATCCCTCCAGGCACAGCGATGATGAATAACCGTCACCTCCTTCGCTCCCGGCGTATATTAGCGGGTAGAGGCGATGTGGTTCTAACGTGGGCCCACCGTAGATACTTACTCCGGGGATAGTTTTTCCATTTCCTAATTTAACGTCCGCGGGAAAATCCCGATCAATCGTCCCTGCGCCGACGGTTGTGACCCAAGGGGAGACGTTAGTCACCGTAGGACCACCGGGACCGCCGTTACCGGCAGAGGCAGATACGAAAATACCGGCATCGGAGGCTCCAAATGCCCCGATGGCAATCGCATCGAGGTGGTAGGGAACGACCACGCCGCCAACACTGAGAGAGATGACATCAACGCCGTCGGCAACGGCGGCGTCGAAGGCGGCGAGGATGTCGGAGTCGTAACATCCGGCGTTCCAGCAAACTTTATAGGCAGCGAGGCGAGCTTTTGGAGCCATTCCGGCCGCGACTCCACGGGCATAGCCGAGTGCGGCCGCCGGAAAGACGTACCCGCCGGCGGCGATGGAGGCAGTGTGAGTACCGTGGCCGTCAGAATCTCTGGGAGAACGGTTCTCCGTGGTTTCGTTCATTTTTCCGTTGGTAGCCTCGTATCCATTGCAGAAAAACCTAGCTCCAATCAGTTTACGGTTACAGGAAGTGGCGGGGAATCCTTTGGCCGGAATACAGGCGCCTTTCCAGTTAGGCGGCACGGGGCCCAGGTCGCGATCGTTGAAGCTCTGCCTCTCGGGCCAGATGCCGGTATCAATGACCCCAATGACTAGATCTGAGCCGAAGTCGGACTCTTTGAGCAAGCCAGCACTATCCGTGGTCTTTAGGCCCAGAAACTGAGGGGATCGAGTGGTATGAAGTTGGCGAACCTGTTCGGGAATAACGGCAAGCATTCCAGAGAGGGAACGGAGCTTCTGAGCCTGTAAAGGCGAGAGCTTTGCTGAGAAACCGTGAAAAACGGTGTCGTAAGTGTGGATGATGCCATGAGTAGTAGTAGTAGTGGGGGAAAGAGATTTGAGAGAGGATTGGTACCAGTGAATGTGGGTGGGGAAAATGGAGGGCTTGGAGTCGCGGAGGACACGAATGATAAAAGTTTGAACATCATCGGAACAAGAGACTGAAATGAGTAGAGAGTGTAGAGAGAGAATTAGGAGACTAGTAGAGAGGGTTGGAATTGCCATGAGAGTGGCTGCTGCTACTGCGTCCAGCTGAGCTTAATTACTTTGCTCATGAGAGGAGTCTAGTATGTATATATGTATATGCAGCATATGTAATGCAACGGAGGAAAGAGATGGTTAATTGGGACAGTGCGTGCACTTGTGCATTACTAGTGGGTGACAAGTTGAAGAGTAGAGAGAGGCTGCTGCTGAGCTGGAGCGTGGATGGAGGGAGAGAATGGAGAGAACATAATTTTAGTTTGGCAACTAATGAATTCCCCAATATGCTATACTTGGCACGTTTACGCGTTACAATATTAAATTTTTAATTTTTATATTAAATTAATTAAAATTTTATAATTTTACAAAAATTGAATGAAAGTTGAGTTGTTTCATATATGACAGCAAAAAAATAAAAAAATATATATATATATATATTGTTGTGAATATATGAAATTATTTGATTTAATTTGATTTGTTCACTTTTTTGACATTTTCTCTCTCTCTCTCTCTCTCTTCTTCATCTTCAATATTTATCTCTCCCTTTCATCTTCAATCTCCCTCTCTCTTCTTCAATTTTTCTGGCTCCATACTAAATCTGTTGGCCCCAACCACCACTCGCCACCCGTATTCTAAAAACCCAATTCGTAGATAGTTATAACAAATAAGGAGATTGTACTTTAAAATTGGGCAGAAAATAATCCATACTCAAAAAAAAATTGGAAATTTTTGTAACTTACAAAAAATGACTTATAAGTTATTTTTTTAAAGTCGATCAATCATTATAAAATAACATAAATATCCTTATTTATTTTTCTAATCTTTTTCTTACTAAAAGATATTTTAATAATCTTTATATTTTATTTAACTTATAAGTCATTATTAGCTGAACACATCTGCAACTATTACTTATAATTCCCGACTTATAAATAAAAGTGATGTCTAATATTTTAACTTATAAATTTATTAAAATTTTAATTTTAAGTTAAAAAAAATCATTTCCGAACATGCCCTCATTTTCTTCCACAAAATCTGCCATATAAACACATCACGATGTGACTAAATCCGAACCCCCAAAACGGCATCGTAAAACCATATCTACCACCATCATTAAGTTCACCATCATCCTTCTTCTCTCTCTAAACTTTAAAGTTGAAAACGAAGAAGCATTAACTCCTGATCCGTGTCACAATTTTGTCCTGTCTACATTTTAGCTTTCATCACTTGCCTCTTTAGTGTCCTTGAATCCACGAATTTGACCTGTATTTCAACTACCAGATCACCCATTACCTAATAAAGAAAGGATTTTAGGATTTTCGCAAAAGGGTTTAATCCAGAGAGTTGGTAGAATTATCGACGGAACCCCCTAACCTGGCCTAACTGTCACAGCTTCCATAATTTACTAGATTTTAAGGTTATTGAGTTTTGATTGTGTTATGACAGTTTTGTTTTTCGCCTCCAGTAAGACTCTTGTTGCTTATTTTTTTGGAAAAAAATAATTGGGTTATACTGACTGACGTCACCACTCGCGTCGCACAATTGTAACTAAGAGATAGTGAACAACTCTGATACCAATTGTTATAAATTTTGGAAGAGCCACACTTTAAAAGCTAACTGTTAAGGTTGAAAAACCCAAGGCTTATACATACCCCACATCAAAATCTCATTCCATCGACATGGGATACACGTCTCATTCCTTGCTATTAGGATGATAACAAAGATATGAGTTTCTTTAATTCTTTCTCCCTATGGGCCGAATCAGGTTGTCGCTTCATCTTCTCCAAGAATAATTAGATGAATAGAAAGATTATTCTTTTGCTAAACTCAGATGACTCTTTTGGGCAAAACTGAAATTTTAATTTTGATATTGTAATTTTTCAAGTTCATTTTAATTTAATTTTTATTTTTAATAATTTATTATTTTGTTTTAATTTTTTGTTGTAATTTTCAAGTTTATTTTAATTTTATTTGATTTAAAAATTTGTTATTTTGTTTTGAATTTTATATTATAAATTTTCAAGTTTATATTAATTTTATTTGTATTTTTAAAATTTAAATTAAATTAAATTTTATATTTTTTAAAATTATTATTTTATTATAAATTTTCAAGTTTATTTTAATGTTATTTGTTTTTTTGAAATTTTATTATTTTTTAAAAATTCTTTTAAATAATTTTAGATTTGTATATTTTATTTTGTATTAATAACATAATAATAAAAAAATCATGTCATTTTCAAAATAATAAAAAAAGCACGTGACTTTTTCTCCTCATTTTTAAATTAATAAAAGAATGTCTGGTAAGAAAAAATATAACTTCCGTCTAATTCATTAGACGGAATGACTTAATTATAAAATTTTAATTAATTTAAGGTGATAATTATAAAAATTAAAAATTTAATGGTGTAATAAATAAAATGTGCCAAATATAATGGAGTTTTGCCTTGTTAGTTTAGATACCTAGCTAGATTACTTGTTCACAAATGACAAAAGCTTACATAAACAGCAGCAACACAATGTAAAACATTAAATTTTATAATGAATAATGTAAGATTATTATTATTATTGTAACCACTATTTATTTACGATGATGATTCGGCTCAATATGTAATAAATATTCGGCTTTCAAAATATGTTGGTGTAAAAGGTTTTGGCCTTTTAACTGTTATTCGTACTGGAATTTCTTTCTTGTTGCGTTTCTTTTTTGATATACGTGGGTAGGTAGATTCGGACGCTGTATATGCTGATGATGGGTTGGGTTGGGTTATACTCACCACCCACTTATTGTTTCTGCACTCTGCACAGCTGCATGCCCTGGGGCCTGGCTGAGCGAGAGCTCTCCCTTTACACTTTTGTTTTGTCCGTGCTGACAAATATATATATATATATATTCAAGTTTTTACCATCGATTAATTATTAATCTATTTTGTATGGAGGGGAGCCGGCTGGCCGGGTATAGGAATATATCCTCCTCCGGTAGTATTAATAATTTATACATAATAAATTTGCCTGCCTGCTCATAAAAAAAATAAATATATGTAGGATGGATAAAAGTTGGAGGTGTTTGGAAAGTGGATTAATTAACCGTCAACCCTCATAAATTTGAATTTGGGTGGACGACTACTTTTGAGAGGTGGTAATTTGAAAGGGACACTGCCACTCACTAGCTGTATTGAATATTATTATTATTATTATTATTATGTCAATGTCAATGTCAATGTCCGAGCAAAAGCAAACCCCTTCCCCCCGCCAAAAAAAAAAAGAGTCGTAGTCGTAGTCGCATTACGAAGATTCAACTCAAAACGATGCACAACGCGAGGAGGAGGATGGAATTGGAGCTGCTGATTCACTTCTCCTCCTCAGCATACACCAACAACAAATACTTTTCCTTCCTCAAATTATGCCGCCTATGCCAATGCCAATGCCAATGCAAGTGAATACCAACTACAATTCAATTTTCTAAATTATATATATGTGTGTGTGTGTGTGTGTGTGTTTGTGTGTAAATTCCAAGTATATTGGATGTTTTATAGCATGCATGCATACATGCATTAATAATAAATTGATTATTAACCAATTATTAAATGAAAAAAAGATTTTCAATTCAAATGATGCCAAAACAGATTTTCTTATTGTTACAGTTATTTTGTGATATTACAATTAATGAATCGAACCTTGATGGATTGCTTCTCTTCTTTTGCTCATTTTCTATTACTTCTTACTACTGCCTAGTAACATAAATCTTCTGGTAGCTAGTACACTTTGTTTTATAAGCTTTATTCCAAAGCCTTATTTGGTTTTAAGGTAATCATATAAATTCTACAGGGTTAGGAGGAGGGAGTCAAACCTATTATTGCTGCTAGTAAACAAGTCGCGGTAAAAACAAAAACCTACTCGTTTAATTCTAGTGAAAGTTACACACACACACACAAGGGCCGGAGGGAGGGAAAAAACAAGCCTTCCAGGGTTGGGAAGTCCAAAAAGTAAACAGGGCGGGTGAGAGCTGGTTAGGTCCCCGCAACTACCTGCAAAATAAAATGAATCATACAGAATTAACGCCCGTTTCGTTGGACAGAATGAAATCATAATCCAACATTTTATTCATGCCTTTGGTATATTTTTTAAGTTATATTAAAATAAAATATAATGATCAAAATATTCTTAATTAACTAACGAACTAATTAATTATATATATATATATATATATATATATATATATATATAACGAATCTAGTGTATACATCTCTTAAATAGTATATCTTTATTAAAACTATATCATTTTAGAGATTCTTTTATTTACAAAAATATCACCCGCAACTCCACTTGTTTTTTAATATACATGTGAGTGTGGGTATTTTTTTTAATAATTTTTTTCATTCTTTTACTTATTAAAATTACTATTCCTTAAAGGGGTAAGGAATCGCCGTGGAAATGATTATTCTAACTAAATTTAACATATCAAATGTTAAAAAATAAATATTAGTTTGAATGACTATTTCTTTCTATTCTAAAAAATTTTCGTTCCAAATGGCCATAAGTAGTGGACTAAGCTCCTATGGAATTGAAGGAGGTGGGGTACCCGCAAACCGTTCAAATTTGCAATAATTGAGATTTGTCATTATGAAAAATTAAAAGTATCTATGAGAGAGAGAAGGTCAGAAGGTTATGGGGTCTCTAGCTTCGGCCAAAATATTCATACCCAAGGCCTTGATTCATATTTGTGTGGCAAAACCCTTTTCCTTTTTGCATGTTCTTGTCTCCTCAAGCTAGCTTTTGAATCAAAGCATTCAATTAATTGTTTCAACTTTTGAGGCCAATATTTATACGTACTCAAAATGGATTAGAGTTTGTGGTGGAGAAGGTTCTTGAATCTAATCTCTTCATTTCTTCTTCTTATTATTAGCTGCTTTTGCAATACCCTAGGTTCAATTCGTGACGGTGATGATAAAGTGATTATTCAAAGACAAAAAACATTATTAACTAGGATGAACAACATATAATGTATAGAATTTCTACTAATTACATCTTACTTTAGGAGGACCCCATCTTTTAAAAAAAAAAATTACTTTCAAGTTATGGTTGAGTACAACATAGGGGCCTTTTGTTTACCTCTAAATGTTTTAATCTAACTAAATAAGTCATACAAATGTTTTAATCTAACTAAATAAGTCATACAATTTCTTTTATAATTTTTAAATTTTAAATGCGTATAAATAAGTTTGAACGATTCATTCAAAAATTTGTGATTGAATTAGTAAGAGATAGTATCAAATGATATTTTTACTTATATATTTTTTTATTGACAATTAAAAATTACTTTCAATATTCATCTTGTTTTATTATTTTAAATAAATTTTGTTATGCACAAACTGCTTTTTGATTTTTCTTTAAAAAACTGGCGTCAAATGTTGTTATAGTCTTTTGTTTTAATTTTATAGACCAATAAAATGTCGTTAATATTTTTACTGTTTTATTCCTAAAATTATATTACTAATAGTATACTGAAATACTCTATCAAATTAAAGATTGTTCAAAAGTTGATACTTAATTTTTGTAGATAACATTGTATATAATAATTTTGTTCATAAACAGTCCAGAAGGTTAAAATAAAAAAATATGTGTTTAGTTATTTTAAACAAACAATTATCAAACACAGTATTTTATTTTGTATTCAGAGTTACTACTTTATTCAGGTCATTCAGATTCTATTATACATTCAGAACTTTTTATTCAGTTTTATCAAACAGCCAGATAATCTCCTCCGAATTGCCACCAGACTCAGATTATCTATTATATTTGTGAATTTTTCAAATGATCTCATTTTATATTTCTAACTTTTTGTTATATTTTAGTCTTGAAAAAAAATGTATTAATACATATAATAAGGCTTCTTAAATGCACTTTTCAAACAAATTAATAAAAATAAAAGTAAATAAGTTTTCATTTATATTCACGATAGACTCTATGCAAGTATAATAAAAATTCTTTTATTTTTCATAATTTATTTTTTGATTCACTAATAATGATTAAAGTGCTATATATGGAAGTAATCCTAATACATCCATTTGGGATTTTCTTTACAGCTCCATTTAACATAATACTAGCTTATTACATAATATAATGTAATAGCTCATTAAAAATAAATCAGTAATACCTTAGTTAATGTGATATTTCCTGAGTATTATTATTTGTTTAATTTATTTCATTACATAGTAAACTAAAAATAATATAAGACATAATGTAATGATATTGTAATTGTTATACAAATAGAGTAGACGCCAAACGAATCAATTATAATAATTTATTGTTATTATTGCACTAAAATTTTATTATATTACGCTACTTGATATTTTGTTTCGTGAAAATCCTATCATATCATAGAGTTAAAAAAAAAATTATTTTATATTCTTGAGACAAGTGAACAGTATATTTTCTTTCTCACATAGCTGTGAAGTTAGTCTGTAATGAGATCCACGAATATGTAAAAGGAGTGAGCACATTATACACTTATCCAGAAACATGTAATAATTCTTTGAGCCGAAGGGTATGACAAAATAGAAATGGTCCTCCATAGCCCAAAGCGGGTTATAGAGTACACATTTAAGTAGGCCATACATTAATCTGGCGTGTAGAGAATTAACCAGATTTGATCAACTCTTCTACCAAATGTCCACCTGGTATGAATTCGGTGCTTCATAAACACTCTCTCTCTCTCTCTCTCTCCCTTCGTTTATATAATAAAACATAACTTATTTTAAATTTAAAAACATAAAAATAATTTAAATTCTTCTAACTTAATCTAATGACTCGTATTTCATCTCATAAAAAAAATTACGCCCAAATAAATTCACCCCTACTACATAATAATAATTATTATTATTATTATACTAATATCGATAATAATAATAGTAATAACAATAATAGTAGTAGTAGTAATAATAATAATAATAATAATTAATATAATAATAGTAATAATAATAATTATAATAATTATAATAATAATAGTAATAGTAATAACAATAATAGTAATAACAATAATAATAATAATAATAATAATAATAATAATAATAATAATAATAATAATAATTTTTATATTTTATAATTTCCTTAATAATAATACAGATAATAATAATATTTTTATTTTTTGAATTTTAATCTAATTTTATTATATTTTTTTGTTAGTAATAATAATAATAATAATAATAATAACAATAATAATTATAATAATAGTAATAATAACAATAATATTTTTAATAATAGTAATAATAATAATAATAATAATAATAATAATAATAGCGATGATAATAATAATAATAATACCGATAATAATAATATTTATAATTTTTATATTTTATAATTTCTTTAATAATAATACAGATAATAATAAATTTTTTATTTTTTAAATTTTAATTTAATTTTTTATTATGCTGTGCATTCAAGCACGGGCAATTACTAGTTTATATTTATATAGATATAGAGAGAGATTATATCTATTTAATTTAATAAGTATTATTATTAGAGAGTTGTCTTTATCCCAATATATAGTTTTTTATAAAGAAAATATGAAGGGGAAAAAATGAAGTAAAGAATGATGTGAACCAAAGTCCAAAGTTCCCTGGGGTGGAGAAAATAGCTTAAACTTGAACTGCAGTCTCTTACTAATATACTCTGTGAAGCCCCCAAATCTGGGCCCACACAGCCCAAACTTGAGTCGTCAAAAGACTACAACAAAATTATTACAACAAAGCACAACGTACTACAATACAGTGTATAATAATACACAACTAAGTCTTCACTATTATTGCCACACTATTTTACAAAACGTGAAGACTATGATAACTATTCCTCGGACCCTCACTCCATTCCCCGGCTAGACCCTGTTATGTTTTCATCTCCTGTTGAAAAACAATGGAACAAAAGAAATGGTGAGCTCAAATAGCCCAGTAAAGAATAACATGACTAAGATAATGACGAATAAATTATCATTAGTCTTCAACAGTTGAGTTCTTGATAGAATACAATAGACTACAAGGTTTATATCAAAAACTGCAGTTAAATTCTTAAACAACGTTCAGATCAATAATAGCAGCGGAATGAGTAATCTATTAGAAGAATAATGCAGACTATAATGTCCACTCGGTTCTCTTTTTAGGAAAAACATCATCAACTTTTATCATCTGAAATATCATTAGTCAAGATAATACAAATTCACAGTTCCTGATCATAATCATGCAGATCAACAGTTCATCTTTGCACTACGGGCCAAAGACATTCAATATAACACCAACGGTCATGATTATACCAGATTCAGCCTTTGGTCATAATCATACCAAACAACAGTTCATCTTTGCACTACGGGCCAAAGAGAACATTCACCACGTGCCATAAAAGACACCGAACAGATGTATCGCCTTTAACCTATTATATCGCCTTTAACCTATCATCTGTTCAACAAATATATCACATCTGTGCCCCCGGCCACAGATATTCACAACAGCTTGATTTTTGGATGATTAGAATGATATAAATGATGAACAGAAGAAATAGGATAACAATAAGTATCGGAAGTTTACTTTGTACAGATTCAAATAATGTCCAAATTGTCAACATGATGTGGAGTGAAATTTAAAAATGATATTCAAGATCCACAGTTCAGAATAACGGTTACAATTCAATAGAAAGGTTCACGTAAATAGGAAGGTTCAGTTGAAATAATGAAGTTCAACTATTATGGAACATATAATATTTTCAGGAATTATAGAAGCAATAGTTCCATAATAAATTTCGATTTAGGAGTATGAAAGAAAATAATATCCCTTACCGTAGCAAGTTTGATTAACAAAAGGTGAAGGAAATTAATACAAAGGGTTATTCACCAACAGGCGGCAATCCGCTCCGTAAGGTTATTCCCACAATTTAATAGAATTTGAGTACAAAGAGTTATTCACCAAACAGGCGGCAATCCGCTCCGTAAGGTTATTCCCACAATTTAATAGAATTTGAGTACAAAGAGTTATTCACCAAACAGGCGGCAATCCGCTCCGTAAGGTTATTCTCAGAGATTAATAATGAATGAATACGAAAGGTTATTCACCAACAGGCGGCAATCCGCTCCGTAAGGTTATTCCCACAATTTAATACATGGAAATAAAAGACACGTCTTATGAGTAAGGAAGAAACAATATTATTATCGAGAATCAAATAATGATAATCCCTTACCATAGTATGTTTGAATAATGGAAGATGAAAAAGATGGTATCCCTTACCGTAGTAAGTTTTAATAATAGAAGATGAAAGAAGATGACATTCCTTACTGTAGTAAGTTTGAATAATAGAATATGAAAGAAGATGATATTCCTTACTGTAGTAAGTTTGAATAATAGAATATGAAAGAAAATGATATTCCTTACAAGTAAGAAGATAATACCATTTATGATGATGAAAAGAATGATACCCCTTACCGTAATAAATTTAAAAGTGTGAAAAGAATGATATTCCTTACCATAGTACGTTTGAATAATGGAAGATGAAAAAGATGGTATCCCTTACCTCAACACGTGACTGGATATTGATTTAAATGAGGTTGATTAACTTGAACAGTACACGTATACTTATAGATCTTCACAAATACTCAAGATGACTTAAGCACACTTAGAGAGAACTTTCACAAGAAGTATTTAGAGAGAGAAAAAAAGAACAAGTAAGGAAGTTTATGAAAAATCCTTAAGTTAAAGCTTCTATTTATAGCCAAAAATCTTATCATTCATTTAATCTAAACCATTCATTTAAAGATCATCTTTTAATCTACACCATCCATTTCAAATATTATATTATCTTTAATCTACACCATTCATTTCATATCACCTAATAATCACCTAACTTTATATTATAAACAAATCAATTTAATTATTCAACAATAATTCACACTTTAATCTACACCATTCATTTCATATCACCTAATAATCACCTAACTTTATATTATAAACAAATCAATTCAATTATTCAACAATAATTCACACTTTAATCTACACCATTCATTTCATATCACCTAATAATCACCTAACTTTATATTATAAACAAATAACTTTATCAATTCAATTATTATGACTAATTGTTATAAATACAGTATAGTTAGCTCTTAGATATCAAGTCAATAAATTAATGAAATACAACTGTTTAAATAACATCATAATAGAGATAACAATAATGTAAAATAAAGCATACGTTACTGTGTAATGACAATTATTGATTCAATAATGTGAATTACTGTGCATATGTTACTGTGACAATTATTAGGTTCAATAATTTTAAAAACAGTGCAACAACAATTATTGACTCAATGATATAAAATACAGTGTAATGACAATTATTAAATCAATAATGCAAAATACTGTGTAACAACAATTATTGAATTGATAATATAAAATATTATGCAGTGACAATTATCGATGAAATGATGCGTAACAGTTACGGTGTCAATTATCAGACCAATAATATGAGACACTATGCAATACCCTGTGTTACTGTAGAGTACCGTGTGCTACAGAAAATACCATAAACTACCGTATGCTACTATTCTTTTATCACCGGTATTTTAACAGTTCCGTTGACTATTTTTATTTAAAAAGGTTACTTCTGTCGTTTTCTATATCCGACAAATATTCCGTTTTGGGGTCCACCAATAATTTATTATTTCGGCGCCGTCGTACGGCACGAATATTCCCCGACCAAACGAATATTCCCCGACAAAGCGAATATTGTCCGACAAAATAAAATTTGCACATAACATCCTTAACTTTTAACTTTATCGATTTAACCACTTACTGTTTAAAAAAAATATCTATATGAAGAAAAATTAAATTTTGTATTTCATAAAATTCGGGGTCTTACATACTCTCTCATTTTCATTATATAAGTCGTTTAAGATATGATTACACATATTAAGAAATGTCATTAATACTAATGTTAGGCAATTAATGTTGGTTTGAAATTCCATTACTACTCATACACTCATTAATTATTCTTCCTTCTCTCTCTCTTAATTATTTTATCTTTAAGGATAGAATAGAAAATGATTAAATTTGTTTTCCTAGATATATGTAAAACGACTTATATTTTGAAAAGAAAAAAAACTTCTAAAACGACCTATATAATGGAAAGGAGGGAGTACTACTATCATATACAAGTTCATCTAAAGGATGGAGATTTCCCAATAAGGCGCTATTCTAACCCTCCTTGATAATGTATTAGTGCTAGTCCGTTAGTGAGTTGACATGGATTTGGCATGTAAGATGGTTAAACAATATCTCAAGACTTGATCTTACATTTAATTCATGTGGACAAGACATCTTTCACATTCAATATGCGTACTGATAAATTGAATTTTTTTATAATATTTATGATAGAGGAAATGTGCTCCATGAAGTTCACCCAGACCATAAACAGGCTGTCATAACCTATGCATAGGGCATTGTTGAACTCTTCTAACAACAATACTAGTATATAGATTAATGGCTTGAATTGAATCAAATACCTTTTCATAGGTTAGGCATGATTCTGCAAGAACAATTGCTTTAATTTTATAAAAATACTCGCAAACGCATAAATCTATTGTAAAATAATTTTATGCAAAATACGAGGTCGATTCCATGAGGATTATTGAAAAAATTAATTAAATTTAAATTAAATTCAATTCTAATCTTGTTAACGAAAAATGATTGTTAAATTAATTAAAACTAAAAGTTAAATATAAAGAAAATCATGACTAATAATTAAACTAACTTTAATCAATGGAAGAAAAGTTCTAAAGTTCAGAATCTACAATATTAACTATGTTTGTCTTACTATTCATTAATAATTCGGAGTAGCAATTTGAAAATCAATTCAATACTTTCTTAAGATTTTTCATTTAAGTTCATAAAAATATTTTATTTTTTTTGTAAATTCTTTTTTTCAAGGCTAAATGTATAAGACCAAAATGAAAAATAAATAATCTTAGTCTTACTTTAAATTTTAAAACACAACCCAGATTTAGTTAAACTAATTAAAACTGTTCAAATATATGATATTATGAATGAAATAATTTAATTTAACTCAACCAAATAAATAAGAATTATTAATCATTAAAATCAAAGTGGGAATTTATAATGAATTTAAAACTATACATAATTAATATTTTATTTTATTATTATTTTTTTTAATACATAATTAATATTGTTTCATCCTAGCCTGAGAAAAATAATTTAGTAACACGTGATTTTATCAAGTACAGAGATCAAGGAATAACCCAACATTATAATAGTGCCACGTTGCTAAACTGTTCTGTTTCTGTATTGCAGTTGCTGCTTTGCTTCTCCAAAAATCTGTTGTGTATCCGAAGTTTCGTCGCTGATGTACACTGATGAGTCGTGTGTTGTTCTGCGGCCACGGTGATACTGAGATGCTACAGAGCTGATGTGCTTCTTTAGATCTCTCTCTTTATATATATTATAAGCTGATGATGCCCTTATTTAAAAACCCTTCCGCTTTGCAAATCCTTCTTGGCTTTGGCTTTAATTCAAAGGCTAGGCTTGATTGGGTCTAATTTGCTTGTGAATTAATTGAGCCACCAAAGCCAATACGTATGCTGACTCTCGGTTGGTTAATGGACTCGGCCCACAGCTAGCAAATAAAAGAAATTTCAATATCATGAGCATGAGTACTGTTATTTCTCTGACGGCCTGCATAATATATTAACAAAAGGGACAAAATATATTATTAAAATAACCGACAAACACTAATTAAATCAATCAACGTTAATTAATTACTTTATGTAATTCAATAATCCTAAGTCTTATATGAAGTGAAAACAAAGTTACATGTTATGCAAATTGCCTCCATTAAATTTCATAAAATTAAGAAATGCTAAAAATACAACAATTATAATAATATATACTCTCCAAAGTATAAATTAATAAATTAGAATATACAAATTTCTTGGCAAATCAGACAAGACCTTGGACAAGTGTTTGGCATGATTAGAATTTCATGTGAGCTAAATTGGTAAAACATTGTGGCACATGTTCAACAAATTCATAGGCTGAGACAATAAAACTTCGCCGATTGATGTGGATGGTTGGCTGAATGAGTCATTATAAGTGTACCGGATTGGTCTAAACCGACCGGTTCGATATACCGATACAACCGATTCGGAATTTTGGTGATTCGGTAAATACTGAACCGTACCAGTTATAACGTTAAAAGTCACCTCTTGGTCTTGGACCCTCATCGTTAACTCTCCTTTTTGCACATCGATCAATGTCCTACCCGTAGCTAGAAACAAGCACCCAAGAATATAAAGGTCGATCCTGGATTATGGTTTGTAGTAAAATTTTAAATTCTAATTTTACCATGCTTCCGCTGCTTATATGTAATTTGATAGGCAAGAGACATTACGACTCTCATATCAGAACCTTTTTCTTGGTTTAAGTGATTGAAGCCATCAAGATTTATACACTGTGAAATTTAATTTATTTTAATTGTTCAGTTTATATTTTGAGTACTGCGCTGGTGGCAGTTATGGGTGGTTATATATTCAGACAACATCCAAACACACATGCTGACTTGTCTTAAATTTAAATTTAAATTTAAATTTGAAATTATAGATTAGACATATCTGTTGTAGACCGTTACTAGACTATTGTATGTTTGAATTTGAATGTCTAAAAAGCCATTGGCTGAGAAATTCTTAGACAGTTAAGGATGTCAAGTGCATGCTTATTTTGTAATCTATAATTATGCATGTTGGGTCTTGTGAATGACAAACAATTGTGTGTGAGTCTAACAAGTCCTTAGTGGGTGTATCCTTATTATTGAGAGTGCAATAAAAAGTTGGGACATTGTCCCATAAAATGTGACTTTGTGTGTGACTGTATATTTTACATACAAACGTTTTGTATGTGTGTTTATTTGCGAACCTTGCTAATTGGTTTAGTAACAAATCACTGCATCACGGATAGAATATTGACAGGAATTTTGTTTAATATCAAACGTAATCCCTGTGACAATTAGTAACATGCACCCTTCCACAAACTAGAATATAAAGCCCCATACTTGAAAGGGCCTTAATAATTATAGTATTAAATAACAAGATAACCCATAATACTTGCGGACCGGTGTCCGTCCTAAGTTGATGTTCTATAATCTGGTTCTTCTACCAGACAAACCAAAGTATTATATTAAAGTAAATTCAACAAACCACATAAACCAAAACATTACACAAAGGTAAATTTGAAATAATTGTGAATTCCCATTGTAACTTTCAGATAGTAATGAGTTTTAAGAATAAAGCCAAAAAGAAGGTGGGGGTGTGGAGCAAAACAAACTAGTCAGCTATTAAAATTTGTCAAAACTGGAAGACCAATGTCAAATAACCTAATTAATATATTGTGCATCCCCCAAAAAAGAAGAATCCGAGGGTGGACAAACATAAACTGGTTTTACCTATTCGATTAATATATAACCCCCATTGCTTGGGGGCCCTCTGCTCTATATCTTCTATATATATTAAGAGAAACCTTCCGTTCCAAAATGGACAGTCTTTTCAAATCCCTGAAACAGAACTTTAAACCATGTCATAAATCATATATGATCCATCTATGGATTCAAAACTTATAATGCAGACACCAGTTTCACATTAATTAACAAGTTGGATATTGTGGCTTCTGATAGTCATAACTTCCCAAATTAGTCTACACAACTCTAGGTAATTTGTTATTCATCAAGGAGGTAATATTGGCATGCATGTAAATAGGGGGTACATACGTATGGAATGACCAAAGAAGCAAGAAATATATATTGCACTCTCCCGGATTCAATTCAAATTTCTTTTTTCTAGCTAGCTACAGATTAGAAACTAATTTCAGTCCTACTTCCATTAAATTTCCAGCTCCACATCCCTGCCTCACACCACACCCCACTCCTCCTTTCGTTTTCTCGTGGATTGAAACCAAGAAAAGAAAACAATTATTAATTATTTGATATATATTTTAAGCAAGCAGTAGGTCACTGTATAAAGTTAATTGTCTAATGGCTAAATTTACGGTATGATTTCTGTTAGCAAACAATTAACACCAGCGTGATATATTCATTCAACAAATTAAAGTATGTAAAATTTGATGGAGTGTGGATTCAGTCAATTAATATACAGTTGTAGTTAATTGTCATCAAAATCTTCAAACTTGAACTTAAAATCGATTGAGATAATAATGAAGCAAGTTGTAATTCAATAAATCAATAGCATATATAGTTGAAATAGGTAGGAGGTACCTGCGGTTTCAATAATGTTGTTTTCGCAGAAACATCAAGTATCCGGGCGGTATATCTGGTCCTCTGAAATGTAGCACAACTCTTTCCAAGATGCCAGGAAACCTTGCAGCGCATGCAGAAAATCATATAACACTTTGGGCATGCTCTGGTCAGGTAGTTCCTCCCATCATCCAAAAACATGGCCGAGCATTCCTCGTGAGGGCACCTGATCCTACCAGCCGACCCGAGAACAGAGGATTCCAGCAGAGCAACCTTCCATCTATCAAACGCCTCTTTTGGGATGATACCCTTACAAAACTCCATTCCCAGAACAATTTCACACTTGGATTCGGGGCACTTGACCCGGGTGATATCCTCCTGTATCTTGTCAGCCAGATAAACCTCAGTGCAATCCTTACAAAAGCGGTGAATGCAATTGGGGCTTTGTAAGGTATCAGATATGGATTTGACATCCATGCATATGACACAGGTAGCACTGGAAGGTCCGTCCCTTCCTCTGACGCTCCCGCTCCGAGAGGGGTTGTAAGAAAACATATGTCTGAGGGTACAGGAATTATCCACCCCTTTCATCTTCACATCGTCATTATTAGGGCTGGGGGTTTTGGAATCACGTGTCTGCTGCAGTTTCTTAGGTTTCTGGCTCTGGACCTTAAAATTATTATTATCCGAGAGGAAGTGGGCACGCTGGATTGACAAATCTTCTTCCTCCAACATTGCTAATTCTTCATCTTCAGTGAGACACACGAGTTGTCTTCTTCTCCTCCTAAGACCAAATTGACTAAGACCCAATTGATGATATTGATAATAATCATCAGTATCATCATCGTCCTCCTCTTCTCCAGTACTCCCCTCTCCTTCCTCCTCTTCTTCTTCTTCTTCTTCTTCTTCTTCATAATAATTATTCCTCCTCACTGTAATAAATTCTCCTCTCATCTTTCTCTTCTTTGTCATCAGAGAAAGGAGGCTAGATTAATTTTCCTTTTAATTTCAATGTTTATTTATAGCAGCACAAATTTAACCTAATAGCTCTTCCTTCCTTGTTAGAATAGGAGATGGATTCCTTATGCTATTTAGTTTCTTCTCCCTCACGCAATTTTACTTTTTCCATGCCGGCACTCGGTTGAAATTAGAATTAGGGCTTTTCACGAGGAGCTAAGAGCCTGTTTTTCTGTTTTCGTAATTTACTACTATTATTTATTTTTGAAATTTAAAATTTGAATCTTACAATTTATTTTATTTACTTTTTTTAAAATCTTTGTCTAGTATAAAAGTAATATTTTATTTTAGAATTAGAATTTTATTAACTTAAATATAAAATTACTTTCTCACTGTATTTTAAAAATATCGATAAAATTGTTTATAAAGTCAAATGTCTTCGAATTCAAAATTGAAATAAATTCATTTATCTTTTATCAATGCAATTATGATTTTATATATTATTTAAATTGGAATATTTATACTTTGATAATAGTGATAGATTGAAATAAGGTAAAATTGTTTATTTTTAAAATTATAATGCCGAAGTAATATATTATAGAGCCGTCCTACCTACAACTCTTAAAACTATATTTGAATTTTTATAATAATAATAACAGTAATAGACAACAGACTAATGAAGATGGTCATTATATATATGGAAATTGTTTCCTTTTAAATTTATACTAGCTATCAAATAATAAAATCAAACTCTATACTTATATTTTAAATAATAAAACTCTAAGACACCTCTTTACTTAGCTTTCTCTTCTTTTTTTTCTTCTTTTTTTATAATATATATATACATATTTCAAAGCGCTAAGACACTTTTTTTTCTTTCTCTCAAACTAAAATTCCAAGACGGGGAGGGTGTGATTTGGTAAGTTGGTTCCTCTGCGATGGTTTAGATAATAATTGGGCTTGGTTGGGCTAGGCATATATGATTATGAGCCACACCCTTGGGCTAGCCCTCACAACAGTGTGAAACAGCAGGATAGATAAAAATAAAAAAAAATCACTCTGCACGGCTGCAGCACGACGATGACAGTTAGCAAGTGCCCTTAATCAACTCGACTTTCAAATGGTTAGTACCTACCTACGTATATATATTCATCCATGCATCCATGGAAATATAAACTTTCTCAAATCTTATAGAGAAACCGGCGTGCAAACCTATATTATTCTTTTTTCCATGACGGACTTTGCTTGAATCAGAGATTCCATAATCATCTATAGTCTGTTTCTGAGACTGCCCAACAGAGGAAAAAAGGATGTTGCTTCGGAAAATAGGGAAAAGAACTACGGAAACCCTACTGCAGGTGAGATGAATACATCACGTCTCATGTGTTTCTAGACAATCAACCATGCAAAAACTCCCGATTCAATAAATCAACAAGTTAAAGAACACATACGCTTAAGACACGTAAATCCAACATGAACATGCAGGGTCTCTTGCAAGGTGCAAAAATGCGCACCATCTTCACACAAGTGCATTATGGATTTGGAGCAAAATTTTGCGACAATACATAAACTGTTCAAGTAAGACGAAATAACCACTATGTATTTCTACTTGTAATGACAAACTGAATAGATTCGACCATTACTATAAGTATAGCTGGATGAGCTCATCACTAACAACAGATGGTGTTAAAACACCCAGATCAGTAAAGAGCAAGGTAAGATATTGTGGAGGTGTATAATCCCGTGCAGATGTTTCAACCTCAACCTTGGATGGAATAGGTACCCCAAAATCAATTGGTCGCAGGGCAGGTACCATGTCTTTCTGGTCCAACGGATAGAGCCGAGCAAACTGCAAAGCCAAACAAGAATTTATGATGACTTGTTCAATTAAATATACAAAAGAACTTATTTGAGTTTTTAAATTGCGAAACAAACGTTATAAGTGCAAAGCAAACATCCATTAATACTTCAATCGGATTACAAAGAGCATATTTGCGACAACATACCTTGTAGCTTTCAGCAGCCACATAAACTGGTTTGTTCATGCTTTTAGCCACCAATCCAATTTGGTAAGTTCCCATCATGTTAATTATACCTCCACTCTCAACCACTCCGTCAGCCCCGACAAATACCATATCAATTTCATCCATACTATATGCCACGGCAGAGTCTATTAGGAGTTTTACCGGGACATCGAGCTTAGCTAGTTCATTGGACAATCTTAACCCTGTCCTGTCTGGCCTCCCCTCTGCATCATTTTAAAGAATGTGGTCTTAAATGAACTTACTGGTAAACAAGTTCTTAATTTAAACCAAGTGAAGAAAAAAGAAAAAAAAACAAGCATCAGTGTGAAATTTATTCTAACAAAGCCTATTTATTGTCCCTAACCTAACAGGAACACATGCTGGGTAAAGGGTCAGGTACGCCACTACAAAAAATTCTCATGAAACCAAAACCAGTGGATGTTCATAAGATTTGTATTGCAATTCACCAAAAAGGGTGACACCAATGTACACACAGCATATACAAAAAAGCAAAAGAGAACAAAAAACCACCCTACCCAAACCAATGCCAATAAGCTATACGATATAAAACACGGGAGCACCCAAACAAAATCATTTTAGACAAAAGGAATTCCTCCAAAATATCCATGAACAAAACGATAGATATAAAGCCTCTATTTAATTGACACTTCAGAAAGAAAAAACAATAAAATTTATGCAAAAAAATTCAAGGAACCAATCTGTCCGAAGGTATTTATTATTGATAACTCAATTAGCAACCTTTCCCTTTCTTCTTCTACAACATAACTGATTCGACGTCATTTATTTTTTGGCATTTAAGTAAATATAATACAAGGAAAACGTGAGAAAATTCATCACTTTTAAACTAGCTTTTAGATAAGAAGAAAAAATATATTTTAAACATTTAATCACTACATTCTGTTTCACTAACATAAATTTTAAGCAAAATTAAACAAATGTAAGCAGGTAAGAAATCATTTGTGAGACATCTAAAACCCACACAAATGACAATTTACAGTATCATAGGTGCTTCACAACTAGGGGTGGCAATCATGTCGTGTTGGGCAAATTCGTGTTGTGTCGGTTTATAGTTATTACACTAAATAGGTCAACATTAACACTACCCGTTTAATTATTCATGTTAAGATGCTCAAAACTAACACTAACCTATTTATTAATCGTGTCGACCCGTTTACTACATAAATTAAAATTTTTAAATAAAAAAAATAAACATCATTCACGTATTTATTGAATAATAATGTAATTTATTCATTACAATAATATTTATTTAACAAAATACAAGATAACGTACTTAGAAAAATAACTAAGAAAGCTAAAACTCAATATTTAAGGTAAATTATAACATTATATCATATTTATTTTCAAATTATTTTAAATAATCTAATCGTGTTAAGTGTGTCAACCCTTTGATTATACATGTTTAACCCGTCTAAATTTCGTGTTGAACGTGTCGACCTATTTATGACATGAAAGTAGTTCATGCTCAACACTAACCCTCTTATCTTATTTTATGTCTTGTTTGTGTCGAGGTTACAACGTCGTGTCAAAAATTGTCACCCCTATTCACAGCTTCAGAAGATGTCAAAAGGGATACTGAGAAAAGCATAAGACTTGGAATCGTTACCCCGTTTTTCAAAGTAATCCTGACCCCTTCTTTTTGGTTAAGAATCCTGATTTCTTTACGATTACAAACACAGGCTCTTATTAATTCCAAAAAGAACATAAGCTTGTATCCACTAGAAAAATGGTTAACACCTTAATCCTTAATCATTAGTTTTTAAATATACTAAAGACAACTATATTGAAAGCCATGCCTCTAGTGCATAAAGTGTAAAACCACTTGATAAATTTTCCCTTTTGATGAATTGAATTTGATCTAGTCCACTGATAAATGATCATATGCAAACCTGTGCAAAGAATGCGAAAGAGTTTTCTATTTTGTGCTGCTGTCTTTAGAACTTCTAGCACCACTCTGGAGAAACCATGCACCAAAATGGTACAGCCATCAAAAATAAAATCTTGACTGAGCATTGCAATGATTCTGCGAGCCTGCAACATCATTTAGTTCAGTTAAGAGTTCGTGTGCATATGTAATGTCCTCATGGATGATAAGTACATATTGTCACAGTCATGCAACAATTTGATCCTATTTGATCCTTGAAATAATTAGTTTGCATACCTTATAAGATATCTCCCCAAACTTCTCTGCACGTTCAAGGAGGCGAGACTTGGCTGAATTGAAGTCCTCATATTCCAACGCCGAAGTTCTTGTTACATAACGCATGAACAGATCACAGCCAGCTGTCAAAGAGATTGAGGTTGTGTCCCAAGACTGGAATAGATAGAGTTACTCGCAAAACATTAGCTCATTACAACTACTTTTACAGTTGAGCAAAAATTGCTGATTTGATGTCAACTAATTCCACATTATAACAAATAATAATAAAAGAACATCATACTACATTCTACATATATGATTGCAAGAATTCGTAAAACCAAAAAACTAATTGCAAGGGCTAGGATATACATAATCTATCTATCTCAATTCTCCCAACATGTCTGTAATCCCATATATACAAAACAGAAACAAAATGAAAGAAACAAGACTGAATTTGATGTTGGAAATTGAGGACTTCCACAATACACATAACCCCACCCCTCCAACGAATATTTTTTGGTTCCGTCCCTGCAAGGCATGTTCCTTGTTTCAATAGATGACAAGCTTATTCAGAACTATATGACATCATCATCATGCAATCATTTCCTATAAATTCATTCTACCCTAATATAGATTTTTTATTACTTATCAGGAAAAAAAAAATCATACCAATTTAAAGACAACTGGCAAAGCCCCATATTTCTATCCCTCTCTCCTCCCTTTCAAATTGTTTGATTCGTTAACAATTTTGTAAATAATATAAATAAATATATGTATATATATTTACGTTTGCGTGTGTCCGTATATATATATATAGACACACACACATGCACAAGAAAACTCAATCTCTGTGCTTAAAGCAGATAAGATGTTTGACAGTCCACCATTATACAAACTATAAAAGGGCAAAAGGGAAAAGGGAAGGTATAAATGGTATACTAGCCATCAGCCAAACAAGCTCCCGGGGCAACAACAGATCTTCACCAAAGTCTGCTACTTAAAAATCAATAACTGTGAGAGCATTGCTAAAACTATTCAGACACAAGATGAACATTCCAATCTTTTTTTATCCTTTTCTAGCGAAACCATAGATTCAAATCCTAGACGGATCAAATAACGTAGATAATTATTAACCGGGCAACCAAGAAACTCCTTGTTAATCTTTAGCATCTCCATAAATGATTAGCTGAAGTAATTAGCTATCACACATAGGCTGCTCAATTGAAGGAAAGCATAAACATAAGAGAGAAGTAAATTGGGAAAACTGAATAGATAAACATGGGGCCACAACTTGGTGGACTAACAGAATCTTGGACCATCATGATTCATGGGTTAAAATGCACATTCAGGTGCAAGATTACAATTTTAACAAGAACCATGAGAGGGTAGGCCCCACATCCAATTTCCTCTCACAGCAACATTGATAATGGTCATTAAGCAATTCAATCCTGTCACATCCTATTTCACACCTAAAAACATATTTTGACCAACAACAAAAAAACGAGTAGACCAAAGTCTATCTTAATCAAGTATGAACAAGGGATGTAGTTTAGGCCATATAGTCTATCTTAATCAACAATAATTAAGGGATGTAGTTTAGGCCATATAACATCAGAGCATATGAGCAGTATACTATTACCTGAACAAATAAACAACTAACTATTGCTAAAAAAAATATGGCAATACAATTTCAATTAAGAAAAACTGAGATTTGTGGTAAATTTTAAAATGATATGACTATGAATTTACGACATTCTTGAGTATTTGAATGTGCAAGAAAAAGACTAACTTATAAAGAAACAGATACAAGAATAAACTTTTAATGTTTAAATTCACAAGCACAAATTTGAAGACATAAATCAGCAAATTCCCGACGAAGCTACCAGAATCTGTTTGCAATTTCTACAAACTCCAAATGAGTTTGATTTATTAACGCACAAGTGAAACTCATTTGTTCATATTGCATTGCAACAGAGTAATGAATATTTTTATCTACTCAATTGCCAAGCATAAACATATAGGTTTATTGGCAAGTTCCAGCAACTGATAAGGAAGCTATAAATGTCAATTTCTGTCAACAGAGTTTCACATGACACTCCAGCTAATTTCTAACCGGGAATTAATATAAATGCATGAGATACCTTGAGAGAATCGGAAGCTTTTTTTAGCTCAATCTCGAGCTCCATCATGGTGGTAGCCTCACTGGACCTAATAACCGAAGCCAAGGCCCTAATCGCCGCCACAGCCTCTGCCAGATCAGGTTGTTTTCGCCAGTTATTGAACTCGTCAATTACGCTGAAGGGCTTGCCGGAATCGCTCAACCTGAACGAATTTTCGGACGAAACGTCGTCGAGTTCGCCGCCGACGGCAGCCTGAGCCTGGGCAAGCCAATCGCTGGTGACGACGCCGTGGTGGGCGGCCCTAGTCTGGTAGTAGGCGGAGATGTTATGGTTAGGGTTTTGGAGGGTTTCAGCCATGAAGAAGTTGAAGTGAGGAGACGGCTATTCTCTGGCTTAGAAACGGCGTCGTCCAGATGTTGATGTTCGAGAACGAAGGAAGCTGATCTCCACCACATTTAAACACGATTTGGCCGGCAGATTCCGGTGCTTAATTATTCGACTTTACTAACGGGTACTCCCTCCCCTCTTGTTAAAATGCAATGGAATATGACCGCCATTACATATATTGATTATACGTATATTTTTAGGTTACTTGTAGTTATATTTTTTATTATCAAAAATTTATTGTGACTCTTAAAAATAATCTAACTATTATAACTCTTCAAATAATTTTAAATTTTTATTGTAATATCTATAATAAATAGATTGAAAAAGGCAAAAGGGTTGTGATACTTCGTTAAAATAGGTATTCTTATTTGGCCAGATTATTTTTTATTGATGACTCATACCCATTAGGATAAAATAGAAATTCTATAAAATCTATTAACTAGAGAGATAAAAAAAAAAGACAAAATAAAAAGAGAATTGATATTTTCACAAGTTAGTTTGATATTTTCATACGTGGACCTTATTTGATCTTGTAAAATAGAAATTCTATAAAATTTATTAAATAATATAAAAAAAAATTGATATTTTTACAAGATAATTTGATATTTTTATAAATTAAATGGGTCCTATTTAATTTTGTAAAAATATCAATTTTAATATGAAATTAATATTTCTAAAAGTAAAAATATCAAATTAATTTATAAAAATATCAAATTAATTACATATAAATTTTTTAATTATATGTAATTTTATTGTTCATAAAAATAAACTCACATAATTAGTGATAAATTTATAATAGTCACTAATCTCATATAAATGAACCTCTTAAAATATGAATAAGAAAGTTTACAGCAAATATGTGATAACAAATGTCTTGACGTCTCAATTTTAAATAGACTAGACAATAATTAACTCAAATCTATAGGTATACACATGTAATTTAAAAATATTGGTTGTTGAATATAAGATTTCTCACTCATAAATAAGATTATCCATTTAAATTTTACATAATTCATGAAATACTCATAGATCTTCAAATTTATACATACGCGTATAAATTATATAAGTAAGCATAAAAATATAACACTTTATTTCATATTGAAAACTTTTTTTTTCTATTCTAAATTTATGTTATGTTTTAATTATATGTTGGATTTTCCTTTTCATATTATAAGTTAGAGATATTTTATGATTTGAGTCATAACATTAAGTATTGTTGTCCTGTCAAAAAAGACTATTATATCAATATTTTTGAATTGTTGATTTCACTTTCAAAAATTGAGATAGTAATTTTGTCCCATCTTTTAACCATTTAAGTCTTCTGCCTAAATCATAAATGCCAATCACTTTCATTGGCACTTAATCTAATAGAATCGATCTTAACACCCGAAATAGAAGAATAGGAAAGGGGGATTGCCTTTAGATTGGCATTCTGGTCTGTTTTCGTAAACGATGCTGCTTTCAACCGATCCGATAACCCCTTATGATCGTTGCGTAAAAGAATATAGTGGATCGTAAACGATGTTGCTTTCAACCGATCCGATAACCCCTTATGATCGTTGCGTAAAAGAATATAGTTGCAAGCCACGAGTGAGTAATAGGTTCACTATTTTCAAGTTCTTGTTATTAGAAGTCGGGAATTACTATTCTTGTTAATAGCATTTAGCCAACCAAGGTACCATATACTTTCACTCACATTAAATGTCCTTATTAGCACTGACGAAGGTAACGAGAAAGATAAAAGGTTCAAGTGCAACTTATATGAGATACTTTAATAATGTAACTACAATGAGAGAAATAAGACAAGGTCTTGTGACATTACTTCTTATACAACTTATATATAGTTCGAAACAATTTTTTAAAAATTTAAATTGATACAATTTATCATATTCATTTTCTATTGTAATTATTGTAAAAAAACTTATTATTTAGTGATCGAGTATTTAGATTTTATAAGTAGTCATGTTTTTTTATTAAATTTATATTTCAAAGTAACTTAAAAAGTTTATACTTTTGGAATTGTAATTTGTTACATACGTAATGTTTGTTACGAAAATTGTGACTTGTAATTTAATAATTACTTTTAAAAAAGCATCATTTTTGTCAAAAAATTAACGAATAGAGTCGAGTTTTTATAATCTATTTATTTTGGATCAGTGTCGATTTTACACCCATTAATAAACGAGTAATAATTTAATCACGGGGTTTGTTCGGATATAATTATTTGAATTCGGCTGAGGTGCAACTCAAATTATTTTTATTAAAGACCCAGATCCAATTCGTTCTATATTTAAATATACGTTGGGCTCGATCCTATGTCGGTCCACTATATTATACTTTTGGCGGCTTATTAAGGAAGTGTCAGAGTCCATATTAAAATAAAACTATGTTTTCTTATTCGAAGGGAATAAGGAGATTTAATTTGGTAAGGACTCAATTAATAATTAATTAATAAGATTATGTTTTCTTACTTGGAGGAATAAAGAGATTTAATTTGGTAAGGACTCAATCAATAATTAATTGAAGTTATAAGGAGATTCTAAAAGGGACTCTTATTTTTAATTGGTCTCGGGCGAGTATAACATCTATAAATACAACCATAAGAAGAGAATTATGGTACATCTTAATTATTGCATAATTTTATTATTTTTCAGCAGTTTAAATTCCTACATTATTTTTGTTTTTGTCCTATACTTATTCTCATACCGGAGCTATTTCCTGATGGCCTAAGCCATTAGGTTCCTTATTGTGACTGTTCCCTGCGCGGGTAGTTCTTGTTTTTGGTGATTTTAACGAGTGGACAAAATCAAGCAACAACAGGGTTAAATAAGGCAACTTATTAAATAAATTGAGACGAAGCGTTCCGTCTTAGAGCGAAGTACAAATAACTTTTAGATTTTTTTAGATTTGGCGAGCATTTGGGATGAGTTTTGTCAGGTAAATTGTATTATAGAAAGTTGAAAGTCGTCAATTAGATAATTTGATTGGCTTGTCTTATGAAGGGATATCAAAATAACTCAAACTTTATTTGTAATTTTTATTAATTTTAATGATTGTAAAATATCATTATGTATGATTACTATTATTTGTAGTGTGACGCCCCCAAATCTAGGCCCACACAGCCCAAACTTGAGTCGTCAAAAGACTACAACAAAATTATTACAACAAAGCACAACGTACAACAATACCGTGTATAATAATACACAACTAAGTCTTCACTATTATTGCCACACTATTTTACAACACGTGAAGACTAGGACAGCTATTCCTCGGACTCCCACTCCATTCTCCGGCTAGACCCAGCTACGTTCTCATATCCTGTTGAAAAATAATGGAACAAAATGGTGAGCTCAAATAGCCCAGTAAGAAATATCATGACTAAGATAATGACGAATAAATTATCATTAGCCTTCAACAGGTGAGTTCTTGATAGAATACAACAGAATACAAGGTGTATATCAAAAACTGCAGTTAAATTCTTGAACAATGTTCAGATCAATAATAGCGACGGAATGAGCAATCTATTAGAAGAATAATGTAGACTATAATGTCCACGCGCTTCTCTTTTTCGTAAAAACATCATCAACTTTTATCATCTGAAATACCATTAGTCAAGATAATACAAATTCACAGTTCCTGGTCATAATTATGCAAATCAACAGTTCATCTATGCATTACGGGCCAAAGAGAATATTCAATATAGCACCAGCGGTCATGATTATACCAGATTCAGCCTTTGGTCATAATCATACCAAACAACAGTTCATCTATGCACTACGGGCCAAAGAGAACTTTCAATATAACAACAACGGTCATGATTATACCAGATTCAGCCTTTGGTCATAATCATACCAAACAACAGTTCATCTATGCACTACGGGCCAAAGAGAACTTTCACCACGTGCCATAAAAGACACCGAACAGATGTATCGCCTTTAACCTAATATATCGCCTTTAACCTATCATCTGTTCAACAAATATATCACATCTGTGCCCCCGGCCACAGATATTCACAACAGTTTGATTCTTGATGATTAGTACAAATAATAGTGATACAATTGATGAACAGAAGAAACAGGATAAACAATAAGTATCGGAAGTTTACTTTGTGCAGATTCAAATAATGTCCAAATTGTCAACATGATGTGGAGTGAAATTTAAAAATGTTATTCAAGATTCTCAGTTCAGAATAACGGTTACAGTTCAATAGAAAGATTCAGAAAATAGAAAGGTTCAGTTGAAATAATGAAGTTCAACTATTATGGAACATATAATATTTTCAGGAATTATAGAAGCAATAGTTCCATAATAAGTTTCGATTCAGGAGTATGAAAGAAAATAATATCCCTTACCGTAGCAAGTTCAAGAGTGTAAAAAAAAATGACATTTCTTACCTTAACACGTGACTGGATATTGATTTAAATGAGATTGATCAACCTATATATTTATAATAAAATTAGTAATTACAACATGTAAACTTCAAAGTGTATGATAACTCATATATTATGAACTATCAAAATTATATATATTTAACATAATTTTTGTAGTATAAAATACCAACTTTAAAATAGTTTTAAAAATAATATTCCAAAATAAATCTTCCAAAGAAAGCTTTTAAAAATGAATCTTCTCAAAGAAGAGTCTTCTAAAGGAAGATTTGTGAATACCGTGAAAAATAGGAATTTATAAAATTACTACTCTTTAATAAAAGACTTACTTGAAAAATTTCTGCACTCCTTTTGGCTTTCAAACACTCAAAATAGCCTTACTATTCTCAGAGAAAACTCATAAAATTCTTATAGAAAAATTTTATGTTTTAGGTGTGATTTTTCTATTCAACTGAACAAGCTATTTATAGGAGAAAAGAGGTTACTATGCGTGGTAGGTGAACTAAAAAAAAATTCAGCAGAGGCTGCGCAAACGTTTTTAAAAATTTTCAATACTTGCACAGTAACTTTAAAATTTTCAAAAAGTGAACAGTAATGAACAGTAACTTTTGCCGGTAGATGAACAGTAACTTCCCCCCGAGATGAACAGTGACTTCCGTCAGTGAATAGTAACTTTTCCGGGAATGAATAGTAAATTCCGGGAGTGAATAGTAACTTTTGAAAAATAAAAATTTTTATTTTTCCTGTGGGTCCAACATATAAAATAAAATAATGCTACAACAATAATGTAATAAACACGTTACAGATTATTATTAATTTAATAATATAAATTACAGTATATTTGCAACTGTGACAATTATTAGGTTCAATAATTTTAAAAACAGTGCAGCAACAATTATTGACTCAATAATATAAAATACAGTGTAATGACAATTATTAAATCAATAATGCAAAATACTGTGTAACAACAATTATTGAATTGATAACATAAAATATTATGCAGTGACAATTATTGATGAAATGATGCGTAACAATTACGGTGTCAATTATCAGGCCAATAATATGAGACACTGTGCAATACCGCGTGCTACTGTAGAGTACCGTGTGCTACAGAAAATACCATAAATTACCGTATGCTACTATTCTTTTATCACCGGTATTTTAACAGTTAACACCGTTGACTATTTTTATTTAAAAAGGTTACTTCTGTCGTTTTCTATATCCGACAATTATTCCGTTGTGGGCTCCACCAATAATTAGTTATTTCGGCGCCGTCGTACGGCCCGAATATTCCCCAACAAAACGAATATTCCCCGACGAAACGAATATTGTCTGACAAAATAAAATTTGCACATAACATCCTTAACTTTCAATTTTGTTAATTTAACCACTTAATGTTTCATGAAAAATATATATGAAGAAAAATTAAATTTTATATTTCATAAAATTCGGGGTCTTACAACCTCCCCTCCTTATGAAATTTCGTCCCCGAAATTGACGTACCGGGCATTTCAAAGTTATCCTCCTGATTTCCAGATGTCATACTTAACTGTGGTCACAAAATAATTGTTAGTTCAAACAAACTGACTCATCACTTCCTGTTCCTACATTCAAATCGATTCGTTAGATAACAAAATCTAATTTAGGTGGGACACACTAGTGACTGATTCTATTCGTCTCTCCCCTCCTAGTTCTAACCCCAGATCTCCATTAAAGACCATATCCCTAAGCTCTGATGCCAACTGTGACGCCCCCAAATCTAGGCCCACACAGCCCAAACTTGAGTCGTCAAAAGACTACAACAAAATTATTACAACAAAGCACAACGTACAACAATACCGTGTATAATAATACACAACTAAGTCTTCACTATTATTGCCACACTATTTTACAACACGTGAAGACTAGGACAGCTATTCCTCGGACTCCCACTCCATTCTCCGGCTAGACCCAGCTACGTTCTCATATCCTGTTGAAAAATAATGGAACAAAAGGGTGAGCTCAAATAGCCCAGTAAGAAATATCATGACTAAGATAATGACGAATAAATTATCATTAGCCTTCAACAGGTGAGTTCTTGATAGAATACAACAGAATACAAGGTGTATATCAAAAACTGCAGTTAAATTCTTGAACAATGTTCAGATCAATAATAGCGACGGAATGAGCAATCTATTAGAAGAATAATGTAGACTATAATGTCCACGCGCTTCTCTTTTTCGTAAAAACATCATCAACTTTTATCATCTGAAATACCATTAGTCAAGATAATACAAATTCACAGTTCCTGGTCATAATCATGCAAATCAACAGTTCATCTATGCATTACGGGCCAAAGAGAACATTCAATATAGCACCAGCGGTCATGATTATACCAGATTCAGCCTTTGGTCATAATCATACCAAACAACAGTTCATCTATGCACTACGGGCCAAAGAGAACTTTCAATATAACAACAACGGTCATGATTATACCAGATTCAGCCTTTGGTCATAATCATACCAAACAACAGTTCATCTATGCACTACGGGCCAAAGAGAACTTTCACCACGTGCCATAAAAGACACCGAACAGATGTATCGCCTTTAACCTAATATATCGCCTTTAACCTATCATCTGTTCAACAAATATATCACATCTGTGCCCCCGGCCACAGATATTCACAACAGCTTGATTCTTGATGATTAGTACAAATAATAGTGATACAATTGATGAACAGAAGAAACAGGATAAACAATAAGTATCGGAAGTTTACTTTGTGCAGATTCAAATAATGTCCAAATTGTCAACATGATGTGGAGTGAAATTTAAAAATGTTATTCAAGATTCTCAGTTCAGAATAACGGTTACAGTTCAATAGAAAGATTCAGAAAATAGAAAGGTTCAGTTGAAATAATGAAGTTCAACTATTATGGAACATATAATATTTTCAGGAATTATAGAAGCAATAGTTCCATAATAAGTTTCGATTCAGGAGTATGAAAGAAAATAATATCCCTTACCGTAGCAAGTTCAAGAGTGTAAAAAAAAATGACATTTCTTACCGTAGTAAGTTTAAGAGTGAAAAAATGACATTTCTTACCGTAGTAAGTTTAAGAGTGAAAAAAAATGACATTTCTTACCTTAACACGTGACTGGATATTGATTTAAATGAGATTGATCAACCTATATATTTATAATAAAATTAGTAATTACAACATGTAAACTTCAAAGTGTATGATAACTCATATATTATGAACTATCAAAATTATATATATTTAACATAATTTTTGTAGTATAAAATACCAACTTTAAAATAGTTTTAAAAATAATATTCCAAAATAAATCTTCCAAAGAAAGCTTTTAAAAATGAATCTTCTCAAAGAAGAGTCTTCTAAAGGAAGATTTGTGAATACCGTGAAAAATAGGAATTTATAAAATTACTACTCTTTAATAAAAGACTTACTTGAAAAATTTCTGCACTCCTTTTGGCTTTCAAACACTCAAAATAGCCTTACTATTCTCAGAGAAAACTCATAAAATTCTTATAGAAAAATTTTATGTTTTAGGTGTGATTTTTCTATTCAACTGAACAAGCTATTTATAGGAGAAAAGAGGTTACTATGCGTGGTAGGTGAACTAAAAAAAAATTCAGCAGAGGCTGCGCAAACGTTTTTAAAAATTTTCAATACTTGCACAGTAACTTTGCACAGTAACTTTAAAATTTTCAAAAAGTGAACAGTAATGAACAGTAACTTTGTCGGTAGATGAACAGTAACTTCCCCCCGAGATGAACAGTGACTTCCGTCAGTGAATAGTAACTTTTCCGGGAATGAATAGTAAATTCCGGGAGTGAATAGTAACTTTTGAAAAATAAAAATTTTTATTTTTCCTGTGGGTCCAACATATAAAATAAAATAATGCTACAACAATAATGTAATAAACACGTTACAGATTATTATTAATTTAATAATATAAATTACAGTATATTTGCAACTGTGACAATTATTAGGTTCAATAATTTTAAAAACAGTGCAGCAACAATTATTGACTCAATAATATAAAATACAGTGTAATGACAATTATTAAATCAATAATGCAAAATACTGTGTAACAACAATTATTGAATTGATAACATAAAATATTATGCAGTGACAATTATTGATGAAATGATGCGTAACAATTACGGTGTCAATTATCAGGCCAATAATATAAGACACTGTGCAATACCGCGTGCTACTGTAGAGTACCGTGTGCTACAGAAAATACCATAAATTACCGTATGCTACTATTCTTTTATCACCGGTATTTTAACAGTTAACACCGTTGACTATTTTTATTTAAAAAGGTTACTTCTGTCGTTTTCTATATCCGACAATTATTCCGTTGTGGGCTCCACCAATAATTAGTTATTTCGGCGCCGTCGTACGGCCCGAATATTCCCCAACAAAACGAATATTCCCCGACGAAACGAATATTGTCCGACAAAATAAAATTTGCACATAACATCCTTAACTTTCAATTTTGTTAATTTAACCACTTAATGTTTCATGAAAAATATATATAAAGAAAATTAAATTTTATATTTCATAAAATTCGGGGTCTTACATGTAGTACATGCATTGTGTGCCTGTAATTAAAAAAAAGAAAAAGTATCTCAATAAAGTATAAAAATACGGGTGAAAGAATAAAAGAGATATTTTAGGGATAAAAAGTGGGAGATACATAAAAGAATTAATATTTGAAGTATAATTGTGGCACAATTTCAAGGTGATTATTTTTTTCCCTCCCACTTTATATATATCAGTGTAAGACCCCGAATTTTATGAAATACAAAATTTAATTTTTTTTCATATATATTTTTTTGAAACAGTAAGTGATTAAATCGATAAAGTTAAAAGTTATGGATGTTATGTGCAAATTTTATTTTGTCGGACAATATTCGCTTTGTCGGGGAATATTCGTTTGGTCGGGGAATATTCGTGCCGTACGACGGCGCCGAAATAATAAATTATTGGTGGACCCCACAACGGAATATTTGTCGGATATAGAAAATGACAGAAATAACCTTTTTAAATAAAAATAGTCAACGGAACTGTTAAAATACCGGTGATAAAAGAATAGTAGCATACGGTAGTTATTGGTATTTTCTGTAGCACTCGGTACTCTACAGTAACACACGGTATTGCATAGTGACTCATATTATTGGTCTGATAATTGACACCGTAACTGTTACGCATCATTTCATCGATAATTGTCACTGCATAATATTTTATATTATCAATTCAATAATTGTTGTTACACAGTATTTTGCATTATTGATTTAATAATTGTCATTACACTGTATTTTATATCATTGAGTCAATAATTGTTGTTGCACTGTTTTTAAAATTATTGAACCTAATAATTGTCACAGTAACATATGCACAGTAATTCACATTATTGAATCAATAATTGTCATTACACAGTAATGTATGCTTTATTTTACATTATTGTTATCTCTATTATGATGTTATTTAAACAGTTGTATTTCATTAATTTATTGACTTGATATCTAAGAGCTAACTATACTGTATTTATAACAATTAGTCATAATAATTGAATTGATAAAAGTTATTTGTTTATAATATAAAGTTAGGTGATTATTAGGTGATATGAAATGAATGGTGTAGATTAAAGTGTGAAATATTGTTGAATAATTGAATTGATTTGTTTATAATATAAAGTTAGGTGATTATTAGGTGATATGAAATGAATGGTGTAGATTAAAGTGTGAATTATTGTTGAATAATTGAATTGATTTGTTTATAATATAAAGTTAGGTGATTATTAGGTGATATGAAATGAATGGTGTAGATTAAAGATAATATAATATTTGAAATTGATGGTGTAGATTAAAAGATGATCTTTAAATGAATGGTTTAGATTAAATGAATGATAAGATTTTTGGCTATAAATAGAAGCCTTAACTTAAGGATTTTTCATAAACTTCCTTACTTGTTCTTTCTTTCTCTCTCTAAATACTTTTTGTGTAAGTTCTCTCTAAGTGTTCTTAAGTCATTCCTAGTTTTGAAATCTTCTGCATTCTTCTTTGAATTCCCGAGTAGAATTTTCTTATGTACAGCAACTCTTTCGAAAAATCGTAGTAAATTCATTATTTGTCAGAATTTAATGAATTAAAAATCTGTCTCTTCAGTTTTTCGTCCTCTACAACTTTGAAGAAGGAAGAAAAGTCATCTGAAATCATCTTCATATCTTAAAATACTAAAAACCGTAACCTATTCTGATTTTCGTCACTATTTTCAGTCTTAGTTTTGAAAATTCATAACTCATTCATATTAACTCCGAATTGAGTGATTCTTGAGTCTATGCCGTCTATCTTTTCGAGAGTAACATTATTTTAAAAACATAAAGAGATTTTAAAAAAACTCTAGAAGACTCAAAAGTCAGATTCTTTACTGCTACAAACAAGGAAGGATTTGTTCGGCTATAAACTTGTTTCACAATATCAAGGTAAGGAATATCATTCTTTTCACACTCTTAAATTTATTACGGTAAGGAATGTCATCTTCTTTCATCTTCTATTATTAAAACTTACTACGGTAAGGGATACCATCTTTTTCATCTTCCATTATTCAAACATACTATGGTAAGGGATTATCATTATTTGATTCTCGATAATAATATTGTTTCTTCCTTACTCATAAGACGTGCCTTTTATTTCCATGTATTAAATTGTGGGAATAACCTTACGGAGCGGATTGCCGCCTGTTGGTGAATAACCTTTCGTATTCATTCATTATTAATCTCTGAGAATAACCTTACGGAGCGGATTGCCGCCTGTTTGGTGAATAACTCTTTGTACTCAAATTCTATTAAATTGTGGGAATAACCTTACGGAGCGGATTGCCGCCTGTTTGGTGAATAACTCTTTGTACTCAAATTCTATTAAATTGTGGGAATAACCTTACGGAGCGGATTGTCGCCTGTTGGTGAATAACCCTTTGTATTAATTTCCTTCACCTTTTGTTAATCAAACCTGCTACGGTAAGGGATATTATTTTCTTTCATACTCCTAAATCGAAATTTATTATGGAACTATTGCTTCTATAATTCCTGAAAATATTATATGTTCCATAATAGTTGAACTTCATTATTTCAACTGAACCTTCCTATTTACGTGAACCTTTCTATTGAATTGTAACCGTTATTCTGAACTGTGGATCTTGAATATCATTTTTAAATTTCACTCCACATCATGTTGACAATTTGGACATTATTTGAATCTGTACAAAGTAAACTTCCGATACTTATTGTTATCCTATTTCTTCTGTTCATCATTTATATCATTCTAATCATCCAAAAATCAAGCTGTTGTGAATATCTGTGGCCGGGGGCACAGATGTGATATATTTGTTGAACAGATGATAGGTTAAAGGCGATATAATAGGTTAAAGGCGATACATCTGTTCGGTGTCTTTTATGGCACGTGGTGAATGTTCTCTTTGGCCCGTAGTGCAAAGATGAACTGTTGTTTGGTATGATTATGACCAAAGGCTGAATCTGGTATAATCATGACCGTTGGTGTTATATTGAATGTCTTTGGCCCGTAGTGCAAAGATGAACTGTTGATCTGCATGATTATGATCAGGAACTGTGAATTTGTATTATCTTGACTAATGATATTTCAGATGATAAAAGTTGATGATGTTTTTCCTAAAAAGAGAACCGAGTGGACATTATAGTCTGCATTATTCTTCTAATAGATTACTCATTCCGCTGCTATTATTGATCTGAACGTTGTTTAAGAATTTAACTGCAGTTTTTGATATAAACCTTGTAGTCTATTGTATTCTATCAAGAACTCAACTGTTGAAGACTAATGATAATTTATTCGTCATTATCTTAGTCATGTTATTCTTTACTGGGCTATTTGAGCTCACTCTTTCTTTTGTTCCATTGTTTTTCAACAGGAGATGAAAACATAACAGGGTCTAGCCGGGGAATGGAGTGAGGGTCCGAGGAATAGTTATCATAGTCTTCACGTTTTGTAAAATAGTGTGGCAATAATAGTGAAGACTTAGTTGTGTATTATTATACACTGTATTGTAGTACGTTGTGCTTTGTTGTAATAATTTTGTTGTAGTCTTTTGACGACTCAAGTTTGGGCTGTGTGGGCCCAGATTTGGGGGCGTCACAATCAGGGTTCATGACACACACATTTGTGTGTAATTTAAGAAATGAGAGTGAAAACATTGATAGAAAGTTTAAATAGAGATAATATAAGGTAGTTATTATGATACAACTTCAAAAATTAACCATAATTCCTATTGTTCGTCCACTATATAATAGATAGATGATTCAATTTGAATCCATCATTGTTTGTAGTTTAGAATAAAATGTTATACCTTTTAAATCAACTTTTAACATATGTTCTTAAATTCGAAATACAAACGTTTTTTTATAGGTAACTGCACAGATGATCTTGAAGTATGCATTATTTTGCACTTGGTACTTTAAAGTTTAAAAATTCTCATATTGTTACCCAAAATACTGTTAAGAACCATAACCAACCTTCGTGTTATTTTCGACAAGAAAAATGAATGAAATTGCTACGTGTTCTTGTAAAGATAATATAAGTAAGATTTGATCGTATATGAAATATACATTAACTATATAAAATTAATTAAATACCAAGTTAATACATTCATATTCCTTAATACAATTCACTATATACGTTTTGACCATAAAAATACATGTCAATAAGAGCAAATTAAAAGAAAACCAATATGAAGAAAATAAAAGCAAAACATAAACAAAACAAAAAACTAATTGAAGAATAAATTGAAAGAAAACATGTAACAATAACAACAAATCCAAATATAGAAAAAAAGAAAAGAAAAATTAATCTCAAATTTTTCATACTTCATCTTCTACCTCGTCTCTTCTCTCTAGAAACTAAAGGAATAAGACATCTAAATTCAGTCCTTGAACAAATGTTATCATATAAATTTTTAGAATTATAAATGTTAGCAAATTTTTCTTAAAAAATAAATGTCAAATTCAAGAGAAGTTATTCAGTGCTCCTAGGGCATTGCCACATGGTGCCCTGACTAATCACATGCTGTAATTTCAGCATATGCAATGAGCCATTTATATCTGGGCCCACTACATATGCTGAAATGATAGTCAAGTATAACGTTATTCAGATTCTACTCGTATTTTTATTTAAACTATTTTTTGTGCTCAGATTTGAATCATATTATTAACGAATTCGAGTTTCGCTCATATTTTTTCGAGTCGGACCCGAATCGTGTCCGAAGCGTTTGGTTCAATTTGCAGCCTTAGTGATAGTGATGGGAGCCTATTGGGGGAAGATGAATAGCAATGAAAGTTAGATAAAACTTTTAATTTGGTGTTACAATATAGGTTTAACCCTTTATTTCCTTCTGAAAAGTTAGTTATCCAAGATGAGAGGTTAAAGCCTATATCAACCCCACATTGGTATCTCATACTATTGATGTGAGATCTGTCCCTCATATGATAAACTCACATAGGCATTCATAACATTATTTCACACTTTTTATCGATGTCCACGACGACTTTCCCTCTAGCGACACTGACCTAGGCATTCATAACATTATACTACGTTTTTTTATCGACATTCACGACGGTTTTCACTCTAATAATAGTGACCCGGTGTCTTGTATTTATTTTAATCCGGCTCTAGAAAGCTCTTTTCGTTTGGTAGGTAATTTCATGGATAATCCGCTTTGATGTCAAATGTTAACCCTATATTAATATTTCATATATGGAAGCTGTTCCTGTATGACAAGTTCACGTATTCGTAAGAATTGGTCTTCAATTAGATAAACAGTCTAATTAATATTCATATATTATATTTCTCTAATCCATTTTTATGTATTATTATTATAAATACCGGTTGAATCGAGAAAATAAGAATTTGAATGATTCTATTGAATATACAGAAATGGATCATTGTGTGTATTTGTGTGCCCTAATTTGTTTTTTTTTCCTTCACCTGAAGATCTGATTGATTTTATTATAAGGTACACTTACTGATCGACAGCCTCTTTCCCTTATTATAAGATTCATTCCAATAATCAATATTAGTTAACTCATTTATTGATGATTGAATATTTATTTATGTTAAGATATTGATCTTTACTAGGGTTCCCTTGAATTTGAATTATCAGGCTTCACGGGTTTGAGAGTGATTCAAGGAAAGACGGAAAAGGGTTGGAGTTTATCGAGAAAACGTGTTTACCTAATCTTGTCTTTGGAGTTCAAATAGAGGTCAGTGTTTCATTATCTCAGAATTTTGAAATTATGGGACACGACATTTGTTTTTCTGAATTGTTGTAGATGAGGGTGTTTAGTGTATGAATTTGGACAATCAAGGGCCATAGGTCGGTGGCAGATTCAAGGAATTGTACATTGTGTCTAGTTCATGAATTAAAAAGTTTCATAGTTTTGATTATTATTATTGAGAATTAAGAATTGCAATAACCCTGGTTTTCATTTGGTAATAGTTACATTGTTTAATTGAGCCTTCTGGTGTTTGGAGTGTTGTGAGTGGCATCAATAACTATACATAGAATTGGTTGGAGTCTTAGCAACTTTGACTCTCTCTCTCTCTCATCTTTGGGTCTATTTGTTTGGAATTTTCATAGTTATTGTTTCTTGAAGAGTTTGTCCCTCTATCTCTCATACTTCATTCAAATCTTTCTTTTTTAACTCTTCTGTTTAGGGAATTGGAATTGATAGAGGGCAAATGAGCATTTCACAATGACTGAGGCAAGAGGATTGTTTGTCGATGGATGCCTCGGACAAGCCCTTCTCTGATCTTGTAGGCATTTTGAAATCATGGATCCCTTGGATCCAAGTTGGCTAATGTGTCAAGGGACTTTTGGATGCCCAATCATAGCTGCAGGGTATACTATGACTGCAATTCCCAATTCACGCCGTTCAATCGTAGGCATCATTGTTGACTTTGTGGCCGGGTTCTCTGTAGCAGGTGTACCTCAAATTTTGTTCTTGCACCATCTAGTGAGCCGAGAACTACCCGTGAAGACTGGGATAAGATCAGCGTATGCAATTACTGCTTCAAGCAATGAGAACAAGGCTTAGCTGGTACTGATAATAATGGGATCCAGTTTCCAGCCTGGATCTCAGCTCTTCACCAACAACTACCAGTTTCATTAGCACTAAATCTAGCGACAGTGCTGATAGTAGCACTACTATTGCATCTATGCAACACTCAGGTCACTCTTACCAACAAAATCCTTATCCTTCTGGAATCATCCCTTGCCAATCAGCAGAATTGGAGACACCTGTAGGAAGGGAAGGTGTAGTAACATCAAGTAGGAGCAATGATCATGCTAGTATGCTACAGACGTGATGGAAATGACTCCCAACCCATTCACATTTTGCATGAACAGGTTTTGTTCCATCTCATAAGTTACTTCATTCTCATTTCACACTATAATTTTATTTGCTTAAAATCTTGTAATAAGTAATTCAGTATTGTGACTTCGTATTAGTATTTTGTCAGTTGCATATGTTTGATATCTTGCAATTCCCTTTACTATTTGGTAGATTTAAAGCACGAATGGCTCCAAAGTGAATTGCAATTGATATTTAAGACTTAAACCCTGCTAATTTTGAGAATAGAATAAAGCAATAACTTTACCCCTTACCATATATCACCAGGATATCAAGCTTTGGCTCCTCTTGAAGTAAAATTCTGGCTATGCTCTGTGTCCTTGCTTGAGCACCTATCTCAGAATCAACCTCATATGGGTTTAGGCCTTAGGGTAAGATATGTATTAACACTCATACTATCACGTCTGTCAAAAGCTTATCAAACTATATTATTCAACAATGACAAAAGCCAATCAATTAACTTATTCACGTGTAATTAAGCATTTCCATTCTATCATACTTGTTCACATTCAAAAGAGCATTTGCTGATAACGACCAAACCTAACAAGTGCTTAGATGTATCTTGAGTTCTTGTCTATAGGAAGCGGTATTGCATTGAAATTTCATTGATGAAGGTAAATCAGCCACAATAACTATTAGGCTGATGTTCGCTTGTTTACTTCTTTTTAATAAATAAACAAACGAATATCAGCGAAATTATTTTTTTTGTTTATATGTTCCTTGCTTATATTTTTGAACGTGTAAGTATTACTGTTATTTGACAACTAGTTATACTGGCATAGACAGTTTTATTTGATGTAAGGTATGGTCAGAAGTATATTAAGCGTGTATAAATGGTTTAAGTGATCTATTTTATGTTTTAATTTGAGTATGTGTGAGAGATTTGTTGTTATTTGTGAAATCCTTGGTCACTCTTGAGATGGAGTTGCTTAATCTTTCTAATTTTAGTTTGCTGATGTTACATTACCTATAGCTGTAATCAAGCTGTGTTTGAGCTTGTCTAAAAGTTAAACTTACATTACCTATAGCTGTAATCAAGTCGAGTTTGAGCTCGTCTAAAAGTTAAACAAGTGGAGTTGAGCTTTAAATGAGTTTGTACTTTGTTTTATGAAATCTTCTCATTTAATATACGAGCTTATTCGAGCTCAAGACGGGCTTAGCAAGTTGAATTGAGCTGGCCTGAGCTTAGTTGAACTCGTTTTCAATTTTTATTCGGTGCTTAAGCACTTATCTACGACAAACCAAATTATAGAAAAATAAATAAATGTCTAAGTAATTATACCATTTTATCGTAAGTGGTATGACTGGTAGATGCGTAAATGTAAAATGAATTAATAGATTAATTATGTATTAAATGACCCGTGCTTAAACGACCCATCTCAAATTGGATATGATATAATTCGAGCTTAGCTTATTAATCTAGACAGACAAATGGGCTTATTCGAGTTTGAATTGCTAAACGAACTTGAGCATAGCTAAGGCAAGCTCGCGAACAGCCAGTTTATTTACCGCCCTAGTGGTATCACTTGAAAGAGTTGCTAATCTTTTCCTTTTCCTCCTTTGTTTTTGTTTTGTTCTTGTTTTTGTTTTTTGCCTTCACGAAATTGTTTATTGTATTGATGTCGTCAGAGTAGCAGCATAACCGTCAAAAGCAGCTTTGAATTTTTTTCATGTTTGGTATTCTGTATTCACGTGGCTGCCAAAAATCTTTCATGTCTTTCAAATATATTGATGTATAGTATCATATTCCTAGAGTTTTAAAAAGGACTTACCAGCTTGTTGATTATCAATGAATTTGTTGTTGCTTGCATATTTGTTTGGCATCAGGAGTGATGATGATGAATTTGGAGTTTATCAGCTAGATTCTAAAACAGGGGATTTTTCAGACATTAGTGGATATTGTGGTCAAGTGCAGTTTGATGAGATTGACAAGGACTATAGATCACATAAAGTTCATCCAGATGGAGAAGATACTGAAACAAAAAGTATGAGTAGCTTACACAATAGTTTTGATTCCCAGGATTCTGAAGGAATGCAGAAGCTTGTTAAAAAGGCCGAATATGATATTGGTGATGAATGTGAAGTGGCTTCCTCTTTATATCCTTCTGAATATGTTGAATATGAACCTGTGGATTTTTGAGAACAATGGAGTTCTGTGTCTACCCCCTGAACCAGGAGATGAAGAAGAAGAGAGGGAAGCTTTTCTGTTTGATGATGATGGGGATGCTGCAGGAGAGTGGGGTTATTTACGTTCTTCTAGCAGTTTTGGTAGTGGGGAGTATTGGAATAGGGACAAATCAAAAGAGGAGCACAAAAAGACCATGGAAAATGTGGTCGATGGGCACTTTAGGGCTTTAGTAGCTCAATTATTGCAGGTTGAGAAGCTTACCATGGGTGAGGAAGATGAAAAGGAGAATTAGCCTGAGATTATTACGTCTCTGTCCTGGGAGGCTGCCTCAATATTGAAACCACACATGAGCATAGGTGGAGGAATGGACCCAGAAGGGTATGTGAAGATAAAGTGCTTAGCTTCTGGGCATCGCTGTGTGAGGTAAAGGCAACAATACCTTATATTATTACACATAATTGGTTTCAGGCTACTGTACCTCTTTTTATTTCAATCACGTAACAATATTGTTCTCTCAGTAACTAGCCACAACTTTGATAGCTGCAACATTTATCATACAAGATTGGGTAGTTATTTTGGATTTTTATACCACTTGCATAATTTAAATATTGTATCAACTCGTGTACTTTATTATAGATTTAATAAAGTAATTTACTTGATCTGCTAGGTTTATGCATAAGGGGCTTCGTTTTCACCATAACTTTTCTTTTTCCCCTACTGGTCCCAAAAGGGAAAAACCTATCCTTCCCCCCAATAAGATAGTGACTTTTTTGTCAGGGAAATTTCACTTTGGAAATAGGTTGTTTTGTTTTAATTAAATTATGGCAAATCAATTGGGTCATGAATTTTTATAATGCACTTGTGAATTTTATATTCAAGATCCCTAAATATTTGGAAAAGAATATAAGTATCACAAATATTGTTAAAAGTGTACTAGCCTTTTTCTTTAATGTGTGGGTTTTGATGGATTTGCTGACGTTATTGCAGGAGTTAGTTCAGAAAATTCAAACAAGGATGCAAAAAAGGGTCAAACTGTCGTTGATATTTTAGAGATTAATCATTTGTGAAAACAATTACTCTTCCAATCTTATATGTGGGACCATTGCCTGGTTTATGCAGCCAGTTTAGATGTCAACAGCCTTCAGCATGATCCAAGTGACTTCAGTCCAGAGCATGTGGAGAGACCCCCATGTGCTAATGAGAAGCTCAGTGATATGAATATTCCTGTTACTCCACACAAAGGTTTAGTTAATTGTGAGTCGAACCTTGTGGGCTCAAAATTATGATCAGGATGGAGAACTTGAAATTCATGTTCACGAGCCTACTTTAGATCGTCAAGGAATTGAGACAGGTCTAGGTTCAAAGCATGAGAAACAAAACCAAGCCAACCTTTCTTCTGGAACTAACATCTGTGGAGAATCTGATCCATTGGAATCCAATTTAACTATTCATAGGGCTCTGCCAGATGGGCAGGTTTGTAGTATACCAAGTCTATCAGATACTCTTGATGCAGCATGGACTGGTGAAAATCACCCTGGATTTGGAACATCAAAGAATAATGTTGCTCTTCCTGAGTTAGCTGTGGCAAATTCTTCTACCATCACTACATCAATGGCAGAAATGTTTGATTCGGAAGACCAAGTGGAAGATCAGAGCGGATCCAGGGTATCCTTCTCACTATCTGTGTTTTCCGCCAAAGGCTCTGATAATACAGAAGAATCCGTCAGCTGGTTGGGAATGTCATTTTTAAATTTCTACCGCTTAATTGAACAAGAATTTTTTAGGGAGACATCAGAAACTAGATACTCATACTGAATATAATCCTGTGTACATCTCATTGTTTTGGGAGTCAGAACTTCAATGTGGGGCTAGATTGCTTCTGCCTGTGGGTGTTAATGACACCCAGTATATGATGATGAACCCGCTGGTATCATATCTTATGCTCTGCTTTCTCCTGAGTATACTGACCAACTGTCTGATGAATTTGAAAGACCAAAAGATATCACAGAATTTACTTTTCCAGTGCAGTCATTTGATTCAAGGAGTTTCTAATCCTTCCATTCTGTTGATGAAACGGCATTGGAATCTTTCAGAAGTCTTGGATCTATTGATGAGAGCATTTTATCCTTGTCTGGGTCTCATAGGTCTCTAGTTTTGGATCCTTTGTCATGCATTAAGGCCTTGCATGCTAGAGTTTCTTTTACAGATGATGGGTCCACTGGTAAGGTAAAATATACAGTAACTTGTTATTACGCTAAGTGCTTTGAAGCCTTGAGAAGAATATGTTGCCCATCTGAAATTGATTACATCAGGGCTCTAAGTCGCTGTAAGAAGTGGGGGGCTCAAGGTGGCAAGAGCAATGTCTTCTTTGCAAAAACCTTGGATGATTAGTTCACAATCAAGCAGGTTACTAAGACAGAGTTGGAGTCATTTATAAAGTTTGCTCCAGGATATTTCAAGTATCTATCTGAATCAATTGGCATGGGAAGCCCGACATGCCTGGCAAAGATTCTAGGGTTTTATCAGGTATTTAATAAGTGACTGAAATGCTAATGAAGTTAGCTGAACATAGCGACTTAAACTGAGCAGATATCTTGCTACATTCTAGAACCCAAGACAAAAAGCTCTTATTCTGTGTTTTCAGTCACTTTCATGTGTGACATATAACTTCCCCATATTAGTGAATTAATAATTCATTTCTGAAATATGATAACTACCTGAGATTGGAGTTACTCCCTCCATTCCACTTCAAATGTCATGGTCTGTACTCTGGAACCTTGTTCGTGGTACAGAGTTTAAGTCGTACAGCTGACATATCTAAATATAGTAAATCTTTTTTAATAGTTCTTTGTGTAATTGCATTTATAGCTATTAAAGAATAATTTATATACCTTGTCCAAAATAGAAAAAAAGTTAGTTAGAAAAACTATATCACAAAATATTGCTTCCAAATGTTATTTTTAAAATATCATTAAATCCATACCATAATCATGTTTTCTTGCGATGATATTTTAAAACTATTACGGTGGAAGTACTTGTTTCTACAAGGTCTGTTTCATAACGTTGCATCTCTGTTTCCTTTCTGTAAAATACTAATTCAAAGAAATTAGTGAATCATGAATTTTATTTTATTTTTATTTGTATAGCAGTACATGTGGTAAATCTTGTATTCACAATTTCACATTGCAATTTAGGTACCATTGACTGTCTAGGATTCATCTCACACCAAGGCAGTTGGGCATGACTGAGCATATTGGTGAGAATAATTATATAGGACTTATAACACTCTCTCTTTTCAATCAATGTGATTGATACCCTACACATTGGTGAATCATCTAACTGCGCAAGTGACAATGTTCTCTGATATATACGAGAGATCTTGATTTATGTTATTTTAGAATCTAAAGTATATCATGATTGTAAAGACTAGGGAGTTCATTACCAATTGGTATCATGAAACATAAATTCTAAACAACATTCTCATGTTCAATTTGTTATTTGCTAAGCTTCATTGTCAGCATAAAGATTTCAGCATGAAAAGGAGTTTTAAGCTCCTAAATATAGGCTACTGTTGAATAGGTAGTAATATTCTATATACTTTGTATTGATTGCATTTGCAACTATACAGTAGTGCTCCTTGGTCCCTGTAATATTATAGGATGAATTTATGAGTTAATTAGCTCATAATTTATGAGGTAATTATGTATTTACATTCTTGGCTTGTACATTTATCTTCATTTTGTTTGCTATTTGCCTTTTTAAAGGTTACTTCAAAGCATCTCAAGGGAGGAAATGAGTAAAAAATGGATGTGCTGGTCATGGAGAATCTTCTGTTTGGAAGAAACTTGACAAGGCTCTACGATCTTAAAGGATCTTCTAGGTTGCGGTACAATCCAGATTCTAGTGGAAGTAACAAGGTTTTGCTGGATCAGAACCTAATTGAAGCAATGCCAACTTCACACATATTTTTTGGAAAGAAGGCAAAGAGATTGTTGGAAAGAGCTGTCTGGAATGATACGGCTTTTCTTGCAGTAAGTTTTACAATATTCTCCAGACTGTAGCATTGTTTATAAGTTTGGGCAGGGCAACCTCCATTTCTCGTTTTGATGCTGCATAATAGGAACATTTACTTGTAAAACTCTTAAATCTCATCCAATATCACTTTTAATTAGAAATTCAACAAAATGCGGATTTTGCTGAGAATAGTGCTTTTTGTAACGATGGGTCCGGCCAGCATCTAAGTAGCAGTGTACTAAGCATTTTAGTTAATCTATGGCATCTTCTGTGCAAAAAGTAGATTAAAATGGGGTTTTTATTAATTAGATTGATTTATACAAGGTTTTACAGTTGTTGTTGACGAATTAATTTCATGCTGGCTTCCTCCCCTCTTATTTCTTTTATAAATATTGACCAATTTCCTGAAATCCACGTTGTATACATAAGCTGTCTGGTCATTCAAGTAGAATAAACAACTGGTCGTCATTTTAATACTTTGTTATATTTATGCTTGCGGGCAATAGATGTAATGGATTATTCTTTACTGGTTGGGGTTGATGAAGAGAAGCATGAGCTTGTACTTGGGATTATTGACTTTATGAGGCAGTATACATGGGACAAGCACTTGGAAACATGGTGAAGGCTTCTGGCATACTTGGTGGACCCAAGAATGCATCTCCATCAGTAATTTTACCCAAACAATATAAGAAGAGGTTCAGGAAAAGCAATGACTACATATTTTCTGATGGTCCCAGATCAATGGTCACCTCCAACTATCATACCAATTAAGTCCCACACTGATCCGTGCAAAGAGAACCTCAAGGTGTGACTGACCTCTGCTTAATGACGCTGTATGTTTGTGCATGTACATTCAGATATATGTCTAGGAGTTATTCTAGGTCAGTGTTCCCCAGTTCATATATTTCTTTTTGTTTTTCTTACCCTCGTTTCTCAATTCTTTTGGATAGCAGCCCCATTTGTATTTTGGATTAAAAGGAGCATCTGTTTATTGTCAGAAGATACAGAAGGCTCTTGTATCCCTGAAAATTTCATTGGGGGTACAATATCAGAATACTCTTCCCAAATGGCTTCTTGTACATTAATTGTACATATCATTTTGTGAATTATTTTTTAAGTACACTAGAAAAAATGTTCTTATAATGTTATCTCACTGGTGTTCTTATAATGGTCAAGGGACGGTAAGTTTTATCAATCTTTTAACTCTTCAATTGACACTCATTCAAGATGTGCAACTTTGAGTAACAAGTGATCCCGTGTACGAGTTTGATAAAATAATAATGCTGGAGCAAGCAGGATAAAGCAGAAAATATGAAACTAAAGGGGAGAGAATGTGCTTGAGACGAATAATTGAAGTGCTTTGTATGCTTTTTATTTATTTATTTACGTTGGGCATGAAAGCATTTAATGCCTTTGTTTCTAGGTGCAGTATTCCGATCAAGTGTGGAGGCAGAAAGCATACAACTGGGTGAAGTTAGTTGTAGTAGTATTAATTAGCATAGTATGTTGTTGAATCCAGTGGAGTAGAAATTTTGTAGGCAGCAACATCCACCTGCAGCAGCCAACTTCTTTGAAGCACATCAATCATCTTAGCATCTCTGGATACAGAACAGGAGAGAACAATCAGCGGTTGCAAAATAATACTAGGAGTGAAGAAGTGGTGGTATCTACAACTGAATTGGAGAGAGCATTGTAATGATTTTATTACATACAATACCACCTACCCGTTTTTGCAAGTTAATCTTGTCAAGTGTTGGTGGTGAAGGCGAGGGCCCTCGTCGCATCCTTCACATGTTATCTCCCCACTATCATCTCGGTAGCAAACAATACCCTCGGACGGATCTTCGAAAACCTATTTAATTTTGTTATACATGTGTGTGCATTTTAATTGTTAATTACACTTGAAGAAGAGAAGTTAAAACATATTAGTATACTAGTAGGTGTTTAGAGCAACAAGTAATTAAAGATAGATGGGATGGGGGGGGACAAACTTTGTTCTTGAAGGATGGTTTGATCTGAAGGAATGGTGTGTTGTTGTTGATCTGGATTGTGACGCTATTCTGTGGCTGTGCAAGCATCATAACCCTGTTCCTTGAAGGTTTTTTGAGTGGACTATGCTTTGGAATTATGATACAATTAGGCGAAGGATGAAAACATCTGAGAGCCATCGCCACCGCCACCCAATATTTGGAAGATGAAACCTTGTTGATATTTTCTACGCAATGGATCTTGGATTGAGGAGGAGGAATTATACTAATAGGCTTGCTTTTCCTATGTAGTATACAGAATTCTTCTAGTAAAGGTAATGTCTAATCAAGTAGATAATATATACGGTAAGTGGGCTCCATTTAGCTTATCGTCTCACTGTTGATGCTGGCTGTTTGTGAATGACTGGATCTTTTTAGTTTTAAGTTTTAACTATTCCAATCATAGATTTTGATTGAATAACAGTGACCGATAGTAAAATAAAAAAAAATTAAAATCATATATATTTTAATAGATTATAAATTTAATAAGTTGATTTTTTGAGTTAAAATATAATTTCAGATGAGAAGATGGTGGCATGAGCTAATAATATTCAAAAAGTATATTATGTATGGCGCTAAGGGAGAGATTAATAAGTTAAGCTTTTGGATCAATTGTACCTAATATTTCCAACGAATAATAATAACAAGAACATGTTCTTAGCTTGATGCCATATAAATACAATATATTTATTTGTATAAATTATTGAAATGGGGGATCTCTCTGTTTGCTGCTTGTGAATTGCCTGAAAAAGAACAAAGATGATAAGACAAACCACGTGTAACCATTTCAATTTCACAAGAAGATTGAAAAGAAGAAGCACCACCACCTGACCTACCTAGTCTAGTCAATGGATATATTTTTATTTTTAAATTTTGTCAAGTCCAAAAGTTTAGGTGGTTTAAATGGGATAATTATACATATCTTACACGAAATTTTATCACTTTTATAAAATAGCCTTTAATGTAATTCCATTTATAAATCACTGCATCAAGTATCGAATTGCATATAATTTAGCCTTCAAAATTCAATTTTGGTCAAAATTAGCCGAAATACATGACCCGTCCATAAATCTGAATGGATCGATAGTATTTTATACCATTTGACTATATAAACTCTAATTTTGACTCTTTTTTTTTTATATTAAAAAAGCTAAAATACAAATGAGTCGGTATAAATCCATCACTTTTCACCAAACTTTTCCTTCACTTTCCTTTTTCATCTCCTTTTCACCTTTGTCGGATTAATTCGTGTGATTGAGGAAGAATATCCCAACAAAATCAACTTTGTAGTCATGTGAGACTTGAGATTGTCAATGTTAGATCACTTAGGAAGCCTATTATATGGAGGTATGTTGTACATTTTCTTTGTTTAATATAATCTAGGGCTTTGTGTGAACAACTTTACACTTGCTTTATATGTAAAGTATATTTTAATGGTGTTTTCGTTTACAATCCCACAATAATTGTCTATTTGTGAATTATAGTATCATTTAATGTGTAATATATATATTTTACACATTAATACACACCCAGACAGACATATACACAGAGTCATGGGTACTCTTTATTTTGTTAAGTATCATGAACTTTGTAATTTTGTTAGTCTATAATCACTGTGTCTTGTTTGTATTCAAAATCCACCGAGAATGATGTTGTGTTTACTATAAAAATGTTGTATGATGGAATATTTAGTACAACTGGCTATCATAACGGGAAGTTTAGATATTTTGATTATGTTGAATGGAAAGAGATGAGTTTGTTGGAGTTGCGTAAAATGGGGATGGAGTTGGGGTTTGCAGGGGATTTAAGAGAGCAATACAACAAGTTATGGCACTACCAATTTGAATTAAGAAGGTTGAATCCTAGTTCGACAGTTGAGATAAATGTGAAGCTAGTTCATTGGTAAAAGGTAAACCCGTGTTCCAAAGATTTTATTGTTGTTTAGGTGTAAATAACCACAAATTCTATGTGTCATTGTAATTATAATTATTAAATAATTATTAATGAATTAAAATTTTAGTACTAATTAATTGTGCATTATATATTTGAAGGAATATACTTACATATGTGAATATTTATCTTGTAATATAGCAAGGTGGTAAATTAAATTATTAAAACAAGTTTAATTGGAGTATATTTTAAGTTCAAATGATGTAATAAAATTAACCTAGGTTTAATAAAATTAACCTAGTAGTCCATGTAATTAATTAAACATTGATCCATGATATAGTTAAGCTAGTTCAATGCTTGTTAATTAAATATAGCATGCGTTAGTTTATGTTAGCCCAATGGAAAGAATAAATTGAGCCCAAACAAATTAAATGAATGAGCCTAATAGAATTTATTATCAAGTCCAATGTGGAGCCCAAACTAAGTCAAAATTTTGGTCAATGAATATATATATATATATATATATATAAGTGTATATATATATAGATGTATATAGGTATAAATTGATAATAAAAATAAAGCAAAATTTGACAAAACAAAAGGAAATGGCCGGCACATTGGGGCCCCCACTAAGGGATGAAGTGTTGCTCAATGTTGTTTCAATTTCACACAAACTTTAGTTGCTCAACCACTTTAGTCAATCACATAGTCAATCCATATATCAATTAATGCAATAATAACATAGATTAGTTTTTAATTTCACCAATGATAGTGGATTAAAGAGTTAATGAAAGGTTACCAATTTGCTATAAATAGAGTGTTTCACCAATTGGTTATGTTGTTAGTCATTTTGCTAGAACACCAAGAGAGAAAAGAGAGAGTTTTTTAGAGAGAAAAGTGAGAGAACTACTGTAAGCTTGAGAATATACCAAGGAAATTGCTAGAGAATAAAAAGTGTTCTAGACCTTCAATATTTCATTTCTATAGTCTATATATATATATAGTAGATGGTCAAAATATATTTTAAGTCTTATTTGGATGGTCTAAAAGTCTAAAACTATGATATATATATAGGTAGATTCATGATTTAGTATGTTTAATACATGTATTTATATGTGTGGTATGTAAATAAGTGGAAGAAAATTTCATATAATATTTTACCGGTAAAACCCTAGTTAATAATGTGTTATTTATTGTTGTAGTTTAAAATATACAAGTTAGACATTTGATTTTTATGGCTAGAAAGTTATATGTATGAGTTATAAAGATAACCCAACTTGAATCTCTAAAAAATATGAGAAAATGAAGAAGTTATGATTTTTACGCAAAACATGTCATTTTAAAAAACCTAATGTATAAATAACCCACTTTGTGGCTATTTTTCATAACCAAAACTTTTCAAAAAATTTGATCCAATGATGAAATATTGTATTTTAAGAAGAGATGAATCCATCGATACCAATTTGAGGTCATTTGAATTTGTAGATTTCATTTTATTTAAATTTTAATCAAATGAGCAAAAGTTGAAAAATCTGAAAATGACAAATATGTAGATTTTACTGACTAGGAGCCCGGGCCCCTATTTCCTTTGTTATTTTGGGGCCGGGGCCTTATACACTGTTCATGGACAGTGTATTTTTCGATCCGGGTCGGGCTAGATCGGATAAATTAAGTCCAAAATGGATAAAAATACTTAAAAATCAGTATAATTAATTTGGGACCCAATAAAAAGAAAGAAAAATATAATTATTTATTATTTGGATATTAAATAATAACTAAGGTAAATAAAAGTCATTAAGGGGACTAATTACTATTTAATCAATATAAAATAATAATTAAAATAAAAAGAGATAATAACTAATTATTTATTATTAAATAATAAATAAAGGGTAATATAAAGTTAACAAATAATTATTTATTATTTAAATAAATAATAAATAAGGATAATTAATTATTATTCAAATAATATTAAATAATAATTAAAGAAAAGTAAGACTAATAAACTAATTGTTTATTATTTAATTAATTTTTAATAATAAAAATAAATAAATAAATATTATTTAAATAATATTAAATAATAATTAAAGGAAGGTAGGACTAATAAACTAATTATTTATTATTTAATTAACACTGAATAATAAATAAAGATAAATAAATAAATTATTATTATTTAAATAATAATTAAAGGGAAGTGAGATTAATAAAAATAATTGTTTATTATTTAATTAATATTGAGTAATAAATAAAGATAATTAATTAATTAATTATTTAAATGGCATTAAATAATAATTAAAGGGTAATAAAGTTTATAAATTAATTATTTAATTAATATTAAATAATAGATAAGAATAACTAATTTATCAATTATTATTTAAATGATATTAGAAAATAATTAGAGAGAAATAAGGTACTTAAATCAATTAAAGTGAATTGTTTAAAGTGTTTAAATAGATAAATTAAGTCTTATTAAATTGATAATAAGATCAATTGGTAATTAAAATATTACTTGAGGGTGATAATATTGTCGCGTAAGCTATGTATTGTTAAATATGAAAGTATGTGCTTAAATGGTAGTCTGTTAAATAGGAAAGTATGTGCTTAAATGGTAGTTTGTTTGATAGTGATATATGGACTCCTATGTGCTATTATAATTGAAAGATAAACCTATTTAATACTAGGTCTTTCAAGGACAATAGTTCAAGTCGCGTAAGCAGTAATCGACAGCTGAGGCAAGTTATTATTACGCAAGTTTCCCACACTTAAACTTGTATTTAATTTTGTAAGAGCTTTAAGTGATTTAATTATTTAAGAATTATTCCACATTCATATTGTTATCGTATTCGCATATAGTGCATTTGCAAGAATTATAGTTCATTAATTCAAGAACTATTTAAGAATGTCTAAGTTAATTGTTTCGGCTAAACACTGCATGTATAAATTCATCAACTTAAATATTTTAAGAGCTTATCCAAATCATTAGTTGGTGCGAATTCTTATAGTAAGACTGAAAATGAACAACCCTAGATAAGTGGATGATATTCGAAAAATTAACCTTTGCGCAAGATGTCTGAGTGTTATGCATATACATAGGGTACAAGAGGTTGATCCCCTCAAGTACTAAACTATCAAGGTGTCAGATATATATCTGATTTACCTTAAACAGTAGTTTATGGTTCTTAGAGGCCACTCTGCAGTAATAATTCAATCATTTCGTTTAAATTAAAATTTGACTATTGTTATTTCATAATTATTATCCATTATTGAAACCCTTGAAGTTATTTTTCATTCAATTATGATATATCTTGTATTATTTGTCCATAAACTTGCTGAGCAAGCTAATTGCCCATCCTTACTATATCATGACTTATTTTGCAGCTAAGCCCGAATGCTCTAAGAAGGGCAAGGGCAAGGGCAAGGGAAAAGTTAAAGCTTAGACTATGCATGTTAAATGGTTTATTTGTTTAATTATGTAATTGAATATTGTAAATCTTTTGTGAATCCTTTAAAATAGATATGATAATGTAAAGGTTAAAGACCTTGGGATTGTATTACCTTTTGTAAAGAACAATATGTATTTTTCGCTAGATTAATGAATACTATGTATTTTGTTGTTATTATGTATTTGAATAATGAGAACCAAAACCGAGGTTATGGAACTCGGATTTAGGGTCGTCACATTAGGTGGGCTCAAGGGAGGCTTCAAACATTATAGACCAGTCATTGGGCTGGATGGTACACATCTGAAAAGAACAAATGGTGGAGTTCTATTGACTGCAGTAAGGATTAATGGAAACAACAATTTCTATCCATTTGTTTACGCTGTTGTGGAGGCAGAAAACTATGAGACTTGGAAATGGTTTATCAAATTTGTCGTAGACGATGTTAAGATAGTAAATGACCATGATTAGACTATAATGTCAGACAAGCAAAATAGATTAATTAAGGCTATTGAAGAGTAAATTCCAAATGCTGAAATTAGGTTCTGTTGGCAACATTTACATGTAAAATTTACAAATGCAGGGCACAGGGGTCAGGCTCTAAGGGAATTATTATGGGAATGTGCAAAGGCAACAAATGTTGGGAAATTTAATGAAGTAATGGAGGAACTCAGGAAAGCATATCCTGAGCACACAAATGGTTAGAAGATAAGCCACCCCATCAATGGTCAAGGTCACACTTCAGTCATTACCCAAAGTGTGACATATTGACTAATAATATTGTGGAGTGTTTCAATGGAAGACTCAGTTGGCTAGGGAGAAACCAATATTTTCAATGCTTGAAGATATTAGAGAATTACTGATAAATATGTGCCACTTTATGAGAAACATATGCAACAAATGGTGGGGGTGGGGGGGGGGGGGGGGGAATAACACCTTGTGCATTGAAGAGACTAGAGGACTCTAAATAATTTGTTAGGGAATGCATAGTTAAGCCATATGATGAGTTTGGGTTTCAAGTTAGGACAATATCAGGGGAGAAATATGTTATTGATTTGGAAGACTTACTATGTAATTGTAAAAAATAGGACATCACAAGAATCCCTTGCAAGCATGTTATGTCTTGTATGTATTACAAAGGTTTGGATCTTCTAGACTATGTAAATGATCTTTACCTTATCAGTACTTACAAGAAGGTATATGAGAATTCCATATCCCTAATGAGTTCAAGCAACATATGATAGTCCGATAGGCTAAATATGCCTCATATGTCTGAACCAAATTATAACAAACTTCCTGGTAGGCTAAAGAAATTGAGGAAAAAGGGAAGAAATAAACAAAGAGAAGGATATTTAGGAAAATCAAATCAACAGTCATTGAAGTGCAGGATTTGCTGGCATTGTGGACATAATGCAAGGACACACTATAAAAGGGAATATGCAAAAGAAGATAATAGAGAAGCTAGGGAAGGTACCACCACTAGTTTGGATGGTACACAGCACGAAGAGCTGAAATTAATTTAGCGTTATGATTTAAGTCAAGATGCATGAATACAACCACCAGAAGACAAACCTACAAAACTACCAGTAAATAAAGTCTAACTTACTTTACTTCATTTTAAAATATGATAACAATTGTGATTTTAACTATACTATATTTATTTATTGTGTGTGTGCAGGTGAAAAGAGGCGCAACTTTAATGGTGAATAAAATTGCACATACATTTAAGGGTACTCCAATCTTAAATATAAGAGGGAAATTTTTTGTCACCATTAACAACCTGAGAGGAATTATAAAAGAAACTGATAAGGATGGTGCAGCGTCATCCTTTGCCCTGAAAGGAAGAAAAAGTAACCAGTGACTGTAGTTTTTTTTTTGTTTATTAGTACTTTGTATTATTATTGCATATGGTAAACAATATGTAAGCCTCATAAGCTTGGTTTTTGTGAACAATTATAGCTTTGTAAGCTTGGTTTTTGTTCATATTCTGGTGAAATTATGATTACTTTATAGACTTGATAAATTTTAGGGTTTTTTTTGAAGTGATTGTCAATATTAGTTTTTAATCAATGTAAACTTTATTTCATGTGGTTTGTTTGATGGTGCTTTATCAAACTGTGTATTCTAATGTTCTGTTGGGAGATGATGCTTTATGAGATTTTTGTGATGGTTCTTTTATATTTGATATGCAGGATCCATTGCAAATCATTGTGGTGGTGCTTTTATTTCTTATATATATGATAAGACTAACTGATTTAGGTCATTAAGTCAACATGTTGCTCTCTGTTTCATTCTTGTGGTGCTTCTTTGCTTTTTGTTGGTGCTGCACTCTATTACATTCTGGTGGCGCTCTCTGTTTCATTTTGGTGGTGCTGAATGTTTTCATTATGGTGGTGTTTCATTAGATATAAGGATTAAGTGCTAAAGATTGTTTTGTCATTTTGGTGGCTTTGTTTCATTTTGGTGGAAAACATATTAAGTACATACTGTTGATCTGTTACCATTACAACTTTCATTAACTAAACTGACATTACAATTCTCATTGCATAAACTGCTATTACATTTCTCATTGCATAAACTGTCATTATATTTATTGGATATAAATTGCTATTACATATCTTGAGTTAAATAACTCAATCACGGATTATCATAATGAACCACGTCAGCTCCATGAGGGCTAAACATATGTTAATTTTTTTGTTTATCTTCTTAACCTCATTTTCTATTTATGTGCATTTTGCCAGTAGCCCACCTTCGACTTAGGGATCAATCCAACGAAAATATCCACATCCATTCTGCATAAGGAAAAAATCATGAATGTTTAATACAAAAATTAAAAGCCTTATTTCATTAATTGCAGCAAAAAATTTAGCTAAGGAACGAAAAAAAATTACCCCAATGGATTGGCAAGCAAAGAACCTTCTCACACGATTTAGGTCAGAATTGGTCGTTCTAATTGCAGCCGTAAAACAATATTGACAAAACACGGATGACATTGGTTAGTTTCTTTTTTGTCGCTCTGCTTCTCTCCTTTCTCTGCTCTTCTTATTTGCCTTTTCTTCTCTCCTTACTCAGACCTTTTTCTTTGCTTATGATAAGCTATCACTGTTGGTTTTCTGTGTGAAACTCTCCTTATCTCATGACAGTTCTATTTATTTACAGTATAGAGGGAAGGGTTATGGAAGGAAAGAGTTATGGAAGGAATGAGAAAGTATATTGGGGCGGGAAATAAACTGTTAGTTTACTTTCTTTTTTTAAGTCAAAGCATATTGTATACAGTCAAACCGTATACAGGGAAAAACTTGCCGATAATTTACGTATTTCGGCCAATTTTGGCTGGAATTGGATTTCAAAGGCTAAATTGTATGCAATTCGGCACTTGATGTAGTTATTTATAAGCCCAATTACATTGGGGACCATTTTATGAAAGTGATGAAACTTCATGTAATAAATGTGTAATTATCTCGGTTTAAATTATGGCTTTTCAAGTAACCAAACCAAAAGCTCTAATTATTCACCTGTATGTGTGTGTGTGTGTGAGAGAGAGAGAGAGAGAGAATATCAATATTATTTTCCCTCGTACTCTAGCCACCACACCACACCAACCAACCCACCCTACATTACTTTACATTACATATTATCTGCTAGGCTTTTGTTCATTTATTATGAGCAGTACACAGCTACTAAAATCGTGAAAGATATTGATATTTCCACCCTACCCAGCTCGGCCTAAAATATAAATAGTACACTCCGTCTGACAAACAAGAGGAGGAGCCAGTTGTTGTTTCCTTCAAAAAATTTATAATTTTTTATTCATTTTTGAAAGGATATTATTTTGAAAAATAAGCTACTTCTTGAAAAAATATTCATCCCCGATATTTAATTTTCAGTTTCTCTATTTTTATTATATATAAATCTTTTCTATTAATAAAACAACCGCTTATGTTAACTAACACGGTGTAATTGGGTCATACAAATATTTTTCTTTTTGCCCTTATAATTTAGTTATAATACTATTTTATTTTAATTTAAAGTTTTTATATTTTATTATTTAATCTTTTAAATTTTATTTTATGACCATAACATTTATACACATAAGTAATTGGTTGCTAGTACAGTGAAAGTTCATTAAACTTTGGCAACAATTGCATTTCATTATAGCCGTCGGTCCATCTAAGTATTTCAATAACTACCTTCCATTCTAATAAGGCAATAACAAACTTCCTATAGTTGTAAGTAGACATACACAAAAAGCTTAAGGCCCGCAGGTTGGATTAGGCTTAGCCCAGCCTAAGCCCGGCCTTCAGGCTTTCAACAGACTGTTATTTAGACGTAAAAGTCCGGCCCGCAGACCTGGATCGACTTACTAAAAGTTTGCTTGAGTGGGATACATTCAATACACATATATTATACTAAAAGAAAAAACTTTTTAGTGTCATTGAAGTTGATGGTTGATAATAAAATATTTGCTATTTTATTATTACATAATTTATTGGAAGTATTTTTTTTTAATAAGGATCAATAATTGGAGAAGCCATGTGAAGTCCGGCCCGACTCGCAGGCCTTAACAATTTATAGTTTTGTTGCGAAGCCTAACCCGACCCGTAGGCCCAAAAGTCAAGGCCTAACTTAGTTAATGGCCAAAGTCTGCCAAGCATAAACTGGCCTAATCCGACCTACTGTGCATGCCTAATTGCAAGGGTCTTCGAGCTCGTTTAGGAGAGGATGGTTACATTAAATATAGAAGGCTTTTATTGTTTGATAATTCTTTTAAAACACTTTTAAATAATAAAGATTTGAATTTAAAAGTATTTTTACATAAAGTATAAAATTTCTTTTTTGAATTTCAGCACTTTTAAAAGTATAAAATTATTCTTAAATTATTGAAGGAATAAAATCTCATACTATACACATTCAAAAACACTTTTATAATTATGTAACTAAATATTATTTTAATTTTCTTATAAAAATATTTTTTGTGAAAATCTCTACAGTTTAAGTGTTTTATCTCATTATAATTTGTACGTCGCCAAACGGACACTATAACTAGTAAAAATTAGAGGCATTTATAGTCTCTCTTGAATATAAAATCTTACTTAATTAGAGAATTTTTACAATTATTTCGATGAGAAAGAAAAATAGTAGATATGTTGAGATCGGAGGGGCCTCACTACCGCCATGGTAGCAAATTTAATTTTTTTCTTCTAATAAATAATAATATAGTACTTTTATAATTTGTTGTTATTTGATATTAGTCCTTTTTTTATCGTGTGATATATATATGTATATATACTAGCAGTAACCCGTGCCTCTGACACTACCTTCTGCCGCCAGCAAGCCCTAACCCTAACTGCTGTTATACACCAAAATCAGAAATCCTCAAAATCAAAAACCCTAATTTTTTCTGCCGAAGACAATTATCGGCAACCCATAGTCCGAAAACCTGAGAATAACGAAAAGAAAAGTAGAAGCAATCAAGCAGAGACTAAGCAAGAAGTCGACATACCTGAAAGCCAAGTCGCCGAAATCGTCGCCGGCTGTCGAAGTCACCGACGCCTCCTCCCCCCGACGAAATTGCTTCCGCGGCAGAAATCGCCCTCGACGAAGTCATCGATTTCTGGACGGGATGAGTTTGGAGGAGAGGAAGAGGAAGATGGGTTTGGAGGAGAGGACCGCTCAACGAATGAAAGGGACTGGTTCTTCGTGTTGTTAAAGAGAAAACAACGGAGGGTCAGATTTATCCCATTTTTTGGACGGCCCGGATCAAATGTTGAGGTGAGCGGAAGTTTTTTAGATTTCAAATTCATTTGCATTTTATAAGTATAGATAATAGTCCTAAACTTATATTATAATTAGGCTCAAAATTGCATTTTGGTAATTTTCAAGTGTTTGTCACCTCCCAAACACTCCCCCAGTCTCTTTCCTTTTTACGAAGTACTGTACTATTTCGTCTCCTTCCCATATTACTTGCTGTTGTTTCACAAGTATGAGGGAAAAAGACCTCTGAGGAGCTTCTTCTATTATTTGTTGGACGGTCGGTCGTATTTCACTTCGTCTGAAGCAAGTATGCAATGTTGTATTGTGTCATTTAGGCAAAACCCATTAACCCAAGGAGATATTCTTTCATAGAGACCGACTAGCGCCAACATCAATTATCCCTCCAATGGATCTCACAAGCCATAACTACTTTGAAGCTCCACCATTGTTTACATCTCAAGGGGTAAAGAAGAAAGAGATCTATAACACATTTTTTAATTTTCTTGTTTTTACTGAAACTTATCAAAGATTTTTTTTTTCCTTTCTTGATTCAGGAAGCACCATTAGAGGGAAGCAATGGTTTTTGCAGAAGAAACAAAGCAGATACCTTCCCAGACCCACTTTCCAAGTTCAATCTCAAGGAGACCTCTGATTTCGTAAAGGCATTTCCTGTGGCGAACAATGTCAATGGCCCAGAAAGCAGAGGGGGATTTCTTGAGGTTTCAGCCCCTTCTACTCAGAGGAGAAGAGAGGTTTCAGCTCCTCCTACACCTGGTAGGCCAATTTTCATCTTCAGTGCTGGGAATAATCTCTCCTCAACAAGTAGAAAGAATTTTCCTTCCAAGTGGGATGATGCAGAAAAATGGCTCGTCAATGGCCTTGATTTCCCTGCTCACCATCAGGGCTTAAAGTTATCGGACCCCTCAAAACTGTCCAAACAATGCAATGGATACAAACAAGCACAAGTCTTTGCAGAAAAATCTAGGGTTACTAAAGAAAAAAAGGTCTCCAAAGTGATTTCAAGATTCCAGGTCCACCATGATTCAGTCAGAGCTTTTAATGCAAGTCCAGCCCCAGCAGATGTACTCTTAAAAGGTACTAAATAAGAGCCTTCTCTTCATTCTTCAGTCTTACCCTTTGGCTTTTACTTCCTATCCTAACTTGCTCCCTTTGTTGCTGTCGTTGTCTATTCTACTCCACAACCATAATATTCACTTTACTCGTCTTCTAAAACCTTTATTTGATCTTTAAACTTTGGCCCAGCTGTTTGATGCTGTTCCTTGCTTAGATAACAAATGAATTGCTTGCCCCTGATCTATGTGACATATATTATTTTCTTAATTACTTGCGTGCTTCACGTTTTGTTCTTGCATACAAAAGCTAAAAAATTGATTAAAATAAATTTCTTCCCAAAGCAAGATACTGTTTCCATCATTATAATTCCCAACTGATGATTATCATGCAGAGTGAATTAATAATTTGCCAAACAGATCTTCATATAACATGATTTAGCTTATTGATGTTTGTCACCTGTGGTGGAATCCCATAATGTTTGGATTTGATTCATTATGACAGTAAAGTTGGCTGCAGATAAATTTACAAACGAGGTAGAGCCAAGTTTTCCAAATTTAAGATGCTTAGAGCCAATGAAGGAAGGGTTTCTATTTGGAAAGCCGGCAGATAAATCCATGGAAGAAGTAGTCACAGAGGTGGTTCATGAGGTTAAACACAGAGACATTGGGACAGAGATGACTCCACTTGGCAGTTCTACCACTTCGAGATGCCACACACCGTTCAAAAGCTCATCACCTGCCCGACATAACACTCCTGCCAATAGATCGGGTCCGTTAGCATTAACCAACTCCCATAGCATCAATAGCACCATTGACATTGCACAATTTCAAGAGTGCCATTTAGCCAAGCTACAGCTTGGGACACAATATGATTCTGTTACCTCAAACTGGAGCTCGAGAGAAGAGGAGGAAGAGGATATTTCAAAGAGCTTGAGACACTTTGAGATGAGCAACGATTGTAGGAAAAGTGTTTCAGACTCTAGGGCTTGTCCGTGGGAAGAAGAAGAAAAGACCAAATGCTGCCTCAGGTCAGTGAGTTTTCATGCTGCATTTCATTAATTAATTCTTTCCATCTGGTGTTTGGCGTCAATTATGATATAATTGCTTCAGGTACCAAAGAGAAACAGCAAAAATTCAAGCTTGGGTGAACCTTCAAAATGCAAAAGCAGAAGCTCAATCAAGAAAGCTAGAGGTGACATTTCTCATCATCAATTTTTCTTCTCCCCAGGTTCAGTTTTACTATCAAATATCTACAATCAAGTTTTATTGTTCTTTTCGTCAATTTACAATTAAAATTTCCCCAATGGCAACACTCGTCGGTGATAAACATGAAAATTATCTAGTTTGATAATTGCATTTGCCACAAATCTTCATTGCGAGTACTTTACTGCTGTTCCCTTGTTAGGGTAGGCTCGTGTGATATTTCATGCTTAAAATTTAGTACAACTAGTGACCAATCATAATTATGGGTGGTATTATTAAAAGCACTTGGAATATAAGCTTTCACTTGTTTGTATATAGATCCATGTATTATTGTTGAGTTATGTTGACTATAGTTGGAAGGCTGTGTCAGGCTTATTTGTTTGCTTCTTCATATTGAGCCACCCGCTGCTTTCAGTTTCAGACACTCTTCCCCATTGTTTCATTTAGAGTGTCTTGATCCACCCATGTACATAAGAATAATTTGCATCCCAAGGCTAAAAGATAGAGGTCCTAGAACTCTTCAGCAAGCATAAGTTTGTTGAAAGTTGTGATCCCATGTGACAAAATTCTAGGGAACCGTCACATTTACACGACCACTTGAAGTTTGGAGTGCAATTCCAATAAATAATAGTATATGGCTGCTAGATTAACATTAGTGACAGTCAATATAGACTTCCCCTAACTCAAACAGAAGGTCAAGTATAACAAGGCACACAAATTTAAAAATGTAACTAAAAATGTGGAGTACGCACATGTCTCATATTATATATCATCAGAACAGAGAGAGAAAATGTTATACACTATAATAGAATTAATTTTTCAGGTGAAGATTCAGAAGATGAGATCCAATTTGGAAGAGAAGTTAATGAAGCGGATGGCAATTGTTCATAGGAAAACAGAGGAATTGAGACCTGCAGCTCAGCTTCAACACACTGAGCAAATTAAGAGAGCCACAGAACAAGCTAGGAAGATGATGAACAGCCAAAACTCCCATAGCTCCTGCGGTTGCTTCCCTTGTTCCAACCAGTAAAAGAAGAGGGCCGAGTAATAATTCTGCATTGCCAACATCAACTTGAACCAGGAATACCACAGAATTAAACAAACAGTACTGTGCTCTCAACAAATGGCATGTAATGGTTCTGCTCTAAAGAAATTCTTCCAAACTATATAATTCACAACGTAAATTCTTCTAATCTTGAAGAAGAAGAAAAAATCAAATAATAAAGGGTCAGAAATCTGAAGCCAAAGAGGATCTGGGGTCTTCTCATGTATGTATCAAATCTCATTCTTGTTGATTCTCGTATTATAGCAAAATGTAAGAGGCTAGGAGCAGCAGGGGTAGTAGGCTTGTCATGAAGAAACATCTTCAAAACTTGAAAGAGCTCATTTTATAAATATTTTGAAGAGAACGAAGAAGAAGAAAAACAGAAGCATGAAGTGCTTACAAAGCCGGGACATAAATTTCGGCCTATAGATAGCAGAATGCAATGTTTTTCATTTTCTTTATATAAAAAAATAATGAAAATCAAATTCTAACCTGAACGTTTGAAAAGCTTCTCTCTATTTAACCCCAAAAATACATGGTGGACTGGACACACCAGTTTGATTAAATCAATAACGTAATTAATTATTAACCGAGAACAAGACTTGCGTGTTGACAATCATTTTAACTATTAAAAACAAGCATGTATTTAATATCAATATTAAGGGAGAAACCAATTGTCTTTGTTTTATTATATATTTATAGTGATGTATTGGTTGATCGATGATGATATTGATGTTGGATATGGAAAGAAGACGGAAAGAAGAAGAAGAAGAAAGAGAGAAAAGGTAAAAATATATACTCAGAGGGTGGTCAGAATTGGATGCTCTCCAGATACAATAACTAGCTGCAGTCAAAAATGGTCCGTCTTTCTCTCTTTTTCCTTTTTCTTTTCTCTTTTTTTTTTTTTATAAAAAATATCCTTACTTTTGACATAAAAAATGCTCACCTTTCTTTGCCTGTTGGAGTGGAGTGGAGTGGAGTGGACTGAGCCTTTTCTTAAAAGCCGCATACAGAGCTAACTCCAACCATACATGCATATATATTAGAATCTAAAATTTGAGATGCATTTTAAAATTTTAAACTACATTTTAAAATTGATATAATCTTATTTATGTTTTGTAAATAGCAAATATTATAAGAGAATTAATATTTTCACAAGAGAAATTGATAGTTCTGCGAGGCTTCACTCACATTCCCACTTACTATTTATGTATGGGGCATTGCGGAACTATCAAATTTTTTTTGTGAAAATATCAACTCTCTATTATAATTACTTTACGGTAAGTGTATTTATTTATACTAAAATTAAACAAGTTGGTATTGATTTTAAGTTTTAAGATACATTATTTATTTATTTTTACATTTCGGTGAGGATATGTTTCTTTGTTTTTCATGAATTTGGAGAAGTTGGGTAAGGGACTTTGTTAAGAAACGGATGTATTTAAATTTGAAGATCCTCCTAATAATAAATATGCCAAATATAAATAAATATATTTTCGCTTTAAAATTTTAATTTGTTAATTTGCAATATATTTTTGGGTGGATAAACTTTCCACAAAAAAAAGTAAAAGTCTGTCTTAATTAATGAATGAATAAAAAATAAATATTTAAAATACTAGTGTAGTAGTAGTATATAAGTCCGACTGTGGTTAGTTGGCTCACCATGACATGATGAATTAATAATAATCAACACGTTTACGATTAAAAATATTTTTCTTTTAAAAAAGAAACAAGTGATCAGGCGCTAGTTAGTCCTAATAATATACGGTCGTCTTATTAATAGGAGTGTAAATGAATATAGACGAATTTAAATATAGTAATATTTATATTTGTATTTAAAAAATTAATTTATTATTTATATTCGTATTCGGTATTTATAAATTTTTAAAAATGCTATCTATATCCGATATTTAAAATAATATCCGAATACGGATAATATCCGTTTCCGTTTATTTTATTCGAATAAATAGATTATTCGAATATTCGGATATCTGAATTCGTTTATCATTCACCTAATATAAAATTCATTCAAATTATTTACAAAAAATAAAGAATTTTTTTTGAATAAATACTCATAACCAATCACAATTTAAAGTTTAAACCATACATATTACTGAATGAAGGTTTATTTATTTATTTATAATAAATACAATAATCAATACTCTAAATTACAATTCAAATAAATTTTTATTATTTTTAAAATTCTAAATTCAAAATAAATGATCTACTTATAAATGTTTAGATGTCCATTAATAAGTAGATGCCCATTTTATGTGTTAATTTAGAATAATAATGTAGTGTGTATGAATATTTATAATCTATAATTATAACATTTAAGTTATAGTTATAACACTAGTAAAATGATAGATTTTAAATATATTGTAACACTATATATAACTATAATAAGGGGAAAAAATATTGAATTTTAAAGTATAATTCATTAATGAATGAATGTTAATTTATTTATTTTTAATAAATACAATAATCAATGCTCTAAATTATAATTTAAATAAGTTTTCATGAATATTCTACTTTATTAATGTTCAGATATTCATTAATAAGTAGATGTTATTTTATGTGTTAATTTAGAGTAATACTGTAGTGTGTATAAATATTTATAATCTATAATTATAACATTTAAATGATATTTATAACATTTGTTACATGATGCATTTTAGATATATTGTAACACTATATATAACTAGAATAAAGGAAAAAACTAACAAATTTTAAAGTATAGTTCATTAATGAATGAATGTTAATTTATTTATTTTTAAAAAATATAATAATCAATACTCTAAATTACAATTCAAATAAATTTTCATTACTTTTGAAATCATAAATTTCAAAATGAATGCTCTACTTATTAAAGTTTGATGTCCATTAATAAGTTGATGTCTATTTTATATGTTTAGAGTAATACGGTAGTGTGTATAAATATTTATAATTTATAATTATAACATTTAAATGATATTTATAACATTTATAACACTTGTTAAATAATCCAAAAGTTATATTGTAACACTTATTAAATGATATTTATAACACTTGTTAAATGATACATTTTAGATATTTTAACTTTATAATAGTAAAAATTTATTAACTATACTTAAATCAATTTATTAATATTATAATAAAAGTGTTACTTCTTATTTTTTAGAAGTGAAATGACATATTTTAAAAATAATTTTCGTATGATAGTGAAAACTAATTATTATATAAGAAATACCACTTGAAAAAAATTATTTTGCTTATTTTATATATATATATAAGTTATTCGGATATGAATTCCGGATACGGATTCGAATTCGGATATCAAATTCCGAATATATTTACAGACGGATATTAAACGAATACAAATACACTTATATTCGTATCCGTATCCGTTTATTTGCGGATACTTTTAAACCGAATACGGATATATCCATTTTTTTCTGAATACAAATAATATCTGATTTTTTTCTTCTGAATACGGATACGAACGAATACGAATTTTTCGATTATCATTTATAACTCTACTTATTGGTATAATTTAAAATGAAGGGAGTCTTTCAGTTTAGATTTGTCGGGAATTATTATTTATAATAGGAGAACTGATTCATAAGGAAGGATACTACCAAATTTTACCTTTTCCTAGTGAGATTATATCCACCATTGCATTGCATTTGCATTGCATGTAGAGGGAGGGAGGGGATCTAAGTAATTAAGAATGTTACTGGTAATAAATAAAATTATGCTTTCGAAATTCACACCCATTTAATAAATAAGATCATGACATAATCTTTTCTCTCATTCTGACCGACTTCTTCTCACCAGGAATTGACCAGTTTAGTTGCTTGCTGCATGCATACATAATTTAGTCATGCACAACAGGCCGGCCTGACCTGCCAGGCCTTGATCGTTGATCAGGCCGGGTCGGGCCTTTGACTTTCGGCCTGTAGGCCAGGCCAGACTTTGGCGCTTGAAAATGGGGTCTGCCGAGGCCTGCAGGCCAGGCCAGACCGGTCCTATCCGATCCATTCAATTTTTTTTTTAATAATTTCAAATATTATAAAAAGACTAACTAAAATTTTAAACTTAATTGATGTATTAATTAAAAGTAATGTATTATAACTTACGAGTTACAACTTATAAATTACAATAATAAATTAAAATAATGTAAAATTTTAAAGATATCGTATTATTTTATACTATCATTAATAAAAAAAATTATTTTTTATGAACGCTATCTTTATTATTATTATTATTATTTTACAAATAATTTTTTAGTTTTTAATCTAAATATTTATTAAAATGAAGATGCAATAAAAGTTCTGCAAAAAATGTAGATTACTAGCTTGGTAAGAAAAATTCTTATATATTACATTACCCAATGTATTTTTATGAATTTATTTATTCGTATATAAACAAACATGCATGAATAAAAAAAAAATAACAGGTCGAGCCGGACTTTGGGTGAATCAGGTCGGGCCTCAGGCTAGGTCAGGCCTTAGACCTCAGGCTGGACTTCAAGCCAGGCTGGGCCGGACTTTTTGACAGGCCAGGCCAGGCCAGATCTGAGCAAAAAAAATATAGTTTGTTCAAGGTCTTCAGACCGGGCCTTGACCAGGCTGGATCAAGGCCGGGTCACAGACCATTTGTGCACCAGTAATGCATATCATCAATTAAAAAATGGTCCAGGAAAACAAAATAGCCAAATATTTCCCATTAGACAACAAGAAGATCACAGAAATCAAAAAATCCCTGATGATATAATATGACATTACGAGAAAGTCAACCCCGTCTACCGGGCCATAAATTTATTGAACCTAAATGCAACCGTCATATTGTTAAAATATCAGGATGAACCGGAGAAAAACCAAAGATATGCAGCAACACTTTTTATTCAAAACGCTCTGGAAGCACTGTAATCCTCAGTCACGAAATTCGTCCATAAATCCTTTATGAAATTCTGTTAACCGATTAACAACAGCTGGAATCTTGTCCTCAGGTGGCAATATTGTGCATCTGAAATGCCAAGTTCCAGGAACCTATCAAAACATCACAACCACAAAAATTGAGGAAACCAATCAGTTCGCATTAAGAAGGAAGCAATTACCTAGTCAACATGAGCATTTCCGCTGAAAGGAATATTTAATCCCTATATACTACAGGTGGTTGTCTTACACCTTCACGTGCTTATATATGATTATGTTTTTAATTAGAAACTTAACTTTTATTACTAAGTTATGATTGACAATAGATAAATGTGTATATGTAACTATATTTCTATTCTAATAATTAGAAGTCATTGACTTACTAAATATTAATTAATAGATGGTTTAACTGTTGACAGTATATATTATATTGTTTCGTTACTTCTAAAATATAGTGAAAATATATTGTGAATATAAAAATACATTTAAAATATGATCTATAAGCATGTTTTCATTGTTCCTAAAAATACGTAGTACCAAAAACACTCGAAGAAACACTCATAAGAATTATTATGGAACTGATGGAGTGTCTGATAAATTCATCAAGGATTTTTCAAGTAAATCACTTCAGTCAAATGGTAACTGTGCACAACTCGAAAGTTCCACTAAAGAAAGATAAACAGAAAAAGAGAAAATATTTTGCGAAGTTCAATCCTTCCATGGAAATGATGCCCCATTATTTATGGCCAGTAGAGTTGCTGCCTTACTTGGATTATCTAAATTCCAGTAGGGCAGACCAGCAAACCTCCACCGCACCCCTAAATAATGAGCAAAATATTGACACTAACACAGAAAGTGAAGTTTAATGAAGAATGTCATCAATAATACTCACCTGGCGAAAACCGGATCCAGGAACAACAACAATGCCAGTGGCATCAAGGAGGCGGCAAGCATAGTATGCATCTGGTGCTGTTTTAGCTGCTTCTGCTGCCTTTATTGCTTTCTGAGGCAGGTGAAGACGTGGAAAAAGATACATTGCTCCTTCTGCTTTGTTGCAGGTTATGCCCTCCAAGCCGTTAAATGCGTCTTCGAGTGTCTGTCCAATATTGAAGCAAAAGTGAGCTGCACCGTTTTTTTTATTTATGCAAAGTACTTACCCATGGGGCTACACAATGGGGAGTGCTTTGCCTGAGAATACACCTTCCCCTCCGACATGAGTCAAATCTACGGCCACTTGCACGTGGGATGGACCTTAACTACTATTCTTTGGTTTACTGAGTAAGACCTCAAGGTGGCATGCTAAAATTGTCAGAAAAGTTTGGTCATGTTTGCTTAATAAATAAGCAACTCATATCAAGGATACCATCAATTTCCTTAACCACTATGCCGACCATTGGTCTACTGGATTCACTAATTTTAAAAAGGATAATTTCAAGGTAGCAATGCCAAATTTCTGAAAAGCCTAGTCACATTTGCTACAAATAGAAACCATCGATTATCTTAAACTTGCTAAATGAAGTAGGGAGTTTCTTTAAAGAGAATTAGTGCTAGTAAGATGACATAAATATTGCTGCTCTGGATCTAGTCTCGGTCTACAACAAGGCTTTAGAAGCGCGGGTAGGTGGCATGCTTAATCTATTTTTCAGAATGCAATAATGAAGGTAGCCTGTTTAAAATTGTTGGAAATATGTGCACTATACTTTAAAGACCAGTTACATTACAATAGAGTGACACAAATTATTCTGTAGTCAACTGAGCAAAAAATATTTGATTTCCTCTAGAGATAAGATGAGCATGTAAGACAATATGAAACTTCAAGTTAGTCGTTAATGTTATACTTCCTTCATCCTCACTCTACAACCCCTCTCTAGAAGTTGACTAGATGTACACTAACTAAATCAAAGTTTCAGTTTTTTTTATTTTTAATTTGTTACTATAGTTTTTCTTAAAACTTACCTTTGCACGTCTAGCTAGGGATGAGAGTATCCCATCTTTCTCTGCAGAATACGACTCGTATGATTCATCTCCAACCTGCAAGAATAAAAGATTTTAGCATTCCCCTTGCCCCAACTAAACTGTTTGGTGCAGTGATATGATGCTAGAAAATTATTGCTACTAATGACCTCTTGAAATAAACTAAATTGTGCCAATGGTGGTGAACCAATAATCTGTTCCATTGTCACAAAATCAGCATTCAAATTTTTATATAGATATTACTGCATAAGAGTCTGTAAAGTGGTCAATATTGTTTAACCAATTCAACCAATATATCACCAAGTATCCAAGTCCTCACTAATTAGATAGGTTCAAACTTACACAAACTTAAAGAACTTATTAATGATGGGTAACTCTGAACCAGAACCCTTATTTATATAAACAGATATATATTTACTTAAAGAAGTTCTCTGATTGGACTATTCAGCTCACCTTCACCCAATTTAGGCCCGTCTAGCATTTTCCCTTACTAGTAAAGGGGCGCATTTTCCCTTACTAGTAAAGGGGCTGTTAGTTGTAGCGGGCAGTGTACTAGTGAATAGGAAAGGCGAATTGAGATTACTAATGACGGATGGAGGTTGAGGATAGAACATGTTTGGAGTTTTCTCATTTATGTCTTCTATATCTTGCATGGAGATGGAGAATACAATAGTTCAAATAGAGAAAAACTAACCTTGGGAGGGCTCATGACAAGACTTGCAAGAATTTGACCAGAGATATTAGAACAAAGATTTACAGATGCTACTTTGTAAATTTGTTCCCTAATCTCAGGACTAAAACCAGTCACCTCCATGTAACCACCTCTTTTTCCACACTCCCCATGATAACCTGAAGCCAGCACAATTGAAATAATAACAAAAACTTGTTCATTTGTAAACTCCACATTTCCATGAATAAATCTTTTATAAATTTAATTGAGCCAAATAACATACCTTTAGAGACCGACTGAAAAGATACTAATGGAATATCCTTCTCGTCATATCCCATAGACCGGGAAACTTTCTTGAAGGAGTGAAACTTCTTTTCAGGTACATAAACATTTTCCTGGTATACCTGTACAAATACTCAGGAATATGAAAGACAAAATAGAAACTACAGATAGGACTATTGTAATTAAGTTTGAATCTGACATAGTTTATGTACAGGATAGGTTTTAGACCCCCAATTTATGTAATTTTCTGTTTTACTTGGTCTATGTAAAAGGCTCCTTCTCCAGCTAAATCCAGTTGAGTAAAAGTTTCCAGTAGAGTATAAGTATGTTGACCTCTCCAGATCATGCAAAAACTGATGATATGCATTATTTTAAAGGGGAAAAACACTAGGAGATAAAACAGGCCTGACTCTTTGTCGCTAACTTGACTGATTGTTTGTCTTTGAAGTTTTACCAGTTGAAACTGTCCTTTTAATACGTGTTCTGAAAAAAGAATTAAAAAACTAAAGGTGATTTGAAACCAAAACCAAGTTTGTTGTTTCAGCCCAGTAATGTGTGCCAAGTAATTGAAAATTTTGAAGTAATAAGTTGTAATTAAAATTTTCATAAAGGCTCTTCACCTTCCTCTACACCCCCCCCCCCCCCCCCCCTTCCTTTTCCCCCTGGAAAAAAAAACCCTCCCGCACCCCACTTCTAGCATGTTTCCCTCCATAAGAATTAACAACTACATCTTTTGGAATGGTAAATTCAAAGGCACAGTGTGCTGGGTGAATTTTCTCAGTAGATGGCCAAGTAAATGCCCAAAATAATCCTTCCAAACTAAATATGCACCCAGATAATCAGCAGAACTTAGGTTCTTTAAGAATTTACAAACCTCATCTGCGAGAAGAACTAGGCCTTCTTTCTTGCAGAACTCCACAATATCCCGTTGGTTGTCCTCAGCCAGAACCTGTAGTAATATATCACAATAAACCCATTTCTGCGTTCCAAATATTAAACTTTAAGATTCTTATAAAAACTAATCAGTGGTTACCTGCCCTGTTGGATTACCCGGATTTATAACAACTAATGCCCTAACAGTAATTGCCTTGGACTTGGCATCTTCCAATTGCTTTTTTAGCTCAGAAATCTCCAATCCCCATCCTGTTGCTTCATCGAGATAATAAGGAACCTGCAGAAAAACAATTTAGAGTTCAAAATGAGCTGAATAAACTAAATGTAATGCTTGTGCAAAACCGTCACAAAAATCATTCCTAAATTCAAAAAAACAAGAGATTCTGCCCAAGCCAAAACTTAGCATATAAGTACATCTGAACCTGACATATAAGTACATCTGATCAAATATTATTTTATATTAAAAAGACATACAAGAGTTCCTCCATGAAGAGCTATTGAAGCAGAGTACAAAGGGTACTGTGGAATGGGACAAAGGATTCCATCCTTCTCCGATGTTATTAGTAACTGCATCATCATATGAACCTGACAAGAGGAGAACCAAATATATGTTATTCATGCTCGAGACTTTAAATAATTACAGGAATTTGATTTATGTAAGAGGAAGAACACTAAAACCATAAGTTACCGCTGGACTTGCACCATCTGTCAAGAAAAGATCATTTGGATCAGCAGGAAAACCATCACGAGCTTCAATACCAGCAGCAATTGTATCTCGTAACCCCTTGATACCCTGATGTCAGAGAACAAGAATGGAGAGTGATATATACAACAATATGCATGGATAACATATTAATTAAAGGTATTGCTGTATCCAAAAGAGGGCTTTGTACCTGACTATGACTATATGCACCAGTGGCTCTTCCAGGAATTTGATCCAGGATCTGCCAAGCTCGTTCGATGGCATCCGCACTGCAAGAAATTAATGGGGAAGGCATAGGCTGATCTTAAAAATGTACAAAACCAGTTTCATGAACCACTTAAAAATGAATTCACAAGGTAAAGGTGAGGGAAGTAAGACAGTTTGATTGCTGTTTATGAATTTCGCGATCAGAATAGAGGACCCATGACTAATCGTCATTAGAAAGATAAAACTAACAAGACACAGAGCTACTCCAGCCTAATCACTTAAAAGAGCATTTCATATAACACATTCACTCGAGCTAATAACTCAGTTTTGAATTGTCAGTGAGCAGGTTCCTTTTATTTCAAAAAAGGACGATTTTAGTTGCAGTTACAAGTAAAAACCTTGAACACCAAGCAAACAGTAAAAAGATTACTAGAAGCCCCCTTCCTCCAGCTCTCTCACCAGTTATACCCATTCTCATTTGAGAACTGAGGTTTGATGTTTTAAAAAATAATTTCACCTCAATATGTCTTTGAAATCAGAAGTCAGAATGTCCCAGAATGATCTATGACTCCTACAAAGTCGAGAAGGAACTATACTGCTGACATCCATGAGTAAAAACTGTAAACTATACGATCAACATAATTCACATCAAGTAAATTACATTCGGCAATACAGAGAACAAGACAATTTCCCACCTGAACAAACCCTGTGTTTCACTTTTGTCCAAAATTGCTGGATGGTCACATAGTGCAAGAACCTAACACAAGATTTGCTAGAATTAGGTGGTAAATACCATGATAAAAATCTTTGTAGAATAAAATCAAATCGTTCAAACCTCTCTGAAGAAAGTAATTGGCTGCTGATTAAGTGACTGAGGATTTCCAATATTGCAATAAAGTATCTGCTAGCAGTAAGAGAAATGTTAGCACATATGCAATTGGCTGCCTCAAAATGTCATGTTAAAAATAAAAAAACAGTTGTTTTTGCTAAAGGTACTACTGGTGACAGGTTGAATGGGCACTAGAAAAAGTTTCAGAGAGCTTTTCTTGTTATGACTTTATTTAGAAACATCAACTAAAGAAGTCATAAGAAAATCAGCATCACCTAAAGCTTTGCTTATTGAACCGTTAGTTAGGTGTATGCATGCGCGCAAATGTGAACCTAAGATTGAGAGGAAAAGAGTTCATTTTTAAGAAAAGTTACGTCATGAGTTTGGTTGAAAAACTAAAGACTACATGATAAATACAGAATCGCAATCCTAGTAAACAGTGAAAAAAAAAAAGTAGAGTGGAAAAACAATACCTCATCAAACGGGTGGGAACCTGGATTTTCTTGTAGTTCTTGTTGTAATTTCTGTGACAAGTATAGTAAAGGATCCTCTAAGAGATGAATGATATGTAGAAACACCGTTATTGCATATACCCAAACATGGTTGAAATTTCAGGTAAATTTCTTCAAGATTGGCTTTTTTTTAATTTTTTTAAGTCTTCAAAAATATGAAGCAGAGTCGTCCAATATGCATTACACATTACCTGGGCCAGAGTGACAATCTCACCACGAACTGCGTACTCACATTTCAAGACCTGTGAAAGGATTAAAATTAGCAGTGACACTAGATGTATAGAAGAAAATTGAGCACTGAATTTGGGTACGAGCTGAGTCAAAGATCTTTGTAAGCTTTTAACTAATTGTGACTTTCATATTGTTCCTAGTAGCTACATAGAGAAGGACTGTAATCGCATAAGCACAAAACCAAAGGGTGTCAAACATCCAACTTAATTATTGTGAATAATAGACACCAAGCTATTTAAGAAATACCATGTAATACAGTCCAAATTATTTTATCATTACTGGTTTCCTTAAGGTAAAAAGTGGAACGTATAATTTGGTATAGAAATTATAGAATAAAATAAATGCAAGCTGGAAATGCAAATAATCATACCACGCATCAAAATCCCAAACATAAATACAAACTTATAAAGCGAATAATCATAGGAACAACTAGATCATATATACGTAACCCCATCATGATTTAAAAAAGACGGGATAAAGGGAAAAGGGGTTGAAGCCCAAAGGAGAAGATAAAACCCAATCACAAGTGAAGAGAGTAAATAAAACAGTGAATCAATCAAAAGGGTTGAAATTAATAGTTTAGAGAAGATAGTTACCTTGGGATTGATAGAATCGAGGGTAAGAGAATAGTTAATTGAATCCATTGAATCAAATGGAGGAGAAGGGGATTGAATCGATGTGAAGAAGCGAGAGAGAAGAAGAGGATGAGACTGGGATTGAGGAGGAGGGTGATTTGAAGAAGAAAGAGGTGCGGAGATTTTGTTGTGAAGGGTAGAAGAAGAAGAAGAGTGTTTGGAGAGAAGAGTTGTCGTTGTTCTTCTGGCTTTGTCGGCTACGAATCTCCGCATTGTCACGCGTACTCGTTTCTTGGCATCAATTTAAACCCCCAAATCTCAATCTCAACACACAAACAAAATCAGAGAGAGAGAAAGAGCAGGCTTTGACGTGACTTCTTGCCAAAGCATTTCCTCTCTCTCCTCTCCCTCTCTAGAATTAGACTCTTTTTCTTTTTCTTTTTCTTTTTAATATATATTGTCTTATCTAAATTATGTCTAAAAATCATTATTACCTCTATTTTTCTAATTGACGTTTTAAGATAAAATATATGTACTAAAAAATATAATTAATATTTTATTTAATTAATTAAATTAGATATAAAATTTTAATATTATTCTTTTAAATATATCAAAAATAATTAAAAAATTAATATTTAATGTATAAATAATAACAAAAACTAAGTTTTTAGGATTTTTTTTCAAAATTTACCCCTCTAAAAAGACAAATGACAAAAAACGATGACATAATAATATATGCAATACACTTTTTGTCCTACAAAAGATGAACAAATTATATTATTTAATATATTAAAAAAGGTAAAATAAAAAAGGAGAGTAATTTTTTTTTAAACAGTGGACTCACAAAATTATATAAAATAGTAAGTATTTTATTTTTTTATACTAATAAATTCTACTAAATTACTTACTTACCCTTCATTTTATGTTATTTAGCTCGTCCTTTTAAGAATTAAAAAATTATACTTTAAGTTATAGTTTTGAGATGGAGTTTGGTTCGTCGAATAAAAATTTGATACAATATAATAGTCTAGGTAATATAATAGTAATATATTATTACAATATATTTATTTTATTAATTTTTGGTATTTGTGTAGTAATTATAATGTTAATATATTATGTTCAAAATTATATTTAGTTCACTAAATTATTTAATTATATGCAATAAATATTGCAAATTTATATATGTAATAAATAGCATAAAATCGTCTCTCAACCCTAAAATTTAGGAATGATCCTTTAACCCTAAAATTTAGTGAAAAAATCTAAAATTTAGGGGGAAAAATATTTTTTTCATCTTTTATTTGATTTTAAAATTGCATCTACATTCTTACTATCTCAATTATATACTTATTACTATCTCTTATTGTCATATAAATTTTAATTTATTAGTATATTTAAGATTCATGTTCTTGATTCAACAATATTTATAAGTAATAATTTTTTATTATTAAATTATATAAGTATAACTATTGTAGTTTATTTAAGATTTTATTTTTACATAAATAGATAAATATATGAATAAACAAACGAATCATTAATTTAAAGATAAATACTATTATTTATTATATAAATAGATGAACTATTAGTGTACATTTTTATTTTTATTTTTGTTTTCATCAATAATTAGTTATACATTATTAATTAAATAATATAGTTTAAAAGGAAATACCTATTTTTATAAAAATTATTGTACACAATATTAAGTTATTATTATAGTTAATATAATATCACATTAAAAACTATAAATAATACCATAATTTTACAACAAAGTCCGTTCCAGATCATGAGTTAGTTGTAAGTTAAAATGTCAAATAACTTATAATTATTATTATTTTATTTTTATAATTTATTATATTACGGATATAATGAGTCAATATATCAATTAGAGGATATAATAAAAAAAATTAAAAATTAATATAATTGTAACGATTTGGATCAAATTTTGAGTCAAATTATAGTAGAATAAGACTCAAGCTCGCCCAAAAGATTATAATTAAAAGTATTAATAATAATAATTTAAGTTCTTCTTATATAAATATTTAAATATTTTATATTAATTAATATGAGACTAAAATATTATAATAATAACATTAGATTCATAATAAATTAAGACATATGATGGGTAAACTAAATATAATAACCTTATTATATTTTATTATATAACTGTTACTATATTGTTTTGAAACGAACCAAAATACCACCGAAAACGGGGGGAGTATGAGAGACGATATATCTTGAAGGAACATAGATTTGCGAAACAGGGTAATAGCCGCCCCACGGATTCTATTAAAAAAAAATTAAAATAAACTGATATACTTTTCTCGATAAAGTTTTAAGAACTTTTCTACAGCGACCAACGATCGATCCAATATTATATGAGTGGTTTTATATTTACTCTTATTTTTTATCTATAAACCTTACTCATGAATAAGACAAAAAAATATGGTTCCACTTTATTTATAAAATACAAATAAAATGAGATCATACTCTTTCGTCTTTTTTGCGGGTAAGTCTAGCAGATATTTTTTGTAGGTAAGTTTAGAATTATTCATATTATATATATAGTAACCCGTGTCTGAAAGTATGATACAATTAATATAACAGTTAAATATTATATTTAATATTTTTAGATTAAAATTTTTTAAACTGTTGTAGACTCTCAGTTTCATAATAGAACTGAGAATCCAACTATTAATACAAAAAGATTGATACTCAATCAAGTTATAGTTTCTTTTTTAGATAAATATTAGTGTGCTACTCATTCTCAACTTAAAATTAGTTCTTGGTAAGTTTGAGCAATTAATTGATTGACGCTAGCGGACTCAAATTTGTGTAATATAGTATTTTGCGAGTATCCCACACACATTTCCTTTATTGATAAAACGAAATAATAAATTTGACAGTATTTATTTGTCTCCGTATCTCTAACCATCGATCAATATTATCCATGAACAGTATTTTATATGAAAAAATGGATAGTACTGCAAGTCATTTAGTGAGATCTAATTCATTCACGTGTGTCAAGTGCATGAATTTTTTAGGTTCTTTTATTCAATAAATTAATGCATGTAAATCCGTATTTTGCACCAATTATCAAGCGTTTATCTATCTATATATATATATATATATATATATATATATATATATATTAGTGATATATACTTTCTTTGTTTTATATTATTGGCTATTTAAAATTAACTGAAGAGATTTTTAAAATCAAAATTGACATAATTTTTTTTTAATTTTAATCAATACAATGACGAAAATTTTATTATAAACTATCTAAAAAATATTACTCATTATAAATTTTATTTTTTTATAATTTTTAATGAGTTATCTCAAATTTAAATTTAAAAATATTTTAAATTAATTTTTAATTAAATAATTTAAAACGGAGGGGTACTATTAATTTTGGAGGTCCATTCAAACAATTACTATGTCAAGTGCGACCCGCAATGTGTATTAATTTACATTGATTGACAATTTGATACGTTTATCGTGAGATAGTCTACCAATATGTTTATATTTTTCTATTATACAAATGAAAATGAGAAGTGACCATATGTTAAGAAAAATAAATACATGCAGTGACAATATCACTCTTGAATATTTATTCTGAATAAAACTCAAAAGTCTCCTTCAACAATATTTTTACCAACATGGTTCCTTTGTCTCAAAGTCGATTGAAATAGCCAATAGGTAGCATGCATATTCGTACGACATGAGTAAGTTGGCAACTGCATTCAATCTCCAAACGGCCTTATGTATGGGCCATCATGAAAAATTCGTCCGTCCCCTTCACACACACACACACACACACACACACACACACACACATACATATATGAGGATTGATTCATAACAAACGGTTGTTATGTTTACTATTCAAACAAACAAATCTTTCACCATTTATTACAGCTTTTAATGGCTAAGAGAAAGTCCTGACTGCAACTAATAGATGCGGCTAGAGAGAATTTTCTCTTACACGCGATCAGGCCAAAACTAAAATACTTTCGTTTTAAGATAGTTTAACTTGGCAGTTATGGAGATTATTCTAGCTTTTTGATACTATGGTTACTTTCACTATTCTGTTATGTGGTTTGAGTCATAGATATACATACGTGTGTGTAAATATGTATTCGTGTTCACTCTTTTTGTAAAAAAAGGTGTTAATAAGTTTACAAATTTTGAAAATAGATGAAGTTTTCCTTTGCTATGGAGACGAAACAAAATAACAAATTTTGGATTGTAGAATAATGATCGCATATTCTCAGTTACTATCATCTGCGGTAGCAATTCATTAAACATATTCAGGATAAAAGTAATAGTTTATGAGTAATAGAGGAAAAATATCTTCTTCAAATTTGAATTCATGGAAAAAAATCGAAAGCATTTTGGTTTTGGCATAGCCACAAGTAGAAGTTGCAGCATGCTAAAAAAAAATTCTCTCTAACCACATCTCCTAGTTGTGGCTAGGCCCCTTCCTAGTCATTAGATTCTGAACGGTGACAGATTTGTTTGCTGAAATAGTGTACATAGCAAATCACTCTCCTATAACGATTTGTTATGGACATTATTCTTGCAAACAATCTCTCACTGTAAATACAAAGATCTAAGGGATAGGACATGTGCCCGCATGTAGGACTTATAGCCAGAGTAAAAAACGTAAATCCCTAGTCGTAATATGTAGGAGTTACGACCAGGCCAAACCCTAAAGGACGACGTTTTTTCCTGGCTACATGTAAGAGTTGCGGTTAGGCCAAACTCAAAACGATATCGTTTTTAAATTTTTAAGACTGTTTGCATTGTTGTAATCCAGCCATTATTTACTTGCTAGGATTGCTCATTCAAAAAGTAAAAGAGCAAGAGGTCAAAGTAACTGCGAAAATATAACACTTGTATGGTTGATTACATAAGTCTTTCTATAAAAGAATCAAATTTTCACAACAAACTCCTAGTGCACCTAATCCATGCCCAAAATGTATATACAGCTGAGTTCAGGTTGATGATAAAAGTTGTTCACTCATATGTAATTAGCTATTAAACCTTAGGATGGACCTTAATCAATTTCACCCATCCAATCATGCCTAAGTTATGTACGTAGACATCATAAAATGCAAACAATTAATGCATAAGGAACTCTTGTTGCACCTTCCCACAAACAACTGTTTTGTAAAAGTAGTTTGCTATATGTAAAAGAATATAGAGAGGGTGCAGCAACGTAACAAAACATCTTAACAAAGTTGGGCCTTTGTAATACCTGTTCAAAGAAGCATTGTCGTATATATGTAGCTCTCTCAAAGAAAGCAAGGGTATAATATGTAGTTGGGAAAGAGAATACATTCTTTGTCTGGATCGTAACAAAGGTGTTTGATCTGCAAACAGTGTTAAAAATTAAAATATGAAGTTTTGAGTTTGGTTTGACTGCAATTCCTACATGCGGCCAGGAAAAATAACATTGTTTTGGGTTTGGTCTGGTCGCAACTCCTACATGCGGCTTGTTCTGGTAGTAACTCCTACATGCGATCAGGAAAAATGATGTCGTTTTGAGTTTGACCTGACCGCAACTCCTACATGCGACCAAGGATTTACATTTTTTACCCTGACCACTACTCCTACTTTGTCAAATATCAATTCCAAACTAATTTGCTGTATATAAATGTAGCGGGGGAAAAGAAATCCAGAAATATCTCAACTAAAAATGAAAATCCAAGTTCACGACATCTTTTACCTTAGTACGAGCATTATACTATATAAGCTTTGAAATGCATGTCACAAACAAAAAGTATCCGTAAAACATACTATACTAAGAAAAAAACATACTACTAATTCTTAATATATATATATATATATGTGTGTGTGTGTACGTGTCTAGCTTTTTTAGTGAAATTACAAGTATATTTAAAAGAATTTTACAGTAAAATTGTTGGAAGAAATGAGAAAGATTAAAATGGAAAGAAAAGTTGCAGCAGCACCTAGCTAGTATCAATTTATATATATCTACCAAAAGATTTGATTCATAGAAAACATTTGTTGCGGGTAAGTAACCCCATTCATGACCCTGTATGAAATTTTCAATAGTGAACTTTGAGACCTGTTGCGGTGTGATCTTGGTTCTGTATCCAGCTCATTTAATCCGCTTGAACCTGGTCCCGTGTTCTGGTACTCGGCATAGAAAACGGTGCTTAGGAGCTTTACGTTTCTGGTCCACTCAGTCCAACCCAATGGGTACATAATGGGCCTATGTTGGAGCGCATAGTTATAGCGGTGGAATAGTCCCCCAAATAAGAGAGCACAAGTGATGGGGCTTGGGCTCGGCAAATAGCTTTGTTGATATTCTACCTGGCATGGGCTCCCATAATATGCTTAGTTTTGTTTTAGAAGATATCGCATTATTTAGATCTTTCCATCGATTTACTTGGATCTCCACTAACAGATATGTTAAGAGAAATATTTGTCACTCTGTTTTAAAATATTGGATCAGATCTAATTTTCTAAAGTTATTTTCAAACTTAAAATTGATGAATTCACCTAGTTTTAGGTAATATAATTAGAGTTGTAATTTGATAAACTCACAGAGAGTATACACGATTAATGTTAAAAGTATGACACGATATTAAAGTAAGAGTAATTTTGTCTAACACAAATAATTTATTAATGATATATCATACAACATCAATAAACTTTTAGAATGCATAGTATATATATGTTGTACTCCATCAATTTACATAGAAAGAAATTATAATAACTTGGCATCACACTTTATTTCGTTAATTAAACTGAAACTACTGTTCTAACAATACATTGTGGCATTACAAAACTTAATTAGAAACCAATAAACACGTAAATACGTACGTACAGAAGGCAGTAAATTAATTAAGATGAAGAAGTTGGTAAGATAGGTAGGTAGGTTCATAGACCAAGAGAGTACGGAAAAGTAGTGGAACTGAGCCAACTACCACCAGCAATAAAGCTCCCAGGAGTGAAGCCTTGAGCCTCAGTTGCACTTGTTATCACCTTGTAACCTTTCCACTTTACCCTTGCTGATGTGCCAGCCCCAGCACCCGTATTTTGATACTCCCCATAGTACAATGTGTCGAGCGCAAAATTCCCATTCCACTCGAACCACCCTGCCGGATGAATGACATCGCTTATGGATGATTGCATAACCACTGTCCTTGAATATTCTTTCCAGGGCCTGCCAAGATACGTTGGGAAGCTGCTCTGCACCGACTGCAAATCCGAAGTGGCACCAATTCTAGACTTTTGAATGACAATGCCTGTGTTTTGGTTCGGATCAGTTCGGCCTTGGGCCGTGACCATGTTCTTCTGACCCGAATTGGGTCGACGGGCATGGATATCACAATCTTGTAGCACAACAGCGGCATTACCAAAGATGAAATCGACTGTGCCAACTATTAGGCAATTAATGAAAAATTGTCGATTGGAGTGGACATAGAGGGAGTCTTGATAGGCTAGGACGTCGCATTTATAGAATGCGGAGAGGTCAGACCCGACGCGGAGCGCAACTGCTTGGTGCTTGGACGGTCCTGCTGTGTTTTGAAATGTTATGTCCCGTGCCAAGAATCGTTCTCCCACTGCAGCTGCACCCACACACGCAGGGACGGACGAACCCATGATTTAAGTTTAGCAGGGCTTTTAATTTTGCACAATATAGTTAATAAAAACTATAAATAATTAATAAATTTAACAACTATATATAAGAGTATTTTTCTCTTATTTTTGTAACGGGTTCATTAACCACAAAAGAGAAATAAAATCTTTATCATAATTTATATGAAGTGGATAACTTCATTCTCATAATGGGATAAATTAAGGTAAATGGAAGATGGAATAGAGAATAAATTTTAAAATGATTGTTGTTTATAAACTAGTGTTATTACACCCTCTAAGAAAAATATGACAAACATTATGTTTTGAGAGAAAATCAAGGAGTGTTAAAATAATTAAATAATATTGCATAATTTATTAAAAAAATTAAAATTTCTTGATTTTTTTAAAAAATATAAAATTATCTGAGTAGGGGGATGTAAAGACGACAATCCTATAATACTGATTCTTTATTAATTAATATATATAAATCTAGTAGAGGCCCAAGAATAAAATATACATATACCAAAGAAGGAAAAAAATAAAAATAAAAAGATAGTGGGGACAGCGACTCCCACTAGACCTGTTCCTGCACAGCACATGCGTTCATTGATTGCCTTTTAGTTGTACAACTGAATGAATTAGTTTAATGTTATAAATATAAATTAGCCTTCTGTCTAATGAAAAAAAGTAAATGTAAGCCACTGAAAATTGCTTTTTATTTAAGTCCATGAATCTTATGGAATCGTCTAACAAGGTTAAATGAACAAAATTAATTTCCAAATTTACTATTGAATTAAGCTTAAATACAATGCTAATTAATGAACCATGTATGTATGTATGTATGTATGTATGTATGTATATACACTGATAATAAGTACTACTGTATTAGGGTAGTATAGTTTTCTTCCCACGTATTTAATAATTTTGACTTTCAACACCATTCTTTGAGGGACAAGGATGTAAATGATGGCATTATACAGTAATAGTTTAGTGACAGAGTAGTCAAAATCCCTGAAAAATGGTGGGCAAACTAAACTGGTCTACTGGTTGTTTCATTTTCATTCTCATTCTCAAATGAGCCGCCGTAATTGAAGGAATCATCAGAAAAAACTTGTAGATCTGCTATATCCCAATTATATTGACAAATTAAAGTATATATTGCAATAATAACACGAATAAGTCAAACATGCTTGAACAGAAAAGCATATAATAAGAATAAAAACGGAAGACATCTTAATTATGATGCATGTTAATTAATTAATTATACTAGATCTCTCTCCCTTACTTGTCTTAATTTTTTTATTTATTGGTATGTCTAAATTTATGTCTTCTCTTTTCTTTTGAATACTATTATTTAGTTTATTTTTCCTATACCCACTCCTCTATTTTAATGTTCTAAAAAAAAATTTAAGAGATTAAATATAACCAAAAAAATAAAAATGATAATAGAGTACTTGAGAGCAGTAATTTATACATGTGCACGTCATTAGTTAATTTATCTAAATTGAAGATACAAGTAGCTAGTAATTTCTTTAAGATTAATGATTGACGAGAGAGAATAATAATAAGAGAAATTAATAGAGTGGCTGGGGTAATTAAACTGACCGACAGTAGCAGAGTTGAAGGTAGTGCTGCCATCTTGCACATTCTTACTAGCAGTAATGATAGTATTGGCCCTTCCGTCACCCAAAAACATTATGTTGGTCTTCTTCTTAGTCACGTCCACGCTTTCTCTATACACACCCGCCTTAATCCTTATAACATATCTTGTACTACTACTCTCAGGAGCAGCCGCCACCGCCTCCGCCACTGTCTTAAAGTTCCCGCTACCGTCTGCCGCCACCACCACGTTAGGTGTCACTGTTGAGGACTGCAAAAGCCGCCTGTCCCCGGCGGACAACCACTCCGGCCACACACCACTAGTAACATCCTCCTCAAGGTTCCTCCCCTTCAACTTATAATTTGCCTCCTTAGCAATGTCAGTGTTGGTCATGTTACAGATCATAGCCAGCGCGTTACTACACAATCTCTCCACCTGTCTCTGGCCCGCGATCAACTCTTTACGTACTTGTTTATCGGCACCATCGTGCGAAAATCCGTCAATGCAAGTTTCTTGATTGGTAATGGCGGCACTGACTAGGGTTATGAGGTCATCTGCATGTTCCGTGAGAGACTTCTTGCTCGGGTATTTCTCCAGGTCTTTCACGGTCTCGTGGAGCTCGTCCAGCGTATCGTCGATTGTCTCTAGACAATCGTGAAGGGCGCCTTTTTCTCGCTTGGTTAGATTCTTTCTCTTGCTGAGCTTCTTGATCTTGAAGTAGTTTTGTTCCACAACATTGACGGTGATGTTAATGGAGAGTTCGATTACATCTTTCTGGCTTGTAACTTTTTTGGACACGCCAGGGACAGTAGCAACGGTGGAGTAGCACAACTCCGGGTATAATGTGCTGCTACATGAGCTTTTCAGGACGGTATGAGCGGCTGTCCCTTCAAGACTTTGGGATTCGGAAGAATTCTGGTGGTCGTCACCGGGATTATTTACTCCGACGCAAATGCCGACTACGGCAGCCACTAGTAGGACGGATGCAAATATGGCTAGGTATATTTTTTTCTTGCTCTTGAATGACAAAGGAATATGTTTGGCGGAATTTGACATTCTGCCAAACAATTCTCTGGCGCGGCTCATTCTCTCCCACTTTTTGTTAGCCAACAGAGAAAGCCCGGGGGAGGGGAGGGGAGCGGAGGGATACAACAAGCTAGTTTAGATATTCACGGGTTTATATCATTGAGGCGGGGGTTATTTATTAGTTATAATCGAATATCAAATTTTATATAATTTTATTATTTGAATAAATATATAAAATTAATATTAATTAAATAATTAAATTATATTTATTCAGTTATTCTAAAATATAAATTTATTTTAAATTTAACTAGAATTTTCAAACGATATTTAACCACAATCATAATAATTTATAAATTAGTTTAATAATTTTAATTTAACAATACATAATCATAAGACAAAGTTAAAAATTATTTAAAAAAAAAAAATATCTAATTGCTTTATTTGGGAATCCGAATAGCATAATTATAAAAATCATAATTAAAACTGAATAATTAAACGATTATAACCAAAATAATTAAGTTAAAAAATTTCAATTAGGTTTTGTAATTCAGTTTTATATATATTTTGCTCAACCTTAACCGGAGCTAGGATCATCGGATGATTTTGGATATTAAATTTCTTTGATTATTTACGCTACTGTAGTAATTTGCATTTTGTGTAGGTGGAGATGGCAGTCGATAGAGTGGGGTTTTGCTTTACTTTCTTTAGAGCAGATTTTTAATAGTGTTGTATATTTATATTCATTAATTTCTAAAGGACAAAACATTAAAGTCGTGCAAGTTGCTTGCCGTGTAAAATGGGCGCGTGTGGCCTACAACACACTTGTACAAAGTTTATGCTACAATGTGATTTGCATGCAACTATCAGCCAAGATATAAAATGGTACCTGCAAGGCTTGGAAGAAATAATGTTAATAAGAAAAAGAAAAAGTATTGAACGTTTTGGGGGTGTTAGCAGCTAGCTGCTAGGGTACGTAACATATACATTTTCTTGCGCACATAATTATGATGTTTAATTAGGTGAACTATATATATATATATATATATATATATTAATGCTGTTTCAAATTAATTAAAATACAGAGAGTTTAAGACAAATTGTATATGTTAACCTCAATGAGTTGCTCAAAAGATAAATGTATATCGTAAGAAGTACTTGTAATTAATTGGTATATATATATATATATATATATATATATATATATATATATATATATATGTGGCCATTTGGGATTTATAGATTCCCAGTGTACAACTAAATTTAAAGGATAATAGCAGTACGTAGATGTCGCCAAGGTAGAAACAAAATTAGCTAATTAATTAAACGCCCCTAAACCCACCTAGTTGTTGTCAAGGGTGGATTCAGAATTTTTTTTTTTATCAAAGACGAATTTTAACTAATTTTTTTATTAAAATTAAATAAAAAAACTTAAAATAATTATAATATTAATTAATCATAATAATGTTTACAAATTATAGTGATATCCTCCTAGGCCTATAACTTAACTTAAAAATGTTTTAAGATAACTTTATTATTAATAGTTTCAAATACATTATTTTCAATGTAAGAAATCAAACAATCACTAAACCATTTATCGCTCATTTGGTTTCGGAGAGTGGTTTTAATTATATTTATCGCTGAAAATATATTCCCCAACATGGCAATAGTAACTGGAAAAATCAAAGCCAATTTTAACAAACAAATAAACCTGAAGATACAAATCAGTCTTATTCTTTTTAACCAACCTTTGATCAAATTCACCAATCCTTTTAACATTAAAAATCCAGGATCATTGGATTATTCAAAATTATTGACGTATTCAAAACTAAAGTCTTACTTATTATGTTTAAGAAACATTTAACATTCTTTTCATACATTCCTTCATTCTTCAATATCAAATTCAAAGGTCCAAATTCATTCGCTTAAGAACCTTCAAATTTCACGATAAGCATATTGCAATATACAATATGAAAATTAAAAATCTATATATACTTGTTTTCAAATACTGTTTTCAGATTCCTGAGCACTGAGCACCAACAATCTACAAAAATATTAAGCCTGCAAATACTTTTGTGTATTAGTGTATATAAGACCTTAGGACCACATAGTAAGACCTTAGGACAAGATAGTAATCTTTATTCTGTATATTACAAAATCTTATCTCAGAGACCCTATTACATATATTTGCTCAGAATAAGAAAGGAGGTGTAGGCATTGAGTTAGTGTAAAATATTTCAAGTTTAATCTTTTTATAAATTTGTTCCCTTAGTTTATAAAATTATATATTTATCCTTATACCTATATAAAAATAAATAAAAAAACTCAGTAGAGGCAAGTGCCTTCTCTATCTCCTGAGTATATCCGCCCCTTGTTGTCCAGATTGCAAGAAGATATATCAGTACGTACGTAAAGACGATCGCACATCTTAACCTTACCAACCAACCTTCCTTTTATCATAAGTGCACTTTCTTTGCACACAGTGACACAGACACACATGATTTAATATTTATATAGAGTTGATATTTTTATAAGAACTATCAATAATTTTGTAAAATTTCACTTAAATGAGAGTAAATTTTATTTATTATATATATGAATAAGACCTTACGAAATTATCAATTTATATTATAATCTACACTGAAACTAACAGGATTATGAAACTATAAATTTCTCTATTTATATTTACAAAAAGTCTAGGGGGATCGATTTTTGGGACCAGTCCAATTTATTTTTTTTAACTCTTAAAATATTTATAATATTTATTTTAATAATTTATTTTTATAGAATTTAGTGATTTAGGTATAATTTAGATGTATATAAATAACAGTATTACAATATTATTATTTATATGTATTCAAATTACACCTAAATTACTAAATTTTATAAAAAAAATTATTATAATAAATATTATAAATATTTTTTTAAAAAATAAAAATTACACCAATCATAACTTTCGATTCCTCTAAAATCACTGTTATATTTATACCGGTGGTCACGAAACACTCTCTCTCTCTCTCTCTCTCTCTCTCTCTCTCTCTCAATAATTCATATACCGGTGGTCACGAAACATGACAGACGATATAAAAAGGAAAAGGGACTACCTTGTTTAGCTTCATCCGACTATATCTGTTAGGAATCTCCAAAGGCTTATATATTTTTATTTGAAATCATATCTATTAAAATTCAATTCAAAATTATGGGGACACCGACATATCTAGCTGGCTTGGACGCTTGGTTGTTGGAAAAACAAAAGATGAGGCACCAGTACTCCGTAAGAATTAGGTAGGTGTGTCTCTAATATTAAGAAATTATTGATATGATTCAATTATGATAGCGACTTGACCTAATTACTGCTGCTGTGGATGGTACAGGTATAGGATCTAGGGCTGTCGACTTTTTTTGATATCCATAAGATATATCAGACCGGTAACTGACCAATTCCATATCAAAAATATCGATCCAATATATCGGCTTAATACCGATTCAAAGTTTTAAAAAATCGATACTAATCATATTAATTTCTTATATTTAATATTATTATTAATAAATAATAAAAATATTATTATTATTTATTAATAAAAATAATAAAAATCAATTTTTTAAGTAAAAATCGATACTGAACTTATTCAATTCGATATGATTTTAACTAATTAAACACCCTGATAGAATCTACTTCAGAAGGTATCAATATTATATATATATATATATATATATGTGTGTGTGTGTGTGTGTGTAAATTCATTAGTTAAACTTTATCATTAAAATAAAATTTGTTTAATTTAAACTTTTTAGTGGAGTGCAAACACTAGTAATCATGGTTTTAAAATTCGATTTGGATCGGTGATCAGACAGGTCAAAAATAAAAATTGTTTGAAATGTCTGTCCGATTTGACAAAAAGAATCGATTTTCAACGATTCGGTCAAAATTTAGTTGACCACTAATAATTATGTGCACATTTATAAACTTTCATATAAATAATCTTCCTCTTTATTTATGTGAGATATGTTTCACGTTTATAAGTTACGTAATTTTTATGTCTATACAAAAATAAAAAAATTCACAATTAATATTAATATTATAACTAACAATTTTGCTAAACATACAGTCATATGTACACTTATGTATATCCAACTGTATGGTTATGGTGAACTATTGATTATAACCGATGTTAATTGTAAATCGTAATTAATGAAAAGATGAAATGTTAAAATTTAGACATTTCAAATTTTTTCCCGGCCCCTTAAATTAATTCTTCCAATGAAATTTCCATAACATAATAACATTGTCAATTAGCCAGCGGCCGATGAAGGAAAAAACGTCAGTCTTAATGGATTTGACTAAAGATTCATAAATTATTATACAAATGTCCAAATACATGCAGCCAATCTCAATAATGTGTGTATGGAGTATATCTATACATAAGGAATAAATATATGTATACATCTAACATACATTAATTCTACATCAATCCCTCTTTTGTCAATCCCTCTTTTGAGAAAAAAATAAATAAATCTCGGTTATTGTGCTTAATTAAAATAAAGCACCATCCAATTGTCGTTTGGAGGGGCCTACCTTCCTTCCTGACTGATCTAAAATATCGCGACTCTTGTTGATACTGATAGAATACTACATGTTCGTGGTGTAACTAACTAGTAACTATTACTATTATATAAATATAAGCCTGGTTGATGACTTAATTGTCCTCGGCTATTTCTGTAGCTATATATATATATATATATGGATTTTCTTAATGTGTGCCCTTAGGGCACACACTAAGCGCGAAAAACGATGTATAATATTATTTGTTTATGTAGGCGCACTGAATTCAATGTATAAAAAAATAATATACTAGTGGACCTCATGTATTGAATTCAGTGCAACTATATAAAGAAATAATTTTTAACGGGTCCTATCTCTTGTTTTCCGTGCTTAGTGTGTGCCCTTAGGGCACACATTAAGCGGACCCTATATATATATATCTTCAGAGATTTTCGTCCCTTTCTAAAATAATTTATTCACGTTGTGATACTTAATTTGTGGTGCCACGGAAAATAAAATTCATGGAAATATAACAAATTATCTACAGCTGAAAATTAAATTTGTTTAATTATTTTGAATAAGTATACATATACATAAATTAAACACAATATCTGAAGTTTCTGACTAATTAGTACTCCCTTTTTATTTGAATAATAATAATAATAATAATATATTTTCAACGAGAATATAATAAAAAGTACTTTTTTTTTGGGCAGATCGGCAATAGATATTATGTAGCTTTTTAACAAACAACATGACAAGGATTACTCTTAAACTAATACTTTTTCTTTTGTCTCTTTGGTAATAAATAATATTAAGCACTCCTACTAATTCTTTGTCCTCTTAACTTTTTCATTCCTAAATCCGCTTAAACTTTATTTGTATTATTAATTAATTAATTAATTAATTTTAATTTTATGCTCTCTCGTCCATTTAACATATACTAGTTAATTTGTAAATTTAAGTTGTGATGTGAATTCATTTTAATTTTCAAAAACCAATATTGTGCTTAGACATAATACTTTTAATTAATTTAGAATATTAATTATTGTATGAATCAAAATTAAATAAATACATATATCAATCTTGAATTTTCTAAATTGATTAGAAACAAAATAATGAGACTTTTTTTTTTTTTTTTTTTTTTTAATTTTGAAATGTAGGTATATTTTGTTCGGAACAAATTTAAGAAATACTATCAGAAATAGTGACCAAAATTTTGATTGGCGCGAACCGGCCCACCCTTGCTTCCTTCCATTATTTGAACATTTGAAATATGAAGACAAATATTTGAACTGTTAATTATTCATTCAATACGTTACTTTTAATTTCTATATATATTAATTTTAATCATTACATCAATGAAATTTAATTTTTTATTATTTATATGAATGAAGTTTAAAATTTTCACTTCCACAATTTACAGCTTTGATAATTTTTATTATATATATAAATATATAGATTACTGTTTGATATATAAATTGAGAAGTTGTATAAAGCAAAAGGAAGGGGCCTGGCCTGAGCCTATACCGGCCTTGACCTGGCCCGACTTAGTGAACACGCTCGCTTAATTTTAATCTTAATCCAATCTGGTCTGACCTACTTTAATTAAAATCTGAGTATGACTCAAATTGGTCAATAAGATCAGGCCATGCCTTTCTTTAAGCCTGAATGTGCAAGCCTAGGGCTATCCTCCTATATCTCATCCTTCTATTCTAGTGGAGCCATGTTGTTGAGTAATATTATCAAAAATGTTTGAGAGTATTAGAAAAGTTTAAAATTCATTAATGAAATAAATAATTTTTAAATACTCTAAATAAATAACTGTTGCTGAATTTAATTGTTATTTACGGTTATAGCCTTAATGGGTACATCCAGTATGTATATGTATGATGATGATACGAGCGCAAGTGCTCGTGGGCCGTAGCCACAGGCGGCATCTTCGCGAATTTAACCATCGTTCTTCCGCCTCTCTCTCTACACATGAACGAAGCAGAAATACGAAATCTGAAGAAATAAGCGGTTTGTTTTCTAAGCTTCTATCACAAACTAACTGTTAGGATGAAAGTTAACGGGTCAGGCCTTTCTTGCTCTGGGTTCCGGGTCATTTCTTATGGTGGTTGGGCCGGACCACTTTTGCATATGAACTGGCGGGCCTGGCCCATGCACAGTCCCTCCTCCTCTCGTTATCTCATTGGACCTCATGAATTGAGTGGATAATGACATCACTCTTCTATTTACGAGAGAGCGATGTGACGCTTAGCCATGCAGAGATGAATATATTCGGACAACCTCCGAATATAGATGTTAGGTTTTATTATGTTTTGAGAGAGAGTATTTTTATTGTAAGACATACACTGATTTTCTAAGAGGTTCTAGAGCAACACCCGTGATTTTCCCCGTTCTGGGTTTCCACGTAAAACTTTGTGTCGTGATTGTTTGTGTTCAAGTATCATTTTATTCCAGCATTATCCAGGCACTCCATTGATAACGCTTCGAGACGAATTAAGGCGTTAACATTGGCGCTAGAAGGAGGGCCTGTGGTATTTGACGCAAGACACCGAGTTATTCTCATAGGAAAATCGCCCCTATGGCGGAAAGGGGTAGCTCCAGCAGGGGGCATCAAGGATCTTCCATCGAGCCACGCATGCAGAGCAGTAGAGGCCCGAGCAAAGGAAGATGAGACGGGGGGCAGTCGGAACGAAGACAGGTGCATGCTCATTCAGAGCCTGTCAGAAGGCGCCTGTTCACACCCTCCCATGCGGGGGGCCACGAGACCCACAGGGGATGCCAGGAAGAGGAAATGGCGCCATCAAGGAGGATATCACAGCTGGAGTACATCGAGAGGGGGAGACAGTTCAGAATCAGGGAAGCAGAGCTCGAATTGGAATCCTTACAACGTGAACGCCAGGACTGGCAGGCCCACCTAATGGATTTGCATGAAGAAGGCCCATCCACCACCATTGGCAGCAGGGACCGGACGGATACTCCACAAAGCCGGCCCCGGTCAAACCATGACTGGTTAGAGCGGTCTAGATCCAGTGGTTGACACCGAACCCCGGATCGGACGGGACGAAGTGACCGAGACGGTCGAGGAGACACAAGGGGTCGAAACCAGCCTCAGGGTTATATGAGGCACGACCGGGACGGTCGGGGTGATACAAGGGGCCATAACCAGTCTCAGGGTGATATGAGGCACGACCGGGACGGTCGGGGTGATACAAGGGGCCATAACCAGTCTCAGGGTGATATGAGGCATGACCGGGACGGTCGAGGTGATACAAGGGGTCAAAACCAGTCTCAGGGTTACATGAGGCATGACCGGGACGGTCGAGGTGATACAAGGGGTCAAAACCAGTCTCAGGGTCATATGAGGCAGCCCGACTACGTCGGTCTTGGGAAATCGGAAGGAAAGAGACAACCCTCGCCCCCAGGACGGCACTCGAGGGAGAGGGCTCGGACCCCGGATTTGGGGGGCAGGCGAGGAAATAGGGAGATGGACCTCGAACGAGGAGATCAACGAATGGTTCCTTATGTACCCATCGCCGACCCAGTCATGGAGAGGATATCCGAGCTGGAAAAAAGGTTGGCCATGGCAGAAGCAAGGCCGACCCTCGAGCCCAATCCGGAGACCTCGAGGCCCATGCCCCTGGACCCAAAGTCCCCTTTTTCTGCGGATATTGATCGGGAGAAGGCCGACCCGAAGAAAAAATTGCCACCCTTGGAAATGTACGACGGCTCGGGTGACCCATATGACCACACTAGTTCGTATGAGAGGGTAATAAGATACTACAATAACTCCGAGGCCGGGATGTGCCAGATCTTTGTGACAACACTAAAGAAGGGGGCCAAACAGTGGATGATGTCGTTGCCCGCAAATTGTATCGACTCCTGGGCCGAGTTGACTGTCAGATTCCACGAACGGTTCGGAAGCAATAAGAGGAGGGGGAAAGGGACTGCCTCTTTGATGCAGGTCAAGCAGAAACCCGACGAATCGTTAAGTCAGTACGTACAGAGGTTCAGAGATGCCGTGGGGACAATTACGGATCTAAACATGATACAGACACTGGGGTTCTTCACCACGGGTATGGATGTCACCCGGAATAGAAAGATGATGAAAGACGTGATGTTCAACCCCCCGAAAGACCTCTTGGATGCGTATGACCGAGCAGAGAAGTTCATAGCAATCGAGGAGGCCATGGACAGTTTGGTACCAAAGAGTAAGAACACAGAGGCTAAGCCATCCGGGGGAAATAAGAGCGGGGATCTCCGGCCAACGGTTTTCGACAGGGTGGGAGCCCGAGGGGGACAACCAAACACAAGTAGGTCTCACTATCCTCCTCGGACAGAGAACAGATCATACACGCCTCTCAGCGCCGATCGGGTGAAAATTCTGGAAACACTACGTAATGAGACCAAGTTTGGGTCCGGACCCTCGGGGGGCAGGTCAGAGAAGGCGAGTCCTTATTGTCAGTATCATCGACGGGCAGGGCATACCACCGAGGCATGTTCCGGACTGACGGACATGATAGAGGCCAAAGTCCAGAAAGGAGAGTTATCACAATTCGTGGTTGGTAGGGAAGCAAGGACTGGAGATCTTGATACAGCGTCCGAAAAAAGAGCAGAACAGGCGGATCACCCTAGAAGACTTGTGGATGTGATTATTGGGGGGTCGGCATATTCTCAAGTTTCAAAAAAGCGACGGTCGACCTTGGGATCAGTTGCGACTGTGAAAGATCAACCCCATAAGATTGACCGGCCTTTCCCCGGGACCGTGATAGCGTTTTCAGAGGAGGACTATCCTATCGAAGCCATGGAACCCCACGAGGGGGCTTTGGTTATCACCGCCCAAGTTGGCCCAGTAGACATGAAGAGGATAATGATAGACAACGGGTCGGCGGTTGACGTATTGTACAACCACGCTTATCAGAGAATGGATATTCAGGGAGTGAGGTTAGAGGTCGGGATGGAGTCCCCCCTGTACGGATTCGGGAACGAGGCAGTGCCAGTGGTCGGGACATTGGATCTCCCGGTGGTCTTCGGCTCGGCCCCAAGGCAGGTCACTGTATCGGTTAAGTTCTTCGTCGTCTAAGTCGATTCGGCCTACAATGCAATCTTAGGCCGGACCACTTTATCAGCTCTGAACGCGGTCACCTCAATCCCGCATTTCAAAATCAAGTTCCCTACAGCGGGAGGTGTTGGAGAGGTTAAGGGGGACATAGACATTGCACGAAGATGCTACCGACATGCCTTGACCTCTTCGGCAGTTGGAGTTAGCAAACAAAAGCACACTATGACCGTTGACATGGAGCCCTACGCGGAAGGAGACACCGAGCCCCTAGCATCCCCGGCCGAGGATACCGAAGAGATTGAACTAATACCCGGAGACGGGTCGAAAACAATGAAAATAGGGGCTGAGTTGCCCGATGCTGTTAAGAATAAGCTGGTAAGGCTTCTACGGGATTACGCCGATATTTTCGCTTGGACTCCTCGGGATATGGCAGGGATTGCCGAGGACTTGGCAGTGCATAGACTGGCTGTGGATCCGAGTAAAAGGCCGGTACGGCAGAAGCGGAGGGTATTTGCGCCGGAACGCCAGAAAATTATTGATGAGGAACTGGGTAAATTGATGGAGGCCGGAGTAATAGAAGAAATTGACTATCCGGAATGGCTCGCCAACGTGGTTTTGGTCAGAAAACAGAATGGGAAGTGGAGGGTCTGCATTGACTACACAGATCTGAATAGGGCCTGCCCGAAAGACTTTTATCCACTACCTCAGATCGATCAGCTCATTGATTCCACCTCGGGGAATTCTGTATTAAGTTTTCTGGATGCTTTCTCCGGTTACCACCAGATTCGCATGGCAAAGGAAGATATTCCGAAAATGGCCTTCATAACCCACCGGGCCATTTATGCATACAAAAGGATGACCTTTGAACTGATAAATGCGGGGGCTACGTACCAACGGATGATGAACACCGTCTTTAAGAAGCAGATCGACAGGAATATGGAAGTGTATATGGACGACATGATTGTCAAAAGCCCTCGAACACAGGACCATCTCAGCGACATAGAAGAATGTTTTGAAACGGTCCGACAGCACAGCATACGCCTCAACCCCACTAAGTGCACCTTCGGCCTTGGCTCGGGTAAGTTTTTGGGTTACCTGGTAAGTAAAAGGGGGATTGAAGCTAACCCCGAGAAGATTAAAGCGATACTGGACATAAGGTCCCCACAGAATTTCAAGGATGTACAAAGACTGGCTGACCGTATTACCGCACTGAGAAGGTTCATGTCGAAGTCGGCGGAGAGGTGCTTGCCTTTCTTCGATACTTTAAAAGGGCCAAAGAACGACAAGACTTTCCAATGGACGTCGGAATGTGAGGATGCTTTCCAGGGAATAAAGAAATATTTGATGACGACCCCTTTGCTACAAAGGCCGGTCTCCAGGGAACCTTTGTACGTGTACCTCTCGGCAGGGCCTTTGGCGGTCGGCGCGGTTTTGATAAGGGAATAGAATGGTATTCAACGTCCAGTGTATTATGTCAGCCACGTGCTCCGTGATGCCGAGACCAGATACCCGAATTTGGAAAAGTGTGCATATGCCCTGTTGATGGCCAGCAGGAAACTTAGGCATTATTTTCAAAGTCGGCTCATCATTATTTACACGACCTAACCCCTAAAGAAAGTGTTAGGCCGACCCGACGCTTCGGGGAGGATGATGGCATGGGCCGTAGAATTGAGTCAGTATAGCCTGGAGTATCGCCCCCGTACTGCTATTAAGGGCCAGACTCTCGTAGACTTCATCACAGAGTGTACTTTTCCTGAGGAAGAACCCGTTGGACCGTTGGAGGTCGCTGTTACCACACATGGGCAGCCGACCCGATCGCTTTCATGGACAATGTACGTCGACAGATCATCTAACGCAGAGGCCAGCGGGGCGGGAGTCATTTTAACTAGTCCGGAAGGATTCAGAGTACAGCAGGCCGTCCGTTTCAAATTCAGAGCAACCAATAATGAGGCTGAGTACGAAGCACTCCTGGCAGGTCTGCGGTTAGCCAAAAGCTTGGAGGTCCGACACATGATAATATTTAGTGATTTGCAGCTCGTCGTTAAACAGATCCAGAGCGAATATGAAGCACGGGGGGTAAAGATGACCAAATATTTGGCCGAGTCTAAAAGTTTCTTGGAGGGATTCGAGTCCTACTCTGTCGACGGTATTGAAAGGGAGGGGAATTCTGCCGCCGATGCCTTGTCGAGACTGGCTTCTACACAGGTTGAAGATTTTAGGGGGTCGGTATACTTGGAAGTTCTGACAGAGCCGAGCATTAACAGAAGAGAAATTCTGTGCATTGAAAGGTCGAACTGTTGGTTGACACCCTACATTGAGTACTTATCCGACGGGAAGCTACCTACCGATAAGGTTCTGGCAAGGAAGATCAAGTACCGCAGCTCATATTTTTGCCTGATCGACGGTGACTTGTACAAGAGGTCGAACTCATCTCCTTTGTTGAAGTGCCTCGTCCCAACTGAGGCGTCCTATGCACTGAGGGAAGTCCATGAAGGAATATGCGGAGACCACCTGGGAGCAAAGTCATTGGCATACAAATTGGTCCGTCAGGGATACTACTGGTCGACTATGTTTCAGGAGGCCAAGAGTTATGTACAGAAATGCCCGAAGTGCCAAATAAACAGTTCGATCCCACGCCAGCCTCCCGAGGAGTTATCGTCCGTACTATCTCCCATCCCGTTTGCAATCTGGGGGGTGGACTTGCTGGGGCCGATGCCAAAGGCTAAGGGACAACTGCAGTACGTGATAGTAGCCATCGACTACATGACCAAATGGGTTGAGGCAAAGCCTCTTCGCTACATCACCGAGCAAGAATGTTTGAAGTTCGTAAAGGAATCTGTGGTATTTCGGTACGGCATCCCTCGGGTACTCGTCTCGGACAACGGTACTCAATTCGTTGGAAAAAAGTTTGAAGAATTCTTGGCCGAACTGGGAGTTCAACATCGAAAAACCTCAGTGGTCCACCCCCAATCCAACGGCCAGGTCGAGGTTACCAACCGAACGCTGCTCAATGGAGTAAAGAAGAGATTAGATGAGGCCAAAGGAAGGTGGCCCGAGGAACTACAGAGTGTTCTGTGGGCATACAGGACCACCCCTCGAACGACCACGGGAGAATCGCCGTTCAGGCTGACATATGGAACTGATGCCTTGATTCCGGTGGAGATCGGATCCCCCTCATTCAGGGTGTCCAGGTTCAACGAGCTTTACAACGAGGAAGGACTTCGATTGAATCTCGATTTAGTAGGAGAGGTTCGGGATGAGGCCATACTGAGATTAGCTATGTACCAGCAAAAGACGGCCAAGCATTACAACAAGAGGGTCCGGGTCCGAAGGTTTGAGGTAGGAGACCTAGTGCTCAGGGAGGCCGAGGCCTCGACACCACAGAATACGGGAAAATTGATGCCGAGCTGGGAAGGCCCCTACTCAGTCATCGAAGTTGTCAAAGAAGGGACATATCGGCTTAGAGACATGGGAGGAACCGAGCTCAAGAACACTTGGCATGCGGACCGGCTAAAGAAATACTACCAATAGTTTGACAACTGTATGAAAGCCATTCCTCTTTTGGAACAATGTACTGGGACGGCAAAGATGTAGAAACATGTAATTTATTTACTGGTTAACTTTAACGCTTGCACAATGAGAATTGAAGGCATGCATTTTGTTGGTTAAACAAGTAAAGATATTTGAATGCTTTTCCCATTTCATTAATATGAACTAGTTGAAATTACAAATGGAATGCAACCAATAAGCTCTATACAAAATGTTATTTACAATTCACGGCTGGGAAGGGGGGTCGGTCGGATCATCATCTTCAAGCCAAATAAGATCCTCATCCGAGAAGCCCACAGTCTTAGGATCGACTCCCGCTGCTCGGACCTTCAGCAAAGCGGCTCGATAGCCTTTGTCGAACTCCATGGCAATCTCCTCCGTCAATTCTGCCGAGGCCTGGTACTCGGCAATGATCTGCTTCTGAGTTGATGCCAACCCCTTCGTGCCTTCTTTCAGATCACGGTAGGCATCCTTAAGAGTAAGGGCGTACTTCTTTAGCTCGGCATGTTCGGCGAAGCCTTTCCAGTTAACCTCCTTGAGCTGAACATGTTGATTGTTCAGCTTCTCGAGCTGCCCAAAGAGTTGATCGTTCCGCAGAGCTAAACGGGAGACCTCCGAGCGGTGTTGCTCCTCTAATGAGGCCTGGACGGCCTGATCCGATCGGATGGTGGTCTCCAAGGTCTCTATCTGCCGTTGGGCCTCCAAGATTTGTTGACGGAGAGACCCATCCTCCTCGGCCAGTCGCCGGTTTGTTTGTGAGAGACCCTCATTTTCCGAACGCAACCGTTGTATCTCCAACTCCTGCTCATGGCTTATCCGAGCGGCTTCCCGGTGCTTCTGATCTAGTTCACTGACCTGCCCCCCAAGCTTAGCTATTTCCCGCTTGGCCCTTGAGTACTTAGCCTCCAGCTCGTGGGCCCTCGTGAATGAGCTCGGATCCGAACCCTCTCGAGTAAGGAGCCTGCTGAACAGAGCTAGAAACTGCACATAAAGATAAGGGCATCAGTTACATATTGATAAGGGAAATGGTCAGGAGTAAAATCAAAATTCAGAACCCTTACCCGACCCTGCTCAACCATGGACCCCAGTAGTAAGTCCTGCGAAGATAGCTTGTCGAGCCGTGCGTCATCCTGAGGAAAGTTGAAGACGTCGAAATACTGCATTGGAAGCTCGGCATCACCCTCGGTGGGGAAAAAGGTTACCCCAGGGAAGAGTCGCTGAAGTTCCCTGGAGGTAAAGGGGTTACGCCGGGAACTAGAGGGCCCGGCGTCGGCCGAGGAGTGCACCTCTTGCGGAGTCTCCGAGCCAGTAACTCCGACCTTTGGTGATGGGATGGTAGGGGACGGTTGAGGATGTTCCGCTGCCTGAGACTTCCCCCCGGCTTGAGTCGACGAGAAGGCCTCGGGAACCAACTTCATCGGCTCAGGTTGCCTAGCCGCAGTCGTAGGTTGCTCGGTGATCGGATTGATGCGTTGTGTCGGGGCGGGGGCCGGACCCGTGGATGTTCCCCCAACCCCCACGAGCTTCCGACGTTTCCGCATCGCAATGCTCAGCTTGTCAGCTTCATTCAACTCGGATACGTCCCTCTTGGTGGGGGGGGCTCCCGGGCTCTGAGACGGCTGCCCTTCCGTGGACGATCCCGAGGTAGAGCCAGAGGGTTTCTCCCCCTGTTTGGACCTGGCAACCAATTTAGGTTGCGGGGGTTTCTGGCATGCTTCTTTTTGCGGACGGCTCTCTGAGGAGGTTCAGGCACCCGAGCCGGTTGGGCAGGAGCGGGCTTTGGCTGCTCGGTTTGGAACCCCCGAAATGATTGAAGTTGTTCGGCCGAGATGGGGGGTTCGGTGTTGCGGCAAGGTGGCACCTCTACGTTGAACTCCTCCACGAACAGTGGAGGACTTGAAGGGGCGGGAGCACATGTCCTCTCCTCTGGTTTGGTCAGCACTACTGGGGGAAAACAAGAAACATCAGAACTGAAAGCACTAGGTTAGAATCTTAAACCTGGTGAAATTTTATACCAGAGCCAGAGACTTACATCCGTGGAGGTATAACCAGTCCTCATCGGCCAAGAGGCTTATATCCCAGGGCGTCAGGGGTAGCCTTCTGATGAAGCTGTGGAACTCCTTCTGGCGCTCGGCGTCCATCCATTCGTACCCCACGTTAAGCTTTTGGGGCTCATTCCAACTCTGCAACTGGTCCACCTCGGTACTGTAGATATAGAACCACTTCGAGTGCCATCCTTTGTTGGTGGTGGGGGGTTGCGCTATGCTCCGACGACCCGATATTTTGCTCAGGTAACGAAACCCCGGGGTCTGGGCCTTATTCAAAGTGAACATGGAAAAGAAGAAGTCGGTAGAAGGTTCGACACCGACCTCCTTGCAAAAGGCGATGAAACAGATAAGATGGATGTAAGAGTTGGGGAGAAGCTGAGACAGTGCGATTCCAGTGAGGGTAAAGAAGGAAATGATGAAGTCGTGGAGGGGAAATCGAAGCCCATACCGAAGAGCTTGAACATGGACGACAATATACTTTGCTCCTACCCGGTGGTACATCCTGTCGCCTTCCTCAGGAGCCCTAAGCTCATACTGCAACGGAATCCGGAACTCTCCCCGGATGGCCTCTAGGTCTGTCTCCCCGATGGTGGATCCGGTGTTGGAGTGTTTGAAGGCCTTCTCGGAGCTGTATCTGGCTCGGATGGACTCTTCCTCTTTCTCGGCCTCAGTCAGGACGGGAGATATTGGGTCCTCGGTGATGGGACTGGCAACAGGACTGCTGAAAAGTGGTGGGGAATCGGGTTTCTGGGCCCTACTTGTGGAAGCCATAAGGTTCGTCGACGGGGGCAGGGGGGTGGTTGGCCGGAGATTATCGAAGCAGGAGGGTTATTTTGAAATAAACTGACCAGGATAACAAGGAGCGAGGCTGTGAATGGACAACGTTTTTTCTTTTTATCAGGAATGGTAAGCGGCGCGAGAAACGGGGACGGCTGCATTTAAGGGAAAGTGGTGATAGGGGCAACTGACATGGGGACAGGCGACAGTTTGACTTTGGAGAAACATCCGCCTGGCGGTACGTCTACCGCCAGGTGGCAAGGGGACTCTCTTATTTTTTGAATTACAAAAATAAAAGAGTGTGGGGTAATGTTAGGATGAAAGTTAGCGGGCCAGACCTTTCTTGCTCTGGGCTCCGGGTCAATCCTTATGGTGGTTGGGCCGGACCACTTTTGCACATGAACTGGCGGGCCTGGCCCATGCACAGTCCCTCCTCCTCTCGTCATCTCATTGGACCGCAGGAATTGAGTGGATAATGACATCACTCTTCTATTTACGAGAGAGCGATGGGACGCTTAGCCATGCAGAGATGAATATATTCGGACAACCTCCGAATATAGATGTTAGGTTTTATTATGTTTTGAGAGAGAGTATTTTTATTGTAAGACAGACACTGATTTTCTAAGAGGTTCTAGAGCAACACCCGTGGTTTTCCCCGTTCTGGGTTTCTACGTAAAACTTTGTGTCGTGATTGTTTGTGTTCAAGTATCATTTTATTCCAGCATTATCCAGGCACTTCATTGATAACGTTTCGAGACGAATTAAGGCGTTAACACTAACTATCAAACACTAAAGAAAAAGAAACTTGCAGAAAAGAAAAGGAAACGTCAAAAATGAAATTTTAATTCATTAGATTTATATGCCATCCAAAAGACAACTTAGTTGCTTGCATTCTAACAAACTCCGAAATGACCGAATACTATACTGACACTTGGCAACGCTAATTCTAATACTCCAAGTTATTAAACGACCTCTCAAAACGACCCCGTTCCACGAATGGACTGATTTTACTGGTAACGGCTAATAAGCCTTGCTGTCTTTGATTACCCCCAAGTTCGGGTTCGACTTCTGTCCTTGACAATTCCCTTTCCCTTGTGAATATCCTTGTCCCCAAGGGATTAAAATCTGAAAGCAGCTGTCCTCATTCTTCCCATGTAGCAGCATCCTAAGGTATGCATCGGACCACTGAATCAGCACCATTGTTGCAGGTCGCTGGCCCTTCTTGACAAGTCTCTTGTCTAAGTCTAACACTGCTATAGGCATTGGTCTGGCTTCTCCTTCTGTAGTGAAAAGGAGGTAATTTTGACTGAACCACCTTATTCTTACCTATCCTTTTCTTTAATTGAGACACATGGAATACATTGTGTTTTTTTTGCAGTCAGGGGTAGCTATAGTTTATAAGCCACATTTCCAATTCTCTGAATCACTTTGTATGGCCCAAAGTACCTTGCTGAAAGTTTAAAGTGCCTTATGTGGGAAACAATTATCTGTCTGTATAGTTGCAATTTAACGAAACCTTCATCTACTTCCTGAAATTCTCTCTCTGTCCTTTTCTTGTCTGCATATAGCTTCATTCTCTCTTGGGACTTTTGTAGATTTTCCTTGAGTATTTGGTGAACTGCTTCCCTTTCTTTGCTAAATTCTGCTACTATGGGATTGTTACTCCTAGTTCCTTGATGGTTATTGAATACTAGAGGATCCATACCATAAAGGCCCTTGAAATGAGTCATTCCTTCAGCTGTATGAAAAGAGGTGTTATCCCACCATTCTGCTAGGGGCAACCATCTATTCTACTGTGCTGGTTTCTGTCCTGTCATACACCTTAGGTATGTTTCTACACATTGATTTACTCTCTCAGTTTGCCCATCTACCTGTGGGTGATAGACAGCGCTAAACTTCACCTGAGTTCCCAAAGCCTTGAACAATTCTTTCCAAAAACTACTCATAAAGATCCTATCCCTATCAGATATGATCGCTTTTGGTGGACCATGCAGTTTACCTACTGAATCCAGTACCATTTGTGCAACCTGAGTGGCTGTGTAGGGATGCTACCAAAAAGCATTCCTTAGTGTATTTATCTACCACCACCAGTATAGTGTCTTTGCCTTCAGACCTCGGAAGTCCCTCCACAAAATCCATTGTTATTACCTCCCAAGCTTGTGCTGGAATAGGAATAGGCTGAAGCAAACCTAGTGTGGGAACATGTTCAGTTTTGTTCCTTTGGTAGACCTCACAGTTTCTAATAAGGTCAGTTAGTTCCTTTCTCAATGTAGGCCAGTAAAAGATTAGCTCAGCCCTTTTAATTGAGGCCCCAATACCTGAGTGTCCCTCTTTTGGACTGGCGTGGATCAATTCCAACACCTTGCTCCTTAAGCCTCCAGACTTGCCCAAATAGATTCTTCCTTGTTTCTTCAACACTCCCTCCTGTAGTTGGTAGTCAGCTAGACTGACAGGATCCAAAAGCAGCTGTGCCAAAATATCCTGAACCTCCTCATCTCCAATCAGACTTTCATGGATTTCAGTCTTCCAAGCTGGTACCATTTCTGTTATAGTCAATTCATTATACTCCATTTCTGGTTTCCTTGAGAGAGCATCTTTCTGATCTTACATTTCCCTACAATCTTTCCCTCCACATTCAAGTTTTTCTGTGGCATTGATATCATCCTTGCTTCGACGTGGTTTTGTGGCGTTGAAGGGTAAAATGGTCCGGATGTTGTGCTTAGTCCGTCCGCTAGATATACTAGCGGACGCCGGATCTCCTTTTCTAATCTCAACCGTTCAATATAAAAATATAGGGATTAGATGTCGAGAACTATCGGTTGAAGCGGGCGATTTTGATCGGAAAGTGAGGAGGATCGAGCATGCCAGTACCAACTTGGAAGACGACTACAAGGTTGCCTTCATTGCAGAAGGATAAGGGTGCTGGTAAGGGGAAAGAAGCTTTGATGTCAGCACGAAAACTGGCAGCTACCTTGTGGGAGATTAATGAGGTTCCTGCACACAACATGAAAGAATGTAGTCATACTAGCGGACTTGGGGTTTACTTGTCATGCTCTCCGCCCGCTGGTATGACTAGCGGACTTGGTATATTTTTAACGAATGATCCTTGTGTTGAGGGATAAAATGGTTCAGATTTTATGCTTAGTCATATTAGCGGACGCCGGGTCTGTTTTTTTAAATCCTGTCGGTTCAATATAAAAATGTAAGGATTAGATGCTATTTGCTCATTTTTTATTCGTAGCAAGTAGTTGTTATAGATCGCCACCCTATATATATATATATATATATATATATATATATATATATATATGCTACACAACTAAATTTATAAGGTAATTCTTTGAGTTTTGTTGTATTTAGGGTGTACAGGCAGCAGGAAGACACACTTATCGTCTCTATTGGTTTTAAAGGTTTACCTCTTAGAAAACTTAAATCTTGTAATTGAATCGGGATTTCTTGATGGCTGGAGAATATAGTTTGCATAATCATAGACGCGGAAGAAGAAGCATGAACAGAAAGGCAATAATAAAAGATGCTGGTTTTAGTGGGAACTATTCTTGTGAAAATCTGTCTGGTGCTGTGCCTGCTGAAACCTTCAAAGTACAGAATTTTCGATGCATCAAAAAGACCGCGAGCCAGAAACATCATTTGTCAGGTTTTGAGTGCTTACTTATACTCGTATTCAATGTAGCAGTAAATAGTTTCACTTTGTGATAGGCAATAGGTGTGTATACTCTTGACTTGGGAATTTCTATTGTAGAAAACAGTTTGATCCGGGTGTGTATGCTCGGATATTATTGCATTACCTTCAGGCATTCAGCGACTACAGGTATTTATTATTGTTAGGTTCTAGTTCCATCCTTGTATTCTGTGGTCGGATTGTTCATTCTCTCTCTCTAACACACATTCAGTCACACACAGATATACACGTGGACACACAGACAATGTCTTCATGTGTTTTGTGTGTCTATATATGTGTATATGCGTGGTTGAGTTGTACTTGAGAAATTTTTGTATATATAGTAACGAACCATGTTCTTATTGAAGCTGCTTCTTTTGACACTGTTAAAATGGTAGTAGCTTCAAATTCTTGAGTCTTATATATATTCTATGGAATTGGTTGGATAATTAAGGTCTCCCCAGAAGTAGTAGTACCATTTGTGTATTTTTTTTGAGAGATATTGAAGAAATAAAAATGTTGAGAACAATGAGAAGAGCATAAGCCAAGAAAAGACTGAATATCGAATGTAGAAGTTAGAATTTTCTCAATAAAATTGACATCATGGGAAGAATGTAGATAAGTCGTCTTTTCTTCTCATAGTAATTGCTAATTACTAATGGGCTTGTACATGCCCTCTTTGAAAACTCGCCAGAAATTTATTTTGCTTGAACTAAGTTGTAAAGGTAGGGCTTGATGTACATCTAGGTCAAAAGTAAGTGGGCAATCATGGTTTTTGGTTTATTTGGATTTTTTAGTTCAAACGTGATAGATATTTCTTTTGAGCATTCCCGAAAATACTCATTTATTTTTACAATGGGTTCCATTCTGTATTTCATATGCTTACAAGTTTTTTAACACTATTATATAATAAATGAGACCAAAAAGACTACATGTCCATATAAATTGTATATCTCAATGGAAGAAATAACGATGTGGAAAACAAGATGGGCTTTAAAAATCACTTTTAGTTTTTTTTTTTTTTGGTAATGTATTTTTCAAAATATAGTGATATAGGTGAAAGACATTGAAGCTTGTTTTCTTCTTTAAAGATATTAATTATATAATTGTATCAAATTGTAGTGTTGAAACCGTCTGTTTCTTCATATTGTGCTGAGCAGACTCATCTGTATATTACTTTAGTATATTACAAATTCATTCATGACTTACAGAAAGTATATCTTCGATAGCGTTTAAATTGGATCATTGAAGTGAATGTCCAGTCTCTTGCTGCATAGTTTTTGTTTGTTATTGCGATCTTTGTAGGCTTCAAGAGTTCAAGGTGGATCATTGACGTGAATGTCTAGTTTTTTGCCGTATAGTTTTTTAATATTTTGTTTGTTATTGCAATATTTGAAGGCGTCAAGGACTTTTGGAGCTTTCAGTGCACCATACCGGCTCATTTACAGTTGCAAAGTGCTTCAACATCAACAATGTGTTTCTGAGAGGCAATCATATCAGAGTTGTAGCTGTGCTAGCGGAGCTCTCCAAGACTAAGCAGGGACCCCATCTCTTGCTGAAACTGGATGTTGATGGGTCAGTTGTTGCTCTCTCCTCTTTCAACTATGATTTATGATGGTAAAGATGAGATAATGGAAAAAGTAAATTGGTGGTGATTTTGGCTTTCCCTTTTTACTTCGTACTGCAGACATTGCATAATTGACATTTTATTTAAAGATAATTAGGTCTTGATTAAGTTCAAGTGAACGTTGATTGCTGCTCAAACTAGATTAACATCCTTTCACTTTTACCTTAATTCCTTGCTGATACTGTAGTTGGGCTACCAGGAGTTGATTTGGTACACCGATTATAGTGTGTAATAATACGATAAAATTGACAGTGTAACATATTCCCACTAGGATTGGCAAATGATGGATGCTTAACCATTTTTCAGATAACCTAGTCCCTGTTTTTATATTGAAAATGATGCAAGCTTTCAGACAAATAAGTTTGAGCACTTTAAAATATGAATCTGTGGTAAGTATTGGTTTGATATCAGTGGATTCTATGACCTTTTAAGTCATGTAGCATGATGAATACATAGGACATCAGGATATGATATAGTAGATTCACTACTCTTCGATTCCACCCTTGCACACATGTATAAATGAGGAAATGGAAAAGGCTAAAATTCAATATTGCAATTTGTAGCTTGATTCTGATTAGTTGGACTTTAACAGTTCATTGGTTATGTTGATCTTTAAGAGTGTCTCCGTGTTGTTTGTGATAGATATGCAATACGCCCTGAACAGTGGAAGTCAAGAAAATCAACAAAAGCATCTGTCATAAAGAATTCTATGCTGTCTTTTGCCCCAAGGAAACCATATCAACCAGAAAGGACATATTTCTTGCAAACACTACCACTCATCACTGCCAGAAAAAGGTGAAGGAGGTGAGGAAAGAAATTGATACTCGCATTGCTTCTGCACCTGGCATGCTTTTAAGTTCCAATTGTTTGCTTGTAAGGGATCAACAGCTAAGTTGAGAATGGCCGACAAGTGTCCTTCAGAGGTTACAGGACAGAGCAATTATAATTCTACCAAACATGCCAGTGATGATAGTGTTCTGAAAGCAAAAACAAAAGGCAGAAACAACAGAATGGAGAATAGTGGTAAGGAGAATGTTGTGGCAAGTAAACGAGAAGCCATCCAAATCGGTTGATAAGAAAGGGTTGTTTACGGCAAAAGGAGGATAGCTTGTCAAAATCTTCAAGAAAGAAGATGAAAGCTTGAGATGTGGGTTGTGTTTCCTTTTTCTCTTATTTTCTTTTTCTAGCTTCCTCGTATCCCTTTTCACCCTTAATCGCAGCCAGAAACCTTTTTATTTTTTATTTTTTTTCTGGCATTTGATAAAAATTGCCAAATTCTGTTGTTCTCCATAATAGTTGTTTTCTGCAGTAGGCATTTAAAGTGCAATTTAGTTCTGTTGATAGGTGTGTGCCATTGCTACAGTAGAAAGCTATTGTATTCACATATGTAAAAATCTGAGTTACATTGAGCATTTAAAACTAATAATAAACTCTGAGAAAAAACAAAATTTGGTGCTTTATAACTAGCACTTGCACTAAAGAAAAGACGTAAAGACCGCTCCATGGCGGTGACTATCAAAACTGAATAAAAGAATCTCTGTGAAGCATTATTTGCTGCCCTGCTACTTCCTCTTGCCATCTTATGGCGGCTTGGACCTGGCACAAGAGCATTATATGAATCAAACCTGATTATGGTTGAAAGGCTTGAAAATGCAGGAGTTAGAAGTTACTTGTTCTGCGTGGGATTAGATCTGCTTGGTGGTATCTTCCGAAAGCTAGAGTCCACCTGCTTGAAAGGGTCCTTGTCTGCTTTGAGAGCTTGTGAACATGAAGCCACAGTTGACATAGACGGTGAATACGCTTTTGTCCAGGGGAGACGTGCTGCTTCGGCTCCACTAGGCCAGGTATGTAGAATCAAGAAGAGTGCAAAAGTAAAAGCAGCCAATGTTCTAGAGTGGGCCTTCATGATTGAAATTGTGTGCCCTACTAACTAGTAGGGGGGAGGGGAGTGAACAAGAAGGCTTTTAAGGTCTTATTAAGGCTCTTAATTGTGCTGAGATGTATATTATTAGTTGTAAGATCTGGTGGAGATGTGCTGCAAGTGGTGGGATCATGTGATTCTGCTTTGACTGTTACATGTTAGGACTGACTTCCAGATTAGTTGTTATAGTCTAGAGATCGGCGGTCACGTGATAATTTTAAATTTTTGGTGGAGCTGAGGAAGTCGATATTTATATTGTGGTTTTGTCAAGGTATTGGTATTATAATAATGCGGAGTTTCAAGGATTATGTTTGTTCCTATCCGTTTCTAGTTAGTTACTACCCTATGAAATGAGTGCTGCGGGGGTGCTCCTTTCTTCTTGTTGGTTTTCGGCCGCTGCTGCAGATAAAAGAAGATCACACTTCTGACATTGAGGGGGTTGGTGAGGTCTGCGATGGGCAAATTAAATTATAAAACTAGCGTGAGCCTGATCATGCAGCAGCAGCAGCAGCAGTAGTAATGTGCTGCTATATTTAATTCTAGTATATACAGATGAAAGTTGTATATAAAAAGAAAAGAAATCATCCATCTAGTAAAAACTTGAAATCTTTTTCGGCCATATTTAATCATTTGTCCACAAATAAATTTGTCAAAGAAGGAAGGGGATTCCTGGTGTAGAACAACAAGCTAGTGAGAAGGAAAAATCACATTGAAGTTTGGAGTTTGTTATTAGTCGTACGTCCAAACTCTAGAAAGATCTCGCTTATGCATCCATGCATGTCACAAATTTACAAGTTACGATGACAATCTCCTTCCCAGTAGGCATCAACTTAGTTTGTAAACCTCCACCAAAAAATAAAGAACCATGTTCACCCATCTACATAAATTCTGGAGTAGTTCGAGTTAACTCAACCTTGCAACCTCCGGGTATTGAAAGACTAAAAGAGAAAAACAGTTATTTGAGATTTTGTTTTGCATTGGGAAATGATTATTTATACATTATCTATAAAAAAAAAAGTACTATTGTCCCAAATAAATTTTGTAATACAATTAACTGCTGAGATTAGACTAACTAATTATATAAGAAAGAAAGGAGAAGTTATTTCATATTTCTGGAGTTTCATATTTTTGGATCATGATTATTGTTTGCTCTATCCTCTCACATTAGGGTGGGTTCCACATGAATTTCGTCACGTGTGGACCCGTACTTATATGAGAGAGTGAAGCAAATTATAACTGTTCTAAAAGCATAGCATAGCATAGCATAATTTTTCGAAAGAAATACTCCGTCCTGCCTGCTATGCTATTTATTTGCGATTTCATGTCTCATCAATACATAAGATACCAGATATATTCAAACTAACATGAGCTAATAATAATACTATTCACTGAATTCAAAATGATGTCAAGATTACCCTTCATTTGCATAAAGTAGCATAATTTATTCGAAAGGGCCAATATTGTCTTTTGAGGATTCATCGAACCCACGCACTCGAATACCACCACCACCACTCTGGAGCGAAGCCTCCCTAATAATTCTAATACTAATTCGATAGTGTTAGATAATTTGTATGGTTTACATATTCATATTAACATTAGTAATTATATGCATAGAGATTGAATCCTCCGTCAAATCCAGGGTTGGTTAATCGTGGATTCCAAGTTCTATTCGAAATCATCGAGGTTGACCTCGGGTGATTTAATTTCAAATTATATGTTATAGATCCTGTTTTTTTTTTTTTCCTGTTTTGATTGTCATTTAATTTCTTTTTTCTGATTGATTCCAGTTGTTGGAGGAGGAGATATTTCGTTCCTTCTTTTCTCCAATATTATGCACTGTCTATCATTTGCTTGATTTTTTAATCTTCTTGTACTGATAAGGTTATATTAATTTTAAATATGTATTGGGATAATGAAATATTAGTTGTTGTTTTTTCTCAGACTATCTTGTCGTGGTTCTGGGAGGGGATTTTATTGGATTCTAAAAAATGTTGACTGTGCATAGCTGTATGAACTCACTGCTCTGGTATTCTGATGATTGTATACCCACAAGTCTCTAGCATTTCCTTTCATTTTGACCTTAAGACACTAAACCCAACGAGAGGAGTCAGAGATACAAAAAGAAAATAAAGTGTTACAACTTTGTCAACAGTCAACTACACATGATCGTTTTTAGCACTATGCTTGATATCTGAAGCAAGAAAAGTATCTATATTATGACTTGTGTTTGTTAAAAGGGATTTTTCTGTTTGTTGTATATGTTCTGTTCCTTTTCCTTTCAATTCCTTCTTGTTCTTTTAGTCCCAAGCATCCCTTCATACCTTTTTTTTGCGTCTCCCCAAGCATGCATAAATGCAGAGAGTTTGTTTTTCTAAATATTTCTATGTTTTATAAATGTGAAGTGTAGTCCAGGGTTTATGGGGTTGTCATGAGCTTGACATCTCAAAGTCAAGGGCTCAGATTAACGTTGATTTACTTGTAATAATTTCTTTTATCAATAATAGGGTATCTTACGTGTCACAATCTTGTCCATTAAATGTGGATTGGAAGAGCTATTGATTCTCATGGAACTGGAGACGATCCACTGTCTTTGTGTAGATGGTACTATATCATGAAAAATAATTGTTCTATGGCATGAAACTTAAGTTATTTTCCACTTTAATTGTTAGAAAAGATGCAATGCCTTTATATTTTTCAGTAGTTTCTCATGGAAAGGATTGTATATATATGTTTTTCTTGTTCTGTCTTGCATGAACTGCAGTGGACTGATTGCTTTCACAATATTGGGATAAGGCCTTCATCAGTACTTTCCAGCATTTGTTTTCCAATGTGCAATTATTTATATGAAAATAGCTTCTTGAGTTGATCTTCTATACACTTATCTACCAAATCTTATATGATTTATAATGTAATCCTCCTCTGAGCTTTAATATCTGTTGTTGTATGTGAAGAACAGTACGTGATTCCTGTATTATGGTTATATGTTAACGTGTTTGAACATCCTTGTAACCTCGTACAAGTCACATTTCTGGATGTGCTTTTGATAATTATGCATTTGTTTCCTTTGGTTCTCCAATTTGCTTATCATTTCTTTCCAGTTTCTGAACAATGAGCTACCCCAACCCTAAAAAAAGAAATATTTAACTCGTTTTTATAAATTTTAATGTTTCACAGGTTAATGGCAATTAAATTTTAGTTTATTGTTTAATTCTTTGTCTGTCTTTTATTTTCCCCAGCCAACAAGTTGTATTTTAGTCAAGCAACAAAGCCAAAGAACTTCCGCGACTTCTTTCATTTTATGACTACTGAATCTGTGAGATGGCAGAGAAAGAATGAGTAAAGCGCCTCCAAAAAGAATATGGAGCACTTTGTAAAGTATGCTCTCCTCTTATTTTCTCGCTATTAACTGTCAGTATAATGAGTATAAATCATAGAATTTTGGTTAGTCTCCTTCTGAACTCGAGTTTCTCCTTTTCACATCCATGAAATAATCATATGTGATGTGTTTCTTTCATTTAAAATTACAAGTGATGTATAATTTCTTACTAAACTTCCAAATCCTTTTGGATAGGGATTCTATGTCTTAATCCTTTGGCGGGTGTGTGTAGGACGATAAAACTGGGTTAATTCAATTGTATTGTTGAAAATGGTATGCTATGTATGAACTTTTTATCATCTCAACTTCTCCTCATGCTAAAGTTTGAGTATTGCCGTTCACTTTTGCTGCAAATATTCCCTTTTAATCAAATTCCATTGATTGCTTTCAAAAAAATAAATTCCATTGATCAGTAGTTGGACCTATTGGCAAGAACTGTGCCTTACTAGACACCCACACTGGACACCAATTTATGTTAAAAATGGCTTCCATTCTCCACATCTAATTATGTACTTATGGTATAACAAGCATTTTGAACCTTCTTTGTACAGAATATATTCAAAGCTAATGCACATAGACAATTGTGCTAAGGGATAGTCTTGTATTTTCTAGATTGTAATTCTTCTTCTTCCAAAATAAAAAATAAAAAATTGTTATATGGAGCATAGATGTTTTCAGTATTTTCTTTTGCAATTGTAGGAACTTGTTCCCTAATGCGTGGCTCGCCCTTGCTCAAATGACATTCTTGAGTGGCGTACGTTTACCTTTCATATGGCCAGTGATCCCTGATCCCTGTCATATGGCTGTGTCACTAAAGCAAGCATACACTTTAGACTAATTAATTGCATCTTGTAAATGGACATTGTTCTAATAATTCCCGCTTAGGCGCTAGCCCCCCCGCCGCATCGCTCAGGTGTTAAGCCCCCTCTTGCGCCTCGCTTAGGCTCAAGGCGGAAAAAAAAATCCCTCTAGAAAATTAGATGGGACTAGACGGAGAAATTATGGTTACAATTGCTTTTTTTATTTTAATAATTAAACTACAAAACGACGTTATAGGAATGGATGATGAAGTTGAGGGTTGTTCGGACCTTACTAGGGAGGCGGTTGGTGAAGCATCCGGAGCAAATAACGTGCTATAGCCTAAGAGAAGTAGTAGAAATGTTGGCGTCAGAAAACTCCATGAATAATATTTTTTGTCTGATGATGACACGGAGGAAGAGAGAGATGAGTAGAGTGTGAGTCCGATAGGGACATTATCTTGGAGGGATATGGATAAGAAGAGTTATAGATATAGAGGGTTATGGAGATGAAGACTATTAGTTTGTATTTTTTATTATTTGTTTGTGTTTGAATTTTGAACAATTACATGTTTATGTTTGAACTTTGACATTGACAATATGGATATGTGTTTGAATTTTAAGCAAATGTCTTTATTATCTTTATTATAGATTGTTTTGCTTTATATTATTGTTTTGTTTGGATAAATGTAAGATAAAATATTAAAATTGGTTTAGAATAAAAAATTCTGCCTAGGCCCCCCAGGCGCTAACCCCCCCCCCCCCCCCCCCCCCCGCCCCGCCCCGCCCCGCCCGGTCGCCTGCCTCCCGCCCTTTTAGAACATTGGTAATGGGGGAAAAGACTAAGCATAGGTGATGCTTGTATTTTTGACATATTTAAACAGCATCTATTCTGACCAAGTAGAGATCTAATAATTGGTAGCATTTAGTTCTGTCTGTCTTCTTGCTTAGCAGTACCATTTATAAATTAATTTTATCCTAAACTTAATGTTCAGATTATGTATTGAAGGGGAGCGAAGGGACTCCTTTTGCAGGTTTGTTATCCTTTCTTAAAGTTTGCTATTAGATTATTTCTTGTTCTAATGATACTCAATTGATTTTCTTGTCTTCTTTCATTATGCTAAGGTGGATATTATTATGGAAAGATCAAATTCCCTCCAGAATTCCCTCCAGAGTATCCATTTAAAGCTCCGGGAATCAGGTAGTTCAAGTTCTGTCCATAAAACTTCCAGAGTGAAAAGTTTATCAGTTTTCTATCTTAAAAAGTTATTTATTTATTTTTTAAAGCATCATTTACTTCACTATTTTGTACATTTTCACCTCGGTTTACTTTTTCACTACAAATGTCATTTTTTCCCGGCAGCATGACCACTCCCAATGGGCGGTTTATGACACAAAGGAAAATTTGCCTATCTATGAGCGACCGTAAGTCTTCAGATATTTTTTATAGTCATTATATGTTACTTATCAAGAAAAGTAGTTGGATATAGGCATTAACTCTTACATAACCTGAGAATTGATTATTGATTTACCTTTGCTTTCTCTTTTACAGTTCATCCATAAAGCAGCTGGAACCCAATGTGGTCTGTGTCAAGGTAATAAGTTGCCATTAATGTGGAAGCTGTGCCTTTTTTTATATATATAATTATTTATTTAAAAATTTCAGCTGTTTCTGTTTCTTCAACTTCTTTTGCTATTCTGTGTAATTTTACCTAATATGGCTATGCTTTTTCCTTATAGTAATGCCACTCTATGTCATTCTTTTAAACAAGAAATTCTATATACCTGAAACGAAATAACTCACCAAATATGATATCTTGTTCGAACTTTAGGTTACCGCTTTAAGAGTACCTATGCATTCCGTGTTTGCAAGGACCAATTGGTATTATCTGATCTGGACACTTGACTGTAGACTCTGTAGTTGGTCTAAATGTGCTGGTATGAGCAGTCTCTTATGTGTGTTGGAGCCCCTTTTAAATGTATGTCACCATTGGCTATAATTGTGTATCTAGCCAAAGAGAAGCCATCTAAGATGTAGTCATCGACATTGAAGATAGAATAATGCATTTTTATTACTATCGTTATTGATAACTTTTGATAAGCGTCTTTGATCTAAATTAGTATTTAACTCAACCCCTGTTGTAAAATCCTTCAAAAAGAATGACAACCAAGGAAAGGTGACTGTGGAAGAAGACATGAGTTCTTGTTTTTCTATGAGAAATATTATGTGGATAGAGCTGTATTGAGTTCTGTAGGTGATGCTAGTATAGCTGGCTGTCAGGTTTGTTTCTTAATTGAGTTCCATGCAAGACAATAAAGTAATAGAGAAAATTTCTTATCATTTCGCTTGAAGGATCAACTTGTTTCATTTAATTGCTTTGAGGGGAATACGTGGCTCCTGCTAAAATTGTCCTTTTTTTTTTCAAGATCAGATTCTTAGATTTTATCATTTGAAGGTAGCAGATTATATGATCCATTTCATGGTTTTATAGGCAAATGGATTCTATATGGGACCTTATTTGGTGTCATTTAACTGGATGGCTAGGTTAACTTGGGTGGACAATAAATTTAAAAATAATATGCCAGCTATACAAAGAGGTGGCCACAGGTGCTTTTTTGATTCCTCCCTCTGATTGAGGAATGGTTCATCCTTATCTCCAGCCCTTTTCCTACCTACCCCACAGAATTAGCACCCCAGTTCTTCAAAAGTGAACTAGTGTCAATTCTAGTTCGACTCTATTTGATCCCTACTGCTTACAGATGCTGCTTCTCATGATCATACGGATCATCTATTTGGTTTCTATTCTGTGTATGTCTCACTCTTACTTAGCATGCATTTTTATTTTTTACTTATCTATGCAGATGGACAACAATCCTACCACTCTCTTGCGTTCGATTGTAAGAAGTGAGTCCACTATAATCTTCATTCAGCTCTTTCGCCTTTGCTGTTTTATGACAGAATGTTACTTTTGTTTGGATTATGCCCAGAAGTTTTCATCTCTTTTAGATTGCTATACTGTGCAATATTCTCAACAAGTCACTTCTTAATCATTGAAAAGCACACCAAGCCTTAATTGGTTTCACAGATTTATTTTTCTTATATTATTCCATTTTCCTCTTCCCTTGGTGGACACTGCTGACTAGATTTTTTTTGGGTAGAAAGCACTGCTGACTAGATTAATACTTATCTGACATTTCCTTTTTCACAAACAGCGTAACATTTAGAATATGTTTCTGGAGTTTGTGGAGAAATATGAAGAGCAGCAGCTCTTTGAGAAGACAGCATATGGTATCAGAGCGGTCAAAGGAAGAAAATTTGAGACCATTGTTGGACAAAAGATGTAAAACAATGAGAGAAGAACTGCATAGAGTAGAAGAAACCCAAAAGGATGAGAAAATCCGCAAGCGGCAGTAGTAGCTAGGTGCAATGATCCTACGAGGCCAGCATACTTCTCCAATGGAGCCGATAAACTGTTCAGTATATCAATCTATATGTCTTCCACCAGTCATCATGTGCACCTACTTTGCAAACAAAAGCTCCTATTCAGACCCTCCACAATACTCGGAGTAAAAAATGCCCCAGCTTCTTTCTTAGTTACTCAATTCACGTAGTAAGTAATGATATATTATGACTATTTGCCTTTTTTAATTTAATGAAAGCATTTACTCCACTAGTTAATGCGAACTTCCTTTATGGGGTATGGTATGTATATATCACATACTCCCTTGTAAATAAATATTCTCTCTTCTTCTTTGGAATCCAAATCAAGCAAAAGCTAATGGGAAAAAAGGTCGTGCATTATTAGCCCAAGACCGGATTTGTTGAATAAAGGGAAGGTAAACTATCTTGTTGGACCATGCACACGCTACATATCTATATTCTAGTGGACAAGACGAGTTTGAGTTTCAATTCCTCTGTTCTTATTTTTGGGATTACGTACATTTACTTGCTACTACTAATTTGCCTTGACAGACACGCAAGTGTCAGCCGCCAGTCATTTATGGTACGTAGAAGCTTTCATTACCGGATGCGCTTTGCAACTATATACCAAATACTTAACTATTTCTATAAATTATGTGTCTGACTCTGCCCCCTCATGACTACGTACGTACACATGAAAAGCGATCGAGCAGTAGAAAAGATCTGATTTTAATTTCTCTCTGTTTTTAATTCTTGATTTTTCCAGACTTTCGACTGCTACGGGCGGGCCTGTTTACTTGGTTACATATTACTTAACCACTAAAAGTTGTTGGAAGAGGCTGGCTACGCAAAGGGTAGAGAATTTGTTACCAGAAAATTGAAATTTCAGAATTCTGGTTGAGTGCCGGCGTTGTTGTGTATTATTGACTGTATCGAACAAAATCAGAGTGCACCATTGGGATTTACTTTATTAAAGTTTCTAAGAAACTCATTTTATGTTGTCCTTTGTTCAGCTTCTTAAAATCTAACACATTAAATAGGCAATTAGGAGGAGCAAGCATTCGTCCACTTATTATAGCTTTAAAATGAGGATGGATGGTTTAGCTGAAATAGACAGTACCAATCCCAAGCTTTTAAACAATTAATGACCGTGCATTACATGAAAGCTAACAATGACAAATTAAAAGAATGATGCTTGTAAGAATTCCAAACCACTCCTGTTGTAAGAGAGGATAATTTGCTCAACTCTCTCAAACAGAGACGGATGCTCGCTCGTCTTTTACTAACTAGTTTCACAAGTAGTTGGTTTCAACAACTCGACAGAAATCACAGGCTCTTCACCATTAAACAACATTGAACAAATCAAGATATGGAGATTGGGGAATTACTTATCCCCAATGTGCTATATATGTGGTGTGTTTTAGCTATAACCGGCCTTCAACTGCATCATATAATTAATTATATGCATACAAGGGGTTTATTCTACATCAACATTGGTGGGACTAGAAGGATTAATCTTTCTATCCCTGCTCAGAAGTCTCTTCAACGACCTCAATCGCGTTGGGGCGGGCGACTTTTGATCTTCTTCCTCATTAATCTGCCTTGGTATATCAATTACCAAATGCCCATCTGACATATTACTACTACCAGTACTAGTAGATACTGATGATGATGATGATGATGATGATGATGATGAATAAGAAGAAGTAACAACACTTTGATGCCCATCTTCCAAACAAGAGCCCAAAGTGCTAACCCGAGTCACATTTCCCCAAAACAATACATTTGTTGGGAAATTGAGGGATTCTGAAGAAACCGCAAGGCCAGCAGCAGATGAGTCGTCTGCTGCTGCCGGTGTGTTATGTGTAATCTCCTGCAATGATTCGGGAGTTGAGGAAACTGGGTTTCTACAAAGTGGGCAGGTAGAATGGGATTGAAACCACATATCAATGCATTCTACATGAAAGCCGTGATTACATTTTGGTAAAAGCCTGGCCCTTTCTCCTTCTGAGACCTCTGAGAGACAAACAGAGCATTCCAATCCATCTTTGAAATCTTGGCGAGAGAATTTTATTACTGGTATGGATTTAAGGACGGAGGGATCGAGACCGTGGCGTAGGGCGGTGACAGCAGCTAATTCACGATGGCCGGCGGCGAAGTCTAGGCGGCGGCGGCGGCGTGTGGTGTTGCCGCCGTCTTGTTGTACGCGGCGCCAGTACCACTTGGTGTACAGGTGAAGGAAGACTACAAAGACTACGACCACAAAGAGGAATATGATGGCTACCACCATGATTTTGCCTGTTAACTCAACCACGGGTGATTCTTGCAGTTTATTACTAGGCTCGGTTGAATCACCCATATTTTTATTTATTATTAGAAAGAGGTAAGGTTTATAGTTAGTTTCAAGATTTGAAACAAAACGAGACAGGGGAGGAATCTTGGAAAGTTGTAAACTTTAAAGTGAAGGGGAACTTATGGGTTGGTTGGAGAGAAAGAAAGAAAAGATCAAGTTAATTGGGAACGAAGGCAGGTGCGTGGAAAAGTTGGGTTTTATAAAAAGGTGAGATTTTTGTTAGGTTTGAAGGATTAATAAGAGGATGAGGAAGATGATGGTGATGATGAATGTATTTTCTTTTGGGTCAAATGATGGGAATTGAAAGTGACAAAAAGCCCAAAGACCAAAAAAATTAGCAGTCAGCCGAGAGAGAAAAATAATAATAATAGTCACAAGAAGACTCTTCCTTCCTTCCACCGGCTGCGTTTTGGGGAGAGAGTTCAAAGTCCTGAAATTTCACTCGGTTTTGCATCTTCCCTTCCCCTTCCCCTTCCCCTTCCCCTTCCCCTCTCTCTAGTCTCTCTTTTCCTTCCAGTAGGAGACGACCACAAACATTAATTACTTACCTGGAAATATCAAATTCAATTCCCTATATTTAACTTGTTACAACTTTTAACTTATTTTTGTGTTGGTCAGTCAATCAAATAAGCAATTAAGCAGATGCTTACTTTGTTAAAAAGTCGAGTAAGTCAGAAAGTTGAAAAATGATCTCATCTACATATTACGCATCAAAAGAGTGAAAGGTAGTTTGTGGAGCATATCAACACGGTCGGTGTCAGGCGGCCTCTTACATAATTTTATTGTTTTAAAAAAAAACAAACAAAAGATGAGAATATTTTTCAAAGACTAATTACGTGCAATCCACTTTAAAAATGACCTTGATATTAATTAAAGATCCCAAAAATCAATTTTTTCTTCTCCCACGGTGGGCTCTCCCTAGGAGTCTCTAATTTTGGACATGTATAAAGTGGAATAGGAGGAGGAGGAGGAGAACTAATTTGTCTTTAATTTTATCATCGATAATTCTGAGCATGCTTTCTCCCTGGGGGGGACCGCAGAGTTCAAGTTGTTGGTCAATATGTCCAACATGACACCCAAACAGTCTACAACTCTTATACCATATAACATACATGACTAGTGTTAACGATTAAAATTATCGGGACGATCAGTCCAAAACGCGTTAATAATAAAGAACCCAAATCATATTGAAATGATAAATGTTTGAACAAGTAAAAACAAAAAATAACAATACAAAGATTTACGTAAAACTCCAAATTGAAAAAAAACCATAGGTGATAAGTCGGAAATCCACTAAAAAATAGTAACAATATTACAGAAATCTCATTTTCTCTACAAAACCTCTCTCTCTCATGATACCATATTTGACATATACCGAATAACGAAGAACAACAATGTTTCTTCATACACATGGTATATATCACTACCTTTCGATATTTACCGATGTGTATAAATAGTGCTTGTTGTTCAACGTTGTATAACAACATAACTCTATGCATATCGGTGTGTGCTTACGTGCATCAAGATAGTGAACGTTGGTTGAACTATATCTTCCGGGTTTGACTGTTTGGTTTCTAATATGTAATCTCTCTATTGTATAATGTCTTTGTATTTTGTGATGTTGCATGTTCTCCCATTTCTTCCAAATAATGTGAAGATATTTCTTGGTAAATACCCCACCGTCCAAAATCTCATAAAGTGAATCTACTCCTTATCTCTCCACTAGTGCAACTTTATAAAATATTTAATCACCACTCTAGATATTTACACCTTAACAACTACTTTTTACCCCCTCACAAAGAGAGTTAAACTCTTTCAATGCCCTCTTTTATATCAATACTAAAATTTATATACCCATTCATCATACTTTCCAAAATTAACCTTAACACACTTTATTTATTTATTTATTTTTAAATGTCGTAATAATTTATCCTAAATGCCTTAATCTATTAGGATAATTTATATCCTAACTTAGGAGAAAGGTCTAGGTAGGGTAGGGGAGAGGATAATTTAGTGCCTTCATGGGGAGTGGATAATTTATTGTCTTCATTGCTCTACTTCATAATTATCTGTTGTCAACAAGATTTGAACCCTCAATTTTATATTTATTAAAGTAAGTCATACTAATGAACCAAATGACCATATCGGTACACACTTAACTTTATTAACCATAAATAATAATGATGTTTAAATTTATGTTATATTCCAATTGATGATGACTTAGCTCTCGGGTATAGCCTCCAATCAGCTGACTTCTCTAGACCTGCACAAATGTCCATGCGGAACGACGACGAAATGTTGTCGCGGGACTCCTCTAATGAAGTTAATCAGTAAACAAAGTTCAAAGATAGGTAATTAAACGCGTGTGGAGTTCTCTTTGTGTAAAAATTATGTCCAAAAACTCTTTCTACCCTCCCAAGTCACCTTATATAACCCTTCCTACCTTCTTATCAGACTGCCTGCTCACGCACGTGCACAGTGAGTTCGGTCGGGAGTGTCCTGTCATTGTGCAAAGGTGTTGCTCGAGGAACGACTGTGTGCTTGAGGGGCTGCCGTGTGGGCTTCTCGACTAAAGATTGTTCATTTGGCTCGCCCAAAGACGTCCCATCACCTAACTTGTACGTTGTTTGAAGTACAACTATGTTATCAAGAGACGACTATGTAGGCCCTTTACTTAAAGAGTGCTCCCCCCGACTTAGGTCATGATTTAATGATCTCCAGACTTGAACCAGCTTATACGAGCCTATCTTTCACCTTCATGCCCAGGCTAATGGGGGAACTAGTCTGATTGGGCTTGTCCCAACACCAATCTTAGTTAAACAAACAAAAAAAGTTAACAAAAAATAGGGGCTCATTTCTTCCTTTTACGAGGTAATTGTTACATATCATAGTCATTGGAAAGTTTCAATTTCACATTTCCTGTAATTTATTTTGTTTATATGCAATAATAGTGCCGAAAACCATTTTTCTGGGTGGAACGAGTGTTTGAGAATTTAACTCTGGTTCAAAATAGTAATTCAAGTGCCTTTTAATTTTCGTTTCGAAAGTAAAATTGGAAATAATGATTGTGCAGTTCCCAGATCTTCTCTTTCTCTATAATTTAATTTAATTATTTCTACCCAGCCTCCATCATTTCTTTTCGAAATTTATGTGGAGTACTTTCAAACTAAACGATCGATCATTATAAACTTTTGAAAAATTTTTAAGCTAAAAATTGAGATAATTCATTATCAATTATGAAATTATAAATTTTATAATAAATACTATTTTGTCGATAGTTATTATTCTATTAACTAAAAAATTAATAAAAATCATGTGTCAATTTTAATTTGGAAAATATATAAATTAATTTTAAAAAGTCAATAATAAATTTATAATTTACAATAGATGGAGTATATATGACAAGAATTTAGTTTAGGAGCACAATCACAAAAATGATCTAATAACTAAATAGTCGGGCTTAATTGGAAACAATTAAGTTCTTTTAGACAAAATGTTCAAATTAGAGATGATATTTTCTCTTATTCATAACGACCAGACCAACAATGCATGATTCTTTGTTACTTGGTCTTCTACCAGTTAATTGTAGTAATCAATGAGCCCCGTTTCACCACCGCCTTGTTTATCATCATGTTTAGTAGATTATACTTATTACAATTATATTGGGTTAATATATGTTTTCATCATTGTGATAAGGATCGATTTTCATTGTGGTCATAAACTCTTTTTTTTTTTTTGACAAACACATTACTATAATCGTTAAATATTACAAAAAGATCATTCGTTAAAGTTTCGTCATTGCTGACTAAACTAACGGCTGACAAGTATTTCTTATGTGGCATGTGGGACTTAACTTAGGTGGATCCTTTAATCTTAATAAAATCAATGAGGGATAGTATATACATTTAATATTCATCTTCTTCTTAAAATTAAACCTAACCCTAATTCTTTTTCTCTTTCCTCTTTCATTCCCTCCATTAACAACTCATCCGCAAAAGATCTCATCTGTTCAATAACTCCAATTAATTTCAATCAAATTTTCGCAACTTCTGATCATTAAATTTCTGCAAGTTCCGATCTAAGTTCAATAGCCCCAATTAATTTCAAAATCAATAAACCCAAAAATCAGCACAACAAACCCAAATCAGCAAGGTACATCCTTCTCTTTCTTATTCCTCTTTCAAACCATCATAGCCAGACACATCTCACCATAATGTCAAAGAATCTGGTCAATATATATATATATATATATATATATATATATATATATATATATATATATATATATGGGAGATGATTCATAGTAAGCGTTTGCTATGACAAATCATTTTTCTCATTCGATATCTAAGGTAACTGAGTGCATGAAATAAATTTTTTTTTTTTAATAACCATTCTGCTAGGGGTGGCCAAATGAACTGGTTTTTTCGGTAATCGGACAGATCTGAACCGATCGGTTCGGTATAGGTCCGGTACCGGTTCGGTATAGGTCTGCCATTATAAAATTCGGTATGTACCGGTTTTATTATTTTATTATTATCATTAATAAAAAATAATTATTAATAATAATAATAATAATAATAATAATTTTCGGTATAACCGAACCGAACCGAACCGGTTTATTGGTATACCGAACCAGTCCGACCGATTTCGATATATGAATTTAGATGATTTCGGTACCGGTTCGGTTCTGTAATGTCCTAGAATTTTCATGTCATTATAAATTAAAAGTATTAATTTAATCTCTAACGAATTAGTTTTACGAGATTATTTAAATCTTTTTATGTGATTAATTAATTACGTGATTAAATGATTATGTGATTAATTACTAGAATTAATTAAAGGGGGTCACTAATATGTTATTTAAATTAGTGAACAAACCCCAAAGTTTTAATATCAAAATAATTGATAAGTTTCCTATTAATTAAATATTCAATTAAATTGAATATAATGAGTTAATTAAATATAATAAATTAATTAATATGATTATTAATTAATGTAAATAATGTGAAATATTAATAATAATATTTATTAGTCCATTTAGTAATTTAATACTAATGGGTTAGAGTATTTAATTATTTATTCAATCTAATTATTTATTTAATCATGGATTGAATAATTAATGTGTAAATTATTAAATTAGCCCAACATGGATCAATTAGTAGCCCAAGTGAAGAATAATAAAATTTGACAAATTAGTAGCCCAAACAATTTAATAAGAGCCCAATTGGTATTTTAAATAAATCTCAATACTTGACCCACTTGGAAAAACAATTATATAACCTATTAATTATTTAAAAAGTAAGAAAGTGACAATTATTTTGGGACAAGAAAAGTCATCAGCCGACATGCTTGGGAAAGAGAGAAAAAATGATTTTTGTTTTTATTTTGGTTTATTTTTCATTTATTTAATAAATGGATTGCTTGTTTTATTTTTCAAGTACATGGGCACCATCCCTCTTTTCACCAACTAAGTCATTGGCTAGTTTTCTTGTGTAAATATCCATATAGGTGCATAATGGTCTAGATTATTAGATATATTATGTGTATCTATTAATTTTACAAGTATACTTGCATTGGTAAATATTGCACTTCATTATTTTTTCTCCAAGTTCCACAAGAGAGAGTTTGAGAGCAAAGTATTTTGAGAGAGAGCAAGAGAAGGAGAAGGAGTTCTAAGCTAGTTCATGTCATATTCTTTCACCACCTATTTTGGAAGAAAAAGGAGAATAACCATTAAATCAAGGTAATGGTTATTCTAAATCTAATTTTTGTTTTTAAATTAAATAAATTATCATGTTAGTATAAACATGTTAATATAATTAATAATATGTGGTAGTAATATTTATGTCATGCTTGAGTTTAATATGCTTGGTTTGTATTTTAGTATATATTGTATATTAAAAACATATGTTTAGTAGTGTGTAAATAAGTCTTGGAATATTGACCAAAAATATTTTTATAACACTTAGATTTGATGTTCTAATATTATAGAATATTAAATCATGAGAAAAATAAAGTTTGAATCACTCAAAATGGAGTTATACACAAAAAATTATGATTTGTGGTAGTTTATGTGATGTAAAAAATTTTTATAAAAAAAATGTTATTAAATCATGAAAAATTAAATTTTCATGTTATAAATTGATATTAAGTGATTGGTAATTTTTTTGGATTTTTATTGAGGATTTAAAGCTTACTTGATGGTATAATTTTTATTAAAGTGTGTATTGTCGGAACACTGTTCACATTCTGCTGGAAAGAAAAAAAAAACACTCGCCGCGCAATGTGCGCAAGCTTATTTGGCTGAAGGACGCGGAGCCAAGCGACGTCGTTTGGCGTCGGTAAAAGTTACTCAGCGCGCATACGCACGGAAGCCGTCTCCGGCTTCTCAAAACGGCACCGTTTTGGGCCGTTCTTTCTGTAGGCATGCGCAATGCGCGAATTGAAATTTCTGACGACATTACGATACTGCCCCTCCATTCGTTTTTCGGCGGAATTACTATTTTACCCTCAGATCAGTTTTCAACTTATTTACAGAAATGTCATTCGGGTTAAATTTAATTAATTTAAATATTTAAAAACTAATTTAAAATTATAACAAAAATAATAATAATAATACAAAAATGATATTGGGGAGGATATTTTTCATTAAGTTTAAATATTTAAATATTTAAATATTTTAAATATTAATCTAGTTAGCTAAACCATGGTTAAGTTAAATAAATTTATTACTTATTTATTAAAATGTTAATAATAAATAAAGGTGATAAATTAGCAATTATTATTTAATTCCTATTAAATAATAAAAAAAATTATAAATTATTTATTTATTATTTAAATATTATTATATAATAAATAAGGATAATTAAGTAATCAATTATTATTTAATTAGTATTCAATAACGATTAATGGAAATTAAGTTATCAGATTAACAATTTATTATTTAATTTAAATAATAAATAAGGATGAATTGATTATTATTTAACCTTAAATAATAATTAAAATTAATTAAATAATTAATTATTATTTAATTGACATTAAATAATAATTAAGGAGGATTAAAATTAGTAAACTATTATTTAATTTCCTTAAATTAAATAATAGAAGGTTAATTACTTAGTTAACTATTAGTTGATTAATATTAAATTAAAGAAGGTTAAAATTAAATCAATAATTATTTATTATTTAATTATTATTAAATAATAAGTAAGTACAATTAGTTATTATTTATTTTAAATAATAACTAGAGTTAATTAATTAATTTCTATTTAACCAAGATTAAATTATAATTAAATAGAGATTGAGATAAGTGTCCAACACTTAAGAAAAATATTTTCTAACTTATTAAATTATTAACCTAATTTGATTGAGGGTCTATAAAGTTAATAATATTATTTCAACTGATGTAAATTATGTTTTAATATTTATGTGTGGTAAATAAGTTCCTTAGTGAGCGTATAATTATGCAAATACGTCGTAATAATTATTAGACCAACTTTATTAATGTTAGGTCTTTCAAAGCCATTTAGTTAAAGTTAGACATTAATTGTAGCTGAGCGGACAGACAAGTTCCTTATCTCTAAACTCATTTCATTGAGTAAATTATTTATTTAAGCTTGAACTGTTATTTCCAAGCATGCTTTGAGTGGTTTAATTTCTTTACAATTATTTCACATCGATATTGTTGTTATTCGCACTTGTTGCACTTGATATTGTACAGTCCTTGACTTGAACTTAATTATTGTTCTACTGCTTACAGAACTGTTCAAAGTAGGTCTAAGTTATTGTTCGGCTAGACATTTATGTTAAAAAAATTTGGTCAATATATATATATATAGACACACACACAAAAATACATACATACATAGTATCTGCCTTTGTATATAACACATGAAAATTAACAAAATCTCAAAACTTTTTGGATTAAATCAAACTTTCTTCACCTTTTTGTTTTTTAGTATATATACACTGTATATTTCTATAAAAAAAAAATTAACAATCCAACGGTCCAAACAGCTCTGATGGAAAATGTTCATCGGTGCCAGCGGGGATATCTTCGAATTCCACAATCGGGAGGAGCTCCCGGATTAAAACAACGAACAGTGGCAGGTATTCAGGCATTCGGGTCGGGCTTTCCTGGATCCAATATTAAGCGGAAGAGAGAGAAAGTGAGATTCCTGATGAAACCCACAAGGGAAAGTAAATGTATGAAGAGTAGCTTTTTTAAAAATTTCTTGAAACCCACCAATCCACAAGGGAAAGTAAATTCGATTTCAAAGAATACCCAATATTGTATATAATAAGCAAAGTCAAAGAATACCCAATATTGTATATAATAAGCCCCTGTTGTTCTTTCTCTCTCTTCCTCCTCTGGCCGCTTCACCTATGTTGTGTGAATGGATGAATCTGGATATCTAGGGTTTATAATTTTTGCCTCAAATTAATAAACCATCTCTTGTACTAACAATTTCAATAATATGTTGATGGTTGATTCTTCAATAGATATCAATAGCAGCAACTCATCAAGAAGAAAAATGTCAGATGTTAATCATTTACCCTTTTACAATTCGTCTTTTATCAAGCTTTATCCCCAAATTCTTTCTTTTGCTTTTAGATTTCTGGTATTTCTTCTCTCTTCTTAAAGTTCCCTAACTTGGGTTTTTTGCTATAGATCATGTATATGTCAGTTATGTGTTTGTTGGGTTATGCAGATCTTCATTGTTAGCTTTTAGTCTGAATGTAAGGAATTAGTTTGTTTAATTGTTATTTTATTTTATTTAATTATTGTTTTATTTTATTTGGTTTAATTTTTGTTTAAATATTATTTTACTTTTTATAATAATTTAGTATATATATTTTTTATTATTATTTTGTAATGCCTTGTTGATTTAGAAATGATAAGAGAGGTGGTGGTGGATTCCACATATTAATTGTCATCATAAATGTGACATAGTTAGCCACCTGACCAAATGTGCGACATCACCTCTTTTCACTCATGACATACACGTGCAGTATTTTTTTTTATTTTTTTAGACGAAATGTTAAGGAGTGATTTTTTTTAAAAAAAATTCGATTATAGTAAGTGTGTGCATGTATATATATATATATATATATATATATATATTGAATAGTCTTATTTTTTTATAAGAAATTTTTTTCTTTTCATTTTTAGAATATTAAGATTTGCGTAAAACATAATTTTTTAATAATATTATAATTTAAAGACTATAATTTATTTTCAAAAATGAAAAAAGATTCTTGTTATTTATTTTTAAAATTTTCGTTAATATTGCCTTCAGCTGGTACATGCTTCATTAGCCACATTAAAGTTAGTCTCAAAATTTCTGTAATCTTGTTTAAGGGTTTGTTAAAAAAAAAAGTCTCAAAATTAGTCGGCCTTAAATCTTAATGTAATTAACATGGATTGGCCTATGCTACCAACAAGCAATCTACTGATTTTAATTTTCATACCAAATCAGCTAGCTAGCTAGATTTTAAAGAGTAATAAAATGGTTAGCCAGTCATATCTCTTGACGAAATTGAATATTGCCAAAAATTCAACTTATGTACGTAGGTACTAAATTCTTGTGAAAACTTTAATACAAGCCAAGCCAGCAATTATACATATATATATATATATATATATATATATATATATATATATATATATATATATATATTCACACACACACAACACACAATTCATTTTCTGTTCTTGGAAATTCATATTTCCACATCAAAAAGGAAATGAATTAATAAGTTTTGCACAAGTAAAAATGATGTATCTAAACACTGAGGGTGGAACCTACCAACTACTATTGATGTACGTGGAAATATGAATTCCCAAGAACATAAAATGAATGACGAGTATATAGGTAATCGATAGATACAGTAAAGCTTAATTAAAATGAAATGGGAAGGAGAGAGGTAATAATTAAGGGAGTAATTAAAGAATTAATAACATGCGGTAGTAATTATATGCATTAATTATTATAATAGAGATGAAGAGGGAGAGAGAGATCTGAATATACATATATATATATATATATATATATATAGAGAGAGAGAGAGAGAGAGAGAGAGAGAGAGATGAATCAGTAGAGGTGGTAAAATAAATCTGATAAAATAAATCTGATGCAGCAGGTGAGGAGGATAGGTGATGATCAAACGGGGAAGCCGTCCAATTGAGAGTGGTAGTGATGGTGACGATAATTCTTCTGTATCATCATCATGTACATCAACAATATTAAACAACATCACAATAACAACAACAACAACTACAATAATAATAATAATAATAATAATAATAATAGTAGGCATCATTATAATATCTATCTATCTATATGCTGCTTTCCTAACACTTGGCTTGACCATATATATATAATCGGGTAGACTACTAAAAGTTCTCTCCGTTTGACCAAAAAAACAACAACAAGTGAGTTAATTCCAACGTCCGTGCACGTACGTACGTCAAATATTTATTTTCAGAAACTCCCAAGAACAAAATATGGAATAAACCTGTCCATATATATCTTCAAATTATGTGTGAATAATAAAAACGACTGATCAGTTGGTTAATTCCTAGCTAGCTCGTTCATTAATATGTTTAAGCGTTCAAATTGAGCTTTATATTCCATGCATGATCTCCCTAGCTAGCTAGCTAAATATTACAACAAAGGCCATTTAGCTAGGCAATATATATATACGAGTTAGTTCGTTAATTAGCTGCTCAGCTCATAAAAAGATTTGTTTGCCAAGAAGTCGTTAATGATTGATTAATTCTTAAATATCTAATTAGTCCTTATATATATTAATTAATTAAACTAGACTTATAAGCTCCATAGACCTTAGATACATTAATTATAATGGAGCATGCAGTACGTACGTACTCCCTTTATAAATTCTTACAAGAATTGAATAATATGTTACAACTATTATTATAATTACATTACATGCATGCACGCATGTATCTTAAGGGTGGGTAATATATGTAACATTTAAAAGTCGTTGGAACGAACAGTAACTAATTCCTTGCTCGATCTCACGCACATTTGTAATTTGTAATTAAGTTTGGGTTGAGACCCATAAATAAATTGTCTACAAAAGCTAGCAAATGGGGTTGGGGTGGAACTATATATATATATATATATATATATGTGTATTTATCTTCTGATCTGCTGTTAATTTGAACTCTCTTCTTCTCCCTTTATTTCTTTAATGCTAAACCATAAAAAAGGATAGGCTAGGCTAGGCTTGCTGCTGCTTAATCAGTAGAATAAGTTTCTTTGGGATCTTCTTTAATTTGAGATATTATATAGTATGTCGTTAATACGTCTTTGATCATGATGAACCAGCCAGCCAGCCAGCCATTCATAAAAAATTACTACTAATATTTTGACAAATCACATGCATGTTGTTTGCATGCACTTCAGAATTTTCCTATTATGTATGTGCAATAGTCTTTTATTAATCTTTTTACTCTAATTAATTTACGGCTGCACACAAATCTACAACAGTTGATATCTCTACAACTTACCTGTTATTTATATTTAAAAGTTTCTTAATATGTTTCTTGATTTATTTAAGAGATTTATTACTAGTTAATAGTATATATATATATATCTAAAGACGTAGCTTGCTATTTATAAGATATCCACATCAACAGTCGAATTGTATGATTTTTAAAAACAAGCAATCACAACTAAGTGCTTGTTCGACGGAGCTAGCAAGGTGATGTGATGGAGATGAGATATATGAAACAGTTTTCGATGTAGAGCTTTTGATAAAAATAATTTTTAAGAATATTTAAAATAGTATTTTGACTATATATATATATTAGGATAACCCGTGTCTGAAGCTACGGTACAACTAATATAACAATTGAGTACTGTATCCAATATTTCTAGATTAAAAAATTTAAAACTGTTGTGGACTCTCAATTCTATAATAGAACTGAGAGTTCAACCATTAATACAAAAAGATTGATACTCAATCTAGTCACAGTTTTTTTTTAGGCAAACATTAATGTGCTACTCATTCTCAATTTAAAATTAGTTCTTGACAGGTTTGAGTAATTAATTGATTGACGATGGCGGGCTCAAAATTGTGTAATATAGTGTGTTGGGGTATCCCACACACATTTTCTTTACTGACAAAACAGAATGAGAAGTTTGACAGCATTTATTTGCCTCCAGTATCTCTAACCATCTATCAATATGATCCATGAATAGTATTTCATGTGAAAAAATGGTAATACTGCAAGCCATTTGGTGGGATCCAATGAGAAAAAAAAAAAGATGTAAAAATTCAAAAGAAAGGGTTTTGTATATATACCCAAAAGTATAAAATGAGTCATCTAAATCCAAACAAAAAAGTATTATCATAACACCAACAAAATCGCATCATCATAACATTTTTTCCTCTATATTTTTTTTAAAATTGGACAACAGATTCTCATATCATGAGTCAGAGCCTATTACAATAGTTGCTCTCGATATAGCCCGCAAAAATACCAAAGAGATGACACGTAATTGCTCGTGTCTGAAAGCACTGCGTAAATTAAAATTCTAAAAAAACTCTATTACCTAAAGACTCTTTGTAATCTAAAATAACTTACAAATCAATTAAAATAAATCTGAACCGTTCATATGATTTCCCCCCAAAATTAATTTACACGTGAAAATATAATGACCGCAATACCCGAAAAATATAAAAATGACGTCAATACTAAAAGGGTGACCAATGTTGTTTACGTGCAAATTATTTATTTATTTATATATTATAATTATAATTATTATAATTATAATTATTTTTATTATTATTAGTAGTAGTAGTAGTAGTAGTAGTAGTAGTATTATTTTTATTATTATTATTATTATTATTATTATTATTATTATTATTATTGTTACTATTATTAAAATAATCATTGTTATTATTATTACTATTATTATAATTATTATTGTTATTATTATTATTATTATTATTATTATTATTATTATTATTATTGTTATTATTATTATTATTACTATTATTATAATTACTATTGTTATTATCATTATTATTACTATATTATTACTACTACTACTACTATTATTATTATTATTATTATTATTATTATTATTATTATTACTACTATTACTACTACTACTACTACTACTACTATTACTATTACTATTTTTATTATTTTTATTATTATTATTATTATTATTATTACTATTATTATTTTTATTATTATTATTATTATAGTGTAGTGGTAAATTGGATTTGAGCGAAAAATGTGAGTGGATAGATTTTTGAAAAAAAAATATTGAATTGAGGGAAAAAATGAGAGATAGATTAATGACTGTTGGATGTTGAAACCCCAAATAATTTTAGACTGTTGGATGTTGAAACCTAAATTGATTTGAGGCCGTTGGATGTTGTAGCCTTGAAATTTGAGCCTGTGACGACCCCAAATTCGAGTTCTTTAATCTCGAGTTTAGTTCTCACTATACAATACCTACTAACAATTAAATACATATATTGCATTTAAACTTCGCGGAATAATACAAAAGGTTCCTTATAAAAAGGCTACACTGTAATGACCACGAATTTCATTAGTCATTGTAATTATAATTAATAAATAATTAGCAATGAATTTAAAATTTTTGGTACTAAATAATTGTGCATTAGATAATTAAATAAATGTACTTATGTATGTGTATATTTATTTAAAAAATTAAAGCAAGGTGTATAATCAATTAAAACAAATCTAATTGGATTATATTTTAAATTCAAATGAGTTGTTAAACTAGGTCAAAGATATTAACCTAGTAGCCAAGTAATTAATTTAATTACTAGCCCATGTAATTAATTTAACAAGCCTAATACTTATTTTAATTAAATGTAGCATAGTTATTTAAATGCTAGCCCAATGTGTTATTTAAATTGAGCCCAAATCAATTCAATGGATGAACCCAATATATTTAATCCTAAGGTCCAATATGGAGCCCAATAGGAAGTCAAAAATGGTCAACATTGTTACATATATGAATATTTATATAGGAGTATACAAATAATAAAAACAGAGAACCAAAAGTACGGGCTTTCACCATTCACCATACTAATGGGTGTGCAGATAGTGACCTTGACCTTGCAGAACAGGGGTTAACTACTCACAGTTCATAACCATAAATAAATTATGCATGATGCAAGGGGTAGTAGGAAAGGGACCGCACAGTTGAATATATAAACTGAAATTATAAATACAAGTATAATCCGACCATTTAGGCGGTAGAAATGCAGATGTAATTAATCTGGCCAACAGATGCCAGTCTAATATGATTACTTATTGAATCTGAAAATATTTACATACTAGAAGTACAATACATAAACTGAAAATAAACAAAGTAAACGATTAACTAGACAGAAGGACTCGGGAAACAGAAAAGAAAACTTAAGATTGGTCAGAGAAGGAGCTCTGAGTCTTACGAACTTTTCTCAGGTTTCTGCCTAAGGTAGTGTCCCCTAACTCTGAATGCAAGCTTTCCTTTTATAAAGTAAGGAGTGAGCTGCGTACAATTGGGAATCTTTTACTATTACAAACTGGCAATTACTTTTAACAAAAGTAAAATGATTACAGACACTTTACTATTGCTAAACAGTAGATACTTTTGACTAAAACAGACAACTTTTACTGTTTGCTTTTACAAAAGGAAGAAAAGCAGCATTCTTTTGACTCGGCGTGCAAGAGCAGGGGCCAGGAAGCATTGGATGCTTGAAATGAGTGCGTGAGCACTGATGACTGGGGGCCACATCACGTGGTAAGGAATCTGACTGTCGGTAATTGGCGGAAATTACTGAGAGCTCACGGGAGCTGTGCAACAGTAACTATGCAAAGGGATCCTGAGCATCTTGGAGATCAATGATGCCATAAGGATCTTGATTTACTGAGGCTTGGGATGATTTTGAGGAAGACGAAGAATCTTCTTCCTTGATGGTGTTGACTCTTTCTTGAATTGCCTTTGCTAACAGATTTAGCTCGGCAGTACTGTATTCTTTTACTCCTGCTAGAGTAGCAGCAACTGAGGAACTGGAACTGGAACCTTTAATTTTGGATTTGCTGGAAGAACCAACATTTTCCAATTTGACTGGAGTAATGGGGGTAGGAGGAAACTCCTTCTGAACTTGATGGGTAATTCGATCAATGTCAAATTTATCCCACCATTTAATAAAAAAGATTCTGGTAACTGATGGAGACTGAGATGAAGCAGGAAGGTTATACTGCCATTTCAAAATCCAAGGAATTTTGTATTTACTAGTAAAACGGAGCAGTACCGGGATACCTTCCATTTTAGGGTTGTATGGAGATTTATTACTAAAATGATTTATCTGAGTACGAAGAGACTCAGGGATAACTTCTGTAGAAAGGTCATATCTGGACCACCAAAGGGTGAACCAAATCGGGATCTGACTTTTAAATTTGTGGTCAAACTGGATAAACCAAGAGTGACTGAAATTGGAGCTTTGGTGAAGAAAGATCTTATGCCAAGCATCCATGTAATCAAAATAGCAGAAATAGTTACTAAAAGATCCTTCAAGACCTTCCTCAATAACTCTCATATCAGAAAGACGATTGGTATAACGATGATTATCCCAATCCTCTCCCGAAATGATTTTCTTAATATAAAGAGAGTGAAAAATAATTTTTGAACTGTCATTTTTATCAAAAATTGGTTTAATATTGACAGATTCAGTTTTGATTAAAATATTTTTGTAATAAGTAAGAGTTTTATAAGGGGCTGGAGGTGCAAAATGCCAACCAGGAGGGAAAAACTGGGCGGCAAGTTTACTTGGGTCATTTTTGTCGTCCATGTAAGGTTCAACAAAGAAAAGGTTAACTTCATAATTTGGTATATACTGAGAAGTGGGTTTGAATTGACTAGGTTTTTGAATCTGGCACTGGGCTTGGGATTCAAAAGGATCATATGGTTTAGGTTGACTTGCAAGGGCTGAACTATAGGGTTTAGGGATTTGGCCTAAAACCTGGAATTGGGTGGTAGGAGGTCTAACTGTATAACTGGGATAAGAAATTGGAACCATAGTTCCCTTACCAGGCGGTCCTGAAACAGGAGTTTTACTAGGATGTCCGGAGACAGGAGCTTTACCACGATCTTTCTTCTGTTTCTCTCTTTCACTCATATTTAGTACTTGATTGGATAAATTCTCTGGTCAGAAAATCTGGGATAGAGTTTTGACTTCCTTTGATATATTCTATATCAAAATCGAAAATAGATAAAATAGCTTGCCAACGAGCAAAAATCTGTTTAGAGGCAACATTTTCAACATCCTTTTCTAAAACATATTTTGCAGATTTGCAATCAATTCTGACTAAAAACTTTTGATTTAATAAATCACTTTAAAATTTATTAATGCATGAGACTAAAGATAAAATTTCCTTTTTAATAGTTGAATAATTTAATTGGGTTAGATTCCAAGCATGAGAGTAAAAACAAACAATTTGCTCAGAAGAAGTAGGAGTTAACTTTTGCTTGAGAATACCCCCAAAGCCAATTTCAGAGGCATCTGTTTCAACTATTTTGAAGGCTGTAGGGTTGGCTATTCCTAGACAAGGAAGAGTCTTAACATGCCTTTTTAATTCTTGGACAACAGAAGTATGAATATCTGTCCAAGGAGGAGGATTAATGTTTAATCGATCAAATAGAGGTTTGCAAATAATTCGCAGATTTTTATAGAACTCACTAATATAATTTAGAGAACCTAAAAATCTTTGAAGTTGATTTTTGTCAGTAATGACATCTGGGAATTTAGTAGCAAATTGGATAGCTCTATGAATGGGGTAAATATGACCATACTGGATGTTAAGGCCAAAGAATTTTACCTGAGTTTGGAACAAACTATATTTCGACTGTGATAGAACTAGTCCATTAGACTGGATAGTTTTAAAGAATGAATTTAGATGTTTCCAATGTTCTTCAATAGAATTTGAGAAAATTAGAACATCATCAATATAAACAATTGCAAAATGACTGAAAGGGTTCAAAATACCATTCATAATATTTTGAAATTCACTAGGAGCATTCTTAAGGCCAAATGGCATGACATTCCATTCGTAGTGACCAAAAGGTGTAGTAAAGGTTGTCTTATATCTATCTTCCTCATGAATTTGGATTTGCCAAAATCCACTCTTAAGGTCGAATTTACTAAAAACAACGACTTGACTTAATCTACTAATTAAATCCTTTTTATTTGGTAATGGATACCTAATCCATTCCAGAACCTTATTTAAAGGTTTATAGTTAATAACAAGTCTGGGAACTCCTCTTTCTATCTCAGAATTTTTATTGACATAGAAAGCAGGGCAAGACCAAGGAGATTTACTTTTTCGAATTAATCCTTTAGCAAGTAAATCATCGATCTCTTGCTTACAGAATTCCATTAACTCATGATTCATTTGTATAGGTCTAGCCTTAGTAGAAATTAACTGTTCTTTAAATTCCTTAGCATAAGGTAGCCTAACAATATGTTTTTTCCTATGCCAAAAAGCATGAGGTAAATTAGAACAAACATTTTTATCTAAAAGATCCTGAAAATCTTTTATTTTTCTTTTGAGTTCAGGATTTCTTAATTGTTCCTCAACTCTTTTATAATTTATTTCATTTTTTAAATAACTTAAGTGCTGGGTTTTATTATTTAAAATATTTAAATATTTAGTAATTGACTGTTCTTGAATACTCCGAAGGTCTCTCTCTTTAGGTTCAGTTATGAAGCTAAAGGTGACCTTTTGTCCAAGGTGATTACTTGAGAATCCCTTGGTAGTGGTGGTAAATGGATACAATAAATATATAAATGGTAATCCTAAAATTATTTTGTCAGTCATGTTTCTGATTAAAACAAACGATGTTTTAAAACAAACATTATCTTGACAAATATGAACTTTAGGCAATTTATATTTTATTTCCATTTGACTACCATTAGCGGAGCTAAGTCTTTCACTAGTTTTTTCATAAAACCGAGTTGGAATTAATCCTTCTTGAATACAGTTAAGATCAGCACCTGTATCAACAAGAGCAGGAAGTTCCAAAATAAAGGTTTTATTGATAACTAAGGTTATATTAATATACCATTTTTGAATAGTAATATCTTTTAAAATTCTCAAAGAATTACCTTGTTCAATTAATTCAAATTGATTATTTGAAGTTTCAGTTTTATCCTTATTAGAAGAATGAGCTTCATCTTCCGAAGGGATATCAGCTTCTTCTTCATCACTACTACTATTAACAGCAATAGTTTTATCTGTTTTAATTTTTTCAATTTCTTGTTTTAACTCAGAAATCTCTTTTTTCATATTTTTTACTTCAGAATGTAACTCTGGTAAAGTAATTTCTTTAACAGGATTCTTAAATCTTTCAAGAGTCTTGTTAAGACTAAAAATAGGCTTTTCTTTTACCTTATTAAGCTTATCAGCAGGATTATCTTATATTAATAAATTATTTAATTGTTTAGTATATCTTTTCTTTAATTTAGGGTCAGTAATTTTACCTATTAATTCAATAAGCAAATTTTGTTCTTCTTCATTAGCCAATTTTTTGTAGTACTAGTAGGTTTAGGAGTTTTAAAGGTTAATTTACTAAACTGGTTAATTGTTTCATCAAGTTCAGAATCATCAGATGATGTATCTGGTTGACTTTGATCTTGAGTTTGGTCAATAACAGCTAACATTCTAGTTTCACTAGATTCGGGCTTATCAAGTTTTTTAATAAGTTTATTAATGGTTTTAGCAAGTTCTTTATCTGAGGTAGGTAAACTTAATCCCACTCTCTTTTCAGGGAGACTAAGTAAAGGTTTTTGAGGTTTACTTAGTTGGGTATTTAATTTTTCATCAAATTTTTCTTCAATTTTATCTAACTGTTTACCTATAGAAGCAAGGTACTGGTTAGTAAAATTGTTTTGTTCAATAATTCTCTTGTTAGTGTCATCTGGTTCCTTAAAAGGACTAGCAGTAACATGAGCATCTTTTATTGTGATAATTATTGACTCAAGATGAGGGTGGCTAGAAGAAATAGTGGATTTATCCTCTTTAGTCCACTTATGCTTAGTTATAACATTACATTTTTCATAATATTTATCATACCATGAATAGAATGTAATATTTATTTTTTCTTTAGTTACAAATCTTCTCCATTTTTTAACTATTTTTTCTCTCTCTTGTTCGTTGTGGTTAGCACGAAAAAGATGTCTTTTAGGTTTATTTTCTTTGGAATTAAAATCATTAATTAAATATTGATCATTTATTTTAAATTCTTTTTTAATAACTCTAAGTTGATGATGAACTGGTTTAGGTCCAAAATCAGACTGGGTAGGAGATAAATTCTAGGATTCATCATCCTCAGGCTGGTTAACTGGTTCAAACTTGTCATAACAAGGATGACTTGTTTGTCCTTCAGTAAAAATACCTTTTAATTTTACATCAGGTAAATTAGTCTTTTCTAAAAGATCAGAATCTTTTCTACTCTGGTTTTTTAGAAGAGTGACTGGTAATATCTTCAATAATTAGTGGACGTCGGAGTCTTGAATCATCAAAACTTATCCTAACAGTTCCATCTAAATATTGTTTAACATTATCAAAGTTAATAACTTCATTAACTACAGGTTTTTGGGGTACTTCATTGTCTAATATCCATTGACTTGGAAGAGTCACATCTTTCCAAAGAAGAGTCTTTGGAACATGAATATAAGCATCACTGGTACTACTTTGAATTAAAATAGTTTTGTCTTTAGGACTTTTACTTAAAGCTTTTACATTTAAATTGGTTTTCATTGTTTTATAATAAATCCTGTATATTAAAGCTAGAGCTTGAGATCCTTCAATCATCTGAGTAATCTCACTAGCAGTTTTAATATTTAGAGTTAAAGCTTTTAATAAATGTGGGTCACTTAGGCTTAATGTAAAATCTGGAAAGCAATTAAAATGGACAGGTCCATTGTGCAAACTAGATTCCACTATTTCTAAGATACTAGGATGAAAGTTTAAGTATCTAGCGTCTCTAAGACACAATAAGATACTTGAATTTATTCCTTTAATACTTAAAGGGTTAACAGCAACTTGAATTAATCCGATATGGATAAAGTTGTACCCTTTTCTTCTTTGTTTGTTGATGACTTCTGTAGTGAGCAAACTACAAGTTTCATGGTCTTTATTAATAGCATAAATTTTCTCAACAGTTTTAACACTATAGTCTGACTTGAAATTATCTAAAAAGGTAGACTGATAAATTTTTTTGGGAGAAATACTGGGGATCTTCCAGTTTCCCAAATCTTGACTAAGGTTTTCATAACTGTGTTCTTCTTGGTTCACTATGTCAGGAATAGAAGATAAAGAAGATCTAGAACTGACTGAAGAATTAGATCTGAATAAACGATTCATAATAATTTTTGAAAAACCTATTCTACAAGGCTGGTCTTCTATTCTGCACAAGGAGGATTGATAGAAATCCGAGATACTAAATCCTTAGTTGAGGGATTTAGGAGCCACTAAGGTGGATTCTCGTTGCATGTGATACTTCAAAAGAAGTCACTGCTAAAATAAAAGAATAGAGATCAAGTAATGAATATGTACTAAGTAGTGAAATGAAATAACAATCATATATATATATATATATATATATATATATATATATATATATATATATATATATATATAATATTAAAGCATTAAAAATAAATCAAAAATTGGTGATTAAATCCCATTTTTGCTGAAATTTTAGGGGTCCCACTTGGGGTTGCTTGATCTTGCATGTTGCTTCAAACTCACACTAAATCAAAGTTGGTCAACAACTTTAGTCAATCACAATGTCACTCACCTTGTCCATCCATGCAATAGTAAGCTTAATTAACTTGTAATTTCACCAACATTGTTTGATTAGGAATGTTAATGAAGTATTAGTAAAGTACTATATATAGAACACTCCACACTTGTATCAAGTTTGCTAGTTCATTTCCTAGAGAATACAAGAGAGAAAGTGAGAGCATTTGTGAGCATTTGAGAGATACACTTGAGTGTTGAGTGAAAAGGCTAGAGAAGGAGCTTGGTGAATGTCCACTAGCTTCACAACATATTTTGGTAGGAGAAGAAGAAGAGCACACAAGTCACAAAGGTTTAAACGTGCTCTAAACTTCTCTTAATTTTATTTTTGTAGTCTAGAACTGTTTAAATCTATTTTTAACTGATCAAAACTCATTTTGATAGTTTAGAAGTATTTAACTATGTAATATATGTATATTCATAATTTGATGTATTTATATCATGATTTGGTAGATGTGGTAGACTTAAAAATGTTAGAAATATTCATATCGAACTTTACCGGTAAAACCCTAACGAAGCATGAAATGTTTAATGTTGTAGTTTGAAATGTAGTTGGAAAAATGATTTCTATGGCTAAAAAGTTATCTCTATAAGTTTTTAATAAAATCCAACTTTCATCTTTCAAAAATGTGGAAAAATAAAGAAGTCATGGATTTTTCCTCAAAGCATGTTGATTTTTAAAACCCTAGGTTGTATTGTGAGCAGTTTTAAGTATAGTTACGTTTGGAATTTGGATTGGTGATCTGAAGAGAAGTTGTAGAGGGGGAAATTATGATGAGAATGTACTTAAAAATCACCCCAAAATATTTTAAAATAAAGAAGTTACGGCTGTCGAAGCGTCGGAGGGTCGAGCAATCAAACAGTTGACTTCCGGACATACTAGCCGAGCGCACCTGCGCTCGGGACGGGCGCAGCTGCGCCCGACTGCACTGCCAATCAACTTTTGGGCAGTCCGGGTCGGTCCAGGTTGAGTTTTCTTTGAAAAATTAAGTTGAAATAGGTGTAAAATGAATATATTTGGGTATTAAACAAATTTATATGGAGTCTATTTGTAAATCAATGCTACCTAAATGTTTAAATTAAATACTAAGGTTAACCCATTTAAAAGTTAACTTTTGGTATTATTTAAAGAGTATTAAAATATTACTACATGGTTAATAATATTAATAAGTAATTAAATATTATGAAATGATTGATAATATTAGTAAGAGATTAAAATATTATTAAATGAGTAATAACATTAATAAGTCAATAAAATATTATTAAATAAATAATAATATTAGCTAATGAGTAAAATATTATTAAATGATTAATAATATTAGATAATGAATAAAATATTATTAAATAATTAATAATATTAGATAATGACAAAATATTATTAAATGATTAATAATATTAATAAGATAATAAAATATTATTAAATGATAAATAATATTAGATATTAAATAAAATATTATTAAATAATTAATAATATTAGATAATGTTTAAAATATTATTAAATGGTTAATAATATTAATGAGGTAATAAAATATTATTAAATGATTAATAATATTAGATAATGATTTAAAATATTATTAAATAATTAACAATATTAGATAATAAATAAAATATTATTAAAGGATTAATAATATTAGAAGATGAATAAAATATTATTAAATGATTAATAATATTATAAGGTTGATAAAATATTATTAAATAATTAATAATATTATAAGGACAATAAAATGTTATTAATGGATTAATAATGTTAAGTGATTGATAGGATATTATTAAAGGATTAATAATATTAGAAGACTAATAATGTATTATTAAACGATTAATAATACTACAAGACTAATAAAATATTATTAAATTGTTAATAATATTATATAAGTGTATGAACTATATTAAATAATTAATATAGGTTCTTTGTGTTTGAAATATTATCAAGTTGTGATAATGTTTCCTATGTGTTTATATTAACAATTTAATAATATTTTATTAGCATTGTAATATTATTCATCATGTAATAATACCTTATAAATCTTCTAAGATTAACTAATATTATTAATCATTTAATAATATTTTATTTATTGTCTAATATTATTAATTATTTAATAATATTTTATTAAGTATCTAATATTATTAATCGTTTAATAATATTTTAATCATTATCTAATATTATCAATTATTTTATTACGTATCTAATATTATTAATCATTTAATAATATTTTATTAAAGATCTAATATTATTAATCATTTAATAATACTTTATTAAGTATCTAATATTATTAATCTTTTAATAATATTTTATTAGGCCTCTAATATTATTAATAATTTTAATAATATTTTATTACCCTATTAATATTATTAATCATTTAATAATATTTTATTTCTTTATTAATATTATTAATCATTTTTAATAATATTTTATTTATTTAATATTATTAACTCTTTAATAATATTTTATAAATTTAATAATATTTTAATGATTTTCTAATATTGTTATATTAGTAATAATATTTTATTAACTTATTTATATTATTAAACCTTTAATAATATTTAACTCTTTTTACCCATTAAGTCAATTATATACATCTTAAATATATATTTCTTAAGTCCAAAAATACTAAAATAATTTTTGGAACATTTTTCATTTTTGGATCCGTATGGACCCGACCCGACCCGGTTCGGTTTATATATATATTTTTTCTGGTAATAGTGCACTGCGCCGCGGCGCAGTGATTGACACTGCACACGGCGCCCCGATGCTGTACCGTAGAAACAATTTTCAATTTTTGATTTCTTGACAGTTTTGACTACTTTGATTCAAACATTGATTAAATGAAATATACACATCCAAATATCACCAAATCAGTGTTGATGTGTTCCTAACTTCTTGTTTTACAATATTTCATGGTTCGATCGTCTTTTTTGAAAATGTTTTACACGAAAATTATGGATCGAACCACCTAGGGTTTAAAAATGACATCTTTTGCGGTAAAAACTATAATTTGTTCGTTATTCAATATTTTTGAAAGCTTCAAGTTGAGTTTTCTTTAAAACTCATAGATCTAACTTTCTAGCCATAAAAATTCAATTTTGAACTTGTATATTTCAAAATACAACATTAAACCTAACATGCATCGTTAGGGTTTTACCGATAACATGTGTTATGAACATTTCTACTACTTTTATGCATTTCTCACATACCAAATCATGATATAAACACATAGTTAAATACTTTTAGACTAGCAAAATGAGTTTTGATAGGTTAAAAATAGATTTTAACCGTTCAAAATCATTGTAGACTACAAAAATAAAATTTAAGAAGAGATAGAACAGTTTTAAACCTTGAGGTCTTGGATGCTCTTCTTCTTCTCCTACCAAAGTATGTTGTGTAGCTAGTGGACATTCACCAAGCACAACCTCTAGCTTTTTCTCTCAACTTACAATAGTTTCTCTCCTTAGCTAACAAATGCTCTTTCTTTTCTCTTTTAAAATGTCTAGCAAATGAACCAACAAACTTGAACCAAGTGTGGAGTGCTCTATATATAGCACTCTACTAGCACATCTTTAACTCACTAATTCACCAATGTTGGTCAAATTAAGTGCCAATTACCATTACTATTTGATGGATGGACATGGTGATTGACTAGGGTTGTTGAACAACCATGGCAAATAGTGAAATCTAAGCAATATGAAGCTACACAAGTCACCCCATGTGGGCCCCACATGTGCCGCCCAAACTCCCTCATTTTGCCCTATTTTTGATTTAATTTTAATGCTAAATTATACACACACACACACACACACACACACACACACACACACACACACACACACACACACACACACATATATATATATATATATTGACCAAAGTTTTGACCTCATTTGGACTCCACATTGGTCTTGGGAATAAATTCTATTGGGCTCATTCAATTAAATTGTTTGAGCTCAATTTATATAACACATTGAGCTAGCATTTAAGTAACCATGCTCCTTTTAATTAACTTAAACATTGAGCTTGTTTAATAAATTACATGGACTAGTAATTAAATTAATTACATGGGCTACTAGGTAAATATCTTTGACCTAGTTTAACAACTCATTTGGATTTAAAAATATAATCCAATTAGATTTATTTTAATTAATTATACCCATTGCTTTAATTCTTTAAATAAATATACACACACATAAGTACATTTATTTAATTATCTAATGCACAATTAATTAGTACAAATTTTTTTAATTTATTGTTAATTATAATTACAATGACTAATGAAATTCGTGGTCATTACAGAGCCGCTCTGTTTTATATTATAGATTATTATTATTATTATTATTATAGTGTAGTGACGAATTTGATTTGGGCCGGAAATATGAGTGGATAAATTTTTGTTAAAAAATGTTAAATTGGGGGGAGAAAATGAGAGATAGAGTAATAACCGTTCGATGTTGAAGTCCTAAATAATTTTAGATTGTTGAATGTTGAAATTTAAATTTATTTGAAGCTGTTGGATGTTAAAATTTTAGGATTTGAATCGTTCTGTATTATATTATAAATTATGAAAATGCTTTTGAAGATAATAATGACTATTTTAAGCTACTTGCGTGGTATGAAATTTTATGTTGCTTTTTTTTAATAATAACTTAAAGATAATTTTGTATTTTGTGCACTTACCAAATTAAAGCGCCGTAAGTGGGCCTAGTTATTGTTGGGATGTTTTGTCTAATGGGTCGCCTAATTAGAAATTCAGAACCATCATCATTTGTATTTCAGGGTGGAGACCGGTTGTTTAAGGGAATGTTTTATTAGTAATTAATGGAGTCATTCAGTATGTTTATTTTAAGTTAAATAATTTAATCGGTCAAATTTTTTAAATTAAATAATTAAATTTAATTTTTTTTAACTAAATAAATAAATTACAACTAAATAAAATAATATTTTTTAAAAATATTAATTATTATATTAAATAAATTTACAATAATTTTAAATTATTTTATAAAAATAAAATAATATAAATATATCATATAAATATTTTAAATATATCACTTATTAAATAATATTTTTTATTTAATATTTATAAATTTATGCGAATTCAAAATCATTCAAAATTATTTCATTACTATCCCTAAGTTTGTTAGTTAGTTGGTCACATTCCCGTCTGATCCACCTAACATGGTGTGGTCTTTCTGAAATGTAATGTAATTCCTTTCTTCACACACAAACACCCTCAGTCTCTCTCTCATTCATCAAGCAGATCTTATCACTTTTCTTTTTCTTCATCATCCGCATTGTTGTTACCACTACTCATACCTCTTCTTTTTGATCTCTTTGGAGGACTTGTAATAATAATTAATGATGGACAGCAGAGAATCATCAGATGATGAAGAGGATCAGCAAACCCTAATCCATCAAAACGATACCAGAAGAACCAAATCTCCTCCTCCTCGTCGTTCCACTCTCCACATTGATGATGAATTCGACCACCCCTCGACAACTTCAACCAATCGACGTCTTCTTTCAAGCTTCAACAAGAGGTATCTCTTTGCAATTTTCCTTCCTCTTTTCTTCGTCCTCGCCTATTTCACTACAGATCTCAAATCCTTATTCCAATCTAGTGCTTCCAACGTTAATTTCGACGTTTCTCTTAATCGCATGCGGGAATCAGAATTACAAGCTTTGTTTTTGTTGAGAAAACAGCAATTAGGGCTTATCAAGTTATGGAATCACACATTCTCAAATCAATCTCCCACTTCTCCTTCGAACCACTCCTCCATTGATCTGTTATCCCCGTCATATGAACATGTTAAGTCTACACTACTTGCTCAGATTTCACTGAATAAACAAATTCAGCAAGCGCTTTTATCGTCGCATCAATTAGGAAATTCCTTGGATTTTGAAGATAATAATAGCACAGACCCCAGTCTGACTTCTTTTGATGGTCTCAATAGGTGTCAAAAGCTTCATTCAAGATTTTTGGAGAGGAGAACCATTGAGTGGAAGCCCAAATCCAATAAATACTTGTTTGCAATTTGCGTGTCTGGTCAAATGTCAAACCACTTGATATGTTTGGAAAAACATATTTTTTTTGCTGCTGTACTTAACCGCGTTTTAGTTATTCCAAGCTCTAAAGTTGATTATGAGTTTAGTCGGGTGTTAGATATTGATCACATTAATAAATGCCTGGGGAGGAAAGTTGTTGTCACGTTTGAAGAGTTTGCTGAGAGTAAAAAGAATCATTTGCACATAGATAGAGTCATTTGTTACTTCTCACTGCCGACACCTTGTTTTGTGGATGATGATCACGTAAAGAAGTTGAAAGCATTGGGGGTTTCTGTGAATAAGCTTGAGCCTGCTTGGGTTGAGGATGTCAAGAAGCCAACATTAAGAACCGTTCAAGATGTCATGTCAAAGTTTTCATCGGATGATGATGTTATTGCAATTGGAGATGTATTCTTTGCTGATGTGGAGAAAGAGTGGGTGATGCAACCAGGTGGTCCTATTGCCCACAAATGTAAGACTCTGATTGAGCCAAGCCGTCTTATTATGCTTACTGCCCAGCGGTTCGTCCAAACATTCCTTGGTTCCGGCTTTATAGCTCTTCATTTTCGGCGACATGGCTTCTTGAAGTTTTGGTAAAGCACTTACTTGCCCTTATTTTTTGCTTCAGTATTTATCTGTATCCATACTAAGCTTTATGGTTTGAAATCGATAGTTGCAGGCTTGCAATTTTTATTTTTCATCTTGCTTTTGTTGCTAATTTTCTTTATTATCCTCATGCCAGTTGTATGTGAGCACATAAAGGAGTATAGGTGAAATATACCTTAATTTGGTTTGAAGACGCACTAAAATGTCTCACCATTCATTAGTTTAAGGCATGTGTGTGATTTCCCGAGAATTTTTTTTGCATTGTGATGCCTCTTAACATATTCTAATAATTTGTCAGCAATGCCAAAAAGCCAAGTTGCTTTCTCCCTGTGCCTCAATCTGCAGATTGCATTAACCGAGTGGTTGAAAGAGCTAATACTCCTGTCATATATCTCTCCACGGATGCTGCAGAAAGTGAAATTAGTTTATTGCAATCACTCATTATGTTGAATGGGAAGGTTGTACCCCTCGTTAAGAGGCCAGCTCGTAATTCAGCTGAAAAGTGGGATGCTTTACTATACAGGCATGGACTCGAGGGAGATTCTCAGGTAAGCTTATGATTTTGCACAAGCTCACATATTTTGGTGTTATTTTGCTCCTACTCCTGGAGCTTCCTTCAAAACATACTAGTAGATGTTGGACTCCCTAAAAGTTGACACCTTTGTTATCTACCTTTTTACTTTTTAGGCTTCATTTCATTCTTCTTCTGTACCATTGCTTGAATGAATCATATATGAAACATATGAAAAATAACCTCTAGGTCCCTTGTTCCGATCCCCATACTTGGAGCCAAAATTACATGTACTAGAATAGTATTGGAAGCATCTATAGTGGATCAACCAACAATCTTTCTTCTATTGGATGTCCAATTCATTATGCAAAATTAGTAGGGCACATCCTCATAGAACACTTCTGAATTGATGTAGGGCTAATATAAGTTGATAATGGTTTTCCTTTTGTATATAGTTTTTCTTATTCCATGATATAGAGGGACAAGTAGCAGTGCAGATTAAATGACTAAATGGTTTATGGAAATATATAGTTATGAATTTGGAACCTGTTGTTAAGTTCCAGATAGTAGCCAAACTTATATAGGCAAGTGACATTGATGATTTTGCCATGAGTTTCCAAGCCACTAACCTCCTTTTGAACTAATACGGGTCTATTGTGCAGTTTTGATGAGAAATTAGAACCAATTTATGGAAACTGGGATGAGTACCCAGTAATGTAGTTGGTAATAGTCTCTGAAATGATGATTCTTGATGAACAGAGGTTTTCAGCATTGAATTATCATGTTAGTCTGGGATAAAATATTTATAAAAGTTTTCCATGCTAGAAGATGTTAATTGATTCCTCATCTAAAATATTAGGAATAGCATTACTGCACCATGGCTGAATCAGATGTAAGTATCTTATTTTTTATGAAATGATAGCTCCAGTGGCAATTTGATCATCAAGTAATCGAAATAAACTTTATCACCTAGTGAAAAGAAGATCATATCAACTCCATTGTCAAATGTGCTGCAAGAATATCAGCACTGTTACAGCCATCAGATCACCGTATTTTAAATACAATCTGTGCAGAGGAAGCCTCCTTGAGCCATTCCCAAGACAGTCCTGACAAGCTTGCTTTGCTTACTACTAAGCGTCCAGCTGTTGTAAATGCTGTGTATGACGCTATTTTGAAATCACCAAGGGACTCAGACGTTCATGGAAGAACACACTGCATCCACAGCTATGAGTCGCTTAGTATGCAAAGCAAGCTTGTTAGGGGGCTTGGGTTGGGAACAGCTTGTCGAGGCGTTCCCTTCATATTCGTTGTTGTATATAACATCTGTTGGTTAGTGTAATGATGGTGATATTCTTTCAGCATTTGATGATGCCATTGCAGATGCAGTTAATATAATCTCTCTTTTGGTGGGGTTCATATTTCCTTCAAATTACTTCAATGATTCGATTGTTGTCAAAGCATTCCATTCCATGAAGAATATGATACTCACATCCAATTCTGGCGGAAATCGGGACCTGATCCTAAAAATTAAAAAGATATCACATTGACCTCACTTGCCGTAGGAGCGGGATGAGTGATACATCCGGTTGTTGGTAGCACCCATATACAGAAAGGTCATAACTGAAGTGTTCAGTAACATGAAAGTTTATACGGGGTCAGCAAGTTTGTCCCCTGCATATCCTAAAAGTTGTAAGTTTTATCCGGTACTGTTTTCGTGTCAAGTCACGAATTGCCCACCAGGGAGGGAATTGGGAAAGATGTATCCCAACTTTCATAAAGATATTCTGCTATTCTAGTTTTGAATTGTGCTTAGAATGATTCCTTGCGTGGCCCTATTTACTTAATGTGGAAGTCAATAAAGTTTGGCAAAGCATTTGTGCCACACACGATATAGGCTAACACCCTTGTTATTACTGACTAAATAATAAGGAACTAGTTTTCTCCGTAGAATTTTCGGGTTAAATTTTTTGTTACTCATATGTATTTAATTTAATCCTGAAGGTGGAGGCTATGTTGGATAAGACCGTATGTGCTTTGTCATCTGCGTTCATTGGATCCTCTGGGTCCACATTCACAGAGGACATTCTTCGGCTTCGGAAGGACTGGGGATCAGCCTCAGTATGTGATGAGTACCTTTGTGAGGGTGAAGAACCGAATTTTATTGCAGAAGAGGAATGAAAGGGTTAAACTGAAGGCCTCAAGTGTTCCAAGAGTAGTAGTACATGGCAAAGACGGCTGCTGGTTTCCTCTCAATCTTTTCACATGTAGTCTAGTGTATAGGTAGAATGTGCATGTTACTTGATTTTTTATACTTGGTCATCAGTGGTCAGAGGCATGGATGCTTGTTGTTTTGTCCGGTGCCCCGAGGTATAGATTGCCTAGAATGGGTTTTAAGATCATTATTTACTAGATGAGATAGATATTGTTGTTGAAAGATGATATAATAAGTGGTTTTAACATTTTCCGCTAGTGTATGTACACAATATCTAAGATTTTATTAGCTGCTCTTTGGGAGTGAGGTGACAACCGCTAGTCTCACAAAGTTTCCTTCTCAAATAAGTGTGAAGTTCAGTTGTGGCTTATGGAAAGAAGTTTGTGAAAGTAACGTTCTTTTTATTTATTGTGAAGAAAAATAGCTCCTTATTATATTATTATACATATCCATTGATAAAAGTCGGTCGGGATGTTTTATCTCTGATACTTACTGTAATACCCGGTAAAAATAAAAATAATTTGATATATTTTAAAACATATTAATTGGACTTTGTCATTTAATTGGGTCAAACTAGTTATTTAATTTTTATGGGCTAATATGAATTAATAAGTGGTGGATAAATTAAATTGATAAAATTGGGCCTTAAAAATTAATTGAATTTAATTTGCATATTGGTAATATTAATCCTATTACAATTAAGAGAATAAATAAGTATATAAATAAATAAAACCTAACTACACCCGCACAACATCTTATACGGAACGAATTGTGAAGAAGGATTTGGGCGTGAGGCGTCAGAAGATGAAAAGAAAGTGAATTGCGGCTGCAAACTTTATCAAGTAAGTTTTAATGATTAATACCGGTGTCATAGGTATGTATTACATATATGAGTATAATCATTAAATAAGAAACTAATTTGCTAATTCAAGGAGGGATACATCAATCCGAATAAAATAATAGAATTTCTGGAAGAGGTTTTACACTTTTCAAGGATTGTTTAAACTATTATGTATATAAACAAAAGTGTATACAAAGTGATTTGAATTTTGTTGGTCATGTTGGATAACATTATTAAATAAGCGTAATTAATAAACTGATGTTTATAATATATATATTCTTATGATTACTGGAAACTTTAGAATTTAAATTATAATATGTTATTCTGCATGTTTGTTATTATCAAGGCAACATGGTATTATACATATAAAAACTATTTGCTCATTAATTCATTTTGTTGGGCTGATTAGCAAATAAATAATATATATGTATATTTGATATCTTCCTGCGGGTTGGGTTGCAACGGAAGATGGGGAGATTCTAATTAATTTTATAATAATAATAATAATAATAATAATATGAGAGTTATAAAAAAAAAAGAAAAAGAAATTATTAATTGGTAATTTAGTGTATAATTAATTTATTTGTTTTATTTGTGTAATTAGTTCGGACGAAGGGAATTTAACAAGTCATATTTGGGATTATAATTTGGGGTATTACATTACTGATTCCAGGTACGGATTCCGTACTTCTTCAGCATTACTCTTATGAATTTTGATTTGTCCATTTTGCTTCTCATTTGAATTCGTTATTGCTTCATAAATTCATAGATAGTTTGATTCAGGTACGGATTTCGTACTCAGCTCCTCTGATCATTTTTGTATTCGATATATCTCGTGATATCTCGTTGTTTATATTTATTTTCTTATATTCCGTTGATTCTTTGGAATAGAAGTTTTATTTTCTATATCTTGATTATATTCTGTAAATTGAATATATTTCCTTCAATTATAAATTGTACCTATTTCGTATTTCAGCGATATTCTTTCGAAAATTAATTTGTTCGTTTTGCTTCTCATTTTGAATTCGGATAATATCACATATGATTATTGTTTCTTAAATCCATTTGATAATTCGTTTGATATTGAATATTCAGATATTCATTTTTGTACTCTTTAGACTTATTAAGCATGACTAGTATTTATTTTGATTCTGTAAAAACGTACATGCTAGTATATTTGGGAGACTTTGTGTCGATTTGTTTCGGTTTAGCATGTGCGTATTAGAACCCTTTGTTGATATTGTGTTGCATTCGTTGTGACATGATATCTTTATTTTGTTAGATTATACCGTAGGGTATACCTGAGCTATAACCACCTGTGGGGGTACCACAGGCATGTCCTCTTGGCACCGAGGCATGACACCTTCCGTGGCGGTGTGATCAGTCCACGGCGTCTCCGTTTTGTGCTCCGGTGGGAGTTGACCATTTGGTGTTTTGTTGTGGGAGGCGTATGGGTCGGCCCTAGTTTCTGTTCTGTTATGCGGATTGGTGATGTTTGTGCCGAACACACCTTTCCGATTTTGCATATATTTGGATCTGCAGTCTAATGTGTGCCTGCCTGTGTGGCAGTATTTTGACTTGTCTTTGTGACAAGGTATATTTCTATTCTGTTTTGAGCTCGGTATGAAGTAACACTCAGCCATTTGATTCAGCCTATTATTTTGTTGTGTTAGTTTTGTTCGTTTCAGTTCAGTTCAGTTATTTGCACTATTTATTTCAGTTCATTATCTTTGTACTCTATATCCGTACTGGGCATTTGGCTCATGCTGTGTTTTTCTTCCGGCAGGTAATCAGGGGGATCAAGGGCAAGTGTGATAAGAACTCCCTTCTTTCCAGTGATTTAGATATACTCAGTTAAGTTATGATACATTAGTTTTTTTTTTTTGGAGTTGTAATGATTATCTTAGATCATGGTTTGAACTAGTTTGGCTTTATTAAGATTTGATTTGTGGCATTTATTAATTTTTGGAGTTATTCATTTTGGTGGCATAGAGCCCGACCTGCATTTGTTTTGTAGCTTTGTTATGTTTTGTCCGTAATCTTCCTTTCTATTTCGGAAAGGGGGTGTTACACTTACTTTCTGCCGGTATTCCTCAATCCTATATAATATATTAACAACTTTTTAATATATATAACTAGTAATTGTCCGTGCCTTTAACGAAAAATTAAATTAAAATTAAAATTAATTTTTATTTATTATTATCTGTATTATTTTTAAGAAAATTATAAATTATAAAAATTAATATTATAGTTATTATTATTATTATTATTATTATTGTTTTTGTTGTTGTTATTATTATTATTATAATTATTATTATTACTAATGAAAAATTAGATTGAAATTCAAAAAATAAAAATATTAATATTTGCTATTTTATTATTAAGAAATTATTATTTTATTATTATCGGTATTATTATTATTATTATTGTTGTTGTTATTATTATTATTATTATTATTATTTTATTATTATCGGTATTATTATTATTGTTATTATTATTATTATAACTATTACTCTTATTATTACTTTTGTTATTATTATTATTATTATAACTATTACTATTATTATTATTATTATTATTACTATTATTACTATATTATTATTATTATTATTATTAGTACTATTATTATTATTATTATTATTATTATTATTATTACTTTTGTTATTATTATTATTATAATTATTGAGTGACATTGAGTTTTGAGTTTTGGGGTTGGGGTTGGGGTTGGGGGGGGGGGGGAATTGGTATGAGTTTTGGGGAGAAATTTAGTAGGGAAGGATCAATCTGGGCCATTGAATTTGGATAAATTAATCTGAGACGTTGTTGTGGTTTGTCAAATAAAAAATTCAAAATGAATTGTGTTTTATTATATAGATTTTGAATGAACACTGAAATTGTAACACTAGTATGATTTATTACACGGGGGTTAGATTGTTCATCTACAAATAATACAAAATAATCTACAAAAAAAAATGACCACCTAATAAAATTTAGAAATTAATATTTTTATAAATTTTTTTGATATTTTTACGTATTGAATTTACATATAGAACGTATAGAGATAGTTTAATTATGATTATATATTTATAATTTAATTTTAATTATATATTTATAACGATAATTTTATTATATAAATATTAAAATTTATTGTGAATTTATCACTTTCCTAAAATTAATTACATGCACTGGACTTTTTTGAGGCTTTGGACCGGAGTGAGTCACTGTGCGTGGTTTGGATTGATTATTAATAAACATAAATGGATGATGATGATGATATATCCTTACTTATTACATCCATCCCTCAACACAGATAACTAAATTAATAAATTTACTGTGGGGTTTTTTAAGTCTCTCTCTCTCAACATATGCCCTGCCTTGGGCGGCTTCCTTCCAGTTTAATCTCGCCATGAAAGCCAGACTGGTAGTTTTTCCGATCAAAGCAAGAAATTGGTGCTTTACCAGATCCATCCAACTCCCCTCTTTCGAATCATCACAGTCTTCCCCTCGTATTCCCTCCACTCTAAAAGACCTCTGGAACACGATTTACTCCTCCCCTCCTCGCAACAAATTCACGCCCTCCAATGCCGAATTACTTATTGATTTCGCCTCTAATAAGGTACCCAACCCTACCCGACGGACAACAACATTTCTTTTCTTCTCTCTCATTGCATTTCTTCCTCTATGCTTTTATACTGCATTACTACCCACCCACCTACTGGGGCGGCTATTAACTGATTACGGATTTCGCTTTATTTTAATTGCATTAACCTCAATCCCATACGAACCCGTTCCACCCAGATTCATTCATTTGGCTCAATTTCAAACTCCGTAAAACGGACTTAGGTTTACATGTACTTATGTTTTTCCTATGTCCAGATGAATACTGCTTGGACTGCTCTGGAAAAGGCGCCTACTGGGAGTGTTAAAAACAAGATTCATGGGTAACTAAGTAAAAACTTGACTTCATGCTCAATTTTTTTTTTTTTAATAATGCTTCACCTGAAACTATGGCTTTAATTTTTTTTTTAGTTGAATTATTTTTTTTCTCTTAATCCTGATTTTTTTTTAGCTTGGGGTTGCGCCTTTTGTCTCGTGTTAAGCCCTCGGAGAATTTTCTGAAATCTATATCCAAGGAGGTTACAAGTGTTGAAATTATGTACCCTTCAAGGTTTGTTTTCATTTGCTATGAGCTAGTTAAGGCCTTAAGGCACTGAGTCAGTATGTCAAAACTAACAAGTCCTAGGGAAAATGTGTATATTTTAGTTGTTATTACTCAATTCTCTTTCTTTTTCATTTTAGTTTTAATTTTAGGCGTATGAGTTTTAAATACGGCAAACTGACAATTGTATATTTGCTTATCATAATATCAAGGACATCTGTACAATATAATTTGTGGATACCAGTTAGGAAGGATGTTCGAGTATTTGTAAGAGACCAACTTCTTTTCTCCCGCATTTCTGGTATACATATTTGCTGTTTCTGTACCCCTATAACAAAAATTTATTACACTAGTAGTCATAATGCAGTTGAAATGGCATTTTTATTTTTTCTTACTAGCTCAAGAAGTACTAAAAACTGAGATACTTGGACATGATTAATTTGTGCCAACTTACCAATGTCATGAAAGAGGATAAAAGGCTAGGATATTGTTGATACTTTATATTATTAACGTAACCATGACTCTATATACCTTTTGTTCAGTTGATAGGGATCCTGAATATTCAAGGATCTCGAAAAGTATCAAATCAGAATGTTGCTCTAAAATCATGCCAGTGCTTGTGCATTTTGGTGATGTGCTTTCTCTATTGTACATCTGAACTTCCACATTTAGGATAAATATTTAGTTTTTGAGGAAGTGTTCATGACCTTGTTTTATGACTTTTTGCCATCTAGTAATCCTGTTTTATAATTGCAGTTTAAATGCAAGGCTTGTTCGCCGAAGGTTACGTCACATTGCCTTGAGGTAATTGTAAATTGTTTGACGTTATTCTTTCTCATGTTATCATATCTGCACTAAGAAGTGCAATCTCTTATGATTATTATGTTTTTTTTTAAAGTTAAAAGAATGAGGGCTATAAAAATTTGAACATAAAAGGTTGTTGGGGTGAGAGTGGCTCGAATTATTATGTTTATTGGTTTGATTGTTTGTTGATTATGGCTGTTTTTCCTTATCATTTATATATTTTCCAGAATTTTGCTTTCTATCTTTCGGTGAAGACTTCATTTAGGATTTGGCCATTATTGATGGAATTCCTTCCTTCTTTCTTGAAGTGACAGAATTCTTTATTTATTTCAGGAATGGATTTCAGATATGACGGAATTGATATCGCCGTGAAAGATAATTATCATTATATTTATTGTTTGCTATAAGATTAATATTTTTGTTACAGCGGCATTAAATCTTTTGAAGTAGTATAGCCATTCTAGTACGAGGTTGATATCTGGATGACCAATTATTATTTAATTTATGTACAAATTACCAGTTACATAGACCAAAATTTCAAATTGTGGTAGAAACTCTAATATTATATGGGCCTTCAAAATGACGAACATTTTGGAATCCTTATCTGCAGACATGGTAGAACTTTGAGGTTAAAATTTAGGGTACCTTCTCTCTCTCTCTCTGTGTGTTAAATTTAACACTTGATAGTATGGACTATGGACAAGACAGATAACACATTCTTCTACTAAATGAACGATGAAAAAATATCATGTTTAAGAACTACCTTTCTTTCTATTAGTCAAGTGGGAAGATAGGCACTAATATGTATACCCAATATTATTTTGTTCTTTGTCTAATGAAAAAAACTTCTTTTTTCTTTTCTCATTTTTCATTTTTCTCCTTCTCTTTTGTATCTTTTTTCTGACTAGTTTGATAGCTCGTTTTTTATGTAAAACATGGCACGAACCAGAATAGATGAGATTTATAAGACCAAACATAATTAGCATGTATGGAGGTCATGCCACGATTGTATTGTCTTATTTAGAACCACGTTGCATAGATCAAAGAGTCGATGTTATTCTGTTCACACATACAATCACAGGCATACTAAATTACTAACGCATAATCATATTTCTAATTTGCGGAAATGAGCTCATACATTTTCATTGATTTTGACTGCATGCTAGTGGAGAGAGAGGAACAGTGTTTTAAAAATATCATCTATTGACTTAAACTTCACTAATTTTCGCCATACGACTTCTCTGTGAATTAGGATCCTTCATGTCTTAATACATTTTTTATTATGTCTATGAAGAGCCTTAAAATGTCCAACTTATCCCAAACATGCACACACACAAACACACAAAAAAAGTATTCAGAATAGTTTAATTATAGCATGTGGTTGTTTAACGTACAAATCTTAATAAGTAACTCCTTAACCGTCACTATCAGGGGAACTGTTATGCACAAGAAGTACTTTTACGGATCAGTTTCCTTGCTTCCCATTACCAGTGTCTTCATGGTACGTATACTTTTTACTATGAGAATGCCAAATTCACTTTTGATTGTTGCTTATGCTTTCTGCTTATTTAAAAGCTTATCTTAGTCCATCTATTAATATGAATTGTCTGACACAGGGATATATTAGCTATCATATTGCACACATCATCTTCAGTGATGTATTACACATTTGAACCATAAGAACTTTTTCTTTTAAAATTTATGTAGGTTTTACCTTTGCCAAACATCCCATTCTTTTGGATCTTATTCCGCACTTATTCTCACTGGAGGGCTCTACAGGTGTGCCAAGTTTCTTTTCAACTTTTCGAGTAGGTCCTTGTGTTATGTTTATGTGGATTTCTCGCATGCTAATATAAGTTATGAAGGGTTACCTCACATAGAGGAGACTATTTGTTTCATATAATTAATTTGATGCTCCTGGAGAAACTTGAGCTATGTTTGACAACTCAATTCTATGCCTTGCGATTGGAATTGAGCGCCAAATGTTAACTAAATTTTAATTCGATGGAATTGCAACTGTGCTTTTGATTCCAGTTTCATAACTTGAAATTGAGTTGTCAAACGTAGCGTCAAAGTCAATATATCAATATCACAGTTTTTTTCTTTCTTTTTTTCTTAATATTAATATCCGAATTTCTGGGTCCTGCTTTACTTGTTCACTCTTTTATTTATTTAGTTTTTGCTCTTCTGTTCAGTATGAGAATGTCTTCAAGGAAACTATATGGTATCATGTCTTTGTCACAGCCTTGACCTGTCTTTATTATAGCACATGCGCAAGCCTGCTCAAGTGGGCCTTATCACATGTTCGATGTCGATACTCTTTTTTTATCTACTCATTTTATCTATCTGTAACCAACCTGCATAAGTATACCACTCTCTCACCTCACCATACTTCAGCACACTCACTGCCGAATGTAGTACAGTGTACTCGCTCTTGAGCATTTGATGGTGCAAGTCTTGGATCCTGTAGTTAAGTTCAGTTTGATAGGGATGCATCCATCATTCTGACACTGCAGCGGCATCAATATTTTGAAGACAGTTCACCATATTCTTGGAAGGAAATTTGCACTTATCTTTCTCTTATCACGTCATTAATTTCATGATCACCTCAGTCATTTCATTTTTTTGGATCTCCACTCTCCTTTTACTTGTTGATTTACCTTTTCAGAATTTTATTTTCTCCAAAATTTGATATAGCTTTGGTTTTATATGGTGCCATTCCCAGTTTCCAGTTTGCCTTTTCTTTTGGTCTCCCTCCGTCTTTGGTGTGCTTATGTGATGCTCTTGTATATAATACTAACATTCATTTTTAAAATCCTAAACCTGTTGTTGGCAAATTTTATCTTCGTCTATTATGTCGAGCACTGCATAAACTCACTAGTTTGTTTTGTAATGGTTCAAGGGTAGCAAGAAACTTCTTCAACTAGTCTCAGACTCGGAAAATCACAAAGCGTCTGATGCTGTAGTTGATGGGACTAGAACTGCAGAGGTTAACACCGGAGAGGAAAATCATAGTTCACTTCATCCTACATGGGTAGAATTATCACCTTCCTCCCCCCAACCCCCCAAATATAATTCTTGCGTTAACCACTGATCAATCTGTTTGCTTTTGCTAAGATGATGTTTCTTATTGAAATTAGGTGTTGCAGCCGTCAAAAGAGCTCGAAGAACTTCTTAATCATGGACATGTAGATGATGGTCTCAGCAAGTGTAGTATATCAGATATCTGCAACTCCTTTAATTTGAACACGACTGATGTTCTGAAGTATCAGAATTTATATTAGTTAAAAAGAAGAGGGTGTTGTATCTGGTGCTGGGTCGAGACTATCATGTTTCATTCTGAGAAGGTAGTTCACATTTTTGATAGTTTAGAAAATCTAGCATTTTGATCCATGTTACTGAACCTCGAGAGTTTGTTTCCTCCTCCAAATGCTGAATTTTGTTCAAACATTACTCGGACACTTTTGATTGATCGACGGCTGACTGACTGACGTTCAGTATACGGGAAGTATTTTTATGCCATTAAGGGGTGCAAATATCTCATTTTGTTCAACCGTGACATTCTTGAATGGCTTGGCTTTTACTTTTACCACCACCCCAGGTATAGTTGACGATGCATTTGGGGGAAGTTTGTGAAGCTAATGCTTGAACCCTGAAGGGGTGGGTAATGGGTAGAGAGATCAAGAAGTTACTCCTCGTTTCTAAAGCATAAGACCAAATTACTAAAAATGTAATACTACTAGAGGAGAGAGATTGATTAGACTCGTTAGAAATGAAGCACTAATTTTTATTTTTATAAAATTTAAAAGTCGTTTGTTAAATTATCAATCAATTTTTTGTCACCTAAAAGGAGGGGGTGTAAATACTGAACTTGGACCTTATTATATAGCTAGCTTAGCTTCTTAATTATAGTCATTCCACAACAAAACAATTATTAATATTATGTGAATGTATAAAATAAAATAAAAAATAAAGAAGAGGTTTTTCAAGAAAAAATTATATTCCAATTATTAGTGTAAAATAAAGAAATAAATGAGTAAGTTGCCTTCCTTCCCGTTATGCGGTAGTGCATAAGAAAGACAAATAAAATCAAGGAAATTTACGTTGGGCTAAAATTGGAAATTTATTCAGAGCGTGTAGTGCAAGTGACAGGTTATAAGTATACTAATAATAAATGGATTTTCTTAGAATGTGTCTTTTAAGAGCATATTTTAAACGCTAAAAATAATACATAATAATATTTATTTATGTATTTGTATTGAATTTAATACATAAAAAAATAATATAATAATAAATTTCATATATTAAATTTCGTATAAATATATAAATAAATACTAAAATTTACTCTTATTTTTTTTTTTAAGTTTAGCATGTGCCATAAAGGTCACGTGCTAAGACGGTCCATAATAAATAAGCAAGGCCGTGGGAACTAACGTTGTGGTTTGTTTCGCAAGACAAGAGAGCGAGAAGAGGAGTCGAGAGAGAATCAAATCAGAAATCTCTTCAGAGGATGGCGCCAACAGAAGCTGAAGATGAGATCAAGGACGAGAAGAACCCTAGGCCTCTTGATGAAGACGATATCGCTCTCCTCAAGACTTATGTACACTCTCTCTCAAACCCTAATTTCGCCGCTTCCCGTATATATGTTTCTGCGCTGCTCGATCTTATTTTACCTCTTATCATATTATCTGTTTCGGTTTCTGAAATATAATTCTGTAAGCATTCGTTCGTCGGCGGAGGATATATTTTAACCTAATCTAACTATCTATCGAGATCTAGGTTTCGGAAAATTGTAGAAAGAAAAAAACCTTGTCTTGCCAACAAACTAAACTCAGTAGATTGCATATGTTTTTTGCGATTAAATTGGAGCTTTCTTGTTTTCTTTACATTTTTTGCAATTTCAGATTCAACTCCTGAATTTCAACGTTTGGCTGGCATCAGTATCAGACATGTTGCCACTAATTCTATGAATGGGCTAACTTTTGCAAATAGAATAAATAAATAAATAAATTTAGTTTGTAAAGTAATTATGTAGCTAACTTTCAGCTAGCTGGCATCTGAAGGTTTTGTTGGATTGTTGGTTGTATATTTTGTCTTTATCTACTGATAGTGGGATGAGTGGAGCAGATTATATTTTTCAGTTAATTCTATTATAATAAGCTAAACATTGCAGTATAGCTGTTTCCTATTTGACTGGTATACAACATCAATAAGAAAAGGGTGAGTCTAGGGATCTCAAATTTTTGGTTTCAAATGTGTCTGTCTAGCACACGTTATCATTGCATTGGTTGTTCAACATCATGGTGGGTTCTCAGCAACTATTGCATACAAATGCAATCATTTGCATTATCATAAGAAAATCCAATTTCTACAAAGCTAGGTAGCCTGTCCTATTTGATTTGTTTCTCTAGTGTTTTGTCGTATAAATGTAAGTTTTCCACTTCTGCTTGTATCTGTGCGATCAACATGGTTTTGTTATTTAGTTAAATTCGGATAACCTAATTTGAATATCTCTGGTTATAGTTTGTAATTTTGTCTTCAAGAGGCTCATTTTATGAAGTCATTCTGAATTTTATAGATAAAACAAATCGCAATTATGGAGATTATCATTACCCAGTTTGGCTGCCTATGACATATTAGTCATATTGGCTGCTTTCGTCTTGGTAGATCATTCTTTCTAACATATTGAACTATGGAATTATCTATGCAGGGATTGGGACCTTATTCAACCTCCATAAAAAAGGCAGAGAAAGAAATCAAAGAAATGGCTAAAAAAATCAATGATCTATGTGGTATATATTGCATTTTCTTGCTCCAGCTGTTACTTATTTAGTGTTCTCATAATCAACATAGTATGGAAGCATCTATTGCACTGTGAAAGATCTGGAAAGATTTTACGAAAGAAAATTTATTTGTTACTCACCTCTTATAAAGCTTATATATTTTGTAGCAGATATCTGTCAATGTTTGGTTACCAACTTGTCAAAAGAAATTAGGATTTTGTAAAGAAATTATCTGATTGTTTTTCTCCTGTTCTTCATGCTTCTTTTATTTCTTGCACCATCAGTAGTTACTTGGATTATACATGTCTTATCAGGTATTAAGGAGTCTGACACTGGTTTGGCTGCACCTAGTCAATGGGATCTTGTTTCTGATAAGCAAATGATGCAGGAGGAGCAACCTCTTCAGGTGTGCTTTTTATAACTGTTGTTGGATTTAAAAGTCTTATTCTATTTCTAAAGCAGTGACAATTGTTTGCAAGTAGGTGGCAAGATGCACGAAGATAATCAACCCGAACACTGAAGACGCGAAATATGTTATAAATGTTAAACAAATTGCAAAGGTACGTTTTCATCTATAACTTGGAGAAATTTTCGCCTCTCTTTCTAGGAGAGGAGGTTAATATTCGTTTAAGAAGTATTCTCAACCTAGTTGCCAAGAGATCCCTGCTCCTTTATTCCCTTGATTTAACACCTGTAACTTTACCACATTGTTTACGCCTGGATATTAAGAGTCTTATTTCCCGAAAAATTTTCATTTTTCAAATGCTTTATACATTTTTATTTTGTCAAAGGCATCTACAGTGTTAGCATAGAAATAATTTATATTGCTTACTCTTTGTATAAAGTGACTGTGCATTGTAATTGAACTTTATTTTTTAGATATATCAGTGCGAGCATCTTTGTTGACTCTCATTCTTGATAACTGCAGTTTGTTGTCGGGTTGGGTGATAAAGTTTCTCCAACTGATATCGAGGAAGGCATGCGTGTTGGGTAGTTCCACCCTCCTCTCTCTCTCTCCTCTCTTTCTCGGGTTTACTCATCAAGCATTTTTTGTGGATGTCCTTTGTCGAAGTTATCAACATTATAAATCTATCCTATGTTATTTATAAATTGCATGAGTGGATTTCTTTGTCATATTCTTGCAAAGGGTATCTTCATATTTTTGTATGGGTAAAACATTGAAGTATTCTTGTCACCTCTAGTGGAAAGTAAGTGTTCTTGTCACCTCTAGTGGAAAGTAAGTGTTTCTGGAGTCCACTTACTGTTCTGATACATAAGCGTTGTGGCCGACATGGGTTAGGGGACCGACAATCAGTGGGGTTCAACAGTGTTAACAATATGGGGTCTGAATTGCCCCATAAAAACAGCATATTTAGGAATCCTATGTTTGTATTGTAGTATGTCCAATTTATTTTATTTCAAAGGTATGTTATTTATCAGATAAAAATTAACAAGAATGATTTTGCTTGAAGTTTGAGAAATAATACATATTTATTTTACATTTGATTTAATATTTAAGTTGCGATCTCATTATATGAAAGCTAGCTTCACCTGTTTTGGGGATTAATTTAATTGTTTTTCTTCAAGATCTTAGCATATCAAAAGGAAAAGAAATACTCCCTCCGTTCTCAAAAGGATTTCCTCGAGTACACAATATTTTGTTTGCAAAAGAATGTCTAAAAGTACGCAAGTTAAATACTCCCCCCAATCCCAAAAATATGATAAAAGGACAATTTTCACATAAATTAAGGTAGTCAAAGAATTACGAGAGTAAATTTTCTTCCTAATCTATTCATGGGTTTTGGGTTTGGAGAATGAGAGAGATAATTAATGTGAACCACTCATTTGTGATGAGTGGTGTATAGTCGAGGATAAATTAGTCCATGCAAGAATTTTTGTAATTGACTTGTTGTTTACTTTGTTTATCCTTATGAGGACAAAATCTTTTATCACTTTTGTCATCCTTTTGGGACCGGAGGTAGTATAAAATAAGCCTAAAGACTAGTTTATCCTCAAAAGTATGATAAATTGCGGTTCACTAAGTTTAAAAGAGAAACATTTATTAGTGTACTTACGATGGGTCCTATGGACAAAATTTGTATTTATTTTATACTCTTTCCTCTCCTTTAATTTTCTTAATTTGCGTGAAACTAGCATTTTAGTCATCCTTTTGAGGACGGAGGAGTACTTGCTACTATATGAGTGTAAGATTAAGCATAATTTGCTTCTATTTATGCTCCGGCACAGATATTTTAATACACGGATAATCTTGACAGTTGACTGACTTGGATGATAATAAGTGTATGCGATAACTGCATTCATTTGATCTTGTACATAGATTTTTGTGATCCAGTTCAGTGATTAAAGACATTCAAGCTGATATATAGTCGTAATTCCTTTGCGACTTGCTTTTTTTATTTTTGATTTCATATTGCTGGTACTTAATATATATATTTTTGGTATACTGTTACTAATTGAGTACTATGCTCCTTTCTCAGTGTTGATCGGAATAAATATCAAATTCAGATTCCTTTGCCTCCAAAAATTGATCCTAGTGTAACCATGATGACAGTAGAGGAGAAGCCTGATGTTACATATAATGATGTAGGTGGATGTAAGGAGCAGATTGAAAAAATGCGAGAGGTGCGTAAAGTATTAATCTTGTTTTTATATCGTGATGACCCTTTGGGTCTCTATGATTTATCTTGCAGTTCTACAGTACTGCATTATTTTTATTTACATTTCTTTGTTCACAAAATTAAAATTTGGCACTTATGGATGACATTTATTTAAAATTTGATTTGACAAATATTGCTTTCATTCCTCTATTTCTTTATGTTGTTTCATTGTAGGTTGTTGAGCTTCCCATGCTTCACCCTGAGAAATTTGTTAAACTTGGAATTGACCCCCCTAAGGGTGTTCTTTGCTATGGTCCCCCTGGAACGGGTAAAACACTTTTAGCCAGAGCTGTGGCTAATAGAACTGATGCATGTTTTATTCGTGTCATTGGAAGTGAGCTTGTTCAGAAGTATGTTGGTGAGGGAGCTCGTATGGTTCGCGAACTGTTTCAGGTTACAAGCTGGTTCATGTCACAAAATGTTCAATATGTCTTGCCAATATTCTAGAATCTGACTAATACTTCATTTGTGACAGATGGCACGCTCTAAAAAGGCTTGCATAGTGTTTTTTGATGAAGTTGATGCAATTGGAGGTGCACGTTTTGATGATGGTGTAGGTGGAGATAATGAGGTTCAGCGCACAATGCTTGAAATTGTAAATCAGCTTGATGGATTTGATGCTCGAGGAAATATTAAAGTTTTAATGGCAACAAACAGGTTAAGTTGGCCATTTTGTATACATCTGCTGTTTTATTCATATCTGTATTCTAGATTTTATAGCTTCTATAACAATAAATTGTGGCTTAACATAAATCACCTTTGCCTTTGGTGCATCTCTCAGTTCCATTACTTTTCTTTGGAGTGGGATAATGTCTGAAAATTTATACCCATGTGGTGTTATAGTTTCTTTGCTTTTGTAATACGGAACTGTTGGGGTCATTTACGTGTTTTTCTTGGACCTCCTAATCTCCTTTCTTCTTTCTGTAAATGGAAAGATGCATATTTGTGGTATGGCACATGGTTGCATTTCTTTGTGAGCATGGTTTTATAATATTTTTTATAACCTTATTCTATTATATATATATATATATATATATATATGGAACTCATCCATAGTAACTGGTTACTGGGAGTAACCACGTTTGACCCTGCTGCTACAAGCTCTGGCGCCAGGGCCAATTTTATAGAAATAGTAGTGTTTGCCTCTAGAGCTTGTAGCGGCAGGGCCAAATGTGATTGCTTCAAGCAACCGGTTGCTATGGATGAGTTTCCACACACACACACACACATATTTGTGTCTTTACATCTTTGTCATTCCTTTGGGTTGAATGTATGTGGGAAGGGAGTGGGGCAAAGAGGATGTTGAACTATTTGATGTATTCCTTTAGGTTGAGGTATCGGGGAAGAAGGGGGGAAGATGTTGAACCATTTGATGTTTTTATGCAAAAACATTTCCTAACCATTTGGCGATTTGCATTTGTGTTGGTTGTACATTTTTCCAGACCTGACACACTTGATCCAGCACTGCTACGTCCTGGAAGGTTAGATCGCAAAGTTGAGTTTGGTCTACCTGATTTGGAAAGTAGGACGCAAATATTTAAGATCCATACACGGACTATGAACTGTGAAAGGGATATTCGTTTTGAACTTTTGGCCCGCCTCTGTCCAAATTCCACTGGTACGTCTTCACAGTTTTACCATTGCCATTGCTCTTAATCTGCTATGATATTGTTAACCTGCAAACAATGTCTTATTTTTCTGTTCCAAGAAATAGTAGTGGTATATCAAACTTTTTAGGAAAATTACGTTTGTAAGTTATGCCGTCTGTTATAATGTTGTAACTTATGAACTATCAAATAGATTTGTAATAATTATGTGGTTTATTATCCCTTACTGGCCATGCTTAGATGTATGGTTCGCATGTTAGACGAGCATTTGCAATGAATAATGGATTGTGGTCTGCAACACTTATTAGTGTCTTTGGTTTCATAAAGCAAATTAGTTTTTACTGAGGAAATATGTTTAGTCTTCTAAACATTACTGTGTGCTGCCATTGTCATTATTATTAGTCCCAGAGTTTGTCTTCCAATCCATCCCCCAAACGGGAACCTTTTTTAGTCAGTGTTGTCTATTGTTGTTCTAGATACCTTCAATGATGATTTTGATATTTGCCTTATAAGCAATGGATCTTTTTGTTCAGGAGCGGACATAAGAAGTGTATGCACCGAGGCTGGTATGTATGCCATTCGAGCAAGAAGGAAAACTGTTACAGAAAAGGACTTCCTTGATGCGGTGAACAAAGTCATCAAGGGGTACCAGAAGTTTAGTGCCACTCCCAAGTATATGGTGTACAATTGAGTGTGCTTTTTGTGCTCCCTTTTTTGAAGAGAATGTTAAATCTCGTTAGTCTTTACATTTCTATCTTAAAACTTTTCGGCTATAACTTTTCTTCTACCAATGTAATCTTTTTGGCTTTTCTGCGACCAATATTTAAGAAAATTTGCTTGTGAGAAGTCATAGCTGGTCTATTTGGATACAGTTCAAAATTATTTATCAAGACGCAACTGAAGATCTATGACGATAATATATTTAATCGTTCATATTTCGTTCCATTGCTGTAATTTGCACATCTTGTGGCATTTGGATTGTGGTTTTATTAGGTATGACGTTGTTTTCTGTTTTGGGAGTTTTTGGAAAACTATAAAGGCGATTAGCTTTAGGTGATTTGGGGAAGCAGATGCATGCTCTGAGGCTAGCATTTCTTATTGAGCCTTTCTTTTTGTGTTTTTTCTTTGAGGATCTGTATCGTTATGTTGTCCTAAGACTATCATTATTGATTCCTTTATTATCATTCAGTGGATAGCTGATCTAGATTCCATTCAAAGAATTCCGCAATCGATTCTGACATGTGAAATTGAAAGCTAAGCGATGCTAATTAGGGATTGTCATGGCCGAGCTGTAATCCTGACATGTTAAGATCTCCGTTCATTAATTGTGGATTACAGGAAGATTGAAGTCGTATATCATTTTATTATGCGACTTAATAGTAAATTGATATTTTATAATTAGTACTCCCTCCTTTCCATTATATAGGTCGTTTTAGAAGTTTTTTTTCTTTTCAAAATATAAGTCGTTTTACATATATCTAGGAGAACAAATTTAATTATTTTCTATTCTATCCTTAAAGATGAAATAATTAAGAGAGAGAAGGAAGAGTAATTAATGAGTGTATGGGTAGTAATGGAATTTCAAACCAACATTAATTGCCTAACATTAGTATTAATGATATTTCTTAATATGTGTAATCATGTCTTAAACGACTTATTTAATGAAAGAAGGGACTATTAAACAGTTATTTCTCATAATTCTTTTATATGACTTGATAGTAAATTGATATTTTATAATTAGTAGTAAACAGATATTTTCATTATTCTGTTTGTCCTCGCATTGAATGGGTGAGGAAGTTCTACTTTTGTAAAGCGATGGAATTGTTGCGTAACGTTACAACACATTCATTTGCAATGGGGACGGCCATCTGCACAGATTTTCTGACGGCTATTAATTATCTTAACAAGACACTTTGTAAGCGTCCCTTATCAGCTTAGAAAAACCATGAAAGTGCAGTGTACAAACAAACATCTCCCAAAATCATTAGCATAAACAAATTTCACCAATGTTGTTTGTACACCGCTTCTGACATAGGTGGTCAAATTTCACCAATGTTGTAGTTCCACTCAGCCACTTTGTCCAAAGTGCTCAAGACTAGGAGGTAGGTATAAATGCAGGGTAGGAATTTTTGCTGTAAGCAATATCAATCATATGTAGATGTTTTGGGGTTGTGTTACTAAGATGGTTTATAGAGCCAAGTCAGAGGGGTGCAGTTGGTATATATAACCCGTACGAACTAAAGATCGGACTGCAATGGAATATTGCTATTTTGACATCAATTTTCTCTAGTATCTGTAAAAGAGAAACGGTCAGGGGGCGAAGAATTAAATAACTTTATATTGTTGAGCAGTTGACCCAATACTTCAAACACCACAAATCAAACAAGGAACAATTGGCGGAGCCTCTAAGTTACGTATTCTTCTATCAACTCAGTTTTCATTTTTTCAGAAATTTCATCCATAATTGTACGAGTAACTGTAAAGGAGTGTAAAAACTACAAACAAAGAAAACCAAGCTGTAGCTCGATAAAAAAAGTTACGAGTATTGGAGACCGAATTGCAAATTATGTGCTCTTAGAACAACGCAATGCAGATCTATACGTAATTTGAAAGGAGTGAAAAGGTAGTTAATACTGGAAAGGAGTGAAAGGGTATAACTGGAAACATGTCAATGACTTAATACTAGTCACTTCTCCTTTTTTCATATTAGGTAACTCCAAAAAGCGGCAACCACATATCTTTTTCTATTCCTTTCCCTTCTGCTCAACTAAACACCACCACCAAAAGACAACTTCCGATTCCTTGGGATGAAGAAGTGCATACCTTCCACTTCTTCATCCCCTCTCCCAAACATACCACTAGTGACATACTACTGCTGAAAAGAGTCTTAGTACGTACCCGATCTGCATCTAGGACAAGGCTTGCTAACCCACAATCTGAAAGATGAGGATTGAGCTCCATATCTAATAATATGTTGGCTGATTTTTGAAGTTTTTATGGACAACTGATGGTGAGAAAACTTCATGTAGATACCCGAAAGCAAATAAATGAGCACCAAAGCATACAGTTTCATCAAAGAAATGACTCCATACAATGCAAAGGGAAATGTCTAGTTTGGGGCTTTTTAACATTTCTTCATCTTCCAAGTCCATATTTGTTATGAGGGTGATAGACAATATACCCTGCTTACATCAGTAAAACAACGAAAATATTATTCATGTGATTGGCTGATTGTGCAACCCTGGTCAACTAGATTCAACATAACGCTTTAGCAAAAGGACTCCAAACTTGTAAAAGTGCCTTGTATTTTTGGGTCTTCCGTCAAAACTATTGTACTAAGTTCTCTGTTTGGCTAAAGCAGAAAAAAGAACGTTCTCCAAGTTCATTAGAAAACATTTATTGTAAACCTATATCAACCATACCTATACAAAGAGAGCAACCAACATTTTGGTTACTTAAATCAACTGATTTTATGTTATCGTGATACAGCATCACAAAGGATCATTTAAAGTAGCTTGTGGTACTATTTCGTGCATAACTGTAGAGTGTAGAAACGTGTTGAGTGTAATCAAGATAGAAGGACGAGAAAGACTAAGAATAGAAGAAAGCCAATTCATCGTTACAGTAGCATACTAGCATCGTACAATTAAATCATATGTAACAAAAGAAAGCAGTTAAAGTCACTGTCTGCTAAATGATTATTTGATTGTATTTATGCACATGTGTAGTATGTTTGTCTGTAGATAACTGACATGTGGCCCATGGATGTTGTTTTTCTTTAACTTTCCAGTAATCAAGTATCTTTAATCGTTTTCATGCAATTAGGGTTTGTGTGTAGATAGTTGACATGTGAGACACGGGTGTTGTTTTTCCTTAACTTTCCCATTAGTCAGTTATCTTTAATCGTATTTATGCACATGTGTAGTATATAAACTAGGATTTGCCTACAGATAGTTGACATATAGTCCATGATTATTTTTTTTCCTTTTCTTTTCAGATAATAACTTTTGTTTATGTTTTTCACAGAATGACTACGTGTGACGTACATGTTCACTTCAATGGATGGTTTAAGCATTATCGTCGACAGGAGTATGTTAGAGGTCAAGTAGAAGTTTATAAAATTGATCCAGACTATGTTTGCATGGGTATTATAGAGTCATTAGCAGACCAACTAAATTATGATAGACGTTCTCAGGTGTATTTTAAGAGAGATGGTCACACTTTTGAAAATAGAGTGAGGATTGTCCATGATGATGCTACTGTGAGAGAGATGGTGAAGACGTGTCAATCATTTAGGCTGATTGAGTTATATGTGGATCATGTTAGAGTACAAGGACCTGTGCTAGATTTGGACCTAAAAAATACTAAGCAACCCCCTGTGCTCACACCTGCGAAGAGTCCTGCTACAGTGAAGGATAAGAAGTAGCAGCAAAGTGATAAGAAAACTGAAAAGGGAAAGAAAAAACAAATAGTGATACAAGATATAAGTGATGATAGCACAAGTGATGATGGTGATACTAATTTACTTAGTAGTGATGAAGAATTAAGAGAATCAAGAAGGATCTGTAGGGAGTACAAGACGCAAATAGACAAACTAGAAGAAGAAGACATCTTGAATGAAACAAATATTGGTGCAGTTGGGAATGATGAAACTGCTGCTACTGGTCGTGCCAGTGGTGATGAAACTGGTGCTGCAGCTGGGAATGATGAAACTGCTGCTACTGGTCGTGCCAGTAGTGATGAAACTGGTGCTACAACAGGGAATGATGAAATTGGTGAAGCAGATGCAAGTTATATGGTTGATGACGAGGGAAATGAGAAAAAGACTGATGCAGATGCTGGTGAAAAAGGTGAGAAAGACACTACTGCAGAGGGTGGTGAAGAAAATGATGATGAGGCTGGTACAGAAAATGATAGTGAGTATGCAGATAGTGATGGGAATGCGAGTCAGAAGACTTTAACCAGGAAAGTGAGTATATAGATAGCGATACACTACAATCCCTATTCGAAAGTAGTGATAATGACAATCTTGACTATGTTAGTCCTCCTTCAGTTAGAAAAAGGAAGTTTGAAACCACTGAAGTGTTCAACCCCAACACTAAAAAGAAGGATATTTTACTTAAAGGAGGTATGATATTTGCCAATTTTCAAGAGTTGAAGGCTACCATAAGAGATTACTCAATTGCAAATGGGAGAAAACTGGGGTATAAGGTGAATGATAAAGATAGAGTGAGTTTTAAGTGCCCTAAAGGTTGTCCTTGAAACTTTGGGCTAGCCATAGGCAATCATCTGAATCAGTTCTGATCAAGGCAATATTAGATATTCATAATTGTTGTAGAAATTTTGCAAACAAGTTAGCAAATACAAAGTTCCTGGCTGAGTATTATAGAAATAGAATTAGGAAAAATCCTAACTGAAAGCTTAAGGATATGTAAGAAAAAATTAAACTGAAACTGAAATTGGATGTAAGCCTAGTTAAGTGCATGAAGGTTAGACATGCCTCACTTACAAGTATACATAAGGTGATGAAAGAACATTTCGCGAGAGTTTGGGATTTTGGATATGAGATCATCAAAAGCAATAAGGACAACACTGTTGATATCAAAATTACCAGGTTAAATCTCGAGGATGAGGTAAATTTTAGGAGATTTTATGTGTGTTCTGACTCACTGAAGAAAGGATGGAAAGAAGGATGTAGGCCAATATTGGGTTTAGATGGTTATTTTTTTAAGACTGTATACAAAGGGCATATGTTATTAGCTGTTAGAAGGGATGAGAATAATTAAATGTTCCTAGTCGTTATGGGTGTAGTAGAGAGTGAAAATGCTGATAGTTGAAGGTAGCTTTCAGAGCTGTTAAAAGATGACCTTGGCCTACATGATGGCAGTGGGTACACAATTATCAGTGATAAACAAAAGGTCAGTTTTCATCTTGGATCACAGTTTTTAATAATGCACAATTTTTAATAATGGACAGTTTTTAATAGTGGACAATTTTTAATAATAGATGGTTTTACTGATGCAGATTTTTTAAATTAATGTGTTCTTATAGGGACTGAACAATGTAATGCATGACTTTCTTCCTCAAGCAGAACATAAAAATTGTGTAAGACATATCTACGGTAACTGGAGGAAGAGGTTTTCTTCAAAGGTGTTAAAGAGATTATTCTGGGAGGCAGTATGCGTTACACATCCTGCAGCATATAAGAAACTAATGAGAGAAATTAAGACACTATCGATGGCTGCACATGACAAAATAAGTGAGTAGGATCCTAAAGTATGGTCAAAAGCTTATTTTCAAACTCATTCTAAAGATGATTCAGTTGAAAACAATATGTCTGAATGCTTTAACGCTTGGATCATCAGAGTCATGTATTGTCTTAAACTTAAAGCTTAAATGCTTTAATGCATAGATATTTATGAATAGACATTGTAATTTTGTAAATGAATTTAATATAGATTGTCATCAATACGTAGGTACCTGCCATTATGTCACATGCTTCATGAAATATATAGTCAAATTATGGTTATAATTCATCAAAATAGGATGCCATGTTGAAATCTAATGATCTTATATGTCCTCGCGTTAAAAAAAAAGTTAGATGCAGACATATTAGCTTATTCACATTGTGAATCAGTTTGGGATGGTGGGATTAAGTTTCAAGTTAAGCAAAGAGGTAGGGCTTTCTGTGTTAACCTTGAAGATAGGACTTGTGCATGCAGGGTGTAGGACCTCACTGGTGTACCTTGTTGCCATGTTGTGTTAGCAATCCATAAGATGTATCAAGACCCTTGTGATTATGTAGCACACTGGTTTACAAGGGACACATACTTGAAGGCTTACAGCCATACACTTGAGGTGTTAAATGGTGAAAATTTTTGGGACTTCACTGAATGTGACATTATGGGACCTCCACCTATGCCAAAGAAGTTGAGGGGCAGACCGCAGAGGTTAAGAAGGAGAGAACGGTGGGAGGTGTTAGAGTTGATGCCCTAGAGGCTAATTATTTGATGTAATTGCTTAACGTTTTTGATATTATATTTGATTGAATAAATAGATTATTTTATTATAATTTCATTTACTGCGTTATATAAATGTTAGCATAATAAAAGTCCTTAGAATAGTGATACGAATTACATAGCTTCAAGTATGTGGCTTGAACATGAGATTATATAATTACAATTAGTATCATTACTCTTAAATGTCCCTAGTCGAGTATTATTGTTAATAGGACAACAATGATGTATTGAGATTAGTATGTGGATTGACTGATGGCCAAATCTCATTGGTCATAAATATATGAGATATTTGAGTCAATGCATAGGTACATGTTAGAGAACAATGTACTGGACTGACCCACCATGAGAATTCTACGTGGAACATTATGCAAAGTGTCATAAGAAATTCTTATAGTGACAATAATGTAATGATCCTCCGACCTGAGATCACTATATTATTACACGAGAATTTATATATTTTGATATCATCAAATGTCACCTCTAATAGGGTGGACAATAAAGTTGATTATTGGGTACATCATGAATCGTGTGAGGAATATGAGTGATCTAAATGGAATTTAACCCTCCTATATATTAGGGGTGATATCCATAGGCCTCTTGATTGAGTATGACTATGAAATGCATGGCCATGCTCAAATAGTGATTTGTTTCATATAGTCTACTTATTGATCAAGAAAACTTAGATTAAATTATGAAGAGTGTGACACTTTCCATGCTTCGAGTTTAATCTAGGATGTCAAGGTTAAAAGGATTAAATTGCATTGAAACATTGATCATGAAAAGGTTGTATCGAATCACCGATCTTATTATTATTTGGGTAACAGTGATGCATTACTAGATGCCGCTCACTGTTTATAATTTTATAATATGATTTTAAAATTATTGTCAACATAATAATAACCTACAGGGTCACACACTTAGAACGTATTTAAAAAGGAATTAATTTAAATTGTAAGTATTTAAATATGTCAATATGATTGATAGTATTTAAAATTACGAATTTAAATTAATAGGATAATTTATATATATGTATATTAATTAAGTTAGACTTAATTAAGATTTAATATATATAAATTCGGATTTTATTTTTCTAATTAAATTAGGTTTTTGTTAATTCCTATTAACTACTATATATATGATATATCAGTAGTCTTAATCACGTAAGGAACAAAAACCAAAAACCCTAGCCGCTTTCAGAAAGAGGCTAGAGAAAAAAATAATTGAGAAATCCTGATCTTGGTGGCTAGTACTGCAGTTCCTTTTGCTGCAGATCGTGGGACGATTAGCGGAGCGTTCGTGTGGATACCGTAGAGACGCAGTCGCTGGATTGCGTTGAAGATTCGAAGCCGTTTCAGAATTCCATCGTCTCCTGTCCATCTCGGATAATCGGTAAAATAATCTAAACCTCTGAATTAATTTGTTTTCGCTTGGATCCTGTCTTAGGGTTTCGTAAAAATTTTAAAATTCCGCTGCTTTCACTGTGTCGAAACCTTAACAGTGGTATTAGAGCTACTTGCGAAACGATTGATTTAGATTACGTGTTTTAATTGTATTCGATATATATGATGTATGATGATGCATGTTTACCGATCTGAAATTGAATATATGATATTCTGCATATTTGGGTATTCTGGAAATCTATAATATATATGCATGTTTACCGATCTGAAATTGAATATATGATATTCTGCATGTATGGTTATTCTGGAAATCCGTAATATATATGCATGTATATGATTTATGTTAATCGTATCCTACAAGGTGGAATAACAGTATGTCTTCTGTTCTAATTGGATTAGAAGCATGAAGATTCGATTTAATTTGATTAATCGAACTTGGACATATATGATATGTTCTGGGTGTATTGTTACTATGGTGGATTGTATATGATTCTGAAATTGTTTTAGAGATTCATATACAGATTGTAGTTTAAAAAAAAAAAAAAAAAAAAAAAAAACTTCCAAGGGCGCTGCCCCCGACCCCGCTCGTTGACCCCCCTGCCGTAGTGCACGATGGTCGTGACCCCAAATATTTTTATAATTTTCTTTAAATGAAATAAATTGTGTTATGTGCTTATTGTGATATGCATGGTGCACAGTTATGGCTCTTTTGACCCATAGGATTAGTGGTTTTTGGTTTTTGAAATACGGTTTGCATGTCGTGCCTTTCTATATTCTGATGTAATATTCTCTTCTCATCTAAATCTCATCGAATGTAACTCGAGGTTTCTTTATAACATGTAATGTACAAGTGTAATCAAGAAAACAAGATGATGATGGAGAGGAGACACACGTGAACGAGGAAGGTCCAACAAAGCTACTATTTTGAAGACCTTTTATCACCTTAGACTGACCTTCAATCTTTTCATTAGCTTGAAAGGATTGACATAGGGTTGGGCCATAACTGTGACACGTTTAATTTTTGCACCTTATTTATGCTTGTATACGATATGCTATGATAAATAACGTGCATGCTTAATAAGATTAAAATTGGTGAGATCTAAATTGATTAATAAAATCCCTCATAAAATTATTAAGTCTAAATCAGATGCCTTCCAATGAATGACACTCATCAAGACCTTGATCAATGAATGTAGGTTTGCCAAAGCAAAGTACCCCATTTATCTTGGTAAGATGCGATAGAATAATTGTGATATCCAAAATGTTAAAATCATTGGGCCCGACTTAACTAGGTTATCTCAATAGGATTGTGGACTTAGAGGCATAGAGTTTGGCAGGTACCATTAGATGGACTAGAACAAATGTTGTTCACCAAACTATCTAAGAGTTATATATGATATAATTGACAAATGGTTGTCTACCTAAATAATTATGTTTTAAGAGATTAGCCAAAGCTAACTTAAGGCGTAATGAAATATGGATCTTAGCTCACTAGAAAGATTTAATAGAAAATGTTTTCCGAATTAATGGCGAGGGCTATTAATTTGATTAAAATAGTGGGAGGTATATTTGGAATGTACTATTATCAATTACATAATATCAAAACTCTGCAATTTGACTTATTATTTTTGCACTTATAAATTGTGGATATCAATGGCAACCAACAACACAAATAGTCTTTCACTACGATCAGTCCTTGAGAAGGAAAAACTGAGTGGAATTAATTTCCTAGACTGGCATAGGAACTTGAAGATTGTCCTCAAACAAGAGCGCAAGCTCTATGTCCTTGATGGGCCCATTCCTGCAGCACCAGCTAACACTGCACCATGTGCAGAGCATAATGCTTATAAGAAGCATCAAGATGATGCTCTGGACGTGAGTTGTCTCATGCTAGCAACTATGAATTCTGAGCTTCAGAAGCAGCATGAGTTAATGGATGCTTATAAGATGATCGAGCATCTCAAGAAATTGTTCGCAGGGCATGCTCGACAGGAAATGTATGATACAAGCAAAGCATTGTATCACTGCAAGATGGGTGAACGTGATCCAGTTGGTCCACATGTTCTGAAAATGATTGGGTATATTGAGTACCTTGCTAGGTTGGGTTTTCCGATTACTGCGAAAGCCCAAACTGATCTAGTTTTGCAATCTTTGAACAACAGCTATTCGCAATTTGTCATGAATTACCTCATGAATGAAATTACAAAACCACTTACTGAGTTGTTGAGCATGTTAAGAACTGCCGAGAACAACATGAAAAAGGCAAGACCCGATTCCATAATGATGGTGCAAAAGGGGAATGCTAAGGGAAAAGGGAAAGGCAAGAAGAAGATATGATCTAAATCTGGTGCCAAACCCAATTTCAAAAATAAACAAGCTTTAAAACCTAAAGGTGGGGTAGCTAAAGAAGGTGATTGTCACTTCTGTGGAAAACCTGGACACTGGAAGAGGAATTGTCATGCATATCTGGAAGAACTCAAGAAAAAGAAAGGAAGTACGACTTCTGATTCAGGTATATATGTTATAGAAGTCAATTTGTCCACTTTTACATCATGGGTATTGGATACTGGATGTGGTTCTCACATTTGTGTTAATGTGCAGGAACTCCGAAGGAGTAGGACTTTGGCGAAAGGAGAAGTTGACCTACGAGTTGGGAATGGAGCAAAAGTTGTTGCATTAGCCGTAGGAACTTATCATTTATCTTTGCCCACTAGGCTAGTATTAGAGTTAGAGAATTGTTATTTTGTGCCTGCTATGAGCAAAAACATTATTTCTGTTTCTTGTTTGGACAAGAAAGGTTTTTCATTTTTAATAAAGAACAACAGTTGTTCGTTTTACTTAAATGAAATATGTTATGGTGTTGCACAATTGTTTAATGGTCTTTATATTCGTGCTTTAGAGGTGCCTATCTATAACATAAATACAAAACGATTTAAATCAAATGATTCAAATCCAACATATCTCTGGCATTGTCGTCTAAGCCATATAAATGAGAAACGAATATCCAAACTCCATAAAGATGGATTTGTGGATTCATTTGATTTTGAATCATATGAGAAATGTGAGTCTTGTTTATTAGGTAAGATGACTAAAGCCCCTTTCACTGGTCACAGTGAACGGGCTAGTGATATATTGGGACTTATACATAGTGATGTATGTGGACCCATGAGTTCATTAGCAAGAGGTAGGTTTTATTACTTCATTACATTTACTGATGACTTCAGTAGATATGGATATGTGTATCTTATGAGACACAAATCTGAATCCTTAGAAAAGTTCAAGGAATTCAAGAATGAAGTTCAAAACCAATTTGGTAAAAGCATAAAAACCCTTTGATCCGATCGAGGTGGTGAATACTTAAGCCAAGATTTTGATGACCTTTTAAAGGAGTGTGGTATTATATCACAACTCACTCCACCTGGAACACCACAATAGAATGGCGTGTCTGAGAGGAGGAATCGCACTTTGTTGGACATGGTACGATCAATGATGAGTCATGCATATCTTCCAATAAACTTCTGGGGTCATGCCCTAGAGACAGCTGCATTCACACTTAACCGTGTTCATACAAAGACGGTTCAAAAGACACCATATGAGATATGGATTGGGAAACGTCCTAGTATGTCGTTCATGAAGATTTGGGGTTGCGAGGCGTTTGTAAAACGTCTGGCTTCTGACAATCTCGGACCCAAATCTGACAAATGTAATTTTGTGGGATACCCTAAGGAAACAAAAGGGTATTATTTATACAAACCTTCTGAGAAAAAAGTGGTTGTTGCTCGAATTGGTATTTTTCTAGAAAGAGAATTTGTCTCTAAAGGAAACAGTGGGAGGAAAGTAGAACTCGAAGAAATTCGTGAACCACAAAATATCATTGAACCTGAGTTGGAACATGAGCAGGAACCACAAGATATTATGGAAAGTGAACCTGCTCAAATTACACAAGGCATTCATAGATCTAGTAGGACACGCCAAGAGCCCGAGAGATATTATGGATTTCTTGTGACTCAAAACGGCGATGTGATGCTCATAGATCAGGATGAACCTGTTTTCTACCAAGAAACTATGAATAAACCAGATTCTGAGAGATGGCTTGAAGCCATGAAATCTGAGATGGACTCCATGTATACTAACCAAGTATAGACTTTGGTTGATTCACCCGAAGGGGTAAAACCAATTGGGTGCAAATGGGTTTTCAAGAAGAAAACCGACATGGATGGTAATGTACAAACCTATAAAGGTTGATTGGTAGCAAAAGGTTTCAAATAAGTTCAAGGTGTTGACTATGATGAAACCTTCTCTCCAGTGGCAATGGTTAAATCCATCAGGATCTTACTTGCTATTGTAGCCTTTTATGATTACAAAATCTGGCAGATGGATGTCAAAACTGCTTTCCTTAATGAAAATCTCCTTGAGGATGTGTACATGACACAACCTGAGGGTTTTGTCACTCCAAAGGATGCTAGAAAGGTATGTAAGCTTCAGCGATCCATTTATGGATTGAAGCAAGCCTCTCAGAGTTGGAATCTTCGATTTGATGAAGCAGTCAAAGAGTTTGGCTTTATAAAAAATGAAGATGAACCTTGTGTATATAAGAAGGTTAGTGGGAGTCAGATTGTATCCCTGGTATTATATGTAGACGACATATTAATTATTGGGAATGACGTTCCTTCCTTACAGGCTGTAAAAACATGGTTAGGAAAATGTTTCTTCATGAAAGATTTGGGCGATGCAACCTACATTTTAGGTATCAAGATTTATAGAGATAGATCGAGAAAAATGCTCAGCCTAAGTCAAAGTACATATATTGATAAAGTGCTGAAACGGTTCAGCATGCAAGAGGCAAAAAGAGGACACTTACCCATGACTCATGGTGTAAAGATCTCTAAGGCCCAATGTCCTAAATCACAAGATGATAAGGAGCGTATGAGAAAGATCCCTTATGATTCGGCAATTGGATCTATCATGTATGCAATGATATGTACTCGTCCGGATGTTTCGTATGCTTTGAGCATGACGAGCAGATACCAGTCGAATCCAGGTGAAGCTCACTGGACAACAGTTAAGAATATCCTCAAGTACCTGAAAAGGACTAAGGATTCATTCTTGGTATTTGGAGGTGAAGATGAACTGGCAGTAAATGGTTACACAAATGCTAGTTTTCAGACTGACAATGATGACTATAAGTCTCAGTCTGGTTTTGTGTTTTGCATTAATGGTGGTGCTGTTAGCTGGAAAAGTTCGAAGCAAGAGACAGTAACCGATTCTACAACAGAGGCTGAGTATATTGCTGCTTCTAGTGCAGCCAATGAGGTTGTATGGATTAAAAAGTTCATCACTGAACTTGGTGTTGTTCCAGCCATTGTTGATCAAGTTGAGTTATACTGTAATAATGATGGAGCCATTGCACAGGCTAAGGAACCCAGATCTCACCAACGATCCAAGCATATACTTAGGCGGTACCATCTCATCCGTGAAATCATTAATAGAGGAGATGTACATATATGCAGAGTGCCAACAGATAATAATGTTGCAGATCCACTGACCAAGGCTTTGTCGCAGCAGAAGAACGAAGGTCACACTAGTTCCATGGGTATTAGATACATGAGTGATTGGCTCTAGTGCAAGTGGGAGATTGTTAGAGTTGATGCCCTAGAGGCTAATTATTTGATGTAATTGCTTAACATTTTTGATATTATATTTGTCTGAATAAATAGATTATTTTATTATGATTTCATTTACTGCGTTATATAAATGTTAGCATAATAAAAGTCCTTAGAATAGTGATACGAATTATATAGCTTCAAGTATGTGACTTGAACATGAGATTATATAATTACAATTAGTATCATTGCTCTTAAATGTCCCTAGTCGAGTATCATTGTTAATAGAACAACAATGATGTATTAAGATTAGTATATGGATTGACTGATGGCCAAATCTCATTGGTCATAAATATATAAGATATTTGAGTCAATGCATAGGTACATGTTAGAGAACAATGTACTGGACTGACCCACCATGAGAATTCTACGTGGAGCATTATGCAAAGTGTCATAAGAAATTCTCATAGTGACAATGATGTAATGATCCTCCGACCTGAGATCACTATATTATTACACGAGAATTTATGTACTTTGATATTATCAAATGTCACCTTTACTAGGGTGGACAATAAATGTGATTATTGGGTATATCATGAATCGTGTGAAGAAAGATGGAATTTAACCCTCCTATATATTAGGGGTGATATCCATAGGCCTCTTGATTGAGTAGGACTATGAAATGCATGACCATGCTCAAATAGTGATTTGTTTCATATAGTTTACTCATTGATCAAGAAAACTTAGATTAAATTATGAAGAGTGTGACACTTTCCATGCCTCGAGTTTAATCTAGGATGTCAAAGTTAAAAGGATTAAATTGCATTGAAACATTGGTCACGAAAAGGTTGCATCGAATCACCGATCTTATTATTATTTGAATAACAGTGATGTATTACTAGATGCCGCTCACTGTTTATAATTTTATAATATGATTTTAAAATTATTGTCAACATAATAATAACCTATAGGGTCACACACTTAGAACGTATTTAAAAAGGAATTAATTTAAATTGTAAGTATTTAAATATGTCAATATGATTGATAGTATTTAAAATTACGAATTTAAATTAATAGGATAATTTATATATATGTATATTATTAATTAAGTTAGACTTAATTAAGATTTAATATATATAAATTCGGATTTTATTTTTCTAATTAAATTAGGTTTTGGTTAATTCCTATTAACTACTATATATATGATATATCAGTAGTCTTAATCACGTAAGGAACAAAAACCAAAAACCCTAGCTGCTTTCAAAAAGAGGCTAGAGAAAAAAATAATTGGGAAATGCTGATCTTGGTGGCTAGTACCGCAGTTTCTTTTGCTGCAGATCGTGAGACGATTAGCGGAGCGTTCGTGTGGATACCGTAGAGACGCAGTCGCTGGATTACGTTGAAGATTCGAAGCCGTTCCAGAATTTCATCGTCTCCTGTCTATCTCGGATAATCGGTAAAATAATCTAAACCTCTGAATTAATTTGTTTTCGCTTGGATCCTGTCTTAGGGTTTCGTAAAAATTTTAAAATTCCGCTGCTTTCACTGTGTCGAAACCCTAACAAGAGGATGGGGTAAATAGTGTTGGAAATATCAATAGAGTGAGTAGGAAAAATAGAAAAATGCATTATGGTTTATGTGGAGATCCTGGACACAAACGGAACACTTGTCCACTTAAGCCAACTAGGACAGAAGATACAAAAACAACCCAAAGGAAAAAGTCCAAAGAAACAGTAAGTTTGCCCTTCTAATAATTCTATATTTACCCCTATTGAATGACATTTAATGGTACTTCTTATTTAATGCAGAACAAAAGAAAAGGGAAAGAAAAGGTAGAGTCCAAAGGCAAGAGGAAAGGGAATGAAAGAAGTCATGGAGTAATGACATATGTAAGTATTTTATTAAATATGTAATCACATATTTAATATGATGTAGCAGTTTAATGTTTGTGGATATTAAATGTTTTGTCTTAAATTTTTAGATTCTAACTCCAAGGGTCTCAACTGTATAAGGACCTGCAACTAATAATACCCCACCAACAATTACACCACCAAGTAGGGCATCATTCCATAGTCCAGGCATCAACTCTTTGTGCAGTCAGGCATCAACAAGCAAGAACTAGTAAATGGCAAATTACAAGTCATCAGTTGGCAGTTACTTATTTTGACAGAACCAAATGACAAGAAGTAGATATTAGGATGAACTAGTTAATTATTTTGGTACAAAACTATGGTTGCCCACTCAAGTGTACTTAAATTAATGTACTTCTTTTAATTATTCTGGTACTAAACTATAGGATTATTATGGCTGATAAACAGGGGGTTGAATGTTCAATCATAATCCTATTGTATTGTTGAATCTAAACAAGGTTTATGGCTTATGGGATTTTGTGTTGAATGTTATGGCATTTTGCCTTGAAGCTTATGGCATTTTGTGTTGAATCATATTATGGCTTATGAGATTTTGTGTTCACATGTTTTATAGCATTTTACCTTGATATTTATGGCATTTTGTGTTGAATGTTATGGCATTTTGCCTTGAAGCTTATGGCATTTTGTGTTGAATATTCTCCTATCATATTGAAATAAACTATGAAACATATTTGTCTTCAACACAACAAAATGGCCATAAAACTCACTGAATTACAAAGTTGCAACCAATTGACTTGCAAAGTTACAACCAACTAACTTGCAAAGTTACAACCAAACTAACTTACAAAGTTATAAGTTATAACTGACTTACAAATTTACAACAAGCCTTAACTTACATATTTGTCTTCAACACAACAAAATAAGCCATGACAAAAATAGAATAATCCCTAACTTCTTCTCCATCAAACACTTCTTTCCATTTTCTTTCTTAAGTTTGCTAACTTCTCTTTTCAGCATTAATATCTCTTCTTGGTTGCTCTGTTTTCCAAATTTTCCTTCAGGTTCTTCACCCTATTCCATTCTCTTTAATTTATCCTTCAAGCTCTCAACTTTTTCATTGATTCTTTCTCATTTTTCCTTCAATTGGGTTATTACATCCCTTGACCTATCTGTAAATGAGGGATCACACCATTTGAAAACCCATAGTATAGTTTCTTCTCCTACCAAATAAAAAAATAACCCAAACATAAATGGCTAACACAACAATATATCATCAGCCATACCACATTATAGAAGGTCAATGTATTTGTGTTAAAGCAATAAGATGAATTCAAACTAAGTCGTCTACATTAAAATAAACCACAACTTGCCTATAACAATTTATTTCTAGGAAAGTGAAAATGAATAAACCACACCGAATCGGCTAAATCCACTGTAACCCATGAAACCAAATACCTTGAATCGGCTGCACCCCATGAATCTCCTACCTAGATTTGGTGTTCCTTCTTTCCATACTTCCCAAATAGGAGCTATTAAACCACAGTAACAGTGCACCGGGCCTCCAGCAAACTCGCAATCAACACCTTCATCGATGGTATCTCTAATTGTTGATGATTTCTTGCTGAACTTTGTCCACTTGACCTGTTCATACCTTTAATTGTTCCAGATTTGTACAGTGAATGATGGTTAGGAGAGAAATTGCGATCGGGTTGTATCTCAGCTGCTGGGTTTGGGTTTTTGATTTGGGTTAAATGTGTACGTTTGTTTTATATTATTATGTCTTTTACTTTGATGCTGACTGGATTTATCCCTTGTAAACGTGGATGCCACATGGTAACATATATTAAGTGGAAGGATGCTCCCTTGCACGTGCCTCTTTTGCCGTCTATATTAACTGATTTTGTAACGTTTTGTAAAAAATATTCAGTTCAATGACTCGATTGTAAAAAAATTCAGTTTAATGATGTATTTGAAAATTAAGGTCGAGTACAGAAATGCGAAAGCTATTTAACCATATATATATATATATATATATATATATATATATATATATATATATATATCCTCAATTATTTTCTCAGATAAGATTAATTTGTTCAAAGTAGGCTATAAACAATAGACAAGTAATTATTACAAATAAAGTTTCCTTTGAAATAGAAGGAAGAAACGGGGGAGGGGAAAGTCATGCCACTTATTCGAGTACCCACAAACAATTGAGTTTTGGTTTAACACTACATAAATCCTATATAAATAAATACTTAGGATATAGTAATTTTAACCATTCTTTTTCATAGCAATCGAATAAACGTGTGGTCCACCAACTTTTAAGGCCGACCACAACAAGTAAAATTGGTCCACCCCCTTGCAATAGAGTTTAATTTAACACACCACTTCCAGGCTGTAATTGTGCTTTCATGCTAACTTGATAATCTCCTAGGTATGTCACTTGATGCAGAATAACAAATTGAAACAAGAAAAATAATCGAAAAAGAAAGATATGTCAATCCTCCATGGAACCTTGCGATTTGTCCGAGGACTAGACCTGCTGTTGCACAAAGAAATTTTCCCTCACAACTGTTAGAGTTGATGTCCTAGAGGCTAATTATTTGATGTAATTATTTAACATTTTTTGATATTATATTTGATTGCATAAATGAATTATTTTATTATGATTTCATTTACTGCGTTATATAAATGTTAGCATAATAAAAGTCCTTAGAATAGTGATACGAATTATATAGCTTCAAGTATGTGACTTGAACATGAGATTATATAATTACAATTAATATCATCGCTCTTAAATGTTCCTAGTCGAGTATCATTGTTAATGGGACAACAATGATGCATTGAGACTAGTATGTGGATTGACTGATAGCCAAATCTCATTGGTCATAAATATATGAGATATTTGAGTCAATGCATAGGTACATGTTAGAAAACAACGTACTGGACAGACCCATCATGAGAATTCTACATGGAGCATTATTCAAAGTGTCATAAGAAATTCTTATAGTGACAATAATGTAATGATCCTCCGACCTGAAGTCACTATATTATTACACGAGAATTTGTGTACTTTGATATCGTCAAAGGTCACCTTTAATAGGGTGGACAATAAAGGTGATTATTGGGTACATCATGAATCGTGTGAGGAATATGAGTGATCTAGATGGAATTTAACCCTCCTATATATTATGGGTGATATCCATAGGCCTCTTGATTGAGTAGGACTATGAAATGCATGGTCATGCTCAAATAGTGATTTGTTTCATATAGTCTACTCATTGATCAAGAAAACTCAGATTCAATTATGAAGAGTATGACACTTTCCATGTCTCGAGTTTAATCTAGGATGTCAAGGTTAAAAGGATTAAATTACTTTGAAACATTGGTCACGAAAAGGTTGTATCGAATCACCGATCTTATTATTATTTGAGTAACAGTGATGCATTACTAGATGCTGCTCGCTGTTTATAATTTTATAATATGATTTTAAAATTATTGTCAATATAATAATAACCTATTGGGTCACACACTTAGAACGTATTTAAAATGGAATTAATTTAAATTGTAAGTATTTTAAATATGTCAATATGATTGATAGTATTTAAAATTACGAATTTAAATTAATAGCATAATTTGTATATATGTATATTAATTAAGTAAGACTTAATTAAAATATAATATATATAAATTCAAATTTTATTTTTCTAATTAAATTAGGTTTTGGTTAATTCCTATTAACTACTATATATATGATATATTAGTAGTCTAAATCACGTAAGGAAAAAAACTAAAAACCCTAGCCGTTTTCAGAAAGAGGCTAGAGAGAAAAATAGTTCAGAAATTCTGATCTTGGTGGCTGGTACCGCAGATTCCTTTCGCTACAGATCGTGTGACGATTCGCAGAGCGTTCGTGTGGATACCGTAGAGACGCAATCGCTGGATTGTGTTGAAGATTCGAAGCCGTTCCAGAATTCCATCGTCTCCTGTCCATCTCGGATAATTGGTAAAATAATCTAAACCTCTGATTAATCTGTTTTCGCTTGGTTCCTGTCTTAGGGTTTCAGAAAAATTTTAAATTCCGCCGCTTTCACTGTGTCGAAACCCTAACAACAGCTTGTATGACCACTGTGACATAATCACACTGTTGTCATCGTTAGCTAGTCCTATGATCATTGCCATAAAATTTCATCTAAATGATTTCTGGAGTATCTTTTATTCAACAAACAACCCCCAACCCCTAATAGAGAAATCCAAAAAAAAAAAATTAAACAAATAAAATGCATATTTGACCTATTAATACATAAAAGTTATCAGGAAATACCCTAGGGTAACTTTGAAAGAAATTATTGGAACGGGTAGATTCAGAATAAGAATGTCAATACATACACACAACATAAACCTCGATTTTCTTCTTAAATGTATGGGTGCTTAATTACAGATTCTCTCTCTTCTCTAGGAACAATCATCAAAATGAATGTTGAGCTTCAACTTTCTTAGCCAAAGAATTGAAGATCGCCAACTCTAAAGTTAATCATGCAAAGGCAGACATAAAGAGATTCAAAGTAGTTGACGAGCATGCAAAACAGAAATTTGCAATAGAGCTCTTGACTTGTCTTTTTTTAAAAAAAAAATTTATTTTATTTTATTTATGCTTGATTCAGGAGCTTCTCAGCAGAAAAGAAAAGGAATCATCTTTATTCTGTACCCATTTATATATTTCTTATATCTACTTTAAACTAGTGTCATTTAAAGAAAATGTGAGTGGAAAAAACATTAAGAGCTTAATGTGTATCACTAATTAATAACTGAAACTGAATTTCAGCCAAATAGGTAATACATACAAATTAAAACAAGAATGAATGAAATGAAGGGGAGAAAAGATAAAAGAAAAATAATAAGTAGTAGTAATCATCTGTCGGAACTGTATCGGCTATGATGGAGCTTGGCCCCTAGATCACCAGAATGGTAATTAGCAATGCCACCACCTCCCTCATCTTTTATCTCTCTCTCTTCTTCTTCTTCATTATTAAAATATTACAGTAGTATATTTCTGGTTAACAGTGTTGATATATTCTATGCTAGACTAATAATATTATGTAAAAAACCCCACGCCACGCCACCCCACTTCACGCCACGCCACTCTACTCCACGCCACCCCACCCCTTCAAAGAAAAGTTGGCAGGCACGATCAGCTAGAAGAATCCAAAGCCACAGAAATTCTTGCCTATTGATATATAGGGAGAGAATATTAGTGACGTGGGTGGTAAAACTGTTTCATTTTACAGTAATAAATGGTAATAAAAAATTTGAAAACATGTTTTTCTAGCAATTAATTACAATGATTTTTTTAAAAAACCCTACTACCCCAATATTTTTATAATATTTTTTTTTCTTTTATAGCTTGCATCTGTACAATGAATTAAATACTTAACACCCGGCAAACTTTTCATTAATATACCAACTAAGTATTACACTACACAATTATTTACTTGTCCAATTCAGATTGATATCTACAATAAACATTTAGATCTTTAGTGAAAGTAATATGCTTTCCTGTTCCTTGATCTTTATCGAGAGCTTCAACTAACTTGCACTATCTGAAAATATTGATTTTAAGCAAGAGTGAGCACGTCTGCAAGTTTAACAGTTACACATAACATATTACATGCTTCACATAATATACATACTTTGCATATTATTCTTACATCATGCTTTTCATATTAATAATACTTCATACCTCTTATGTATCACATACAATCATCAACTAACACTTAGGAAATCATCTTTCATTCTTGTACATAATTTTCATGTAGTCATGCCACATGTTGTTCATCTACCACAAACATCATCAATACATCTTCATACTATTAATTTAAATCACATTATAGCATATTATTGCACATAGGAGTAAATTCTGAAAAACTTGTCTGATTCGCTTCTACCATTTACGCTTATTTTGCGTCTTTCGTTCAACCCACAATTTATATATAAAATTGACATAATCATTAGTTACAATGACTATTAATTAGTCTTTATATAAGACTCTAACTTTAATTATTAACTCTTAAGATGTCCGACAAACGAACCCTTAAGTTCCTGACAAAAACCCTAGCCCAAATCTAGTTGGACATGTCAGATACACTTAACCAACTTACGCAATCACTATACGTTCATCGTACGACTTACTTTTAATAAATTGTCTAAAATTTAGTCACAAAGGGACTATTTACTTTGGTTTAATTCGATTAAACTTTCTTCTCTTACATAACTTAATAATTCGGACATTTAATAATGTACCAAATAATTCAAAATATTATCTACATTTGATAATATACAATTACGTTCAAATATTATTAACCATTTAATAATATTTTAATCACTTCTTAATATTATTAATCATTTAATAATATTTTAATCCCTTATTAATATTATTAACTATTTAATAATATGTTAATCATTCATTAATATTATTAACCATTTAATAACATTTTAATCACTTATAATATTATTAACCATTTAATAATATTTTAATCACTTATTAATATTATCAATCATTTAATAATATTTTAATCACTTACAAATGTTATTCATCATTTAATAACTTTTTAATCATATACTAATATTATTGATCATTTCATAATATTTTAATAATCTTCAAATAATACCAATAATTAAATTTTTAGTTATGTTAACCTTAGTCTTTATTTTAAACATTTAGCTACCAATTAGTTACTAATAAACTCTATATTGGTTTTGTGACGACCCCCAAATCCGGGTTCCTTTAACCCTGGACCTGGTTCATCACTATACATCATCTTCATACACGTTCTATAACTAATGCGGAATATATAAACATAAATTGTTTATTCTACGACATTTCCCAAGGTTTCTAACCTTAACTTCCATATATACCTTTAGATTCATAAAAAGGTTTACAAAATTACTTACATCATATAACAATTTAGTTATAATGCATAACACTATAATCTTGTCTTTTGCTTCTGTCTCCGTCTCTCCTCGGACATTTGTATTATTCTGAAATTTGTTATCATGATATAGCAAGAGTGAGCAACGACTTTGCTCAGCAAGTTTAATTACAATAACGATATATCATGATTGAAAGAAAGAACAAGCTTTCGGATTTTCAACAATATAATAATTGTGAAAGAGTACGAATCATAATTTCAATAATTGAATGACTGAATCAAGTAATGTGAGTGTCAATAATGACCATGAACAATTTTAACTGAACCTTATGGTAATGAAGGTGATCAGCCTTTCATACCTGATGAACACATGCAACAAGCACTATGTGCGAATCAATAATTTCAAGATGTGGAATAATTATACAAAATTAAACCATAGCATGCTTGAAACGTAATAACTTGAATTTGAGTTAGGGACTTGAACAATAAAATAATATATCCTGCTCGAATATAAATTGAGTAGGGTTTAGGAAACTTGCACAAAATAAAGTTCGAAGTTAGGAAACTTGCCTGTCTGCTCAGCTACAATAAATGTCTAGCTTTAACTAACTGGCTTTGAAAGACCTAACATTAATAAAGTTGGTCTAATAATTAGTACAACGTATTTGCACAACTATACGCTCACTAAGGAACTTATTTATCACATAAGTACTAACACATAATTTACATCAGTCAAAACAATATTATTAACCTTATAGACCCTCAATCATATTAGGTTAATAATTTAATAAGTTAGAAAATATTTTTCTTTAAGTGTTGCACACTTATTAAACTATTAAACAATTTATTATAATTGTTTAAACAAAAGAGTTAAAAGACATTTTCCTTATTCCATTAAATCTAATTTCATTTAATTACTATTTATCATTAATTAAATAGTAAGTAATTAACTACCTTTAGTTATTATTTAATAATAAAATAATAACCTACAAGATTTATTTATTATTTAAAATTAATCAAATAATAAATAATTATATTATATTAAAAATAATCAAATATCTTTAGTTATTATTTAATAATAAATAATAACTAATTAACTAGATTCATTTATTATTTAAAGTTAATTAAATAATAAATAATAAAATTATATAGACTCAAATATCATTAGTTATTATTTAATAATAAATAATAACTAACTGAATTTATTTATTATTTAAAGTTAATCAAATAACAAATAATTAAATACCCAATCTTAGTTGTCTTTAATTATTATTTAATAGTAATTAAATAATAATTAATTAATTTATCATCCTTATTTATTATTTAATATTAATCATAAATTCAGAAGATATAATATTAATCTAACTAGATTAATATTTAACATTTAAATATTAATCCTAAATACTTATTATATTTGAAAAATATAATATTAAACTAAATAGATTAATATTTACAACATTTAAATATTAATCCTAAATACTTATTATATTAGAAAAATATAATATTAAACTAACTAGATTAATATTTACAACATTTAAATATTAATCCTAAATACTTATTATATTTGAAAAATATAATATTATATACCTAAATATCATTTTTGTATTATTATTATTTTTGTTATAATTTTAAATTAATTTTTAAACATTTAAATTAATTTAAATTATCCAGAATGGCAAAATCGTAAATAAACTGAAAACCGAACGGAGGGGCAGTATCGTAATTTCGCAGAAAAAAGACCGGAGGGGCAATCTGGTAATTTCGCAGGAAATTTTATTACCGCGCATGGCGCGCGTACCAAATAAACGGACCAAAACGGTGCCGTTTTGAGAGAACCGGAACTGGCCTCCGCGCATTGCGCGCGCCGACAAATACAATGGCCAAAAACGGTGCCGTTTTACTGTCACCGAAATTGGCTTCCGCGCGTAACGCGCGGATGAAATTTTTTTCTCAGTAAAACGACGTCGTTTTTCATCTCCACGTCCGGCAGTGAATAGTACCCCCGCGCATTGCGCGGCCGGCGTTTTTTCCTTCTTTAGCAGATTGTGAACAGTACTTTTTATACACCACTTTAATAAAAATTATACATTCAAGTAAGCTTTAAAAATCCAAAAAAATTACCAATCACTTAATATCAATTTATAACATGAAAATTTAATTTTTCATGATTTAATATTAAAAAAAATTTTATAAAAATTTTTACATCACATAAACTACCAAAAATCATAACTTTTTATGTATAACTCCATTTTGAGTGATTCAAACTTTGTTTTTCTCATGATTTAATGTTCTATAACATTATAACATTAAATCTAAATATTATAAAAATTATCTTTGGTCATAAATTTCAAGACTTGATTATACACTACTAAACACATATTTTAGCATACAAAATACACCAAAATACAAACCAAGCCTATTAAACTCAAGTATGGCATAAATATTACTACCATACACATTATTAACTACATTAACATATTTATACTCACATGTTGGTTTATTTAATTTAAAAAAAAATAAACTACATTTAAAATAACCATTACCTCATTTTAATGGCTATCTTCATTTTTCTTCCAAACTAGGTTGTGAAAGAAGATCTCATGATCCAAGAACTCCTTCTCCTTCCTTATCCTTGCTCTCAAATATTTTCTCACCTCTCAAATGCTCTCTAGCTCTCTCTTTAGCTTGAAAATAAAAGATGAGAAAATGACTACAAAAGCTCCTAAATTGTAAGTATACTAGTAAAAATTTTAGATACAAAAGTATATCTATAAGTCATGATTCTCCTACTTGGATACTAGCACAAGAAATGGCTAACCCATGACTTAGTTGGTGGAAGAGGGATGGTCCATGTACAAAAAAAATCAAACAAGCAACCTAATTAATAAATAAATGAAAAATAAAATAACAAAGATATCATTTCATTCTTCCTTTCTCATGCTTGTCGGCTGACCACTTTGGGTGTCCCAAAATCATGGTCACAATTTACTTTTTACATTAATAATAGTTAAATTAACTATTTTCCAAGTGGGCCAATCATTGGGCTTTAATTTAAAATACCAATTGGGCTCCAATTAAATTGTTTGGGCTACTAAATTGTCAAATTTTATTATTCTTCATTTGGGCTACTAATTGACCCATGTTGGGCTAATTTAATAATTTACACATTAATTATTCAATCCATGATCAAATAAATAATTAGATTGAATAAATAATTAAATATTCTAACCCATAAGTATTAAATTACTAAATGGACTAATAAATATTATTATTAATATTTTACATGATTTACATTAATTAATTATCATATTAATTAATTTATAAAATTTAATTCACTCATTATATTCAATTTAATTGAATATTTAATTAATGACAACTTGTCAATTATTTTGTTATTAAAACTTTAGAATGTGTTCGCTAATAATAATATATATAAACTATATATATTATTTATACACATTACTTTTCCTCAAAACAATTTCACAATAAATTATGAAATTAAAATAAATACAATTTAATATATATTATTTAGGCCATAAATTAAATTACTTAATACATTTACATTAAATAATTCATTTCTCATCAATTATGGAAATAATTCCATTTACCCGAAAATACATTGAAATACTAATATATTTTCTCAATTTCTTATTTAAATAATTTATTTAATTATTTAATTAATATTACACAAATAATTGTATAATTAAATTTCTCACTCTCATAAATCATTTACAATGATTTATTTAATTATAGAATATATTCATTTAATATATTCAATTACTATTTAAAATTACTTAATTAATTTAATCCCTTTATATATATGTACATATATATGAAATTAAATGTTGTACATATATACAATTATTAATCTCCCTTAATTAATTCAACTATTTTATATAATTTATAATTATATAATTTACGTAATTATTCCTCACAAATAATTTATCAACAATTTTCATAATTGTTGATTAATGAATAAATTAATTCCACAATAAACCTTTTAATTCAATTCGGATTAATTTAATATTAATCTATCTATTTATCACAATTTAATTAACCATTAAATTATGTTACTAAATATGCACGCATATATATATATATATATATATATTCATATAAATACATATTTAATTTACATGCAACCACGTCGCATAATTACATAACTCCACTAATTAATTCTCGTAATTTAATTAGACTTGCTGTTAGTCAAGTTTATTGAATTATCACTTTACTTGCTAACTTATAAAAAATTTTGATATCACCATATCTAAGTTAGTCCGTTAAATTTAATTTGGACCTCTATTTATCTATTACTACTAGGTTATCAAACTCCAACCTTTATTAAATATTAAATATTTTATTTCTAATTCATTTAAATATCTGGGATATTACATTCACCCCTTCTTCTAAAAATTTCGTCCCCGAAATTATCTCATACACATTTCTACCAATTTTCATCTCTGAGTATAACTCTTTACTCATCAAATTCTATGACCACCCTTTTCTAGGAAGTTTATACTTCTAAACTCATAATTCCAGAACAATGGAATATCTTGCAGAAGAATAAATTGAAAATCAATATCTTACAGAAGGATAATTTGAAACTCAAAATATTCATTAAAACTTTCATAATATGCTGAGGGGTCATCAAGACTGTGAACATGGAATTAACTGAATTCCGAATAAATAGTATTTATCCCTGTAAATACTTATAAACAGAGTGTTTATCAATCACAAAGACTGAAAACATTCCATAGGTGTACGCTAGGTGATCAGCCTATCGTACTTCTGCGTTGTGCACAACGACTTCTCACGGGGTCGAACTCTTTGGATTTACCAACCCATATCAGTATGCCACCACTGTTGGGCGCCCCCTCGCGGGTTCTTTATTCATGGCTCTGACATATCCCCCATTATGGGGTTGTTCACCTCAGACTTACTACAAAATTCCGCTCCAGCATAAGTTGGATTGGAAAATAAAACTCGAGTCATTTCTGACCAAAAAGTGTCCAGTCAAAATAAATGACATAGACTCACATCATTGAACTGTTCGTATATTACGACTCAAAAATCATTTCAGATTAGTTAAAGTACTAAAATTCATTTATAGGACTTCATGATACCGCACCGTTGCAACAGTGCGTTGAGGATTCCGTCTTTTTCATCTCTGCACCATGGCTTTAATGGCGTGTGATGATTTTATAAATACATTTTGATATTTTCAAATCAATTTGTCTTGCCGAAACAATTAGCATAGACTCTTCTTTAAACGTTTCAAAATACTAAAAATCATTTTGACTTTGTCATATTACATCATATCATAGTGGGCTTAAAAATACATCCAACACTAGGTTACTCTGCATTGATGACTCCATCGGTTATCATCTCTGCACTAAATGCATTAATGATTTCAAAAATACATTTGTCTTTTCAAAAGCACAAAAGTGCGAATTTGGCACGATTTTTAAGAATTTCAAAGTCTAGCATAGCTAGAAGATTTGGAATATCCTAAAACCTCAAAACACCTCAAATTTTCCCTCCACATTCTTTTCCAGCTTAATAACTATATCTATTATAGCCTTAACTTGATTACTTAACTCTATCCATACTTACTGTTCATCAAACTTACCACATATTTGGGCTCAGCAACTTACCACAATCATATGGTTTGAGGAACTTGTCCTAGTCAGGCCAAAGTCGCCCATTCGCTGAGGGGTTCCACCACATAACTATGAGTCACGAACTTTCCATGCGTGTCGGTTCTCAGAACACGAACTTAACTTAACATCCTCTACCTATTCATTATACATGAGAAAAGAATTACCTTCTCAACATACATATAGTGAATAGTGCGACACCAGGTTTCAGTTGATTATCATTATAGGAAGCCAAGTGGTCGTCAAACCAAACACAATCTCCTGCCCATACAAGAAATTGGTCAACTCAGCCACTAATCAATATAGAAAGTTAAGCGATCGTTAAACCAAGAACAAATCCCCTGCCCATACAAAGGACTGTTCAACTCAACCACTGTATCAATATAGAAAGCTAAGCGGTTCTAAAACCAAGCACCAATTCCCCGCCCATACAAGGAATTGTACAACTCAGCCACTAATATGAGTCCTCAATTAAAAACCTACAAACCTCTAACTTTTCTTAACTTGCTATGAATGTTATCAATTCATACCTTATCACACTCAACACTTCAAGAGTCCACTTGTTACTATTTCAGTATCTTCATTGTTATAGCACCATGCTATCAAAACAACCTCTTAATCATTTAACAGACCATTTGTCATTCCATGATTTTACTATGATCATCGTGATCTTATAACACAATTGATTTCACTGTACTATTTCTCCTTTATTCTAGGATCGTTTAATTCTATCATCTTATCATTCATCTCTGATCATTTTACTGTACGATCCTTCTCTTTTTAAATTCCTGAATCAAGTGTTCCCTGATTCTTATTCCATTTATTTGGATTACACTAATTGAAGATCCTTCTTTGAATCTTTTCATATATCTATGTATCTATATAGATTTATTTCCTCATTTATGAACTGTATATGTTCATTTCTAAACTCTATCTGAGTTTATCCTTTCACTGTCTTCATTATCTTTCCATGATTATAGCCTAAGGTACTGCTACCTAAGAACTATAACCTATCAGCTCTGATACCAACCTGTGACGACCCCCAAATCCGGGTTCCTTTAACCCTGGACCTGGTTCATCACTATACATCATCTTCATACACGTTCTATAACTAATGCGGAATATATAAACATAAATTGTTTATTCTACGACATTTCCCAAGGTTTCTAACCTTAACTTCCATATATACCTTTAGATTCATAAAAAGGTTTACAAAATTACTTACATCATATAACAATTTAGTTATAATGCATAACACTATAATCTTGTCTTTTGCTTCTGTCTCCGTCTCTCCTCGGACATTTGTATTATTCTGAAATTTGTTATCATGATATAGCAAGAGTGAGCAACGACTTTGCTCAGCAAGTTTAATTACAATAACGATATATCATGATTGAAAGAAAGAACAAGCTTTCGGATTTTCAACAATATAATAATTGTGAAAGAGTACGAATCATAATTTCAATAATTGAATGACTGAATCAAGTAATGTGAGTGTCAATAATGACCATGAACAATTTTAACTGAACCTTATGGTAATGAAGGTGATCAGCCTTTCATACCTGATGAACACATGCAACAAGCACTATGTGCGAATCAATAATTTCAAGATGTGGAATAATTATACAAAATTAAACCATAGCATGCTTGAAACGTAATAACTTGAATTTGAGTTAGGGACTTGAACAATAAAATAATATATCCTGCTCGAATATAAATTGAGTAGGGTTTAGGAAACTTGCACAAAATAAAGTTCGAAGTTAGGAAACTTGCCTGTCTGCTCAGCTACAATAAATGTCTAGCTTTAACTAACTGGCTTTGAAAGACCTAACATTAATAAAGTTGGTCTAATAATTAGTACAACGTATTTGCACAACTATACGCTCACTAAGGAACTTATTTATCACATAAGTACTAACACATAATTTACATCAGTCAAAACAATATTATTAACCTTATAGACCCTCAATCATATTAGGTTAATAATTTAATAAGTTAGAAAATATTTTTCTTTAAGTGTTGCACACTTATTAAACTATTAAACAATTTATTATAATTGTTTAAACAAAAGAGTTAAAAGACATTTTCCTTATTCCATTAAATCTAATTTCATTTAATTACTATTTATCATTAATTAAATAGTAAGTAATTAACTACCTTTAGTTATTATTTAATAATAAAATAATAACCTACAAGATTTATTTATTATTTAAAATTAATCAAATAATAAATAATTATATTATATTAAAAATAATCAAATATCTTTAGTTATTATTTAATAATAAATAATAACTAATTAACTAGATTCATTTATTATTTAAAGTTAATTAAATAATAAATAATAAAATTATATAGACTCAAATATCATTAGTTATTATTTAATAATAAATAATAACTAACTGAATTTATTTATTATTTAAAGTTAATCAAATAACAAATAATTAAATACCCAATCTTAGTTGTCTTTAATTATTATTTAATAGTAATTAAATAATAATTAATTAATTTATCATCCTTATTTATTATTTAATATTAATCATAAATTCAGAAGATATAATATTAATCTAACTAGATTAATATTTAACATTTAAATATTAATCCTAAATACTTATTATATTTGAAAAATATAATATTAAACTAAATAGATTAATATTTACAACATTTAAATATTAATCCTAAATACTTATTATATTAGAAAAATATAATATTAAACTAACTAGATTAATATTTACAACATTTAAATATTAATCCTAAATACTTATTATATTTGAAAAATATAATATTATATACCTAAATATCATTTTTGTATTATTATTATTTTTGTTATAATTTTAAATTAATTTTTAAACATTTAAATTAATTTAAATTATCCAGAATGGCAAAATCGTAAATAAACTGAAAACCGAACGGAGGGGCAGTATCGTAATTTCGCAGAAAAAAGACCGGAGGGGCAATCTGGTAATTTCGCAGGAAATTTTATTACCGCGCATGGCGCGCGTACCAAATAAACGGACCAAAACGGTGCCGTTTTGAGAGAACCGGAACTGGCCTCCGCGCATTGCGCGCGCCGACAAATACAATGGCCAAAAACGGTGCCGTTTTACTGTCACCGAAATTGGCTTCCGCGCGTAACGCGCGGATGAAATTTTTTTCTCAGTAAAACGACGTCGTTTTTCATCTCCACGTCCGGCAGTGAATAGTACCCCGCGCATTGCGCGGCCGGCGTTTTTTCCTTCTTTAGCAGATTGTGAACAGTACTTTTTATACACCACTTTAATAAAAATTATACATTCAAGTAAGCTTTAAAAATCCAAAAAAATTACCAATCACTTAATATCAATTTATAACATGAAAATTTAATTTTTCATGATTTAATATTAAAAAAATTTTATAAAAATTTTTACATCACATAAACTACCAAAAATCATAACTTTTTATGTATAACTCCATTTTGAGTGATTCAAACTTTGTTTTTCTCATGATTTAATGTTCTATAACATTATAACATTAAATCTAAATATTATAAAAATTATCTTTGGTCATAAATTTCAAGACTTGATTATACACTACTAAACACATATTTTAGCATACAAAATACACCAAAATACAAACCAAGCCTATTAAACTCAAGTATGGCATAAATATTACTACCATACACATTATTAACTACATTAACATATTTATACTCACATGTTGGTTTATTTAATTTAAAAAAAAATAAACTACATTTAAAATAACCATTACCTCATTTTAATGGCTATCTTCATTTTTCTTCCAAACTAGGTTGTGAAAGAAGATCTCATGATCCAAGAACTCCTTCTCCTTCCTTATCCTTGCTCTCAAATATTTTCTCACCTCTCAAATGCTCTCTAGCTCTCTCTTTAGCTTGAAAATAAAAGATGAGAAAATGACTACAAAAGCTCCTAAATTGTAAGTATACTAGTAAAAATTTTAGATACAAAAGTATATCTATAAGTCATGATTCTCCTACTTGGATACTAGCACAAGAAATGGCTAACCCATGACTTAGTTGGTGGAAGAGGGATGGTCCATGTACAAAAAAAATCAAACAAGCAACCTAATTAATAAATAAATGAAAAATAAAATAACAAAGATATCATTTCATTCTTCCTTTCTCATGCTTGTCGGCTGACCACTTTGGGTGTCCCAAAATCATGGTCACAATTTACTTTTTACATTAATAATAGTTAAATTAACTATTTTCCAAGTGGGCCAATCATTGGGCTTTAATTTAAAATACCAATTGGGCTCCAATTAAATTGTTTGGGCTACTAAATTGTCAAATTTTATTATTCTTCATTTGGGCTACTAATTGACCCATGTTGGGCTAATTTAATAATTTACACATTAATTATTCAATCCATGATCAAATAAATAATTAGATTGAATAAATAATTAAATATTCTAACCCATAAGTATTAAATTACTAAATGGACTAATAAATATTATTATTAATATTTTACATGATTTACATTAATTAATTATCATATTAATTAATTTATAAAATTTAATTCACTCATTATATTCAATTTAATTGAATATTTAATTAATGACAACTTGTCAATTATTTTGTTATTAAAACTTTAGAATGTGTTCGCTAATAATAATATATATAAACTATATATATTATTTATACACATTACTTTTCCTCAAAACAATTTCACAATAAATTATGAAATTAAAATAAATACAATTTAATATATATTATTTAGGCCATAAATTAAATTACTTAATACATTTACATTAAATAATTCATTTCTCATCAATTATGGAAATAATTCCATTTACCCGAAAATACATTGAAATACTAATATATTTTCTCAATTTCTTATTTAAATAATTTATTTAATTATTTAATTAATATTACACAAATAATTGTATAATTAAATTTCTCACTCTCATAAATCATTTACAATGATTTATTTAATTATAGAATATATTCATTTAATATATTCAATTACTATTTAAAATTACTTAATTAATTTAATCCCTTTATATATATGTACATATATATGAAATTAAATGTTGTACATATATACAATTATTAATCTCCCTTAATTAATTCAACTATTTTATATAATTTATAATTATATAATTTACGTAATTATTCCTCACAAATAATTTATCAACAATTTTCATAATTGTTGATTAATGAATAAATTAATTCCACAATAAACCTTTTAATTCAATTCGGATTAATTTAATATTAATCTATCTATTTATCACAATTTAATTAACCATTAAATTATGTTACTAAATATGCACGCATATATATATATATATATATATATTCATATAAATACATATTTAATTTACATGCAACCACGTCGCATAATTACATAACTCCACTAATTAATTCTCGTAATTTAATTAGACTTGCTGTTAGTCAAGTTTATTGAATTATCACTTTACTTGCTAACTTATAAAAAATTTTGATATCACCATATCTAAGTTAGTCCGTTAAATTTAATTTGGACCTCTATTTATCTATTACTACTAGGTTATCAAACTCCAACCTTTATTAAATATTAAATATTTTATTTCTAATTCATTTAAATATCTGGGATATTACAGGTTTAGTATTTAAATACATTTATTTTATACTTATTTTAACTTAATTTTTCACCAAAAATCCGACCCGGACCGAATCGACCCGACCTGGACGACAAAAAAAAAATTGTTGGAGTGGCGTGGCCTCCCCGCAAAGTCCGGACAACAAAAATCATAAAAAAAAATGTGCGAGAGTGGCGAGGCCGCCCCAGCCATGCAGCAAAATTTCACAGTTTGGGCTGTCCGACCCTCCTTCTCTTCGATAGCCATAACTTCTTTATTTCAAAATATTTTGGGGTGATTCTTGAGTCTATTCTCATCAGAATTTTCCTCTTCACAACTTCTCTTTAAATCACAAATCCAAATTCCAAAGGGAAGTAGGCTTAAAATCACTCACAAGGACAGAGTGAAAACTAACTTCACAAATCCTTGGTTTTATTGGTTCAAACTTGAATAAAATAAATTCTACACATCCAAATGACACCAACTTAGTGTCGTTGTCTTTCTAACTTCTTGTTTTACAACATTTCATGGTTCAATCATATTTTTAAAAACATTTTGACAAGAAATTTAAGATTGAACCATCTAGGATTTTAACAGTAACACAATAAGGAATTTTTTTCCATATATTTGCATACCACATATACCAAAACATGATTTAAACCTATCAAATCATGATTCTACCAATATAGCATTGCTTAAGACTTCTAGACCATCAAAACAACTTTTGATCGGTTAAAAATATATTTTAACCGTTCAAATCATATCTAGACTACAAAAATGAACTAAATAAAATTTAGAGCACTTTTTAACCTCTTAGACATGGATGCTCTTTTTCCTCTTGACATGATCTTGGCTTGTGACTCCACCTTGATCATCCTCTAACAATCTCTTTGGTAGAAATCTCCAACGATGCTCTCCCTTATCTCTAGAATGCTCTCTCTTTTCTCTCTTGGAGTACTTGAAAAATGACTAATAAACATCACAAGTGAGTGGAGTACTCTATTTATAGTACTCTACTAATCCTTCATTATCTTTTCTAATTTGCTAGTATTGGCCAATTTAAGAGTTAATTGTGTTTGCTATTGGATTGAATGACCAATTGATAGACACATGGAATGACTAGGGTGGTTGAGTTACTTTGGATTTGTGTGAGTTTGAAGCAACATTCAAGATCAAGCCACCCCCAAGTGGGCCCCTCTAAATCTCAACAAAATGGGATTAAATCTCCCATCTTTGCTTTATTTTTTCTTCATTTAATATATATATATATATATATATATATATATATATATATATATATATATATACATACACACACATGTGATCAATTGTTGACCAATTTTGACTACCATTTGGGCTCCACATTGGACTCTAGGATTTAATATATTGGGCTCATTAATTTAATTAGTTTGGGCTCAATTTATTTATTACATTGGGCTAACATTAAATACCTTATGTTACATTTGATTAAAACAATCATTGGCTAGCTTAATTATTACTTGGAACAAGGCTTAATTAAATACATGAACTACTAGGTTAATTAATTTGACCTAGTTTAATACCTCATTTGGACTTATATTATAGTCCAATTAAATTTGATTTAATTTATTCTACCACATTGAGTTACATAATTAACTCATCCATAGTTAATTCTTATTACCACTTTTCTTTTTCTAGCAATTAACCAACGTTTGGTTAATGCTCTCTCATGTCTACCAACTAGGGTTATTTAATTAACCATACACTAGTTAATTCTCTACACTCAATCAGTATTTAAAATTTTCCAACACTTTGACCATCATTTGATTTTAATAGTTTGGGCTACATAGTTTATTTTTTATTGGGCTACATAGTTTATTTTTTATTGGGCTCTCTTACTTAATTACCCACTTCATGCAATTATTCTCATATTAGGCTAGCATCTATAATCATTTTGGGCTAGTCCACTAGTAGTAATTAAATTACTTAGACTCTTCATGAGATTAAATCTTTAAATTTATTTGGACCTCTTTATAATTGCCAACAAGACAATCCTTCTAGTTTTACAATAACTTTAAACCTTAACTAATATAATTAACTTAATTAATTATATTTCATGACTTTCCTTCTTGCTTCATATTTAAACTAATTAATTTATTAGTTTAATTGAGTATTAACTTACTCCTCTTCATATTTAGCTAACAAGCACACTTTCACTTCTCAATTGAATTTATTTTCTTAATAAATTCTCTACATGTCTTATTAAAATATTCTCACATTTAATTTCTAACAAATAACTTATGTTAAAAAAAAATGTTTACCCATTTTCTACACATCTCACTTCTTCAACTCTAGGTTTTAAACCATAACCTTTAATTAATTATTTAAAATCTTATTTACAAATCTTGTAAATATCTGAGATATTACAGTTATTATCTAGGGTTATTAATTTCAGTGAAGGGATGAATATTGATTAACTTGATTATATTATTATTGTGAAAATTTGATAATGAACTGAAGAACTAAAGTCTTAAATTTATTAGTTTGCTTTTGTTTATTTAGTTAATTATAATTAATTCAAAATCCACTATTCTAGTTTACATTGCATAAAAATAAATTAATCATTCTCTGTGAGATCGACTCTTACTTATACTACTACGTTAATATTTTTTCAAAGTAAGAATTTATTTTTGATTGCTTCGCACACTAGTACTATTACTATTATATATTACATCAACTATCAACTAGATAATTAAAAGTGCAAACTTGATCTCATTAATTTTAAATTTTTTTAGTGGTACAGACTTACAGTGTATATGTAAAAGTGAGACAATGAGAGATGTCGATTGGCTAACTTTGATTTATGCAATTATGTAATCATATTTAATGTAAAATGTAGTGTTTAATAATCCAATTAAACAATATGTCACAATATCGTTTGCATGAAATTAAAATGAGTTATTAATTTAAATTAGAATAAGCAAAAATGTTTTTTTTAAAAATAAAACAAAATCTCTAAATAGCTTTAAATATTTGATCTTAGAATCGTAGTTAATTTATTTAGTTTTAAACAATATAATTATGACAATTATAAACTTTTTATAAAGTAATTCTCAAGATTTATTATATTCAAAAGTTAACACATCCCTTTTGAATTAAAAATATTTTCTATCGACTTTGAAAATTCATACTTGATCAATTTATCTTATTACTTATATTTCAGGACGGAATAAGTATTTGGTACTAATACATTTCAAGGTTAATAATATTAGTCTATTAAATATTGAATTAATCTAGATCAACTAAATTCACATTATTTTAAATATTAGAATTTTACAATTTTATTATAAAAAATCCTAAATAAGACTCTTTTTATTAAAAAAATGGAGTATTATTCATTTATTTTAGACTAATTATGTAATAAATAATAATATTGACCATTACGTACTACTAATTTAATATATATGATATATATTATATCTTATTCCTAAATAAGTCTTGTATAGTCTGATATAAGACTTATATATATATATATATATATATATATATATATTTATTATATGATTATATCCTATTTTAAGAATCTAAGATTCTAAATTAAATACAAACCTACTCTGATATAGCCTTGGCCCTTGACTCTTAAATTAATATTTGATATTTGGTATTTGTAAATCAAGAATTTTTAAGTACTTGTTAAATTTTAAGTTCTAACTTCTAAGTAATCATTTTTTATTTTGGACATATTATGCAGCTATCTAGTCAGTTGATACAAATGTTCGCAAACTTAATCACGTTTGTATGTTCATGAGTTATTCGCGAACCAGCTTGTGTTCATGAACCTTCGCGAATTGTTTATGTTCGCGAACTCGATCATGCTCGACTATGCTTGCGAACTGTTTATGTTCGCGAACTCGATTATGTTCGACTATATTTGCGAACTGTTCGCAAACTTGATCATATTCGTGAACAGTTCGCGAACACCTAACAATTTGAACTCGCACACTAGTATTAGTTTGATCAAGTTACTAAAAATATTTGAATTCGGTTCGAATTTGACAAAATTTAAATCAAGTTAGATCGTTCGCAGTCCTAGGTTGTCTCGAGAGTATAGTGCAAAACGAAGCCACCTGTCTCTGTATACTATATACAATTATATATTACTCATCCATGCACCCAAATCGAATACCATATCTCATATATACTTCAGTCACATGCATGCCAAATCTTTTAATTCCCACATCTATAAGACTATCAACTCCATATTCAAAGATTGTCCAAATCTTTTTTATAATTTAATGCACCAACTAAACAACAGTCAAGTACTTAATTTTGTATAGTATAACATATTAACATATGTATGTATGAAATCCAATTACTAGTATTTTTCTTTTCAATCAAGTTTTTGTTTTTGTAATAAAGATTGCGGTTTGATATATATATATATATATATATATATATGACAAATTTAAATTATATATATATATAACTCATGTTTGAAGACACGGTGCAATTAATATAACAGTTGAATACTGTATTCAATATTTTTAAATTAAAAATTTTAAAACTGTTGTAGATTTTCAGTTCCATAATTTAATTATATTCACGAATTAAACTATATATAAGTTGATTATATTCACGAATTAAACTATATAGTAATAATATTTCCGTTTCTGATTTGAATGTCATCTCGAATTGTGTTTTTTCCATTATATCGTATAAATTTTTAATTTTTGTGAATCAAATAAATAAATTTTGTCATTGTGATCGATAATTAATTGGGATTGAGGAAATTAGCCGACACCGTGTTCCCGTATCCAATCCTTTTGCCTTGTCCTGTTTAAACAACTCTCCCCTTTTCATGCATCCCCAGCTTTTCCCACTTTTCTAATCTACTAAACGCCAATGAACGAAGTACAACACTACAACTATCTCACTATCTCACAATTAAGTAGTAATTTTCATAAGCCTTAATTATATATAAATTTATAGTAATTTTTTATACTATTTTTATTATAATAAATTTTGTATTTATACTGATCCACAAATATAATATTTTTTTATAGAAAGATATAACTAAAATATATAAACTTTCATATGATTAAAGATTTGATGATAACTCTATAGAATCTAAATTTGTATTATAAGACTCTCTCCTTTTTATTACATAAGTCATTTTAAAAAAAAAATTAAAATATAAGACGTTTTATATATATTTAAGAGAAAAATCTAATCATTATCTATTTTATTTTTAAAGATAGAGTAATTGAGATAAATAAAAAGATGGGTAATTTATTAATACATGAGTAATAATAAAATTTTAAATTAATATTAATTATTTAATATAAATATTAATTAAAAATTTTAATATATGTGATTATATTTTAAATAATTTATATAATAGAAAAAAATAGTAGTATTTTATAGACATGACGAGGATAAAATTAAATCCAAGCAATTAAGGCAGGCAGGCAGCCACATTCAGCCCCCTTTCCTCAACTTTATGTTTAGACTATGGGACAGAGAGGAGTATATAGACGACTAGAAAAAGCAAATAATAAATAAATAAAAGAGCTATCCCAAATTTCCAGGCAAATCCTTAAATATCGATCGATCTCAGTTTCCAAAGCAGACCATGTTCATTTCACTTCCCCTGGACCTCTCTCTCTCTCTAATAGCCAGCCTAGTAGTAGTAGTCCTCGTCAACCCTAGCTTAGCTTAATTTACAAGTAGACTAGTAATATAAATACATGATCTACTTCCTCCTTTCCTTCCACAGGGTCCAGCTCCACAGTTTTAATTTGTGAGGCTTTTTACCCCCCGTTACTAGCTAGCTACTTCCCCTGCTTTTTACTCAACTGAGATCAGTAACTCAGTAAGTATTATTCCTAGCTAGCTAGTTGGCTCTTCACATATATAGATCATAAAACATCATTTATTAGTATATATAAACAATGGGTGGTGAAGTAATTGTGAAGGCGCAACAACATGATGATGACTACAATAAGATGAAGAAGAGAAAGGTGGGCGGGGGGGGAGGACTGTCAAGGAAATGCGCTTGTTTGGTGAAAGAGCAACGAGCCCGTATTTACATTCTCCGCCGCTGTGCCACTATGCTTCTCTGCTGGTACATTCAAGGATCAGATGATTAATTCATCCATTCATCCCACCTACCTACGTACCTATACCTTCTACGTAACTATATATATAGTGATCCATACATCTTAATTACTAACAAATCCTACAATTAACCACTGCAAGTACTAGCTAGCAAGCTAGCACTTGTTGGATTGAATTTGCTGCTAATTAAGATGGATGGATCATCATGCATTTTCCCGTCGAGTCGATAAAAAAAAAGACAAAAATATATAGTTCCCCTCCTTAGTTTGAGCGAGCTAACTAGTTACCTCCTTTTATCATCCTCCTCCTTTTTCTTCACTAAAAATTGTCCGTCAATGCATTAATTTGGCCGGTTTGGTACTTCTTTTTACAGACACCGCTAGCTGCATCATGTTGCTGGCTGGCTGGCTGGCCTCTCATATATATTTCATGTGCATGTGCAAGCCCGTCCTCTCTTTGTTTTTTTTACCTAAATGAAGGCTGGTGAGATCGAATCCATTAGCTAGCTAGTTAGGTTTGTGGGCACGCACACTGCGTAGATGAGTTGGGATGAGAGATTTCAGGCTTTTGTATGTATGTAGCTAGGCATGCATTTCTTAATTACTAGTATGTATTATACGTACTAAGCTTTATTAATTTTTACCAATCCGGACGAACTTGTGTGCATCTTCTTCAACATTGACGAGCGACAATTAATAAATATATGATCGATGGCATATATAATGCATCAAGTACGTAGGGATGGATCAACACCTCCTACATCTGCAGCCTGCTGCACTTTAACTTCACTCGGAAGGATAAGTCTGAAAACACCAACACAAACTCCCATCTCATAATTAAAAAATAGAGCATAACTCATATTTTTATGTCAAATTTTATTTTTTAATAATGAGATAGAAGTTTGTGTTTTAAAACTGTGTTTGTAAATTTATTCCACTTGGAATAAATCAACTCCTACCGCCAGCTGCCACCGACGCGACTTATGCATGGTTACCGGTGTTATGATAAATAAATTAAGTCATAAGTAGTTGAGATATAGATATATGTATCGAATGAAATGGAGGCATGCATGTATGTACCTACCTATCTACAATAGCTACTTTCAAATGAGTTTTGCTAAGAGTAACGATTTGATCAATAATTCATGTAATAATTTTTATAAAAATAGTGAGATTCACTAATTTTATATTATGAGTAATGAGTTAATCTCGTACATTAGTACATGTACGTGTTATGTAATTTGTAATATATACTATTTCTTTGCTTATTGATATTATGATATATCATGTATCCATTCCGCTCTAGTAGCTAGTAATAACTAATAATTATACAAGTTGGAGTTGGAGTAAGTCCGAATCAATTATTTCTCTCATCTCTTATTCAAGAAATAAATAAATGTGTCGTGATAATTTTTTGGGTATTTTTTTTTTCAATAAATAAAAGGACCCGGCTAGAAAAAGAAAAAGGAAACCCTCTCTATGTTCCAATTCACGCCTCACGTCTCACGTCCAATTCATGCAAATATTTTTATTAGGACCAGTTTGTTTGTGGTGCCTCACGATTGATTGCATGGAAGATGATATTGAAATTCTTTGATCTCTCTAAATTTCTGATAAAAATTGAACTTGTTTCAGATATTTAATGTTTCTGCTGGTATTCATTCAATTCAAAGGTTAATTAATTAATTTGCACTCCGTTTTTGTCCATCTCCAGAAGTCGGAGTGAGGACTGAAATTTGTCACAAAAACATCAAACCGCACTGCTTGGGTTAATGGGCAAAAAAGGAACAACAATCGATTGTTTCTTCCACACACAAAACAAAAAGAATATTGATTAGAAAAGCTTGTGCGTTGATAATGGATCCAAATGGATCCAAATGAATCAAGGGTAAAAACCATGGTACACAAGTTTTCCTTCATATTCTGCAGATATGCTATGACGGAATAATACACACACACATAAATATATATATATATACACACACACATACGGGGAATGATCCATAGCATAAAATGAATATACATCATCTATAGCATTCGTTCCAAATATCATGGCCGGGATTAAACTGGGAAATGCGACGTCCGCCAGTAATAGTAGCGGACATCGGAGTTTAATTTTTTAATATCAACCGCTAATCCCTATAATGAATGGTATGGATATTATTTGCCCTACTTTTGTTTCATATATAACAAATACTTATATGGATCATTCCCCTATATATATATAACAACTATTTGGTATGGATAAAAAATGAGCAAATAACATCTATACCATTGAAAACACGAAGGAACGGCCAAGATTAGAAACTAAAAATCAACATCCACTAAAAAAAATTAAGCGTCTGCTACTATTAGTAGCAGACGTTGATCAGAAAGTTAAACCCTAAATATTATATCAGAAGTTAAATCCTATACGCTAGAAACTAAACCATAAATCCTAGAAACTAAACCCGTTAAGGTTTAAGTAACGGGTTTAGGGTTTAGTTTCTAGGATATAATGTTTAGGGTTAGCTTTCAGATATAATATTTAGGACTTAACCTTCTGATCTAATATTTAGAATTTGATTTTTTGATCAGTGTCTATTATTAATTTTAAACATCTGATACTAATAGTAGCGGACGCTAATTTTCAGTTTCTAATAATGATCGTTACTTTTTATTTTCAATAGTATAGATGGTGTATGTTAGTTTTTTGTCTATATCAACTATTTGCTATGAATCACTCCCAATTAAATAGCTAAGATATTGCAATTAATTATGAAACATGACCAAAGTGAGACAGTGCAAGATTAGTTGGCAATTTGGCCTGGGGGAAGTGTTTTTGTCATATTATGAATTTGAATGGATTATGAATTTGAAAATTTCTTTTTATGAATCTAAAAAGATAAATAACATGAACAAATTGGATAACATATACAAAACAAATATTTTATTTAATATTTTATACGATCTGATACAGTCGAGGAGTATAAAAAATACCCATATGGCCAACAAATGCGTATGTATTTTCGATTAAATAATTGACCGGAGCCGGCAAAAGTGAACAACAGTTTTCTTAAAAACAACTTTGAGGTAAAAATTGATTAATTATTGTTGGGATATTTTACATAAATCTCATATAAAAAAAAAATTACGAGTGTAAGGCAACATGCTACAAGATTGGGTTGCCTACTTGTTCATCATGTTAGAATATTTTATTTCCTTATGCAGCCTCTACTATTTATATAATTATTGGGCTTACATATTGTATTAATTTAATTACTTTATTTATGGACTTGGTAATTATGTGACTCATAAATAATATTACTGATGTTATTTGGCATAATGGGCCCTAGGGTTTCATAATCTTAATGAACGACTTTGACTCTTAGCTATTCTATAAATAAAACAGTTAGGGCTTGGTTCTAATTGTCATCTCAAGAATTTTATATACACTCATATATCCATCCTAAGATTGAGAGAGGCAATTGAAGACATTCACCCTTAAGCGCAGCGGAGACGTGATACATACGAGATGTCTTCTCTCAATTCATGTAAGCACTTAATGCTATGAATAATTAATTTATATTTATTCTATCAAATAGCACGATCTCATTAATAATTATTTATCATTTGGTATCACGAGCATGGTTACACTATTGCATAAAATAAATTAATTATGATGCTATGCTAGTTTTTTTTTTTTAATTCTACATCTTCTCTTTATTGGTATGATATATAATTGTTTCCGAAAGGAACGTAAATCCGTTTCAGTATGTTATCAATGATAATGCTTCCTCCTGCTATTTTCAAGAAATCATCAACATGCTCACTTTTGGGTTTTGATTACTTTTTAATAACATTCGGAATATACATATTACTATTATGTATTCTATTGCACATCGTGGATGCTTATTTTTCTCAATTCATTATTTCGGTGCGTCATAAAGTTATATTTCAATATACTAAAGTAATATATATTGATTTCATTAATGATTCTACGTATACCTATATAATATTATTTATATTATACCATCATATTTAGAAATTAAGCAAATAGCACAAGTGTTATTTAGTTTTGATCTCAATTTGATGGCCACTTTCTTATACTCGCCTATCACGTTCATGGTGGATTAGTGTACTTGGGCTATTTGTTTATGGTAATGGAGGTATTTTTTATTATATCTAGATAATATTATTCTATATTATGCCATCATGTATTTAATTTAGAATTTATGTAAATATTTTGTAATCAATTCATGTTCATAATTGTATATCTTAATTAAGATTTTGGAACATGAAATATTATTAGGGCTTTTAAATTGTTACATGTAAATTATAAATAATGTTAATTTTCAAACTTGATTAACATGTTTTTTATAATAATTTACATGTATAAGTAACTCTTTTATTGTGAAAATTAATAATCAACCCAACGGAGGGTTATTAATTAAAACAATTAAAGATTAGGAAAAGTCACATAATATTACATTTAATAGATGCAGATTTTAATTTTATCCAACAGAAAAATTAGAATTAGAATTTATTAAATGAAATTTTATTGCATAAGTAACATGTTTATTTAGTTTTTTGCCCAACGGTGATGCGTGGATAAATGAGTTGTGCATTATTTTATGGGGATGTTATTAACATATTATTAATTAGACCAACAAAAGATTGATAATTATGCACCAACATCTCATTAAAATCTATTTTGGGTGTAGTAAATAGATTTTATGTAACTAACTGCTTGTCCTACAGTTGATTTTTTTATTATGATTAATTATTAATTATCGTTGTACATTGTGCATTTTTTTTAATTTTTTGTAAGCATACTTATGAACTTGATCATGTTTCAGCATTGACTCCTACTACTATTTCTGAACATCTATCTGGAATTGAAGCCTTGAATGAGACTAATTTTATTATTTGGAAATAGCAAGTGAAAATTGTTCCCGGCGTCGTGGATTTGGACTATGCATTACGAGTGGGTCCTCTTGCTCCACTTACAGCTACAAGCTTCAATGAGCAAAAAGTTATTTATGAAAAGTGGAATCGATCCAACCGCATGTCCCTTATAATTATGAAAAACTATATCACAACAGTCATTCGAGGAGTCATTCTTGACTCTGAGAATGCCAAAGAGTACTTAACATTAGTCGATGAATAATTTAAGGGATCTTCTAAAACTCATGCAAGTACCCTTATTTTAAAAATGCTCACCAGTAAGTATTATGGGGTTAGTGGAGTACGCGGGCACATTATGATGATGAACGATACTGCCTTTAAATTAAAGGGTATGGACATTGAGATTTCTGAGGGTTTTCTCGTTCACTTTATTATGACTTCTCTTCCTGCACAGTTTGATCCAGTTAAGATCAATTATAACACGCAGAAAGAAAAGTGAAAAATGAGCGAGTTGATCGTCATGTGCGTACAAGAGGAAGAAAGATTTAAGGTTGAAAAACCTAATGTTGTTCATCTGACTACCACTGGATTCCATAAGAAGAAGGCTCATAAAAATGGCAAAGATTTTAAAAATAAGGATAAGTCAATTTCTACCAAAACAAATAAGACAAATTATTCAAGTAACAAATCTGAGGCAAATGCTAAATGTCACTTCTGTAAGAAGGAATGACATATTCAGAAAGACTGTCCTAAGTTCAGAGAATGGCTTGAAAAGAAATGTATGTCCTTTAATTATGTAACTTATGAATCATTTCTAATTGACGTTCCTTCTAATCCATGGTGGCTTAACATTGGTTTTATGGTTCACATTACTAATTCATTGCAGGGATTCCTTTCAAAGAAGACACTCCAAATGGGGGAAAGAACTATTAAAGTTGACAATGGGGAGTCTATACAAGTTGAAGATGTAGGAACTCTCTCTTTAGTTTTGGAGAGTGGTTTCATCTTGTATTTATATGATACTCTTTATGTTCCCAGTATGACACGGAATTTAATTTCTGCATCTAAACTTGACGTTAATGGTTTTTCGTTTAAGTTTGGAAATAATAAAATAATTATTTATCTTTACTCTCATGTTGTTGGTTCTGGCTCTTTAGAGGGAAACATCTATAAGTTAAATTTAGATAATGTCTTTGTTGAATCCTTGTTAACAATGAATGTGACAGAAAATACCTCTAAAAATAAAAATAAGAGAAAACTAGATAATGAGAATTCTTCAAAATTATGGCATCAACGTTTAGGCCATATTTCAAAAGACATAATGCAACGTCTTATAAAGGATGAAATTCTTCATTTACTAGATTTCTCTAATTTTGACCATTGTATTGAATGTATAAAAGAAAATTTTGTGAAAGGTAGTAAGAAATGAGCCAGTAGAAGTGGTGCACTCTTTGAGGTGATTCACACTGATATATGTTGACCATTTTCTCCTGGAATTGGTGGACACAAATCTTTCATTACGTTCATTGATGACTATTCTCGCTATACTTATGTTTACCTGATTAATGAAAAACCTGAATCACTAAATATGTTTAAAATTTTCAAGGCTAAAGTTGAAAATTAACTTGATCGAAAAATTAAAGTTGTGAGATCAGATAGAGGCGGAGAGTATTATGATAAATACTCCGATACAGGTCATAGTCCTGGTTTATTTGTCTTATTTTGTCAAGAAAATGACATTGTTACTTAGTATACAATGTCTGGTACACCACAACAGAATGGTGTAGCTGAGAGGCGAAATTATACCCTTATGGATATGGTACGTAGTATGTTATGCAATTCCAGCTTACCTATATTTTTGTGGACTAGGGCATTAAAGACAGTTGTTCATATTTTAAACCAGGTTCATAGCAAATCTGTTCCTAAGACTCCTTATGAAATTTGGACAAGTAGGAAACCCAGTTTAAAATACTTACGAGTATGAGGTTGTCCAGCCGAGGATAAAATTTTCAATCCACAAATAAAGAAACTTGACTCTAAAATCATTAGTTGTCATTTCATTGGATATCCTGATAGATCTAAGAATTTTCGTTTTTACTGTTCCTCACATATCACTAGAATTGTTGAGACTAGGCATGTAGAGTTTTTAGAGAATAATGATTTAAGTGGGAGTAGTGGGCCTAGAAAAAGTGATCTTGAAGAAAATGAGGTTTATGTTCCTTATCCTGTAATTCAAGAGGTTTAGGCGAATGATGCCCTAGAGATAGCTGAGCCACCACCTAATGTTGAACCCCACATTATTGAAAATCATATTCCTGAAATTGTTCAGCCTTTACGTAGGTCCGAAAAACCTAGAAAACTTGTTAATTTTGATGATTTTATAACATATCTTAATTAGATTGACTATAATTCAAGTAAGATTAATGATCTTATTTTCTATAAAGAGGCTATTACGAGTGTTCAATCAACTCAATGGCTTAATGCCATGAATGATGTGTTAAAATCAATGGAGCTTAATAACGTTTGAAATCTTGAAGAATTACCAAAAGGTGTTAAACCTGTTGGTTGTAAGTGGGTCTACAAGACCAAATTAGATCCTAAAGGGAATGTTGAAAGGTATAAAGATCGATTAATTGCCGAGGGTTTCACTCAAAAGGAAGGTGTGGATTATAATGAAACTTTCTTTTCAGTATCTAGGAAAGATTCATTTAGAATAGTCAAGACTCTAGTAACTCATTATGATTTGGAGTTACATCAAATGGATGTTAAAACTGCATTCTTTAATGGTAACTTGCATGAGAATGTCTATATGACACAACTAGAAGGTTTTCTGGTTAAAGGTAAGGAACATATGGTATGTAGACTAAAGAAATCCATTTATAGATTAAAACAGGCCTCTCGACAATGGTATCTTAAGTTTCATAAGGTGATGAGTAATTTTAATTTTAAGAAAAATATAGTGGATCACCGCATATACTTGAAGGTCAATGGGAGTAAATTTATTATTCTTGTTTTGTATGTTGATGATATACTACTTGCAAGTAATAACTGTTTGGAATATGCATGTGAATGATATTTCTCAATTATAAGATTTGATGATGTGTTTTAAAAGACAAATGAATTAATATGCAAATATGTCTGCATTGATGAAAGATGTAAAGTCCTTAATAGTTAATTGACATTATGTTCTAAGGACTTAGATTGACAAGATCAAATCTGTTAAGTTGATCTCATATGAGTTAATAGCATTGTACAGTCCTTCAAAAGATCACTATGTACAAGGACTATATATAGAAAGATCAAACTTGTTAGGCTGATCTTAAAATGTAATAGATAGGCCTGCTCGATCAAAAGGAACAGCAATCTGGCAAGAGAGTTAAAGCAAGAATCGTTGACTACACTCGATCGTAGGGTCTGCAAGTCATCAGCATAACCAGTCATACGCTCATATTTCCAAAACAGAATCATAGAGTGTTTACTTAAAGATCATCAGTATGAAAACCCTGAATGACCGGCAAGCAAACAGAAGATCCAAGCACCAACTCCATCAGCAAGACTGATTGAGAAGTGAAGTGTCATTCAGATAGAAGTCTTATGAAATCACTCAAAGGAAGATTGTAGAGTCTCCTAGGAAGATCGTAGAGTCTGCCTGGTAAACGCAGAATAAGGCTCGAAAAATCGTAGAGTCCTCTCGGCAGATCGTAGAGTTGTCTCGGCATCGTAGAGCTGACTCTCGGGATCGTAGAGTCCATATAGACAATCACTCTACGATTCTCCTAATCTTGTCTACGAACCTAGCAGAATCAAAGAGCAACTTTTACATGAGTATTCAAAGTCACGACAGCAATCCTCATAAAGATTATTCAGTAGGCTGTCCTTGGGCTGTTAAACAAACTGAATGAAGATCTCATACATCTACAGCATCTGGTCTGAACTAAGATCGTAGAGCAGTTTAAATCATAACTCTACGATTGCACTACGACTTACACCATAGGCAAGATCGTAAAGTAGCAAAGCTAAGTCGTAGAGTGAAAAAGGCAAACGCAGAAGTACAACGTTCAAAGCAATCAAGCTGAAGATATTCAAATGCTACCTGTCATAAACAGCCTTTTATTGTACAGCAGAGAATGAAACTAAAAGTTCGTAGAGCAGTCCTCTAAAATAAAGTTCGAGCAAGCCTGAAGTTCATAGAGCAATCCTCTATGATAAGAAATCATATGTTAAAGCTTAAACCAGATCACAGACTTATGCTCTATATACATAAAGCACAATGAAGATCACGAAGCATGAAAAGCATATTGTCAGGACCGCAAGACTTGGATAAAATCGTAGAGTCAATCACTCTCTACACAGAAGCCTACGACAGACAAGATCGTTGAGCTGTATAGCAGAACCAGCAGATGACTCAACGATCAGAAGCCTACGACAGACAAGATCGTAGAGCTACATAGCAGAACCAGCAGATGACTCAAAGATCAGAAGCAAGAAGCTACAACTGGATTGATCGTTGAGTACTTAAGTGCCAACTAGGATTGAAGACATCTAAGCACTTAAGACAGTAGTCTCAAAATGAGTTACTTCAGAAACAACAACGTCAACACTTCTAAGGCATCTGCTATAGAAGAAGTCAGAAATGTCAGAATACTGACTTATGCGTGCTGAGTGTCAGAGCAAAGACTTCTAGTATCATGCATCAGGCTCAAGAAATCAGAAGACTGTGTCTCAACGATCATATTCTTTAAAAGACTTGTCCACTCTATGAAGACTGGGAAGAACACGAGACTGACATCTCTACAGTGATAAAGAAGACAAGTCCACAAGTCAGAGCCTGCAGAGCAGCTGATTCTTAAAGTCAAGGAAAATATTTATTGATGAATCAGAAGATTAACTAGCAAAGAATATAATAATCTTTGATGAACAACTCTGAGAGAGCAACGGCTAAATTCAGAGAAAGCTGAGCTACAGGTTAATATATCAGAACATGTCAGAAAAGGAAAAAGCACTGACACGAGCAGCAAGAAAGTCAACATTGAAGATATTAAGGATCTGCACAAAGCCAAATGAAACAAACGGGATTTCATTCAACGGTAATAAATATGCTCAGAGATATAAAGGCATAAAATAACAAACAGAAAAAGGTGGTTGTTGCAGTTGTTGAAGTTGAAATATATACAAAAGAAATGATAGAAGACAACAACCGATCGTAGAGTGAAACAGAGAATGGCTATGCTAAAGAACTCTACGATCCATCAGAACACTAACACTGAATTGAGAGAGACATAGAGATGAATAACTCTATTACAAGAGAAGTGTTCAGAACTACTAGGCACATGGAAGAGAGAAGCTTAAACGCCAACTTGATACATACATGGTAGCAACTGAGTACTAAAAGGAAGGAGTATCACAGTCATCTCAGAAGCCCATCTCGAGAAGCAATAAACTGTCTATGATAAGAAGGAACAACTGAGTACCAAAAAGAAGAAGCATCACAGTCATCCCAGGAGTTCATCTCGAGGAGCTATCAAGTACCAAAGGAGCTGAAGTACAAAAGCCTAGCCGCACATTTGGTGATCTTGAGTAGTTGCTGAATATCAGAAAGAAGGAGAATATCAACGACAAACATCAGCAGCATTCAATGATGGATCATAAGTAGCTGCTAAGTACCAGAAGATAAAGGAGATCAAAGTTCATCTTAGCAGCACAACCCAATAAGCATCCAACACACAAAAGAGGGTCAAAGGATCCTTGCCCGAGTGGCTAAAAGGAAATCAAGTCTGCTGGACTTGTTGAGTACCGAAGGGTACAAGAGATTCTAAGTCTGCTGGACTTAGTCTACAGTCCAAAGCTGCTAGCTTTGATGAGGGCAATAGTGTCCTAGTCTTAATGTGACTAAAGGAACCAAAGCTGCTAGCTTTGACGAGGGCGAGAGTGTCCTAGTCCAGAGGACTAAATCTTAGTGGATTTCCTACTGTCAAGTAGAAGAGTGGAGTAGGAGTTATTCTGTCTCCGAACCACTATAAAATCTCTTGTGTCATTTACTTTATGTCTTTTATATTCTGCACAATATCTGCTTTCACCCATACTAGATTAACACACTAAATTGAAATGGCTCATATTTCTTTAAGGGGTTTATTAAAAGTAATATCCGCTGTGCTTGAATTGATTCTATCATTTATAACTAATATGCTTTCGCTACAAAAGTAAAAAGTTTTTAAGTGATCTATTCAACCCCCCCCCCCCCCCCTTCTAGATCTCTATTGTGTCCACGGGAACTAACAATAACTTAGATATGTTGTATGAGACAAAACGTTTTCTTTTTGAAAATTTTGATATGAAGGATCTCGGTGAAGCCTCTTATGTCATAGGTATTGAAATTCATCGAGATGGGTCTTGTGGGATATTAGGATTGTCCCAAAGAGCTTATATTGACAAAGTTCTTAACAAATGCAACATGTAAAATTGCTCCCCTACTGTCGCCCCTTGTTGTTAAGGGTAGTAAATTTGGTTCATATCAATGTCTTAAGAATCAGTTGGAACGTGATCAAATGAATCTTATTCTCTATGCTTCCGTGGTTGAGAGTCTTGTGTATGCTCAAGTTTGTACTCGTCCTGATATAGCGTATATAACTGGTATGCTTGGACGTTACTAATCAAATCCAGGTTTAGATCACTCGAAAGCAGCCGAAAAGGTTTTACATTACTTACAGGATACTAAAAATTTTATGCTTACATTCAGAAAAACAGACAACCTTGAAGTTATTGGTTATTCTGAATCTAATTTTGCTAAGTGTAAAGACGAAAAGAAATCTACAACAAGGTACATCTTTATGTTTTCAGGAGGCCCTATTTCATGGAGAAGTCATAAGCAGGAGTTAACTACAACTTTCACGATGATGACAGAATATGTGGCTTGTTATCATGCTACTTATCACGCCATATTGTTGAGGAATCTTATTTTAGGACTTAAGATTGTAGATTCTATTTTAAGGCCATTAAAAATATTTTGCGATAATGATTCTACCGTTAGTTTTTCCAACAGCACAAGTTCGAGTGGTGCTGGACTATACCTTGACACTAAGTACTTATTCGTCAGGGAAAGAGTTGAAGATCAAAACGTTGTCATTAAATATATTAGCACACATGATATGTTAGCGGATCCACTTACGAAAGGCTTACCACCCAAACTCTTTTTAGAGCATGTTGCCGGCATGGGTTTAACTATTAGTCTTCATTAGTAAGTTACTTTGATGTAAGACAACTTAATTTTGAGCTCGTTGTTTTGACTTCACATTACGTTTATGGTTTGTTATTCTCTTTATTGTGCACACTTGAGAACTTATGATTAAACAATTATGTTTGGACCATATGAATGAATTTAATTTATTATCACCTATGTAAACTCTATTCATACATGTTATGCTTAATGTTAATCCTTGTTTTAATGAAACTACTAGTTATGTAACTAATGAGGATCTTGTGTTAATTGTGACACAAAGATTGTATTAATTCGTATTGATGCTTTTATTTGAATGAGATGTAGATATTAAATTAATGCTTAGCCAAATTAATGATTGTAAACATTATGTTGTGTATATAAATAGTATTTCGGCCAAGTGGGAGAATGTTAAAATATTTTATTTTCTTATGTGGCCTCTACTATTTATGTAATTACTGGGCTTACATATTGTATTAATTTAATTACTTTATTTATGGGCTTGGTAATTATGTGACTCATAAATAATATTACTTATATTATTTGGCATAATGGGCCCTAGGGTTTTATAATCTTGATGGATAATTTTGACTCTTAGCTATTCTATAAATAAAACAGTTAGGGCTTAGTCCTAATTGTCGTCTCAAGAATTTTATATACACCCCTATATCCATGCGCAGCAGAGACGTGATACATACGAGATGTCTTCTCTTAATTTATATAAATAGTTAATGCTATGAATAATTAATTTATATTTATTCTATAAAATAGCACGATCTCATTAATAATTATTTATCACATCAATCTTTCTTTAACAGATTAATATCTTTCATCTGGGTGGTGGTGTTTTCGGCTGTAGTCATTCAACACCAGTCAGGGGGTCTTGTCTTTGAACCAACTTGGGCTACTAGCTTATTGATTTTATAATTACCGGTTCAAGAGTGCGGAATCACTTTACAGCTACATATGCAAGGTGAGCATTTGTGGGTGAACATTAGTCCAACCAACAATGAGTTGAAAAGGACGGAATTGAGTACAAGTTTCATTGACTCGTTATTTGGAGCTTTTACATAAGCAAAGTTGTGCAGTTAACCGACCAGCTGTAAATTATTTTGTAACATTTTTCACTTAATGGAGCAGTGTCAATAGTACATGATGTCATTTCTTGCAAAGGCAGAGGGCAGGTACTTTCTTCTATGATGGTGGAAGAGCAGAATGGGAGCAATATGCACATCTTTGGAATAAGTAAGACAAAAGGCTCCCTACACAAGCAACAGTAAATTTTGTGGGCAAGCATGGAAATATACATCATCAAGAATCCGGACTGCCATTAGTCAATGCTACAAAAGATGCTAAAAATAGAATTATCTGTGTCATAGAGATTGTGTTCAAAATGGAACATATTTTTTTCATCTTTTTAACTGGGGGCTATCTAATCTAGTTGGTATTTGCTGTTTGATTAGATTTTTATTTTTATCACTTCTTTGTTGTTGCTGTTGGTATTTGTTGTTAATAAGAAGAGAGCAAGGAGGGTGGTGTTTTTGAGTAGCAGGGAATGGGCAGGGAAATATAGATTAGTAGGGGCATAGTTGTAATAATAGTATTCTTCTTCTTCTAAAGCTTCTTCTAAGATAGATAGGTTTTGGCTGAGTTAATTCTGTTCTTTCCCAAATTCTTTCTTCTCAAAATCCTTGTTCTATTTCTCTGTTCATAACAGAAACTTCCCTTCTTTCTCATAATTACTGGCTCACATATACATACATGTATGTATGTATGTATGTATTGCACGAATTAGTCATCCACCTCCATTTATTATTGGAATTAAATCAGTATTTTTCATTTAAATTTTTCCAAATAAACCTTGGCACTCCGTGGTTATAACCGATATGGTGGATTGTTGCAGGATTACCTCCTGGTTTGGTATAATTTTTTTCCAGTTTGGATAATATTGGGGGTCACGCCAACAGGATTGTAAGGCTTCTTCTCAACCTTTCATAGACTGCGTTCGTCATTTTGAGGTATTCATGCATATTTTGAATGATTCAGCTCCAATTTGCTACCCGTGCCTGCCTATGTAGCCAGCCTGGTATATAGTCTAATACGATACGAGGGTAACCAATTCCAGTATATTTACTGTGTTTGTGGTTTTCATGTTTCTCTGGTCTAACCTTTAGAAAATAAGAATATATATATATATACAGGAGAGTTAATCCACAGCAATCGGGTTACTACGACTACTATTTCAGCAACCAAAAATTAACTTTAAAAAGCCGCTGCAGCTAGAGGCTTTGACAGTAGGGCCAAAAAAAAATTCGAAACTGCCGCTAGAGGTTCTAAAAGCAACTTCGAATTTATTTTTTTTGCCTTGCCGCCAGAGACTCTAGCGTGCAGGGACTCTCATAGCAAAAATGCCCCTGTTTTGGTTGCCGAAACAGTAGCCCAGCAACCAATTGATGTGAATGCGACTCCTATATATATATATAACAGCATTTATAGAGCTCTATAGCTATTACATTCAAAACTTTCTTAGTTGTTTCCCATTTTAGATTTTCGTCACCTCAAATATAATATAATAGCTTCCACAAGGCTTTGATTGAGTTGAGTTACAATGTAATACTTTTTTATGTTGATTAAATAGATTTCAAACTCTTTTGTTCATTTTTGTATATGGATTATTCATTTTCAGCCTAAAAAGGCTGGCTTTGTTGAATTGATTTGAAACTGATTTTTATGTAATCCAAAACTGGTAGCTACAGTTGAAAGTTTACTCTCGGAGAATGTTGGTACTCTACCCAGTGTGTTCAGTCTCTGTGTTATACATATATACAAGCATGTGGTTGGAAAGTTACATGCTGTAGTTCACCATTCCGTGATCTTTTTTTCATTTGGTATTTACCTTTGAGATGTCAAAATCTTCTTTTACATAGTTCAAAAGTTCTATCACACACAAGCACCTGAAAACGGGGAACAGTATAGGTAGAGGTCTACTGTCTGAACTCTTAAGAGGGAGGATAGGCTACTAAAACTACAAAATGGTGCTTCCCTTTCCTTGTTAGACGTGATAAACAAGTCCTAATATATCAGTGAAGTACTTGTATAACAATACGCTGAAAAGTGTTTAAGAATTTGAAGAGAGGGGAAAAGGTTATATAGGGCCAACTAATATTCGCTGAAATTTATATTGAGTACAGTTGTGCAAATTGCAGACTCAAAATAATCCATTAATGATATATACAATATCGGAAATGCAAAATTTTTAGAACTAATTTGATCGGAGAATTTTATAAACCAATGTGAAGAAAGAAAATCGCACCCACATTTAGCACCTGCTTGTGAGAATACCGTGTGACCTTTCTTCAAAATGTTCTCTACTCTGTCTCTATTTGTGTTCCGTGTGTCTGTAAAATCCATTTTGTTCGATCTTGATGTTCTCTAGCTTTTAATTTTGCATCAGCCTAATCAACTTTTCATTTCATTCTTTCTTTTCTCTCTGTTCTTTTAGATTAGTAAGGATCATTAAAGAGCGGTACTGAATCAGGTGTCCGGACAGTTAAGACAATTTCCCCTAGCATATCCCTCCTGAGAACTAGTACGATATCTCACTCACTCCTAATGCTACTCGAGACCCTTCCCTTGGTTATAAAGTTGTTGATGGTTGCAATCTACTCCAAATCTGAACACTTAAACAATCCTCTCCCATCCCCACAAAAAACACCTTGAAGACATTCTATTTTTCCCACTTTCCAAGGGAAGAAAAGCTTTGGGCCTCCTCCAACCAGGATCAAGGCTTTATGGAAAGAGTCTCAGTTTCTTGTTATAACCTATTTCCTTCCCCATCCATCCGGATCGAATCTGTAAGCAGCTCAATAAACCCATCAGCTGACTCCAGTCTTCTATCTGAAAGAAAAAGATCAACTGAATCCAATCTCCTATGAATAAGTGTAAGTGCACAAACTCCATCCAAAAGTGGGGTCTAGCACGGAAATCCATGTCAGGCCCCACTTTTTAATGGTGTAGATGGAGTTTGTGTAAAAAGTTTGTATTTGTAGACTTATTACATCTCCTATGGAGCTTCCTACTGAGACACTCTCACATAATCTGCACATCACGTCATCCTAATCTAGCTAGTAGGTTCCAAACCTAACTGTTACTCAACAGGACTAGGCTTCAGATAAATTCATGCTGAATTAAGGGTAGAATGATGGTCAGGGTCTCCATTCATTGCCAACAATCAAAAGAGCATTAATTCCTCATTAATCTTTAAGATGATTGTGATTGTATGCCTTTTCGTATCACTTGGTTGAGTGCTTCTCTTTATACATTCATTTACGTGTTTGTTAAATTTTGTTGTCACTGTTGAACATGCAGTTTAGATTAAAATTTGCAAGTGTTTGTAACAGAGCAGTTTAGAAGAGACTGATCATTCACATAGATGGGGGTTTTGGAGACCCGCGTTCTACTGAACTGAACTAAGAGCGGTTTCTTATCAGAAAAGATAAGAATGTAAAGAAACCTTTTTAACCCAAATACATGTTCAATTTTCATTTCATCCGGGAAAAGTCATTTTTTTCTCAACAATGTCTTTGCCATTTGATCCAATAGCTTTCCGCTAGATAGGAACATATTTGATAAATACTCATAATTGAATAAAGAATTCAGTAAATCTAAATATAAAGGAAGGCTACCAATTGGTCAAGGAAGCTTTTTTGATGGTACGCCTCTAGGAATCTATGGTACTTTCAATTTCATAATTGTATTCCAGGCTGAACACGACATTTTTATAAGGGTTAAAATCACTTATTTTGGCTTTTTTACTCCATATTGTAGGATGGATCTCAAAAGATATGAAAGATCTCCCTTCAAGCCGTACATACGACTTTCATCGAATAAGGTTTTCTGCAGTGTAAGTATTTGAAACATAGTCTAGACGCTAGTTTGGTTTATGAAAGTAGAGTGCAATTCCTCCATGTACTTCTAGAAAAAGTTTAAAACTTTTTATCCTTATTACTTAGTCATGCATCATCATCTGCACACAAAATTAGTTTTACTGGTATATTGACATTATCATCTGCAATAACAACAAATCCAGAGTTCTGTAAGTATATATGTGTGTGCGCGTGCACTTTTGATGTTATTTTGGTGTCTGTCGGTTGCAGCCTACATCCTTGAGCCAGTCAACTACTTCTTTAATGGTTGGTCTCTTGAAAGGGTTTCTGTTAACACACATGCAGGCCATGTCAAGCACCTGCAGCATCTCTTCTTCAAAACCTTTGCCTCTGAGCTGAGGATCAAAGACGACTTCTTGTTTACCTTCACTTCTCAGTTGCTGCACCCACACTACCAATTCCCTTGACACCTTCGGTTTGAATACCTCCACAGGCCTTTTCCCAGTGAGCAGTTCAAGCAAAACAACACCAAAACTGTACATGTCGCCTCTCAAAGTGGCTATCCATGCTTGGCCATACTCAGGGGGGATGTAACCAAGGGTACCTACCAGCTCCGTGGTGACATGAGTATGATAAGGAAGAATTAATCTGGACAATCCAAAATCTGCCACATGTGCTTCAAATTTATCATCCAGGAGGATATTGCTGGACTTTATGTCACGATGCACAATATGTGGCTCACAGATCTGGTGCATATAAGCCAGCCCACAACTTGCCCCCTGCGCAATCTTCAGTCTAGTAGGCCAATCAAGTTGGGATGCTCCGTCGGTCTTCTCATGCAGCCAGTAGTCCAGGCTTCCATTCTCCATATAAGAATATATCAGTAATCGAAAGCCTTCATGCACGCAATAACCTTGCAAAGAAACCAAATTCTTGTGTTGAGCTGTGGATAGAGCTTCTACTTCTGCTTTAAATTCTCTCTCCATCAGACCCATATCTCCAGAAAGTTTCTTAACGGCTAGATTGGCCCCATTAGTTAAAGTTGCTTTGTATACCAATCCAAAACCCCCACAACCAACAATGTTTGCTTGGTTGAAATTTTCAGTGGCTTTTAAGATCTCAGATATTGTGAGATCTTTTATTTCGTTAGTATTGTTCGGAAACAGAATGACTAAGCTGGTATCCTTCCCAACCTCTGTACATATTCCAGAATGAGAATTGGAGACTGTATCCAAATCAGTTTTATCAGGGTCACCTCGCGGAAGGATTTTTCTTTTAGACAATATCCATAACGCTACAACGGTGAGAGCGAAACCAATGCCGAAACAGATGCCAAGGATGAGTCCAATGATCAGTTTCTTATTAGGACCTGTTCTAGGTGTGGAAGGACGTGTAGATGCTGACCTATTAGTACAAGAGCGTTGCAGGATTGGACCGCATAACCCTGGATTTCCCTCATAGCTGGAAACGGAAAAGGTATAAAACTGCACTCCAGTTGGTATTGGACCTTCAAGATTGTTGTTTGCAACACTAAAAGAAGACAAGAAATGAAGATTTTGGAGTGAAGCAGGAATTTCACCAGAAAGGTTGTTTCCAGAAAGGTCTAGCTTCTCCAAGTTTGTGAGATTAGATATTTGGTAAGGAATACTGCCATTGAACTTGTTATAACTGAGATCCAGGGTATGTATAAATTTCAGTTGGCCTATCTCAACTGGGATATTGCCACTGAGGCTGTTGTTTCTCAGGTATATCGCTGGTGGCAGGCTGTCTAGCTGATTGTATTGCATATTATTATAGGAAATATTATTGGGCACAACAAAAACGGGCAACGCTAAGTTACTACTCTCTTCCTCACCCCATTGAGATGTCAGTTCTGGCAGTAGAACAAGTTGTTTTGGGAACTCTCCCCAAAGGAGGTTTTCAGACAAGTCCAAGTAAAAGAGGTTGGAAAGATTCCCAAACCAACCTGGAATTGTGCCTGTGATTTGATTTAAAGACAGGTCAAGAACCTGTAGCTTCCTGAGCTTAGACAGCCATGCGGGAATCGTACCGGTGAAGCTGCAACCACCTAAACCAAGAACCTGGACGTTTTGAAATCCTCCAGATTCTACTGTTTCTTCAGCCTCCGGTATTGCTTCTCCGAAGAAATTCTTTGAGAAAATGATGGTGCTAAGGTTCTTACAATCCATTAGGATCCTGATTGCCTCTCTGATATTGGTTAGGCTGTTATTGGAAAGTGAGAGGAAGGACAGAGATTGTAATGCACGGATGTCAGGTGAGATCTCTCCCTTTAGCTGATTAGTTGCCAGCCGGATTGCTGTCAGCGATTTGCAGGAAAAAAGGGTTGCTGGCAATTCACCCGAGAAGTTGTTGTTCCCTAGGTCAATTGTGTTAAGCTGAAGGAGTTTGGAGAAATCAAGAGCAGTGAGTTCACCTACGAAGGAGTTGACCCTTAAATTCAGTGTTCTGAGACTTGTGCAGTTCATTAGGGAGGGTGGCAGATTGCCGTCGAGTTTGTTAATGTGAAGGAGTAACTGTTCCAAGTTGGAGAGATTCCCAATATCGCTAGGGATACTGCCGGTCAGCTCATTACCATAGAGAGAAAGGATTCTGAGGTTGGTGAGCTTAGTGATGCCTTGAGCAATTGGTCCAGAAAGCTTATTGCCAGCCAGAAAGATCTCTTGCAATGCCCCGGAGCTGTAAATGGCGTTTGGAAGCTGTCCCGAAAGGTTATTGAAACCTGCTCGTAGAACCTCGAGTTTGGGGCAATCTCCAAATCCTAGGCGAATCTGGCCGTGAAAGTCATTGGAGGAGAAATCAAGACGCAAGAGAGAGGAGGAATTTGTGCAGAGAGAGGAAGGTATAGGGCCAGTGAAGCTGTTGTTACTAATATTGAAATTCACCAAATTGAGGAGGGGTGTCGGGAGAAATGAATATTGGATTGTCCCGTTGAAATGGTTGCTGGATAAATCCAGTGTTCGGATGGTAACAGGGAGGGTGCCGGATGCGGTAACTTCTCCGGAGAGACGGTTGGAGCTCAAGTCAATGGTGTTGAGTTGATTCAAGGATGTGAAGAATCCATCTGGCAGAGGACCAGATATCCAATTGTGGGAGAGATTGAGTTGAGTGAGATGAGAGAGGTTTGCAATGGAGGGATGGATGAATCCCCGGAGCTGTTTAAAGGGTAGCAATAAACGGCTCACCCGATCATTATTTGAATCGCACCCAACTCCTTCCCAGAGACAGCAGTCCTCCCCTGAATTAGACCAATTCAGATTATTCACAGTAGTACCACCAGAAATGGCTTGGGAGAAGAATAAAAGAGAGTCCCGATCCAGTTGGTTGCAAGAGCCATAACAACAAGTGGCAAAGCAAGCTAAGAGGATTACCGGCAAAACAGCCAAGAATCTATCCGAAAAGAGGAAGCATCCGCCGCCGCCAATTAATGGTAATGGTTTGAGGAGGAGGCGGCGGCGGCGGCTGTGGCTGGACAACAGCATGGTGGCTGGCGTAAGATGCTGAGGATGATCATGTGTCAGACAAACAACACCTGAAGATTGCCGATGGCGGCAAGTCTCTTTATTATCTAGGATCATTATTATGTGGTGCTAGTCTACTATTACTACTACAACAGCAGCAGCAGCAACAACAAAAGAGGAAGAAGACAGTTCAGGTTTTGCCCGGATGCTCCAATCAATCATTTGGCATTTTTCTTTTTATTTTATTTCTCATCCAAGTTTGTGCTGCTCAGACTTTAGACTAGTGGTGGATGTTGACGTTAATCAATATTAAAAGTTGAGCGAGCGTTTACTTTGGGGTGGCTAGCTAAGCTGGTAGACTTTCTCTAGGAGTGTTTCGTTTCTTTTAGTATATGATGATTAAAATTATTATGTTTGGACTTTGGAGAGAGAAAGCGTGTAATGTACGTGTAGAGAGAGAACCTCTCTTGGTGGCTTCCTAATCAACCTACCCCACGCACTTACTTTGTCATGACAATATATACTTATATACTAATAAATATTGGAAAGGCACTAATTGCATATAACTACAACTTGATTGATTGTATTGTATTTCAAAATTGTGATGATCTTCTTTCTTATATTCAGTGCTCTTTGGATGTTGTTATGGAGAAAACTGTCATAAACAAACAGAAAGAATGTCTTAAATTGGATAGTGGGGAAGAGTTTGTTGACAATTACTAGTAGACCTAGACGATGACTAAATGTAGATCCAATATTTATGTATTGTGTATATGTCTATGGATATGTTGTATGTATGATGATGATGATGGATAAGTGGTAACTGAGGAGCAAGCTGACACTTGTCTAATGTCTGCACATGTCATGTCATGTCATGTCCTGCTGTGCTGTAAGACTAACAGAAAAAATACATACTCCAATATCTTCTTCTTTTCCTCCTCTCTTCTAGTCAGTCGTCTTCTCTGCGTCCCTACATCTTGGAAACGTTACATTAATTTTTGATCCGTTGACTCTAGAAGAAATTCTTTTTTATCAACCGGGAAAAACATTATTATTATATTTTTATTAGACAAACTGGACTGGGGAGGGGATAATTTTACTTGCGGCTTCTTTCTTTGACCAGTAAGTTGTCTGGGAATGGCTGCAATAATAAAATGCTTTACCAAAGGCTCTCGGTTCCAACTAGTGCCAATCAATAATCGAAGTCAATTGCATAAACTATGGTATTAGACCAAGTCATAACATAGATTTGGAGGAAGTTGCAAGAAAACCTTGTACCTAGTAGAGGAGGTATTCACCGATGCAAATTACCCTCGACCTACTGACCCTTTATTTATTTTTTTAATCACGAGTACTAAAATACTACTATTACATTACTGCATTTCACTTTTCTGATGCGCAGGTGTAGTTATAATTTAAAAGTTATAATAACTCCGTTCATGGTAAGACTACGCCATATTAAGGCTTAAAATGAAAGAAAGATCCACTTGGTTGGGTCATCTCCGTTGGGTGAAAATCTAAAAATAGATTAGTTGGTGAAGAGTATCCTCAGAATTGTCCTTCTTCTTCTGGAGAAGAAACTCCTTGGCCATGACTACTGGATTGACAAGGAGGAATGGAATGAAATCTCCATTACTAGTAATGATATTCCAATCCAATAATATTTATATTGTTCAAGCCAAGGGTGGTGGAAACGAAAATTAACCACCCCTCCCCTCAAGAGATGAGATACCCACAGAATGAAACACTATCAACAATTATGCTTAAAATTATCCTCGAGGGGTAAGATACCCACCACCTGCGTCATTTGATAGAACTCTTAATATTCTCAATCAAGCTACCTTACGACTTTACATATGTCTACTGTCTATTATCAAATCAATATATAAAAGTCGAAACAAAGTTTCCAATGCTGAAAGCTTATGATAAATAAATAAAATGCCGATACCATGCTTCCAGTGCTTCTAGTTTCTGCCTTTAATTACTCACATCCGCAAAGCACACAGATTTGTGTCGATACACCATCCATGCAGAGGAGGGTAAGAAAAAAATGCTCACATCTAATAACCTATATATCAGAACAGCAATGACTGATAAATAATTTTGTAGTAAAGTAGTTTACAAGATCATCGATGATTACAAAGAGTACTTTTAGCTTTGACATGAAAAACAGGAACATTGCTCGTTCTATTTGTCAAATAACAAAAACCTTCCAGTCTTCTTATGATGCTGGAAGAGTGTGAATTGATCATTACATGATACAACATGCCTGTAACATTTTAACAGCATCATAATTTGCTGAAAGTCTGCATTCTCAAGGCAAGTGAAGCATTTCTTGCAAGTACACGACCATTTCCATCCCCTGGTATTAGTCATCTTCTGCACAAAACCCATGCTGACAGACATTAATTTTTGCTTCTATATCACTATGCTAGGATATTTAATTACTCGGGAGAAGTTAACAACCCAAGAATTATATCAGGGTGGACCACGGAAAGTTAAACATTTAGCAACAACAAGATGGTACGCCTGTTTGCCATTTAATACCAACAAATTCAACAATCAACCTCGGTTCTCAGCAGAATGGAACATAGGCAAAGGAATGAGTAGCCTTTATCAACAAAATTTGTGTCTGCTTGCTATAGTTTTTTTTTATCAATTATTTTGGTGACAATTAAGAACACTGAGGCAATGAAATTTGAACCCCACACCACTGGAGTGGAAATTGCTTTAGTTATCAAGTTGCCCCATTGTTGTCAATAACGATAAATAACTACGCAATATTTCCAAATGAAATTCTCTTTTAGTTTCCGCTTTTTAATTCTTTTTAGGCAGGTGCTGTTGAAACTATACAGTACAAAGCTTCAATTTATGTTAAATGTGCCAAATAAGTTTTTATTGGACTCACCATTTGCCTTGTCAACGTGCACAAAGAAACTTGCAGCAACAATGAGATAGCACAGAATAAGCATCAAACCCTTAAAATAGTTTGATGTCCCCTCCTGCAGCCATCACTCACCATTTATAAAGTCTTACAAATAATATTTCAAGCATAATAGCATAAACAGACCAACTGCAGACAATTTTTTAATGTACAAGAAATTCTAAATGCACTTAAATCTTGTCTGTTTTGTGCACCCGCTGATTTATCAAGGTCTTGTTCAAATTTAATGAAAAGTCAAGCCCCAGATTTTTTAACTTAAAGAACAATGTGACTGAAAAGTCAAGCTCCAGATTTTGTAAATTAAAGAATTATGTGATTTGCCACATCAACAAGTACATAATCACAGGCACAAATCCAGTGTACGTAGCATTGCTTTGAAATGTATAGTCAATAACTTACAGACAGGAAATATATTAAGTATTTAACCTCGGTATCCCAAACAAGATATTTATTCCAGAAATACTTGACTCACTTGCATAAATCATCTTTGTTAACAAAGTATAGAGCTTGTCACATGTGCAGCCAAGCCTCTCTAACATGCAAATGCCATTTTAGGTTGTGTATAAAACAGTCATGACATGGGAATGAAAAAGAAATACACTATGAAGCAGGAAAGGTGTAGGATTGGCTCACAGTAGAAGATGGAAATTTATAAATTAATAGTGTCAACAAGTTTTGAATATTTTGAAGCAAATACTTGCAGGCCTATATTGGAGGCAGAACTTAGTTGTTCCAGAATTCCATTCACGTGATATAGTGTAAAAAAAGTTCCTAGAACAAGGAGCACAGCCAACTTTTTTTTTCTTTCCAGGAATCCCCCAAAGCCACTACCCTTGGGGTGCGCCTGCATAACCCCCTGGCCCCAAAGTGCTTCTGTGGAGTTTTGAACCGGTGACAACTTGACACAGTACCTACTAGAGGCACTTATCAAGGAGCTCACTCCCACCAGAGCTACCCCCACCGGAGCTACCCCTTGGGGTTGGAGCACAGAACAAAGGATTAACGTAAATTATTTTATTAGATTCAGAGCAAAGGGAAAAATCAAAATTAATTTCAATAAACACCATACTCGGTAAAAATTAAATTTAAAAAATAAAAACAAACAAACAAGCCTCACACAGAAGCTAGCAGTCCCTAACAACATTTGCGCGTGCTTATTGAGCATAACTAATTTGTTCACCAAAAGTAGCAAATGTTACACTCAGCAAACAGTAAGTAGTCCTCGAGAACTAATAATACTAGCTTTCCAGATAGACAATCCTGATCTCCATAGGAAAGCCTAAAACTTTGGTAACTGGTAAATATTCACTAGAAATATAGGAGTCAGAGAAGATGCTCTACGTAACCAAACTAAACAAAAAATATGATGGCTTGATGCATGGGATCCTACTCCGTATATTGGTACTCCAAGAAGTCAACAATCATGTTTTTGGCATTGGCATAAGGAAGCTGTTCCATTTCGTGGTAACAATATGAGGTTTTCTAAGAATTGGAAAACCCAAAATGCACATGCTACATACTAAATCAGGTTGATATTTGGACATTTCGCAGACTTCTTCCAGAAACTAGAAATCACAAATGGTACCAGATATGGAGTTTTACAAATTTAAATATATCCTTCATGATAATACACATCAAAAACAATGTGCACGAAGCGGGGTTGAATTGAAAATAAGTGGCCATGTGTATTAACCATGGAGAATCACTACATTCAATTGTAAGTCGTAAAGAAACATATTTCAAGAAACGTCATATGCTGCAAATATTGGGGAATCAGGGAAGTTGCTGGTGGGTGGTAACCTGATAGGACTTGAATGTCTGCACAGTTATAGTCAATGTCTTCGGGTGCGAAAATTTCCCAATGTCATTGACTCGAGAAGAATAACAGCAAATGTAACACATGATCTCAAGACAACAGGCCAAGAAGATTGAACATGTATCTATGGGTTAGAAGAAAGATTTCATAAGCAGTTTGTTGTCTGAAAGCATTACAACACTGCAACTTTTGCTGTGTCACAATGCATACACGGAGAGAGAGAGAGAATCAAAGTTGTAGAAAGACTAGCCTGAACTACCACACATAAGATATATATATATATATATATATATATATATATATATAGAGAGAGAGAGAGAGAGAGAAAGAGGAGAGCACCAGTCTGAACAATGTGCAAATGCCCCACTGAATGAATGTTACATCGCCAACATTTTTCACCCAAGAACAAGTTTTAATAGCATCGTCGCCATCATTGACAAATTAACACAATGGAAACCATGGCCTAAAAGTGGAGTTACAAGGGGGAAACTATCAAGAGTAAAAAAATAGGCTGCTCATTCTCTTGGTCCCTTCAGCAATTTTGTCCAAGAACATCATTGCAAGTTTTTAAATACTTAAAACTAGTTTTCTCAAAAAGTAGAATCAATAAAACTTAAGCTTCAGAGTGGAACTACTAGCATTCACGTTTAAGCTTTGATCATATCCCTTCGTCCTTGTCAACAGATTATGAAATTGGAAAAGAAAAAATAAACAAAAAAAAAAAAAAGTAAAGCACAAAAAAAAATAATAAAAAATATAGAAAAGATAAAAACCATTGTGAAATACGGCCTGCAAATAACTTATCTAACACTTCTAATTCATGCAAGTAAATGAAGAGAGAGAAGACAAACCTGCAGCATAAATGCCACTACTAGAACGGTGATGAAAAGCGTAGCAGTTTCAAAAAGTTGGAAATTCAAGTCCATTGGCTTTCCCATGAACCAACCAATAACCACACAGAATGGAATCTGCACTCATCAACAGCACAAGATTCATAAGCCCCTCTATAGCTAATGCGAAGGAAACTATACTACCTATTGTATGAATGTTACATTTAACACTTGCTACCTGCAAAAAACCAATTAAAGACATCCCAGGAAAGAAAGAAGGTGCAAACCTCTTAAATTTATTTTCAGTCTTTTGGGCAAATTCTAAATGGCAGCAGTTGCCATCAACCTAAAAATGTCAACTATTAGCATTGAAGATTAAAGTAAGTTTAAGGACTTACCACAAACATTGATATCTGAGTAGATGATCCAATTGCAACTCCAAGTGTTACGTCCTACAAGGAAATACAGTTAAATTAAATGAATTAAACAAATAAGTCATTTTCACAATTTTCAGGCACTCACAAGTTTGTCCTTCATGGCAAACATAATAGCACTTGCATGTTCTGCAGCATTTCCAACAATCGGAAGCAGGATGACACTAATAAAAGCTACAGGCATATTCCACGAGTAAGATGCGCCCTGCAACATACCAACAACAACATTAACCCATCAAATTATACTGCAAACACAGGCCACCTTGAGCCATTTTCGATCTATGGGCAAATATCATTAAGACTTCTTAGCAATTACATTTATCTCACAAATTACAACATAAGAGTCTAGCAGTTCAGCCACACACATTGAGCCAACATACCCAGAACCCAATCCTTTATTATTTGATAAGTTAATATATATACATACAAATTTTAGTTACTATTATCATAACACCATCTGTCCCACAAAAATCCCAATTTTTGATATTATTATTACTCTCTCTGTTACATCGTTATTTCGCCATGATTTCATCCTGGGTTAATATATGTTTTGGTCATCGTACTAGGGGTCGATTTTTATTATAGTTACTGACTCTTTTTTTGTGATAAACGCATTACTATATAGTCGTTAAAAGTTACAAAAAGGCCACTCGTTAAAATTCCGTCCAAAATAGTGACGGAAATTGCTGAGCGTGCATATCACGTGTGGCGAATTGCTGATGTAGCTGTTTATTATTGCTGATGTGGCACTTTTTGCCATGTGTAGCATCATGTGCAGAGCACGACACTTAATATATATCATCAATTCATCTGGTATAATCTGAACCATTGATCAAGCTAATCTAAGGGCTAATTTTAAAGTTGCCCACTAAGTCATGTTTGACAATCTAAGCCATTAAAATCAATTAATCCTATGGATGGGATAAAAGTATCAGCCCTTGGATTAAATGATCTGGAAACTCAACATCACAATCCAACTATACAAGTTTTAGATCTACAGTGACAAAATAAATCACAAATGAGATCAGTGACTTGGCTCTCTCGTTTTGACTCTTTCTCGCTCTGGCAAGATCACCCAATTGGAGATCGGTGATATGCGTTTCCTTAAAAAAATCACATGATAAAAAATCACATGATGGGATTCTACCAAGATTTTTTTGGGTTTAGATTTCTTATGCTCGTTCAATTTTCCCATTTAAAATCGGAATTAAATCATATGGATTTAGCTTCAGGTGGTTGTACTATTTGGGATTTGTTCTGATTTTGCATTTTATTTAATATTTTTTCTTTATTTTGTTAATTGATTGGAATGTACAGTGATAATGTACAGTGATATTCTGACTCAATTTCTTCCACTTACAACGGAATAAATTTCTTCAAATTTGGGGGCTTTTAGTAATTCAACTGATATACTTGTTCAACGGGTAGTAAAGAGCTTTAAGGGTTCTCTTCAATCTCTTGCCATCGCCACTAAACCTAGAAATCAAGTAGGTTGGTCTTGGAATTGAAGCACTAGGTAGTGTTGGAGATACATGAAGCTTTAATTCAACAAATACTGGAAACTGGGGTTTAATGGTTGTTTGGCAAAATGGACTTGAATTGAATAGAGAGAATGATGAGGCGAAATATGTTTGAATTGAAAAGAGAGAAAATGATGAGGATTGAAGAAATGAGAGAGAAACTAGCGGAAGAAGATGATTTTATGACAATTGGATGAGGATTGAAGAAATAAGAGAGAAACTAGTGGAAGAAGATGATTTTATGACAATTGGATCTGGAAATGATTGTGATGAGAGGAAAGAGAAAACTAGTGGAAGAAGATGATTGTATGAAAATTGGATCTGGAAATGATTGTGATGAACGGAGAGAGAAAACTAGTGGAAGAAGATATTGGATTATGATGTTGGATCTGAAACTAGTTTTAATTTAATCTGAAAATTAGATCCATGGTGGTTTTAATTTTAAGAAGAAAATAATTGTATTTAACAATAAAAAAAATGATTGACAAATGTCTATATTACCCCATTGATTTTCCTAAGATTAAAGGATCCACGAATGCTTGGTCCCACATGTCACATAAGACACATCTGTCAGCCGTTAGTCCACTCAGCAAGTTCTGTCACTTTTTTGGACGGAACTTTAATGAGTGACCTTTTTATACCTTTTAACGACTATAGTAATGTATTTTTCACAAAAAAATAGTCAGCAACCACAATGAAAATCGGGTCATAGTACAGTGACCAAAACATATATTAACCCTTTCTCCCTGCTATGCTGTTATTTCTCCCTGTTACAGTGAGTTTTCAACTGAACATAACATTTCCAATGATAAGGTTTGAATTTACGATGCATGCGTCGTTATCAGAGCGGTGACTAAAGAAACCAAGAAGATACGCCTATATTTCGACAACATGGCTACGAGTCCATGACCAAATGGAAGTGCTCATGGCATCTAATCCCGTAAAACATTGTCTTAGACATTTTCAAATGAAAGCCAATTGCAGGAGGAAAATTTTATATTGCATAACTAGCATGTTAAAGTTTCTACTAAATCATGAATATTAATCCATTGGATTATTTGGATTCTTGTCAGATTTCCCCGTGCAAGAAAGAAGATGGGAACAAGAGATAACCACTAAATTGAAGGTTCAAGTCCATTACTACAACAGGAGGAATCACAAGTGTTTAGGATAACTTCTATAATTTATCAGAATAATTTCAATAAATCATTTTTGCCAATGGTCTAGATAATCAGGGTTATACTTTTTCACATAACATTGCTGAAACAGTAGCACTGTGGATGTTACCTGTATGGCGTCAACGAGATACCCAGACAATACAGACATCCATAAAGTCAAAATAGCAAGCCACCCAATTGCTTCCCACATGGTAATCTCAGGAGCCTCGTCCTCATCAGAATCTTCTGCATTACTCTCTCTTTCCTACAAGAAATGACAGGACTAATCGATTAGGCCGACTAAATGAATCTCTTGCAAATATATATATATATATTAATAAAGTATATTTTGCCATTTGTCATTCATATAAAAGTAGAAAAAAATGTATAATGAAACACACTATGGCACTCTACCCCAGATCGTTTAGCACTATGTGTTCTACTAGATATGCAATAGAGTAGCCAATAGCAAAACAACGAAATTTGGCACATTCCTATAATTATTATAAGAATACCAAGTCATACGCTAGCTCCTTGAGAAGATTTTGAGCAGGAAAAACTAACCTCGTCAATAGCGCTATAAAGATTTGGTTGACTCTTAAGCTGAAAGAACAGATAGCTTGCATATGCCACAAGCATTATGCAGCTGCTAAATCTCGACAGAGATAACTCTGACTTCCCAAAATGGACCTCTGTGTGTGTGAAATGAAGTACAGCTGGAAACAATAAACCCATAACAGCCATCAACAACAGACCTGAATTCACCAGGGCAGCTGCCTGAAACATTTACACAGATGAATCATTTTTCTTGCAAAGAGAGGGGGGAGTGGGGACGTTAAATGACTATTCATGCTGCTAATTAATCTCATGGGATAAAGATAAGTAAAACAGAAGAGAGGGCACTGCTTTCCATAAAGAAGAGTTATAAGGAGATAATGCTGATCTACCTTATTGAAAACCTGAACTTTCTTGTGATGAATGATCCCACCAGTGAAGAAGGCACATCCAAGCACCAAGAGCATATTCGATAAGATGGAACCCAATAATGATTGTTGAACGACCCTAATCATCCCATTCTTCAAAGCATATATTGAAATTATCATTTCCGTTGCATTGCCAAATGTAGCATTAAGAAGGCCCCCAACTGCAGATCCAACCAAAAACTGCTTCCATGATACAGAAAACCACACTCAAGAAACTATAAGGAAAATCCTTCAAACAATTTATCGATGCCTCATCTCTTATTAGTCATGCACATACAATGCTTCATCTCTTATTAGTCATGCAAATACAAAAAAAGTGTACAAACATAGCAATAAGCATATTCGTGAGATAGGAAAGATCTAACAAAATAAAATACATAGCCAATAAAATAAGGACAAAAAGATCTTTATGATGTATTTTCATAAGTGTATAGTACGCGAAGTAAACCGAGGGAAATTATAAGTTTAAAAGGATATAGAAAGTTCAAATACAGTAATGCAAAAATGTTTGAACTTTTGTATGCAAAGTTTACTGCTTTTGCAAGTTTGCGTTTCATTTGAAATCACACAGTTTATGTAACAACCTGAGGCCGAACCAAGACCAAATCCAGGCTCAATCCACTGTTCCAAGAACACGTTGTGTATTTTGGCCTACCACAAACCCACCCAAAAGTCGTGACAAATTTGGTTCATAATAGTGTTAAGACCTTATATATAGTACGATATATCCAGCATGTACTAATGTGGGAGTGGGTACTTGAACTTAAATGAAAAATCTTGAGAAAGCATTGAATTGATTTTCAAATTGCTACTCCGAATTAATAATGAATAGTAAGATATACATAATTAATATTGTGGATTCTGAACCTCGGACCTCTCTTTCATTGATTAAAAGTTTAGTTATTTTATTAGTCTTGATTTTCACTATATTTAGTTTTTAGTTTTAATTATTCCAAAGATCACTTTTTGTTAACTATATTATAATTGAATATAATTTAGATTTAATTAATTATTCAATAATTCTCGTGGGATCGACCTCGTACTTTGCATTAAACTATTTTACAATAGATTCGAGTATTTTACAAAATTTAAGCACAACAAGTTTTTGGCGCCGTTGCCGGGAATTATTAGAAATATTAATTAATTTAAATTTTATTTAATTCTTCTACTAGTTGTAGTTTAGTTTATTATTTAAAAATTAATTGTCGCATTCATGCATTCACTCACATAGTGCACGTCTTGCTTAGGTTTTATTTTATTTTTTTGTTAAATATAAACTGTGGTGATTGCTGGAGGATTGAGGTACGTCAAATTTCTCCTTTCGTAATTCACATAGTTCTAGGATATTTTATGTGTTTACCGTTTTTTTTTTAATTGTGCATTTTTAATTTTAATCTAACATTAAGGGCAAAACCCATAACAAGATAAGATGGGGATTTCATCACCCTTCCTTGGCCCACAAACAACCACATTTTGCATAACTAACCAAATAAAATCAACCAGACGTTGGCCCCTAAGACTCTTGAGCTCAATTAGGATAAGTGAATCTGAGAGGAGTCTGAATTTTAAATTAATCAAACTACTGATGTCTAGGCAAGTGGGTTCAAAAGATAAACGCCTAAAGAACGCGTAGTTATTTAATTAGTCACCGTATTTACGGAGATACTCCCCCGTTCTTACACTTACCTGGCTAGTAGTTGATTAATTTCAAATTTGGTGGACCTTAAAGAGAAACTTGGAACAGTTAGGAGATGTCTAGATTTTATTTAGGTTGACCTTAGAATTAGTTTTATTTTGTTTTAGTTATTTTTATTTATTTATCTTTGTGTGCTTATTTGCTTATTTGCTCACATAATTAAAATTAAAATTTAAAATGACTGATGATAATGATAACAATGTAGTAGTGGAGCCTTTAGCACGTGAGGAGATATCACTTAGGGAATACTTTTTACCCGTCACACCTAATCACCCTTCTTGCATTGTGTTACCATAAACTCAAGCGACACACTTTGAGTTTAAACCTAGTGTAATACAACTCATTCCATCATTCCATGGGTTAAATAGAGAAGACCCCTATAATCATGTCAAGGAATTTTTAGACATATGCACAACCTTCCAATTTCAAAAATTTTTAGATGAATCTATGAGGCTTCGTCTATTTTCATTTTCTCTAAAAGATAGGGCTAAAGCATGGTTGAACTCACTTCCTTCTAATTCAATCAATAGTTGGGACCAATTAACTAGTAAATTCTTGTCAAAATTCTTTCCAATGTCTAAAACAAATGCCCTTAGAAGAGAAATTGCATATTTTCGTCAAACCGAGAGTGAGTAATTTTATTTGCGTTGGGAGAAATTTAAGGACTTACTTTTAAGGTGTCCACATCATGGTTTCGAATTATGGAAACTCGTACAATATTTTTATAACGCTTTGACCATGTCAAATCGTCACAGGATTGAGTCTATGAATAAAGGGGAATTCCTGAATTTAAGTAGCACTTATGCCTGGCGATTCCTTGAAACCTTATCCGAAAATTCTCATCAATGGAATTTTTCTAATGAGATAGATAAGCCTAGGAAAGGGGGGTTATATGAGGTAAGAAATGATTTTGATGTAAGAAATGCCTTAGGAAACCTTACTAAGAAAGTAGAAGCCCTAGCCTTGAGTCAAACTATGAATTCCGCGATGAGTGCTAGGAATGAGGGGTGTGCATCGTTTGTCAATTCACCATATATCTCTCCAGAGAACTATGTTGACCAAGCAAATACTCTAAATTCTTATGAGAGATCATACCACATACAACCCTAATTGGAAGAATCACCCAAATTTTTCTTAGAGACAAAACCAGTCTCCAGTGAATTATGGAGGCCAACAATATGCAGCCCCAAATCCTTCACATCCCCCAGGTTTCCAATCACAATCGCAGTTTGTTGCCCCTCAAAGAAAACCTTCTTTAGAAGACACTTTGCAACAATTTATGCAAACCACTCAGTAGTCTTTCTTGGTACCCAACAGTCTATCTTGAAGCTAGAAACCCAAATGGGGCAATTAGCCACCGCCTTAGGTGAAAGAGAGAAAGGGAAGTTGCCTAGTCAACTCGTTCCTAACCCCAAAGGTCAGTATGAAGTCACCAATCCTGATAGGAGTCTTGAGGAAGCGAAGTCCATCACTACCCTTAGGTCTGGTCAGAAAATAAATAATCATGCGAATGGATCTAGTGATATGGAAATAGATGAGAAACCTACTCCTAAAGAATCAAAAGATCCCGAAACACCTATTACGTCTTATGTCCCTAAGGCTCCTTTTCCACGTAGACTTTACCCAATAAAGAAAGACACACTATACAGTGATATCTTAGAAATGTTTAAGCAAGTTCGCATAAACATCTCATTCCTTGATGTCATTCAGCAAGTGCCCTCTTATGCTAAATTCTTAAAAGATCTATGTACACAGAAAAGAAAAACAAATGCCCCTAAAACACCATGTTTGACCGAGCAAGTTAGTTCCATAATCCAAATGAAAACTCCTGTCAAGTATAAAGACCACGGATGTCCTGCCATTTCTTGTGTTATAGGTGACCATGTGATCGATAGGGCCTTACTTGGTTTAGGTGCGAGTGTCAATCTATTGCCATATTCCGTGTATGCGCAATTGGGATTAGGAGAACTTAGACCCACCTCTGTGAGACTTCAGTTAGTTGATAGGTCTGTCAAAGTTCCTAGGGGTACCATAGAGGATGTCTTGATTAAGGTTGATAAGTTTTACTTTCCAGTGGACTTTATTGTCATAGATACTCAACCTGTAAAGAATGTTAATGCCCAGATCCCTGTGATTTTAAGACGACCTTTCTTGGCTACCTCCAACACGATAATCAATTGTCACAATGGGGTTATGAAATTGTCTTTTGAAAACATGACTGTAGAACTCAATGTGTTTAGCGTTTGTCAACAACCTCCTGATCATGATGATCTCTATAAGGTTAATTTTATTGAGAGTGTTGTCTATAATTCCTTTAGGCAGTTATCTTATGATAACCCATTAGAGAGTTGTTTAGCTCATTTTGGCATGAACTTTAATGATGATACCTCAATTAGTGAGGTGAACTCTTTGTTAGAATCTGCCCCATTAATGAATACTACCAAGTGAAAAGCCAAAATTGAATATCTCTCACCTCCTAAATTCATACAACTTCCATCTGTTGATAAACCACCGAAGCTTGATTTAAAACCTCTTCCCGAGAAAGCTAAAATACTCGTTTTTAGGTCAATCTGAAACCTTGCCTATTATCATATCATCCGAATTAGATAAAGAGCAGAAAAATAAACTCGTTAGTGTGCTTAGGAAACATAGAGAAGCTATAGGTTGAACAATTGCAAACATTAAGGGTATTAGTCCATCAGTATGTATACATAGAATACACCTAGAAGAAAATGTCAAACCCTCCCGTGAGTCTCAAAGGAGACTCAACCCTGCAATGAAAGAGGTGGTAAAAGCTGAAGTGATTAAGCTTTTAAATGTGGGATTCATTTACCCAATCTCTAAAAGTTCATGGGTTAGTTATGTTCATATAGTCCCTAAAAAATCAGGAATTAAGGTAGTCAAGAATGATAATAACTAGTTAGTTTCCACCCGAATGCAAACGGGTTGGCGTGTGTGTATCGATTACCGTAAGTTGAATGTCTCCACTAGGAAAGACCATTTTCCACTTCCTTTCATTGACCAGATGTTAGAAAGGTTAGCCGGACATGCATATTATTGTTTTCTTGATGGTTATTCCGGTTACAACCAAATTCTCATAGCACCTGAGGACCAAGAGAAAACAACATTCACCTGTCCTTTTGGTACTTTTGCCTACCGTCGTATGTCCTTTGGGTTATGTAATGCACCTGTTACATTTCAGCGGTGTATGATGAGCATATTTTCTAACATGGTAAAGCGTTTTCTAGAGGTGTTCATGGATGACTTTTCCGTATTTGGATCTAGCTTTGATGAGTGTCTACATCATTTAACCCTAGTGTTAATTAGGTGCAAAGAAAAAAATCTTGTACTTAATTGGGAAAAGTGTCACTTCATGGTTAGGAAAGGGATAGTTTTAAGACATGTGGTGTCCCACGAGGCCTCTATGTAATTTGCTTGCTAAAGATGTCTATTTTCACTTTGACAATGAATGCCTACAAGCTTTTAACAAGCTCAAGACCTTGTTGACATCTGCACCTATCATTAGACCACCCGAGTGGAGTATTCCATTCGAAATTATGTGTGATGCTTCGGATTATGCCATAGGGGCTGTTTTAGGACAGCATATTGATAGACTACCTCATGTCATTTATTATGTTAGTAAGACCCTTAATGATGCACAACTCAATTATTCTACCACGGAAAAAGAGTTGTTGGCCGTAATTTTTGCGCTAGACAAGTTTAGGTCTTACTTGATTGGGTCTAGGGTTATAGTCTATTCTGATCATGCTACATTGAAATATCTTTTGAGTAAATAAAGATGTCAAACCTCGCCTCATTAGATGAATTTTGTTGTTACAAGAATTTGACCTTGAAATTAGGGACAAGAAAGGATTTGAAAATGCCGTGACTGATCATTTGTCAAGGTTAATTGTCGAGTCCATAGATGAGTCCTTGCCTATTAGAGAGTCCTTCCCCGATGAACAACTTATGGTTGTTTCCCAAGTACCTTGGTATGCTGATATTGTTAACTATCTTGTCATAGGACAAATGCCTACACATTGGACTAAACAAGATTGTATTAAATTTTTATCCAGGGTTAAACATTTCTTTTGGGATGATCCTTACCTGTTCAAATATTGTCCCGACCAAATCATTAGGAGATGTATTTCTGAAAGTGAGCAAAACGATGTTATCTCTTTTTGTCATGATCATACATGTGGAGGTCACTTTAGTTCAAAGAAAACAGTTGCGAAAATTCTTCAATTTGATTTTTATTGGCCAACTGTATTTAAAGATACACATGCATATTGTAGTTCCTGCGAAAGATGTCAAAAATTAGGAAGTATAACTCGTAGAAATATGATGCATTTACATCCTATTCTTATTGTTGAATTATTTGATGTGTGGGTTATTGATTTTATGGGTCTATTTTCTAATTCTTTTGGCAATTTGTACATCCTTGTTGCTGTGGATTATGTGTATAAATGGGTGGAGGCAATTTCCTCTAAAACTAATGATCACAAGGTGGTGGTAAAAATTTTAAAAGAAAACATATTTTCTCGTTTTGGTACACCTCATGCGATCATTAGTGATGGAGGAAAGCATTTTTGTAATAAGTCTTTTGAACAATTAATGAAAAAATATGGTATTACACACAAAGTTGCCACACTCTACCATCCGCAAACGAGTTGACAAGTTGAGATTTCTAATAGGGAGATTAAGAATATTCTTCAAAAAATGGTTAACCCAACTACAAAATATTGGTCTTTAAAACTTTGTGATGCATTGTGGGCTTACCATATTGCTTTCAAAACCCCTATTGGAATGTCTCCTTATCGACTAGTTTATGGCAAGGCTTGTCACTTACCTGTAGAGTTGGAGCATAGAGTTTTTTGGGCCATTAAAAAATTAAATTTTGACTTTGACAAGCAGGTACTTTCAGGAAATTGCAAATTAATGAGTTAGAGGAAATCAGGAATGATGTTTATGAGAGTGCTAAACGATATAAGGACAAAATGAAAAAATTTCATGATAAGAATATTCTTAGAAAATCATTCATCCTGTCAAAAGGTCCTCTTATATAATTCTCGTTTGCATTTATTTCCTGAAAAATTACGTTCTAAATTGTCAGACCCATTCATTGTTCACACTGTTTTTCCTCGTAGAGCTGTTGAAATAGGAAATCCTGAGAATGGTAATGTTTTTAAAGTAAACGGTCAAAGGTTGAAACCATTCTTAGAATTAAAGAGTCGAGAGGTGGAGGAAACATTGCTAGAAGATCCTGTCTATCAGGATTAACATTGTTAGTTTAAGATATTTTCTTTTTTGTGTCTAGTGTAGGTTTCTTTTCTTTTTATCGTTTTAGTGTGTCAGTCTTGTTTAGTTAGTTAGGTTCATTATTCTCTTTGAGTACTAATGTTATTCTAACATGCTCATGATTTTTTTTTGTTAAAGTGTAGTGCGAAACCAACTAGGTGTGATCTTCACCTTCTATTTGATATTGTCACTTATTTCTTTTATATGTTTTCTGCATGTGCATTTTTGGGTGGTATGTAAGGAAACATTGAGGACAATGCATGATTTAGGTATGGGGGGAAGCTTTTGCATTTTTGTTAGTTTTGTATTTTTGTTATTAGATTTTTATTTATTTGTTTATTTGTTTTTCTTATTTTTAGGAAATTTTTTAAAAAATTATTTAATAAAAAAATTGAAAAATTAAAAAATTATTTGACTTTTTATGAGTTGAATTAATTCTAATAAATATTTGTGGAGTAAAAACATTAGCAAGATTAAAAGATTTAGAGCTTTTGAACCTTTGGTAAGATACAAAATCTTAGTTTGGAATGCCATCTTGAATAAAATTAAAATTCATATACATTTTTGCACTTTACGTTCACATTAATTCTTAGTTGTGGGGTATAAACTATAAGTCGAGTAACGTTAAAAAAAGATTTCAAAAGATTTTATTTTGAATTTTGAATTTTGTGGGTATATTCACTGCAAACCCTCACGAGACAAAACTCGTCCATTTAGGTTAACCTTGGGGTTTAAAGGCATGTAGTATACGCTAATTACTATCGTGTTCCTTACGAAAATGGCTTAAGTTGGGTTAAGATTTTATTTTACTTATTTGTTTAGTTTTCTTAATTTTGTTTTGCTCAAGGACTAGCAAAATATAGGTTTGGGAGTATTTGATGGGTATATATTTTATATATTTATTTCCTCTAAAAATAGATTTATTAATTAAATTTTATATTAATTTTATTCCAATTAAATTTATTTTGGTGTGCAGGTTTTGAGAATTTAAAAGCCCAAATGGTAGATTAAAGTTAAAGTCCAAGAAAATAAAATATGTAGATTTAGTATTATAGTAGTACTCTATTATAAAGCCAAGGGAGGACAAGTCAAGGAGAATTAAAACACCAAGTCTTCTAACTGTTAAAGGTAATTACTTGATGTATTATAAAATGAAGCTTGTGGCGCATCACAAAGGAGGATATTACTCAGCAGTGCAGAAGCATAGAGGAATATTATTGAGTTGCACGAAAACCGAGGGAGCATAATATATATTTACAAAGCAGCCAAACAAAGCATCACCAAAGCAATATAAATCATCACGTTGCTGAAGCAAAAAGCTTATTCAAGCTTGGCACGGAAACTAACGCAACAAATTATCACAAAGCAGCAGCTCACATCATCAGCTTACATCACCAAAATAGCAAAGCATAGCAACACCAGTGCACATAATCATGATGGTTTATTACTCTGCTTTTGTTTTTGATTTTACGATTTTACGATTTTACTAGGTATTGCTAAAATTATTTCTGGTGTAGGATGAAACATTATTAATTATGTAATATTCTAAAATTTATTATAAATTCTCAAATTGGTTTTAACGTTAATAATTCTTATTTATTTGGTTAATTTAAATTAAATTGTTTCATTCATAATATCATGTATTTTGAATAGTTTCAATTAGTTTAATTTAATCCGGGTTGCGTTTTAAATGTTTTAGTTAAGAACTGAGATTATTTGTTTTTCAAAACGGTGAATACATTTAATGCTTTGGTCTTATATATTTAAGCCTTGAAAATAAGAATTTAAAAAAAGAAATATTTTTATGAACTTAAATGAAAAAACTTGAGAAAGCATTGAATTGATTTTCAAATTGCTACTCCGAATTAATAATGAATAGTAAGATATACATAATTAATATTGTGGATTATGAACCTCAGACCTCTCGTTCATTGATTAAAAGTTTAGTTATTTTATTAGTCTTGATTTCATTATATTTAGTTTTTAGTTTTAATTATTCCAAAGATCACTTTTTGTTAACTATATTAGAATTGAATATAATTTAGATTTAATTAATTATTCAATAATTCTCGTGGGATCGACCTCGTACTTTGCATTAAACTATTTTACAATAGATTCGTGCGCTTGCGAGTATTTTACAAAATTTAAACACAACAATACTCTACTAGATGTTAGCCACGAGGAGACACATGGCACAGAAGCTTGTGGATCCCGTGGGCGGGTGGGTATAAAAGAGGGAACTGATGTGCGTCCCACATCAAAAGGGCGTTGGGTGAGACTGAATCTAGTTAGTCTGACGAGGACATAGATTTAAGTTGGGATATTGTAATACCTAGTTGATCAATCATGTGTGGCACAAACCGTAATTTTATAAGATCTCAAAACTACTACCAAGAGTATAACATGTTATGACTTTGCGGATGAGTTTGTGTGGGTCAAGATGAACCAGGTGCCCTTGGAGTAGTGATTTGAGCCTTGATCAGGCTCAGTTAGGACTTGGGGAAGTTACAGTTTAATAATAAATGTACCTGTTGATCCTGTATAAAATGCAAGTTGCCTGCACCAGAGTAGTGAGTGGATGTGCATCAGTATGTTCATAGGAAAAAATAATTAAAGCACCAAAGGAATGCAATATTTTAATACAAGAGACCAACACTTACTCTGTTGCATAACCCAAACGCTCCGCTAAAGGCGTAATGCCTAGTAAAGTGAAAAAGAAGACCCATCCCTAAAATAAAAAGTGACCAACATTGTTCTTAAAGCCAAAAAGGATAAAGCATTAATCACTTTTCAGCATATTTTTTCCTTTCGGAGTGAATGAAGAAATTGTAATTCAAAGAGCTGAACTTCTTACATGCTTCCCAGTAAGATGGTGCAGCAGTATTGCCAGAGGCCCAAAAGGAAGCAAAATGTTGATCTTTGCTTTAATTAAGACAATATAAATACTCCTGAGTGGGCTATTCCATATTTTTTTTGAGACCCATGAATTGGACTTATTTGGATGTGATACAGTGTGAGATGTCTCAAATTGAAAACTTCGCAATTTATTTGTGGCTTGCGATGAGCTAAAAGGAATTTCCTCGTCAGATTCGAGCTCTAATTCTATAGATCCCATCTGCACACACACTTGAACGTCTCACTGATGAACCGAAATATTACAAAATTTTAGGTGATGGAATGAAGCACAATCCTAGTACATTAAAAGAGTAGACACGGAAAAAAATGATCAACTTATCAACTAGAGGACAAGTGAATCACCTCAATAGTATGGAGCTGCTAACATCAATTGACAAATTACGCAAGAGGACCTCTGCAACCAAAAAACGATAGCTAGTAAATAATAATTTTAGATAAAAGTAAATTTAAAATAACAGTAAATTGAACTCACGTTTTACTGAAACAAATAGAATTTCTGAGCCTATAAGGATGGGAATCATTTTGTTGCTCATAAAATATAAAATAAAATAAAATCATTCCACAAAGCAATCAAAAACAAATTCATAGCAACATCCGCATAGATAAATACTTAGTTATTTTCGGTAGACAAATTTATCCCTATGAAACTAATGGTGGAAGCAAATTTCCCAAAAACTTCAACAATAGTAATACATAATGTAACACATATAAGACTAAGTCATCATTGCACCGCTAAGTACATATGAATTGTAGACCATGATAGTACAAGACAAGAAAGTTCCCATCCAGCTGTCCAATGCTAATGAAGTTTCACCCCATTCCTAACAGTGAAATAGACATCCTTTTCATAATTCTATCTCATCATATAAATAATGATTTCTATGATTCACATACATTATACACTAATAATGACCCAAATATTTCACTTCTACTTCACCTTCCTCCTTCAGATCAGTCCTTGAGAAACATCTGATCTCAACTAGTGTCAACTCCTACCTATATGGACAATTTCTTGATATTAGCAAGCCACCAAGATATTGGCTGACATTTTAAGATGCAGATATGGTTCCAGTTGTGACGGGTATCACCGTGGATGATTTATTTACTTTGGTTATTTAGTTATGAACTTATTTTAATTTTAGAAGATAGTTGGTATTTATTTTAAGTAGTTAAGGTACTTTTGTCTTTAATTATTTTCTTGGTCCCCAAGTACAATTTAGAGTTTGTTTTGTTTAAATACCTATGTAATTCTCCAACTCTTTATATTATTGAATATTAAGATTATCGTTGGACTATTTTATATCGTGGAGATATTTTCTAGAGTTAAAAGACATGGAATTGAAACTCTAGACAAGATTTAAGTGTAGAGCTTAAATCCTAGTTTTGCTATTCTGTTAATTACCATCAATATTAATTTAGGAACCCGTCCTGCATCAAGTCATAAACATGCAAGAGTTCCTCACAAGTATCATAATGTGTTGTTTAGATTTGAATTAGTGTGAAGAAACTTCAATTTATGGTTGACTCGAACCAAAAAGCATGCATGTCATTAAAAATCCTATTCATAATAATGCCTGCTGCCTTGAAGTTAGATAGTGTCAAAAAAGAATAATTTGCAAAAAAAGTTCTTCAATTTTATGTGCCTGAATCCTCCCTTTTTTTATTCTGAAAATATAGAAATAATCTCGGGCCTTTAAAGTCACAAGTGCTGGACTACTTCAAAAAAACTACATGAAATTACATAAAATCATGAACTATTTCCAAACTTAAATTTGCCCTCTAGATGTTGACTTAAGTAACACTTGGAGAAGAATGGGTTTAATAAAAACATCAATACTACTCATTTAATACTTATACAGCTTCCCCTCAAAGAAATGTAGATAATATCAACTGTTTGACTATTGCAAGTTACAAAGGTACAGAATAGATAATATATAAAGATATATGTACATTTAGCATGTACGATATGAAGTACCTATTATAGAGAAAAGAACTATATATATAAAAAAAATATTTCCTATTGAGAGTTGATTCTACAGAAATTTCCAACCACATCTTGGCTCAACTAAA